>JAINUG010000040.1:662109-1862109 GCA_029706075.1 Aldrovandia affinis | reverse complement strand
CCCACGAGTGTACAAATCAAATCGAATACCTATTATAAGCAAAAGCAAAACAACATACGTTTTCATTCAGCAGCTCTGTATTCGCATGTCATGTGCGAAAATCACAATAATTTCAGGTGTGACCCAATACATACCCCAAAAAATGAAGTTTAAGTTGCAGGCACTCCCATTTTCAAACTTGGAGACTGCATTTTTTCGTTATTCAGATGTTTGTAATCTCTAACACAAAGTGTGACTAGAGCATGATATTCCAGCTTTAGTAGGAAAAAACTAACTTTTGACCCATGCTTTCAATATCTGAATACTTTCAAAATGCAAACAAATACTTTAGATTGCTAAAGATTCAATCATATGTGAACTATTTAACTGGAATGTCACATCTCTTAATGGGTACCTGGGGTAATTGGCTGCTCTGGGTTGTGACTATAGTAGTACTTCCAACTGGAAAACTCTACAGGTCAATTTAATTGATGCCTCAGAAACAGCGACAAAGTCAACTTTTAATGAAAGGTTCTGTTTATTAGAATTCATTAATTAATTTATTTAAATGTGCATACTGCGGTGGAAGGCTGTGATGCAAAACATTTAAGGAAGATACTGTTCTGGCTTTTTTTCCATATCTAAGTTCATTACTGTTTCGGTCATTTTCACAAAAAAGACATTGATTTATGCCCAGAGCTCTCTGAAGCACAGCCTCATTACGCACAGTGATATGGCGAATCAGTGGATAATTACAGCATACATCATGCATCTGAGGGCACAGTGATTCACTGGAGTCTGGGCCACTCATTAGGGTCAGCATAATAAATAAATTGAAAATTGGATTTTCAAGCAAAACCATTTTTCACTTATACGTACGCATCTTCTGGAATGAAATCCGGCAAAGGGTTGGGTTGTTGTGTATAGAAAATTAATCTATAGATTAATCTAATTAATTGTGTTTATTAATACACAAAATGGCACTGGTCCTTTGTAGACAAATTTTAACGGCTGAATTATTAATCTGTTTGCCCTTTGTGTTCACCTGGATGGGTTTTATTGCACAAATGTATGAAAATCAAAAGATTAAAAATATGATCTACACACACCATGTAGAGGAATGTTCAGTATAATATTACAGCAATCTAAGACTTGTTCTGTTGCATTTTAATGTCCTTTTGTTTTGCATTTCATTAATGGATAAACTGGATCTGATCTACAATTCACTGTTGCCTTAATTTGGATGCTGAAGTAAATTGTAAATATATGCTTAATGATCCTTGCAATCCATTTTGAAATCTTATTGATTACAAATGCCAATGCAGTCCAATTGTTCCTTACTTGCTGGACAAGCATACACATTTTAATAATATGATTTGATTCGATTTAATTTCACAATTCACATTAAATCCGTCTGCATTTGACAAAAGATGCAATACATTTAAAAAAACTATTTGCACAATCAATTTAAAATACAAGGTAACAGTAAGAGATTGCCAGGGTACAGTTTCTGATAATATTGTGCTATAACTATGTGACAAGATGTAATACTTCTGAAACCAATGACTACTCATAAGCTCAAAGACATGGCACAAGCACATATTTTCTCAAACTTACTATCTAAGGGTTTTAAAAGAAGACCATCCTTTCATATGCATATATGAGAACACATTTGGCCACACATTGGCCAACACCACTTGACATGATTATTCACTGTTGTATATAGCTTCATGTGCTGCCATTTTGTGACATTTTATTACTTATATCACCTGTTTGCGTCCCTCTGTAAACACTGAAATACCAACTCACCACTACTGTTGATGTGTTTTGTAGAGTAAACTTCGGAGAGCAAACACAATATTAAGTTAACATAATTTTCTTGAATTTTCCATGAAGGAAACTTTAAGCCGAGCCCAAACTGAACTGAATCCTGAATATCTGGACCTTCGATCCCGAGCTGAACTGAACGCTGAATATTGGACCCCGTGCACGCCCTTAGTGAGTACCACTGGTCCAGTTTCTACAGACACCCATCCTTTCAGTACCATCCACTGTGGAAAAATCACATTCCTTCATTTAATAAACTTCTGAAAGGCTTTTCATTCTTATAGTCTGTCTCTCCTCTGATCATATTATTAGGACAACATCTGAAACTATGGGGTAATGTACCACTAACATGTGTGTGTTTCCCATTTATCAGAGCAGAAGCATTTTCTCCTTGTGAAAAGACAAGTTGTTTGACCTTTCATGTCCTTGGAAGGGAAAACACATTCTCTCAATCAAAATGAATGAAAACGGTCCTTTTGATTGGTTTCTTCAAATTTGTCCATCTCTTTTTTGTTTGAAATTCTATTTGAATCTAATTTCAAATACGGTAACTGTTTTGTGAATTTGTGATTTCTGAAATGTTTAGTGCTCCCCATGCAAATTAATGGTACAATAGATGATCTGCTGGTACTTTGTTTGTTATGAAGGCTAGAGTGCTCATGAAGGTGTTTTTTGTTCAAACGATAAATATGAATATTTGTGTCACACATGGTATCCCTGTCTATTGCAATGCCTAGGCATCCAGAGAACCTTCAATTTTCTGTCACCAGAGAGTAGTCCCATCTTCAAGTGCAAATGCAAGTCTGACTAAAATAGTTTCTGCCTCTCCTATTCTGCACCTTAAGCCATGCTCCAGGACTGGCCAGGGTCGTTGCTTTGGTTTCGGAGCTGGACACAGCATTGTTTAGAATTAATATTTATGATACTACCCTCTAGATTCAGCAGGATGAGGAAGCATGATTCCCCCAACTTTATCACGTTTCACCAAAACGAATGTTTTTTTTGTAAATGACCCAATAAAACATATATTATGATCTTGAGGAAGAAATTAATAAATAAATACTTAAGTAAGTAAATTCAAATAAATAAAAATAAATAGGCCATTATCATTTGAAAATACTAAATTTGTTTGTTTGAATTGTAGACTACCATACTGGGACATTAGCTGGGATCAGCTGTGTCTGCACTGCAAATCTATGAATGTCTAGTATGGGATATGGACTTACAATATTATTACAAATACTGAGTGGACAAGTGCTTATGAATTATATGTGATGCATCAAAGGTTTAGGGATTAACCAGAAAGGCTAGCTGTCAACTAGCTGTTTTTATAGCCCGGGTATTGTCAAAATATCGGATAATCTCTTGAGTTATTTGATGCACTTAATCTAAATGCCTGATAAAATGCAATGTTGAGAAGCTTGGAGCATGCCCACCCTTCTGTCTGCTCACTGATTTGGATCAAAGTTATTGATGTTGCTCTCCGCCTGAATTACATTTCCTTCTTCTATTAGCTGTAGTGGTGGTGACTCGAGATAGCCGGTCACTCCTCCAAGGTGTTGAAACGTAATTCGCTTTGTTCGCTGGGTTTGATGGACGAGCTAAAATATCGCCTACAAGATGCCCTTCTTGCTAGATCCTTAATTCATAAAGCTGTCTCTGGTAGGGTTAACGCTAGAGAGGACAGTTGGATTTATGATGTGCACCATTGTAATAAGTTTGATCAGGGCAAAACCTTTAAACCATATGCACCATAAGAGCTCAATTACACTATTGATGGAAAAACCCTGCTACATCAAATAGGATGATATGACTCCTCCCACTAAGTTTCAATAAATTAGATAATGGTATTTTTTCATTTTTAACCATTTTGAAAGTGATTCACTTCAAGAGGGTTATTTATAAAATACCAATAAATAGTCGACTGTCTCATTGAAATAACTCAATAGAAAATGATCAGCACACATTAAACTACTATCACAATTGTTTTAGGTTTTTCATAAACTTACATTTTCATAAAAACTAATGCCTCAATTGTTTATAGCTTATAGAATTGACTGCCAAAAATGGTTCACTTAAATTTCACAATAAAATTACTTTGCTGAGATCAATGACCTTTACCTAAGCCAAGATGGAGGTTTACAAAATGCTTTTTGATTGAGGGAAAAAATGGTATCTGTGGAGGGCGTCGGTCTCGGCCACGTGGGAGTGGCATGGTTGCCTGTGTTTTTACATGTTGTGGAGGTCTTTGGAGCAGGGAGACTTTCCGGGGGCAGGTTTGGCACTCTCACAGGGTGTGAACTGTCGTCTGGAAGGTTGCTCCAAAGGCCATAATTGATTTAATTATTATTTAATTGGTGTCAATCAGGCAATTGATGTGGAAGTAAATTGACTGATTGGGTTTGTGTGTGAGAATGTGAATTGTTTGGTGTTGAGTGATTGTGATTGGAAGACACCACACAGTACGTCACTCACATTAACTTACACTCCACACGATATGCCACGCGTGCATTCACACACAGGAACAACAAGACCCACAACGCTTAATTCACACACATCAATGACAAGACTAAGATCAATTGCCTGATTGACACCAATTCAATAATAATTAAATCAATTATGGCCTTTGGAGCAACCTTCCGGGCGACAGTTCACTCTCACACCCTGTGCAACCATGCAACAGGCAACCATGCCACTCCCACGTGGCCGAGACCGACGCCCTCCACAGTATCATAATTTTATTTGAGAGAAACCCCCAACATTTAGCCTAAATTTAAAAGATAATAATGGCTAACAGGGCTTTTTTCACACTGGGTTTGATAAAAGCAGTTTGGTTTGTTTGTAACATTTGTGAATTTTTTTTACATCTTTAAACTTGCATACGTATGCACATTTTTAAATCATTTTGAAGCTTTTTTGGGGGGTTTGCTTTACTTCAATGGACTTGAGGTATACTGTCTTGCAATGCATCTTGGTACACAAGTCCATTCATAGAGCATCTAGTGTAAACCCTCCATCACTCATCTAGTTATGAGTGATGGATGGTGTTCAGGCATTATGTTCTGTCATGCTTTGCCACTTATTAGATGAGAAGAGGAAAAATATTTTGAAAAAAAAGCAGAAATACACGGCAAGTGTGGTCAGTTTGCTGATTGGAAAACAACCAAGAACTTCTCATGTTCACTCAGAAAATGTGAAAACACTGTGAGGCCTTTTGTCAAAATGAGCTAAGACAATCCCATCATGAGCCCGGCGATTGCTTTTGTTTGTTTGTACAACAAACGGTGACAAACTCTCAATCTACCATTGTGTATGACTCTCCGAAGGAACTGTGCAACACTCGTAATGAAACAGAGCTGCGGAACTGGGGAAAGGTTGGAACTGGATGAGGAAAGCTTGCCCGCGTTATATGAAGGAGCACTTGTTATACTTGAAGATAAGATGTTAGTATCTGAATTAAACATATATCTCAAAGCTTTTAACACGATCCCTCGATGCACTTCCCTGGAAGCCCTTCTTTAACGTCCTTCGCTAATGAGTTCTCGAGGCTGGCATGCCTTTCTAAGGTATGAACTGGCATCTCACCTTGTAGTCTATGACCACACTCGCCATTAGGATAATCCGGCCTAAGGCCATTTTCAATTAGAACGTTTTTTCTTGGCCAGTATTGGCTCTGCTTGAAAAGCTTTCGAGTGCTCAGCTGCTGACAGACGCAGAGCTGTGATGGAGTGCACTGTCCTCCCTGTAATAATACATTATGAGATGACACGAGAATGTCCAGCAATGACTTTTTTAGACTCTACAAGCATGCCTAGTTTCCTTGCATTTGACGTGGAAATAACGTCAGTGCTGATGCATTCGTGCCAGCTCTGCCAGAGTAATAACACTAGAGTCTAGCAGTGGCTTTTTAGACTTTACAGGTATGCCAAAGCATGCTGGTGTGCCTAATTGCGCTGCATTTGAGAGGAAATAACATCAGTGCTGATGCATTTGTAGCAATAGTTGTGCTAGAGTCAACCAAAAGTTGTCTATACGCCCAATGATAGTGTCAATCCAAAAGTCTTTATATGCTCAACGATAGTGTCAATGAAAGTTCTCTATATGCTCAATGATGTCAATCCAAAGTTGCTCAATGAACAGTGGTGCCTTCTGTACACAATGTGCATAACATGAGCGTCTGACGATGTTCGGGTGTCAACTGGCCTTTTGTTTATTTCCTGGAGTGACTTTTATTTTGGGTTGATTTATTTTTTGGGGGGAACGTGGCAAGACAAAGAGTCCTGTGCCTTGCCAACAGCCTCCAGCCACAAGGAGGACCCTGTTCAACAGCACCAGATAGCAGCTACCAGACAGTGAAACCCCTACCATCCTTGGCTAACGGTTCTGACGAGCTGACTCTGTTAGCCCAACATATATACACTCAAATACACACACACACACACACACACACTCACACACTAAATTATTAAGAGCTCCAGCACATTGGATAGCAGCTCAATCCCTATTAGCCCAAGCAACCCACAGCTTCTGCTGGCTCTCACAAGCTCCAGGTGCCTGCAGCATTAGCATCCGCTAGCAGCCCTTTAATGTCAGATGTGTCAGACAATGTCAAGGCGAGTGAACTAAAAACAGTATCCGATTTTGTGAAACTGCTGACATCAATGTGCATTTTCAGAAAACAACGGAAATTCCAGATTCTTTTTCTTTTTCGATTTTACCCAGTTTTTCTCCCAATTTGGTAGGCAATTACTCCCGCTGTGCTTAGTTCAATCCCCTCCCTCATAGTTTGCTGACGTAGTCCTGTGACTGGCAGTGACAAAGGCGAAGCGCTGCCTCCTCCGAGACAGCACTCGCCGAGCTGTCGACTGTCATTCCGGTACCCCAGAACCACTCCTGTGTGCAGCGAACTGTGTCGGCTTCCCTCCCCCCTCCCTGGCGGGAGGGAGCCGACTCTGGCGCGACGGGCATCGAACCCCGGTCGCCGTGGCCAGCGTCGGACGTTGAAACCACTAGACCATGCGGGAGGCCTCCAGATTCATTTTTTTAATGAGACTTCATACTCTACATGGCGATACAGCAAATCGAAAGATGGCGTATTTTGTGTTGCTTGTGTGCGTTTCTCATCCGGTGATATAGTCCTGTGAATCATTAGATCGCTCATGGAAAAAAACATAGAGTGCAACAAGTATGGCCTTAAAGTGATTTGATTGCTGTTTGTGGACAACATAACATACCTGTAAGAGGACAATAGGATGAATGTTTGCAGTTTGAATGATGGTAGTTCAAAACTACAGTGGTCCTATGGGGCCTAGGTAGAGCATGGCACTGACAGCCCTTCGGTTGTGGGTTGTGGGTTCGATGTATGCATTTCACTACTGTAAGTTGCTTTGGATAAAAGCGTCTGCTAAATGGAATATGTTGTTAAAATGACACTTACAGACATTTTCTGGTACACACTGATCTAGGCGTGATGCTTGCCTTAGCACCATTATTGAAAAGTATGGAAACTTATTAGTAGTTCTGTGTAGCTCAGTAAGTAGAGCATGGTGCTAACAATGATTAGGTCATGAGTTTGATTCCCATTGGGGCCACATATACAGAAAATGTATGCATTCACTACTTTCTATAAAAGCGTCTGCTAAATGGCATATATTATTAGTGGCAATGGAGATGGGGGGAGATCCTAAGAGCCGCACCACAGAACCATCTTTCACCCGAGCGATGGGGTCATTTGAGCTCATAATAATATAATAAGCATAAGTGTGAGTCAAGGTTTGCTTCAGTACCCACCACCACTTAGCAGTAGTTTACAGAATCCAGTGTCTGATCTCCCAGAAAGATAGCAACAACACAAACACCTCATAACAGTGCTTGAGAACAAAAGGGATGGCATGACATTTGGCAGTCCCCTCGCACAGTGAAACTGCTGACTAAGTGATCAAACACACCATGAGAAAGTCCTGAGGGGGTACTGGTGAGGTAACCTTTACTTGACCACCTAACCACAGAGGCGAGGGGCCGGGGTTTGTCTCGCACTACCGCATCTTAGCCAGTGTCTGCTGCTGGATAAACTGTCAGCGTTGTCTGATACTTTGCTTCAAGAGATAGGATAGGAATATTGTCCACTGATGTTCAATGTTGATGCTGCCGAACTGTCAAAACAATATATTTTGCTACTTAGCAGCAGTGACAGGTGTTAGAGAACATGGACTTTTTTATCCCAGAATACACTTTGTTTTAAAGATCCCTCTAACAATGCCGGTGTCCACCGCTTCTGCCGAACGGTCATTCAGCAGCTCACGGCATCTAAAGAGCACCGTGACTGACAGACGACTCTCTGGCCTGGCTCTGATCAACAATCACTAGGAGATGACAATGGACAGTGAGAGAGTGATGCGCGAGTTCAACGCAACAGGGACATGAAGAGTAAACTTCAAATAGGTAGGAACCACATTTTATTGAATTTTCTCAGTGAGCCCTGGCTGTAGATGACATGTTGCGTTCCTCTCCGCATGTGCATGTGTGAGTGGTTGTGGGGGGAGAGTCACTTTGTACGTATCAAAAGGTAAAATCCTGCAGGTGCCCTTGGTATTGGATCTGTTTCCGCCACTGCCAATGTGGTTGTGGCTACCTCTATACTCTCTATCCCACTTCCCACATTTATTTTGTATTTGGCACAAATCCTTTATCAAAACACGGGTAAGCACCATGACCAGGTTATGGACAAATAAGAAGCGAATACCCACAATTGAACGGGTGTGGCCATGACATGATATGCTTTTTTAAAAATAATTTTTTATTAGTTACAGCTGACTGGCACAATGCTGATTCAAAAGAGGTGTTCTGTGAACTTACAGACAGACCACAAATGGATAATTCCACATGCTGTGCTTCTTTGTTGTTTTGCTAAAATAAAATTATTGCAATATTATAAACATATGGTAGAGACAGACTTGTGAATTTAGTGCTAATATTTAGCTCTGGGTGGAGCCTGTTGAGAAATAATTGCAACGGGTGAAAATAGGGGGCTCACAATAGGGAGGGGTACCTCGTAATCCTGTGTGCATACCAATAGCAGTAGTAATTACATTTCACTGCTGATACAGGGTATCACTCTCTTTGTTTTATATAAAGAATTGGTAATAAGGAAGCTTTAAAGAATGAGATATGTAAAGGGTGAGATAGGAAAATTGCTTTAAATGCATTCTTTAGTCTGCACGACTTTTCTTACAGCACAATTTTACATCCCGAACATACTGCTCTTGTGTAATGAAAATAGCTTCTTGGTGTTCATCCCCAAGGATTTGCCTTGTGGTGCATTTGAATTGACTAATTAGGTCCAAGGCTGTTAATTGGAGCTTTGGAAACTAGAGTTGTAGTTTCTGAGAGAATACACTTGGGAAATGTTGGTTCAACTAATAGGGCTCTTCACCTCTACCCACTGCTGTTTACCAAAACCAAGGGCAAATTTTGTTGCGACTCCTTTCATCTGATATTTTTCACAAAACTGCAGCGCCTTCATCGGCCGGATAGCAGCTTGGAACCTTTTTACATGTGAATCTTTATTATATATATTTTTTTTACTCTGACAGATTCATCATGCTAAACATCTTTCATGGAAAATTTTACAAATAATAATAATACTAAAATAACTATTTAACTGAACCAGATAAAGATAAATGTCAAATTGAAGCGTCTTTGAGATTAATTTAAATGGTGAACACTGAAATCTTAAAATATCCACCTAAGAAGATTATGATTACAGGTCAGTTGGCAGAGAAGCTCAAGAATCTGTTTTCTATAAATGGCATTAGAGGACCATTGTCACATAGTTATTCATTTATGTATTTTTGTATTGAGCCGTGCTGCATGATTGTATAGTGCAGCTCCCATCGGTCGAGAGCTTATTCAAAGTATCTTGGATTATCATTGACTAAATCCATTTGGCTGTTGGTGTGTGTGGCTGTTACTGGCTGTGATCAGACATGTTGAGGATTAATTATATAGTAGCTATCCAAAGAAGCCTATTGTGTGACTGTGTGCTGGATGGAGAACATAGTGCTTTTAATATTTCATTGAATATCCAGTTTTTCATCTATTCTACTCAAACCTTTTGATAATATAATGAAAGAGTGATATGTAACATTGCACAAACACCCACAGGCCCAGTACTGTGAAATTGCTTTAATCATTTGGTCTTATCATTTGCTTTTAACCACTTGAGCGCCAAGTTACAAAAACACTGATTTTGTGAAAAATGTAAAAATGATATGTGATTGCTGTAAACACTTTCATTTATAACCAACATGAACCAGCATTCAACCTTTGTTGATTATTAATAAATTCAATACCAGATACTTTGGGCAAAAGTTAGAAATGTGTTTTTGAGGCCCAGGGTTTCTATAAAACCATGTGATATGTTCTTCATAAACAACACAATAATGGTAACTGATTTAACACAATAATTCATATCAAAAGCATTGAGCAAGTTGGGTATAAATCAACTAGGGTTGAAATTATGTGGTGTTCCAATTTCCAATGAACAAATAGGCTTAAATAAACAGCAAGTGTGGTTATGATGGGAAAGTATGTAACCTTTTGTTGTGCTATTACACAGATAAGATACGATTGGAGTTGTTTAACAAGCCTTCAGTCTATACATCTTAGTCACTATCACAATCAACATTCAAATGAATCATATTTTTTTCCTCCCAAAATATAAAAATACAGTGATTTAGAGAAGACTTGTATGCAACATTAATACAGGCTGCTGGCATAGGGAAAGGGGACAGGATATAAGTACATATATAGAGTTTACATCCTTTGAATGGTTGCTATGCTTGTGAGACACATTTTGTTTAGTTTAAAATTATCTGGATAAATCCTTTCTTTGTAATGGGATCAATACTCCAGATCAGGTCCCCAAGAACCATTTTTAAAAATCCCTGATAAATAAATTATCACCCCGTTGCTACAGATGTTGGAATACCATTTCCTTTGTGCATAAACTTCCCTGTTGGAAAGCACACTCCAGTTTCTCTCACAAGCTGAGCTGCATTAGAAATAAGAAAGAGAGAAAAAAAGGAAACAAAAAATGCTACACTTGAGTAGAAATGCTCAAACTGTGCATAAAGCGTTCTCTATGTGAGCAAAATCCTGGTGGAGGAATATGGAATCTCAGTGGGGTATCACCGGGGAACAGCAGACTTCATGAACGCTTTCAAGACTTGGGCTGATATTAGTTCAGACGTTTTACTGCAACTCTCATTAGCTGAGTGTGAACACCGCTGCGCTCCCCCACAAGCAGGTTGTTTGTGTTTTTACGGCTGAGCTTCTTCAAGGAACCTGACGGATGCCATTTCCAATGGTGCTCCCCATCTGCCTGGAAAATTAGCATTGTAAAGTGTGTATGCAAATGTTGTTAAATGTGAAATGACACATTGTGGTCTTGTGCAATGTTGATCAAGAGACCGGGGCCAATCTCTGTAAATTGCACCCCGCCAACCATTGCAAGGGGCAATGCAAATTTAAATACTTTTGTCATCCAATTAAACTATGAAATCAAGAATTTATTTGAAGTGTTTATAGACGAATGTGCCTCAATATACCAAAATACAGTGTATAGCACCTACAGCGATATAAATACGGGTTGTTGTTGAGGATAAATGGGCACATAAGCATTAAAAATTAGACTGCTTTAGCTGTTTTACTGTGGGATTTCGGTCCAGTACATTTAAATCTGTGTATAATTATAGCAAAGCCAAAACAAAGGAAACACTTGAGTAAATGAGGGGTATAAAGTATATTAAAAGTAGGTGCTTCAACACTGGTGTGGTTCTTGAGTTAATTAAGCAAATAACATCCCATCATGCTTAGGGTCATGTATAAAAATGCTGAGCAGACCCAGTTGCCCATTATTTTGTCTGGCATGGCTGGAAGAAGAGATCTCACTGACTTTGAAAGAGGGGTGATTGTTGGGGCACGTTTGGCAGGAGCTTTAGTGATGAAGACTGCTCAACTTGCTGTGATGAAGACTGGCTCTGAGGGAAGGACATCATCAACTTGGCAAAATGCTTCACTAGGAAAAGCCATTTGACTAGGGTGATGTTGGCATGGGAGTCTGAGCGGAAGGACATTTATAACTAGGGGTAATTTTGGCCCGATTCAAAGATACTTATTATTTATTTTACCCATAAGGCTAGACCATGATGCCGACCCCTGCCCTAGACCATGATGTCTGTGCATTGGTTTGAGATGCAACTCTGAGTCAGTTAACAGCAAATATCAACCTAGGGTGGGTAGTTTAATCAAGAACAGTCCATTGAGAACTTCACAGAGTGGGATACCATGGTCAGGGTGCAGTGCATAAACCCCTTACTATACCTAAAAATGAACGATTGAGAGTAAAGTGGTGCAAAGAACACAGGCCCTACTGAGAAGTGGAAAAAAGTCATGGTCAGATGAATCATCCTTGACCCTTTACTCGCAGACGAGTGTGTGTGCAAGGCCGTATCCAGGAGTCGAGAATTACCGAGGTCACCTAGCCCCTCTAGGGGAGTTTGTAACCAGAAATGTCACTAATAAATATTTAAGTAATTAGTCTAAATTACAGCCTAAATTACATTGTTACACAAACCACTTTTTTGTCAGACTACAGTGGTGATAGGCAAACATTGGCTTTGTACAAAATCTTTGCTATACCGAAGTGAAGTCATTTTATGTACAGTAGTTCACAACTTTTATTCAGTATTACAGTAAGTCAGACTCAGAAAAAATACAGAGGTCATATACTCAATTAAGGGGAACATCTTCATGTAATTATGATTAGATTGCCTTCTGGTGAAAAAAACTATTCTTGAGATAACTCTATATATGTTATGTCATGTCTGTTTGTGTTTTTGTACTTTTATTTATTTATTTATTTATTTTTGGCAAAAAGGAACGTTTAATTCAGGCAGGGGTCAAAACCAGAAGTCAGAGTAGCGAAGATACAAAATCAAAATCAGAGAGTAGTCAACAAACAATCCAAAAGTCAAAACCAAGAAATCAGAATAGGCAAACAAACAGAATCGGCAGGCAAACGCGAAGTGAAAATAGAAGGGGTGTCTTGGGAAAATGCAACAGACTCTGGCTTACTATCAATCGGCACAGGGAATGATGGAACATAAACACGGAACTTATATACAAGCAGGGAAGGGAAACACAATAGGAATCAGGTGTGACTGGGAGGAGAGAAGGGCAGGAACATAGGTGAAAATGATGGGATTCGCTAATACAATAACGACGGGAAACGAAAGACACAGACTGGGAATCACACAGACACATAGACAATACCTACGACCTGGAAGAGCAGGCAGACACGTGCACAGTTTGAAGGGGAGGAATGTATAGAGAGAATCTGCGTGCAAATGAAGCGAAACGTGAGAAGCGTACAGGGATAGGACAACGAGAGAGAGAATGATAGCGATAGATAGAAGCGTGAGATAATTAGTAATTAGTAATGTTAGTAACTTAATCTAAATCACTAATGTTAGTAGATTAGTACTATATACATCTAACTAATATATACAAAGTGTTATAGAAAGAAAGAAGGAAGTAAAACGAGATAAGAAACGAAGACAGAAAACCGTAAAGTAGAATTTCCCGAAGTGCATGACAAAGACAAGGAGTGGATCTCAAACAAAGACAGACGGGGAACAGAACATGAATGAATGATAATAAACAAAGTACAAAAACAAACCGAACAAACATAGCAGAACATAACAATATAAGGCCTCCAACACACAATGCTTTGATACCTGCTACGGTACTGTAACTATGTTGGTCTACATCACCACTCACCACTGGGCAGGCTACTGAGAATTCAATCAAACTTTCCCTTTGAATCAACAAGTAAATAGATTTGGTGCTCATGTGAATATTTTTCAACTTTTTTCAAGCAATGTCTCTGACTTAAAACATTTTTGCATTTATTAATATTAAGGGCAAAATGTTTACGCATGCATATTTACACTGAGTTGGCTACCATTTTGTAGTCATCTTTGCTATTACATTATAATACTAGAAACCTATAACACAAATTTAAATGGGCATTCAAAATATTAAATTAAGTATTTATTTTGACAACACATTTTGAAAACAGCCAGCAATCACGAATATATAAAGATATATATATTTGTTGTAGTTTCGTAACAATGTTAATTTCATATATATATATATTTTTATATGTGGATGTCTCACAGGCCAAACTGAAAAGAGTGCAGAAAGCAAAGTTAATCAGCTTTTCTGGATATTAATTCCTATTGAGCTTGAATGAATTATGGCTCCAACCAAACTTCTGGACAGAATGATGAGACAGGAAAATACAGTACATCACGGTTGCCAACTTTATCTTTTAATTCAGCTTAGTCTATACTTAGCGGTAACCTATCTGCAGCCAGAGAATCTTCTCAGGGGGAATAAGTTGCTGATTCCATCAGAAATCACTTCAGAATATTAAATTAAAAGGATGGGAGATTAGTCAAGGTACAGGGAAAAATTAATAAATAAGGCTGTTTATTAAAAATATATGTGCAGTCTCCAGTGGCTAGGCTGCGCAGGCCTGGTGCTCTTTGAAGGTATCCTTATCGGGCTCTATTAGATTATTGATTTTTATCCAGAACCTGAGGCCCAGAAATGTGTAATTGTAGAAGATCCAGCGTATTAGTATGGATGGATGAAGTGAGGTTTTCTTTGAAGCCGATTTTTTAAAAACTTGAAAGATGAGCTGGTAGGGATTTTATTTTGAAACAAATTGTTCTTAAGGCTACACACTTTGTGTGGAGTGGAGAATGTTTTTTGTGAGGGTTTGTAATAACTACTAGCAGAATGCTCGTTTAGTCACTCATTAAACCATGAATCGGACTGAATTAAAGTAGTGATTTAATCTATTGACCTTTTTTCTGTTTCATTTAAATACATGCTTCACTCTACAAACTCCAAAGAGTAAAAAGGTTGTTGTTTATAAAAAAGTCCATTCTAAGCCCACAGCCTTATGCACTAAAATGTATTACATATGACAGTCCATTAGTAAGATGTACTTTTTTTTAAAGAACAAGAAATTGCTGATTATATTTATATATTCATTTGACTAAAATATGCCAATGTTCACCCTTAGGTTTTTAATATTGCACATAAGCCATATGTCACAAAGCTATATGCCTGGTATTGAATAGCTAATGACGGACTAATTTCAGATTAACCTTTCAGAGTGATTCTTCCACTTATTCTTCCACTTATTCTTCCACTTATTATGTGATTATAAAAACCTGGAGGTTGTTTGAAAAATAGTATCTAATATATTCATTCTTGGATCAAGAATCATAACTGGAATTGTTTCTGTGACTTCTGGTATTTCCATCAATAATGAATATTTAGAGATACACAGAAGTACAAATATTACTCTGCCCTTTTACCTTGTTTTTGCCATTTTTTTGACATTTGTGCTGTTTATGAGCTTGTGTTTTAAAATGCGTATGTTTGTTACAAGGAAATGTGATTTCGATGGATTAGCTAGGTATCAAAGCTGCTTCATCTTACATGAAAAAACATTGAATGTGTTTCAGCCCATTTGTGACAGGCTATATTACTGTGCATCAGCTCGAGTCCCTGTACATACATAACAGTATGGATAAGGTACAGTATACATATACATGTATAACAGTATGGATAAGGTAGTACACGTGTATATGTGCATATATAACAGTATGGGAAAGGCACAGTATACATATACATACAGCTCTGGAAAAAATTAAGAGACCATTCCAAATTTTTTAAATCAGCATCTCTACATGTATGGCAGCCATTCCATTTCAGTGTCTGTTGAAGCACACCTCATTCTACTTAATGAAGTACTGATTAGGTGATCACCTGAACCAAATCTTATTTAATGAGGAAAAGTATAAAAACCACTGCTGTGGTCATCACTGTCCTCTTGCAATAGGACCAGCTGGATGGCAAAAAACAGTGCTAGTAGTACCTCAAAAGTAATTGGAATCAAATAATAACTATTGACCATGCCAAAAGAGTTGAAAAGAAGGGTTCAATTCTGGCTTTACTGGCAGAGGGATACAGTGAGCGTAAGGTTGCTTCTATCCTTCAAATTTCAAAGACGGCGGTTCATAAGAACAAGGTCAAGCAGCAGACACTAGGGACAACAAAGCTACAGACCGGCAGAGGGCAAAAACGACTCTCTACTGACCAGGATGACCGCCAACTCAGTAAAATGTCACTCAACAACCGTAGGATGACATCAAGTGACCTACAAAAAGAATGGCAAATGGCAGCTGGGGTGAAGTGCACGGCAAGGATGGTTCGAAACAGGCTCCTACGGTCAAGGCTGAAGTCATGCAAAGCTAGAAAAAAGCCCTTCATCAATGAGAAGCAAAGAAGAGCCAGGCTGAGGTTTGCAAAAGACCACAAGGATTGGACTGTAGAGGACTGGAGTAAGGTCATCTTCTCTGATCAGTCCAATTTTCAGCTTTGCCCGACACCTGGTCGTCTAATGGTTAGATGGAGACCTGGAGAGGCCTACAAGCCACAGTGTCTCGCACCCACTGTGAAATTTGGTGGAGGATCGGTGATTATCTGGGGGTGCTTCACCAAGGCTGGAATCGGTACAAGGTTATCCTGGAAGAAAACGTGCTTCCTTCTGCTCTGACAATGTTCCCCAACTCTGAGGATTGTTTTTTCCAGCAGGACAATGCTGCATGCCACACAGCCAGGTCAATCAAGGTGTGGATGGAGGACCACCAGATCAAGACCCTGTCATGGCCAGCCCAATCTCCAGACCTGAACCCCATTGAAAATCTCTGGAATGTTATCAAGAGGAAGATAGATGGTCACAAGCCATCAAACAAAGCTGAGCTGCTTGAATTTTTGAGCCAGGAGTGGCATAAAGTCACCCAACAGCAATGTGAAAGACTGGTGGAGAGCATGCCAAGACGCATGAAAGCTGTGATTGCAAATCAGGGTTATTCCACCAAATATTGATTTCTGAACTCTTTCTAAGTTAAAACATTAGTATTGTGTTGTTTAAAAATGAATATGAACTTGTTTTCTTTGCATTATTAAAGGTCTGAAAACAATTTTTGTTATTTTGACCAGTTGTCATTTTCTGCAAATAAATGCTCTAAATGACAATATTTTTATTTGGAATTTAGTAGAGATGTTGTCAGTAGTTTATAGAATAAAACAAAAATGTTCATTTTTACTCAAACACATACCTATAAATAGTAAAACCAGAGAAAGTGATCATTTTGCAGTTTTTTCCAGAGCTGTATATAACAGTATAGATAAGACACAGTGTACATATATAACAGTATGAATAAGGTACAGTATACATATACATATATAACAGTATGGATAAGGTACAGTATACATGTACATATATAACAGTATGGATAAGGTACAGTATACATATATAACAGAATGAATAAGGCACAGTATACATATACTACATGTATAACAGCAGTGGCTCGTAAACTTGAAATAGAGCCAGGAATCTTACCTTTAAACTAATCATTGGTCTCAGCCTAATTTGATTTATTTGGCTTAATTAATAAGCATGGCAATTATCAGAATAATCCATCGGCAGTTAATCCCATGTTATCTTGAATGAATAAATGTAGGTTCAGCACCTAATCACATTTTAATTGGCTTTTCTTAATAAAGAAAAGAATCTGCTCATGTGTAAATGTGGCATACCTCGTTTGAGAAACATTGCCTGTGAAGCTGTTTTTATTCACAACCTTTTCACTCAGGGTATTTAATAAAGGCAAGTGAACTGACAGCTCGTCTTCTCCTAGTAATGATGCACATGATTCCTTTTTTTTAACATGAAGCAGCAAATGAACCCCAAACAATGTATTTCCATGTGAATTGGATAACATAGGAAAAGCCTATCAGTTCAGAAGTCAAGTTTCTGTTGTGAGTAATTTTGTAAGGTTATATGGCAATTTAATAGGACTCCAGATCTAAACAATGGGAGTATTACAGATATTTCTTGCATAGTCTGATTATATCAGACAACTTACCACATTAACAGACATCATGAGGGGAAGTCGCTTTGCACTAAAGTGTCTGCCAAATGACAAAATTGGAAATTGTAAACATGTATTGCATCTTATTTATGCAATTATTTGATGCATGTTCTTATTATAATTTTCCAACTTCAACATCCGTGCTATATAAACACCCACTTTTTTCTAATGTTTTAATATTTATTCAAGCACTTCCTTGCGTTTTTTATTTGCGTTTTATTTTGTTTCAGATTTTTTCCAGTTTTTCTCCCAATTTAGTAGCCAATTATACCCTCTATTTCTTTTGATTCGTCCTCCCCCACAAACTCACTGCCCGTCACTATGGGGCAAGCTAATTCCCCGAGACCAGCGATGATCCGCCTTCTCCGAGACGGAACTTGCCCACCCACTTTCTAGAGACACCCTTTCCGCTTCTCGGTGAGTTCTCTGGCTCACCTTCCCCGGGGTGGACAGCCAATCGCCACCCCCATCGGGGCTCACGACCAGGGCCGATCTGGTGCAGTTGGTTTCGAATCGCGGCTGCAGTGGGCAACTTGCATTGCCAAACGAATGCTTAGACTGTTACGCCACCCGAGCCCCCCCCACCTTCCTTGTGTATTTTTAATCATGGAATTGTCTCAGCTGATCGGATGCTGCATTAGCCAAAATCAACAAGCACAGAAGGAGTTTGTGTGAAGCAGAGAATCCTGAGATACAGTGAAATGTTCCAATGATATCGAAATAGATTCTGTGACATTTATATTCCCTATCCTGTTGAAAAGGCTTTGGATAATTAATGTGCTTCTTATTGCTTCTGTGTATGTGGGCTGACTTTACATCACTGTTATCTCCTATAATGCCATTGAGTAAAATAATTTGGGCATTTGTTTATGGATTGTTTGTTCCCTCTCAACATTGTAAGCAGCTTGGCAGAGTGTGTGTTTATGCCTTTCTTAGGATTATATTTATATATTGAATCCAAGCAGCTGTATATTTTGCATGAGACTGGGTATGGACACTTTCATCTGAAAAGGAAAATGAAACTAATGCTTGAATGAGAATGCATTCTGGATGGGAAGACATTGTAGGTGTTTACTCTCAGATAAAGGGTTAATTTAGGGTTTACCTTTACATAGCATGCATATAGTTTATTTTCCAACATACATTTTTTTTTATCTGAGTATATTCAAAGCAAACAAACAAACTTGGGTGTAAATGTGCCACATTTTAATTTAATTGAATCTCCACAGAGAGCATCTTGCTACAGCTCTGCTAACCTTGAGTCTTCAACAGAGAGCACTGATTCTGATTAGATTACCATGTATAATCTTCTACACAAATTAATGGGAGCCAAAAGAATGAGTGGATGACTCTATCACTGCTAAACAAATGCCATAACCAAATGCCTGCATGAGAAAATCATGTGAATGCCATTAAGCAAGCTGGGGTATTCATGTGTATCACAAATGAAGTACTGCTACCAACATGTGTGTAGCAAAAAACTGTTGTCTGCATTCTCAGAATTAAGATTATTTGCATTCTATGTATTCTGCACACACAAACAAAGTATATTGATTTTTAATTACATAGGCTTGGCGTTTATTTGACTAATTAATCATTCAAGACCTGCAGTGATATTTGATTTTGACGGTTGTACGAGCACTCACCTCATTAGTCAGAGAGTTGTGTGGGCAAAGGTAATGAATGATGAGTCTGGCGAAAGACAAACAAAACATTTTTTTAACCTATTTGCATGGACTCTAATTATTAAGAGCACAACATCTTAGTGTGCTTATTTGGTTTCTGACATATTAATGGCACTGTCACATGTGTCTGGTGCTCATAACTAGTATGCAATTTCTGTATATAAATGTTGTATTTCTGCTATAAACTATGCCATTTAATTAGTTCCATACTAATCTTTCCAGGTACTCTTACATCTCACCATGGCATGCATGCAGGGGAATAGCAGTTTAAAAGATGTGCGTCACGCTTAATACCATGTAGCCTATCAAATCTAAGCCTACCCAATAGAGTTAACATTTTATACTCAGTTTATATGACTTCAGTTTATAATAGTTGCAACGCAAGTTATTACATTATTGCTACATCTACAATATTGCAACCTTTAAGCTTGAATATTTCACAATAATTAACTAGTAAACTTCAATTCCAAATTGTCTTCCCAGAATCACAAGATCACACATATTTCTATTGGCCAAGCATGTGCTTGTGGCAAAGTGACAAACCCAATTGGTATGCCAGAAGCTTTTTTAAATAAAAAAAGGCTTTTGTATTTGCCACTTGTTTTCAGAATACCTTTAGGGACATGAAAGTTATTGCTAACTGTATTGAAAGTCTTGCTTTCATGCTTGTGGAATATTTAATCCCCAGTAATACTGTGGACTCAGCCCTTTCTATAAATGCATTGAAATCGTAGGAATACAGCCACTGGTAATAAGATGGTGTTGAAAATAAATCATTACCAAATAAAATTGTAATAACTGCATTTTGACAGTGTTGACACATTGCATGGAAAAACTGTAAATGGGACTCAAAAGTGCTCAAAAACGCATAACTGCATTAAACCAGCCATTTGAAGTGGTAAAATTGCATTCAAAAACATGTTAAGCCTCTGACTTTATTTACAGAAAAAAGACTCCATAATTCATAGATATAGGACAGAATAGGACAGAATGGAAAGAAAAATCCCTCCCTCGTCACCATTTACAGGCTGCCACAAAAATAATCAGTAATGATGCAGATGAACAAAACATTGAGAGTAGCGAGTGTTCACTTGGCGAGCTAGCTGACTATTGACAGTATACAGACGCTTCCACTATTGATAATTTGAAGAATGTTGATTTCTAAAGAACTACACTTCATTACTGGAATGACAAAATGACCACTTCTACTTCCCTGACTCAAGGCAAAAGTGATTTATACTTTCAAAGAATGAATCTTTTAACCCTTCCCATTTTCAAAATTACTTGACCTCAAAACCAATGGCCTGTTTCCAGGTGAGTGATGCCTCTCGTATTGTGTCCTATTCAGGGTTTGAGTGCTTATTGCCATTCTTTCATTCTTTCAAAAGCGGTTCCGTTGTTTTATTTTTCCCATTAATTGAATATATATTTCAATATATATATGGCCAAAAGTCAGTGGACACCCCTACTAATTATTGAGTTCAGGTGTTTCAGCCACACCCATTGCCAACAGGTGCATGAAATCCAGCACATAGCCATGCAATCTCCACAGACAAACATTTAGAATTCAGAATGGTTCGTAAAGAGCTCAGTGACTTTAAACGCAGCACTGTCATAGGATGCCACCTTTGCCACAAGTCAGTTCTTGAAATTTCTGCCCTACTAGATGTGCCCCGGTCAACTATAAGTGCTATTATTGTGAAGTGGAAGCGCCTAGGAGCAACAACAGCTCGTCTACAAAGTGGTAGACCATGCAAACTCACAGAGCGGGGCTGACTAGTGCTGAAGTGCATAGCGCGTAAAAATCGCCTATCATCTGCTGCATCACTCACTACAGAGTACCAAACTGCCTCTGGAAGCATCATCAGCACAAGAACTGTGCGTCGGGAGCTTCATGGAATGGGTTTCCATGGCCGAGCAGCTGCACACAAGCCTCACATCACCATGCGCAATGCCAAGCGTCAACTGGAGTGGTGTAAAGCACTGGCGGATGCCAGGAGAACGCTACCTTCCGGAATGCATAGTGCCTACTGTAAAGTTTGGTGGAGGAGGGATCATGGTCTGGGGCTGTTTCTCAGGGTTTGGGATAAGCCCCTTAGTTCCAGTGAAGGGTATTCTTAATGCTACAGGATACGAAGACATCTTAGCCAATTGGGCGCTTCCAACTTTGTGGCAACAGTTTGGGGAAGGCCCTTTGCTGTTCCAGCATGACTGTACCCCTGTGCACAAAGCGAGGTCCATAAAGACATGGTTAGACGAGTTTGGTGTCGAGGAACTCGATTGGCCTGCACAGAGCCCTGACCTCAACCCCATTGAACAGCTTTGGGAGGAAACAAAACGCAGATTGCGAGCCAGGCCTTCTCGTACAACATCAGTGCCTGACCTCGCAGATGCTCTTTTGGCTGAATGGGCACAAATTCCCACAGACACACTCCAAAATCTTGTGGAAAGCCTTCCCAGAAGAGTGGCAGCTGTCATAGCCGCAAAGGGGGATCCAACTCTATATTAATGCCCATGGTTTTAGAATGGGATGTCCAACAAACTCATATACATATGTGTGATGGTCAGGTGTCCACTGACTTTTGGCCATATAGTGTATATATAAAGTGTTTCCTTTATTTTTGCAGTTACTTGTTTGTGTGCGTGTATATATATATATATATACACAGTGCCTTGCAAAAGTACTCATACCCTTGGAGTATTGGCTTTTTTCTTGCCACCCTGTCATGCAGACCAGTATTATACAGTGCTCTTGATATTGTTCACTGATGCACTATTACTCCATTATCAGCCACTGAACTCTAGCTCTTTTGTAGTAATTGTTGGCCTCATAGTGGCTTTCCTCACAAGTCTCCTCCTTGTTTGGGTACTGAGTTTGGAGGGACAGCCTTTTCTAGGCAGAGTCTGGGTGGTACGATGCAGCTTTTACTTCTTGATTATTGAGCCAACAGTGATCACTGGGATATCCAAACCCTTAGATATTTTTGTGTATCCTAGTCCTAATCTATGCCTTTTGATTACCATATCCCTGGCTACCTGAGAAAGCTGTTTGGTTTTCATTTTTGTGTTTATCCTAAGAGCCTCACAAAGACAAATGTTTTAATCCTGAAATCATGACAGTTACTGTTATGGCACACAGGCAAAGGCCAATCAGCTTGTTGTGTGGCTCGTTAAGGTAATATTATGCACCTGCATTAACTTACAGCTGCCACAACTGAGCACAGGGTTGGGAATACACAGAAATACTTTTGCAATCAATATTTTTACATTTTTATTTCATTTTAAGTATCTATTTTTTCACTAATGTTCTAATTAAATGTGAGGAGTAGGTTGTATTTATCACAGATAATTAGTTCTTAAATGACAGCGTTATACATTAAAGCTTTAAAGCAACAAAATGTGAATATTGGGCAAGGGTCTGAGTACTTTTGCAAGGCAGTGCGTATGTATACATGAACACAGGGCTGTTAAGCACGTCTGGCCTGTCTAACGTTAAATCAACTCTTGGCCAGACATGTTTCCTCTCCTCGTTGTGAACGTCAAGTGGGAGACAAACAGGATTCCTGTCTCTGCTTCACGTGGTGATGGTGCTCCAGTGGAGACCACTATGTGCTGAACACATTCATCCATTTCACTGTTAATTACCTGTCAGTCCAACTTAAATGGGCTTATAGACAATTCTGTCTGTAAAACAGAAAACTAAAAAATGGTGCAAAATTACACTATGATGAACAAAAATATAGAAAGATGAAACTAATTACCCCTGCCTATACATAGTTATATTCAACATATTAATTTTAAGAGAGTGGTGTTTCTTTTTTCTTTTTTCTTTAGATTACACACATACTTGGGGAAATATGTACAGTATTCACAGTTTAATTGAGTATTTAGGGGGTTGTGCATGGAGGATAACACATTTGTATGCTACTGGGAGAAGACAGTGTGGTCTGTCCCAACTTCCAAAACAATTAATAGGATGATGAATTGCTTTTGTCTCTGCTTATTATACATCAAATGTGGTCAAGATTAGCAATGTAATTGCATAAATATTTGTCTTCACAAACAGGGTTACATGTTATTAGGTACATTTGAAGCACTATCCTTGCAGATAAGAAAATCTCACCCACGGTTTGATTTACTGCCAAATGGCTGCACGTGACCATCTATCACAAATTGGCAACTGTGATAAAAAAAACAATTACTGTCAGTGAGAGACAAGCAATCGTATGCTTCTGTATTAGTATACAGAATATCAAACTGATGACAGTGATTTTTTTCTGTATTAGTATGCAGAAAATCTGCCTGACACTGATAGTTTTTTTAATTTTTTGTACATATGTACATTGCATATACCATACATATTATTATTTTGGCTGAAAGGTACCTCTATCAAATCACGACAATAGAGTGACATTTTGCCTTTCAGTTGTGGTTTTATATCCAGTCAGTATTTTATAACAGGAAACTTGTTTTTCTCATGGAAAATATTAATTTTCTCCATAGCAAGGCCGAAGAAATAGAATGTACGATGTAGAATGTATGTAGAAGGACAAACAGTAAAATGACAGTGTTGCCCTGAAATAAAGCCTGAAACTATTTAACTCAAGGTCAGTGAAGGTCGGGCTGCTGTATTATTCAAACAAACACAAAGACCCATGGAAGAGACTGTTGATCTCCAGCCTGATGTTTATGGTAAGTTTCCCCACCATGTTCTACCAAGTCCCCATCCCTGCATGTGTAAGTTGTTTTGCACTGCAGCAGCACCATAACTCAATGTCAGTGGCCTCTGTAGGCTACACAAGCACACAGACAATGACCTGTTTCCATAGCTGTTATGTGGGGTACGCATATATGTGGGGTAGAGAAAGTAGCAGAAACACCACATTTAAAAAATGACTCATATTTTGAAGTAACTGAATCACAATTAAAAAGGAGTCTACACATGTGTTTCATAGTACTGTCATACTAATTGACCAATATGTTTCTGCTATCTGCTGTTTCTTCTTGCGGTTCTGTGTGGCTCAGTAGGTAGAGCATGACATTGACCACGCTTAGGTTGGGGGTTCAATTCCCATTGGGACCACATATACAGAAAAATGGGTGCATTCACTGCTGTAAATCGCTTTGGATAAAAGTGTCTGGTAAATGGCATACATTATTATTATTATTATTATTATTATTATTATTATTATTATTATTATTATTATTATTATTATTATTATTATTATTATTATTATTATTATTATTATTATTATATTTTGCTATAAAAGATCACTTTAATATTTTAGTTTCTAAAGCAACATGAAAAAACAGATTTTGAAAGAGGTAAAATAGTTGGTGTCAGAACTGCAGGTGCGTCAGAGGCTTACCGACAGGGATAGACGGACTCGTAACAAAATAACTGCTCAAAAACACAAAACAACGGTCTCAGAAATGACCACAGAACTGAATTTACACCATCACGACCCAGTCTCAACAAAAACTGTACATCATGAACTTCACAAAGTTGATATTCATGGTAGGGCTGCCATTCGGAAACCACTTGTAACCAAGGCTAATGCTCATCAACACATAACCTGGTTAATGAGCACCAAACCTGGACTTTTGAGCAATAAAAGAAAGTAATATGATTGGATGAGTCATCTTACATCTTACATTTATGTAATGTTTGGTATAAACGTTTCCTTGTATCGGGAGAGCTGATGGACCTCTGCTCGCATTGTACCCTTCCGTGCTCCAACAAGCTTTCTAGACACACATAAGGCTGGGTTCACACTGACAATCAGGTATGCGTCAATTTGACCCACAGGTACGCGTTGTTGGTTTGATGTTGGTGTGTTCGCGGTTTGCTAGTTAGGTAGGTAATGTCACCTAGCTAGCTACGTTTCATATGGAAAACACTTCAACGCAACTTTTTTGACATGCTAAAACTTAAAATGCACGTATTTCCTTGAAAAAAATAGATTATATTATATAGCCAAGGTAGTACATTTACATTAACATTTTAAGCATTTAGCAGACGCTCTTATCCAGAGCGACTTACAAGATGTGCATTAGTACAAGGTGAGAACAATCAAAGTTAGCGTACAAGATCAGTGCAGTAAAACGGCAAAAGACATCATTGCAGGCATCTGCGTATCATACCTGTAACATTGGGAAAGAAAAGGTTAGTGGGTTTTTTTTTTTTTTTTTTTTTTGAACAAGTAAACAGTGGTGATGACAGATTGACTAGATGGACAGTGTTCAGTGGTAGTGGAGTCTGAAGAGGTGGGTTTTGAGTCTCTTGCGGAAGATTGGAAGTGATTCCGCAGTCCTGACCGATTGCGGGAGGTCGTTCCACCATCGAGGGACCAGGACAGAGAAGAGGCGAGACCGCAGGAGCGGCTGCCAGGCGCCCGGAGGGATGGGGCAGTCAGTCTGCCAGCGGAGGCGGAGCGGAGGGGTCTGGACGGGGTGTAGGGCGTGATGAGTGACTGGAGGTATGGGGGAGCAGTACCTCTGGCCGCTTGAAAAGCAAGCACCAGTGACTTGAATCTGATGCGTGCTGCGATGGGGAGCCAATGCAGAGAGGAGAGTAGAGGGGTGACGTGGGTGAACTTCGGCTGGTTGAACACCAGGCGAGCAGCAGCGTTCTGGACTAGTTGCAGTGGCTTGATGGCACAGGCCGGAAGGCCTGCCAGCAAGGAATTGCAGTAGTCCAGACGTGAGATCACCAGGGCCTGGACCAGGAGTTGAGTGGCCTCTTGGGTGAGGAACGGTCTGATCCTCCGGATGTTGTGGAGGGAGAAACGGCAGGTCCGGGAGATCGCTGCAATATGGCTCGAGAAGCACAGCTGGTTGTCCAAGGTTACCCCGAGACTCCTGGCAGACTGGGACGGAGACACTATGGAGCCTTCCACGGTAATTGACGCATCAATCATCGGGGAGCCCTTCGCTGGGAGGAAGAGCAGCTCTGTCTTCCCCAGGTTCAGCTTCAGGTGGTGGGTGGACATCCATGCGGAGATGTCAGCCAGGCATGCAGAGATCCGTGCCGGGACCTGGGTATCAGATGGAGGGAAGGAGAGAAACAGTTGAGTGTCATCAGCATAACAGTGATAGGAAAAACCATGAGCAGAAATAACAGAGCCAAGTGACTTGGTGTACAGAGAAAATAGGACAGGGCCTAGCACCGAGCCCTGCGGGACACCGGTAGAGAGGGTGCGGGAGAGGAGAGGATCCTCTCCAGGCCACCTGGTAGGACCGGTCAGCCAGGTAGGACTCAAACCATGTCAGCACAGATCCAGAGATTCCCATCTCGACGAGAGATGAGAGCAGGATCCGGTGGTCCACGGTGTCGAATGCCGCCGACAGGTCAAGGAGGAGGAGGACGGAGCTAAGGGATCGGGACTTAGCGACGTGAAGAGCCTCAGAGACCGCAAGGAGAGCAGTCTCTGTGGAGTGGCCGGCTCTGAACCCAGATTGGTTGGGATCAAGCAGGTCGTTCTGTAAGAGATGAGCAGACAGTTGATTATAGGCAGCCCGCTCTAACGTTTTGGAGAGAAAAGGGAGGAGAGAGACAGGTCGGTAGTTAGAGATGACAGCAGGATTCAGAGAGGGTTTTTTGAGGAGGGGGACAACCTGGGCGCATTTGAGGGAGGAGGGGACAGAGCCAGAGGAAAGAGAGGAGTTAATGACATTAGAGACAAAGGGGAGGATGTCCATAGCAATGGACTGGAAGAGGGGGGAAGGAATGGGATCAAGAGGGCAGGTGGTGGGACGGTGGGAGAGAACAAGTTAGTACAGTAATGATAGATCATTTTTGCTAAGCTGTAATATCTAATGCTGCACCTATCTAGCCTCATACTGGGCTTTGGGAGGTAAATTAGCATTTTTGCTAACCTGTCATATCCTATAGCCAGCTAGCTGAGTATTCCCTGGGAGGTAAATTTTGTTTATTGCTTTAGTTGTACAGGGAAAATGCACATTAATTAACATCGCTGTAAATGTGCCAGTTTTAGCCGACTGGCTAAAACTGTAGTCCCTGGGCAAGGTGTTGGATCACCATTATGAAATAAATGCACATATTGCATTACTGAACTGATAGACCTGTGCACACAATGATTGTGTGCCAGATCAACAGTTGACGTGAACTGTCTTGATTTAACACCCCAATTTTCCAGTTTTTACTTAAATTTAAGCAGTTCAAGTCCAGTGAATAACCTGAAATGGTACAAAGGTAAGCAGTAAACTGCCAGAGGTAAAAAAAAAAAAAAAAAGTTTACATTTCAGAGTTATAAAAAGGCCCTTTTCAGGGGTTAACGTGGGTTAGCAGTCACTCTGTGCACGTTGCCGCCTCTGGATTCAGCAAATGAGCCCCAGACCATTACGCTTCCTCCTCCATGTTTGACAGTTGGTGTCACACACTGAGGAACCATCCTTTCGCCTACTTGACAGCCTACAAAAACCTTTCAAATTTGGATTCATCGGTCCATAAGACCTCTTCTCTTCACAGCAGAAACTGAGACTTCCTTACTTCCTTCCTTCCTTGAAGCGGTTGTCCTGTGAGCCGCCTATCACGCAAGCTGTTGACTCTCAGAAACTTGTCTTCTGAAGCTGGGTCTGACCTCTTCCTCTCAGAGTTTCCTCCAAACTTTTGATGGTGTCTTCTGCCAAAAATTTACATTATTTTTCAGTTTTTGGTATCCTTTTTGTTTTTGGCATCCATTTTGTTTCAAAATACAAAGAACTGTAAGCCTGCCCAATGAATTCCAGCTTGTGCTCTAAACAGTCTCCTATTGGCTGATGTATTACCATGTCATAGGGCACTCCATTGTTTTTTTTAACAGACAACAGAGCATTGTTTTAATGCAATAATATGCTTTGGTCTCTCATTGAAACAGTGCGTGATAGAAACTATATAGATTCCCTGGGGAACCTATAGACTTCCTGATTTTACACATTCTCTGGAACATTCTGTTTATACCAATACAGAATAGTACAGTGCTGGTGTGAAATGCATAAAAAGAGTCGAAGGTGGCTAGTTAACTCAGTATGTTATATTGAGCCTTTGGTTACTTAAGTCACTTAAGTTTTGTGTTCAGTTTCCATCCATTATACAAAGTGTGTACTGCATACTGCATAATGACTAGAATAACTCTTGCATATAGTGTGGACTCCATCCTCATTCATTGGGATATAAAGGTGTTAACATTATTGAGCAGGAGGTTTCAGCAGTACCCATAATTAGTGAAAGTAGAGGAGTTGCTCATTGATATCCAGGTCATGGGTCATTAAAATTTCATACTTCAAGTCCTAGTTTCTCACTTAATAGAAAATGTTAACGTCTGAGAATTGTATATCGACTTGATCTTCGTTTGAACTTGCATTCCGGTACGATGGGGAAAAAAAGAGTGGCACTGCCGTGCTCGCAACTTTTTTAATGCTTAAGATTGCTTCTCTTTCATGCTTACTAAGTCTTATTTCATTCAACCCAGGGGGTGAAAAATCCATTTGAAGAGGCTAAACAGAAATACCAATGTCAGTCTCAGCCACAGAAAAGACAGGCTATTAATAAAATGTAAAATAAATAAATTAATAACCACAATGGCAATGCCTTGTAATGGTATTTTATATGCAGTGTGTCTGTGGTAAATACAACTTTAATAAACCACTGAGATAAAACCTTGATTCTTGGTGAGGCAACCACTTGCTTACGATTGCAATCTTTTTAAAATGGTAAATCTGTAAACAGACTGTTGCATATTGTCAGCTATCCAAACACTATTGCAGGAGGAACTGATTCAATGGGTGAGTTTAGATTCAAATGAATGAGGTACAGTACTTTAGATGTACATGCCTCAAGCTTGAATGACTCACACTCTGACAAAAGAATACGTGTCTGAAACCTAGCTGCAGTTGTTGGCAAAATAAAAGCTTTTGAATTCAGGGGAGCTGCAGTCCAAAACAGATGCATTCTCAAATAGTTTGATGGTTTTAAAAGTTTTGTTTCAGTATAGCTTCTAATATGAAGTGCATCTCAAGGTCAGTTGTCAGTGAAAAGAATGTGCTCAACTTTAGAGTACTGGGCCAAAATAATGAGTTCAGTACACCTGTGGCAAGAGACCCACGAGACACCCAAACAGGCAATGTGTGGGTATTTGTAGAAGGGAAGGAGTAATGGTCACTCTTTCACAAGTCTCTCAAAATGCAGGCTAACCTTAATTGACAAACTTTGTGTCCACCTTTTCACAGTCTGTTGAAAGGTAAATATTATAGATAATATTCTCCCTGAACATTCTTTGGTCTGTCAGACAGGCAGGGATATAACAGCCTTTCATTCGAACGATACCATCAAGGGTATCGCTAGGATTTGAAAACATTCCCAGCTTTAGCGGGGTGGGCGGGGTTACTGGAGTGAACAAAGGGCATTGTTATGCTCAAAAGATTCAGTGCTCATCAAAAAAGATTTGGGGCTGAAAGCCTGGGTCTAACGATGCCCCTGGATAATAATCACTAATAAATGAAACATGTTCTGGATAGACAGTGGTCCAGCCAGTGTATGTCACACCATAATTAACTATACAACAGTTTTCTTCCATTAGTTCCATTAAATTAACATATATTAATCTGTCATTTCTATACTTGCATTTAAAACAATTCATCATGAAATTCATACAATGAAAAAAAAACATGCTTAGTGTTGATTTAAGTGTAGGATGATCAGAGAGAGGAGTACCAAAGAGATTGCAATTTATACAATTTAGATATTTTTTCACAACTGTGTCATTTGTCTTGGCGAGCAAAATAAGTTAAAGTTCTGTTCCACTGGGTCAGGCAGCTACAGGGTGAATGTGGGTCAATATTGTATCTTTACTCATCATCCATTAAAAGGCCTGAGGGTGAGACAATTGCAGCATTGTGCAGACACCCTCTGCGAACAGCAGGGAAGCTGGTACAGTACACATCATCCGCCCAGCTCTGGAGCTGTTCAGACCAGCAATAAGGTGCTGTGAGATTACATCATACTCTACCTATTCTGCAGTGTTCTGTAGGTTGTCTACACATTTTTATATTCTTTTGCCCCTTCGATTAATTTCTGATTAAGTATCCCAAAATGAAATATGTACATGATACACATGATATGTACTGTACCTTGCAAAATTATTGACACCCTTGATAAATATGAGCAAAGACAGCTGTATGAAATAAGCAATACAGGTCATGATCTTATGCTCAAATCGTATGCTCAAAATATGATAAAATAATATTATTTAATACTAATATAACTGCTCAGAGAAAAATATTTTGCTCAACAAGTAATACATCATTTACCCCCAAAAGATGTATCACTATTATTCACACCCCTGTTTTCAGTACAGTACATCCCTTTGCAAGCATAACACTACAGGGTGGTCTTCTATGGTGTTTTATGAGATTGGTGCATATATTAGGGGGAAGGGGGATCTTTCAAGATACTTCAGACCCTTCACTCTGTGTTTGTGTACTGCCCTCTTCAATTCAAACCACTACATTTTTGATTGGGTTCAAGTCTGAAGACAGAGATTGCCATTGCAAAACAGAAATTGTGTGGTCAGTTAACCATTTCTTGTTGATTTTGAGGTATGCTTGGGATTATTTTCTTGCTGAAAGATCCATTTGTAGCCTGGATCCTGTTGATCCAATTTACAGTTTCCCTGGCAGAGGGAACCAGGTTTTTCCCAAAATATCTTGGTTCTTGGTGGGGTTCATGATTCCATTGACCATAACAAGAGCCTCAGGGCCCATAGATGCCAACATCAAAACATCAAAAATCCAGCACCATATTTCACTGAAGGTATGCTGCTCTTTTCAACATATGCGTGCTCCTTCCACCACCAAACCCACCACTGGTGTGCAAGATCAATTTTGGTCTCATCTGACCAGAACACCTGGTTCCAATTGGAGTTCCAATGCAGTTTAGCAAACTCTGGATGCTTGAGGGTTTCCCTCAAATAGAGGCTTTTTTTTCTGGGAACCATTCCAAAAAGACAGATTTCTGTGGCCCTTGCCCCTCACTGTGCGTGGGGGCAAGATGAACCTGTGTCCTCTACCAGGCAGGTTTGCCACTGTTCCAGAGGTTTTAAAATGATTAATTATTGACCAAATAGTGGAAAGTGGTGTCATTCTTTTTTTAAATTAATTTGTTTTAACCATCTCCTGACATGTGAAGGTAAACAACCTTTTGTCTTGTTTCTTCTGAGAGGTCTGTGCCTTTCCCCATGGTGATGGATGACAAATTGATTTTTCATGATAGAATTTCCTGTGGAAGAATGGTGCCACATCGCTCCAATTGAGTTCCAGCAGCCTTCTTTGTTCATTTTTTATCAAGGATGTGATTACTTTTGGAGGGTACTGTTTATGCATGATACATTCATGTGTATATACAATTGCTAATCATGGAGTCATGCTTATATACAGTAACTCCTCTGTCAATACCCATGAGGCATGGCAAATATTTATGATTTGTTTTTCTCTCCTAATGTATAGCATGTTTCATACCAACAGCTCCTCATTTTAAGTGCAATAGCATGGAATACATGTATGGGGTGTATAAGAAGCATATACAGTCTTGCTATTAAAGTCAAAGCCTAATGAAGAAACTTGGAATTATTTTGTCTAGTACTGTGAAATATCACAGACTGTTGCTGTACTACTATGTGTTATATATGTATGCACATTTACAATTTTTTGTACACACCAATCCCTCTTCATCTCAGCTTAATTTGAATTGACGGCCATATTTCTCAGAAGCACTGGAGGATCTCAGCAGCCTTCTTATCTCGCCCAGTGGGAACTGCTCTGGCCAGCCACACACTAAATAAATAACAGATCAGAGAAAAGAAAATATGTATTCAGTGCCACAGTGTTCTTCAGTATATTTTGTATTCCTAAATGTTGACTGTTGAAAGGGCAGGCGAGTAGAAAAATACTGTCACTCAGAATTTTTAGAAGTATCACATTCACTCGTCAAGAGAGGCTCCTGGGTTTTCAAAGTCATATTTTCTCAGCGTGTCCTCAACCATCAGAGCAATTTCATGCTTTTATGTCAGGGGGAAAGGAAAAAAAAAGGAAAAAGGTGTTAGCTCGTGAAAAGTGTGGACAGTGATGGAAACGGCGGCACCGTTTTATATTGGACTGTTAAGAACTCGGCGAGGTTGGTTTTCTCTGACAATTAACAAAACATGACAAAGCCTGACAATGTTAAAATGTCCGCTTTAATCTCGTACATGTTTTATTTGTGGAAAGTGCACACAAATGCGCAGTGTCCTGATGACAGTAAGATGTTCTTTGTTGACAGACTCGGACAGCTTGTTGTTGGGTAGAAATTAAAATGAATATGGACACTGTGCACAAAGTGTAAAGGCATTTGGATTTTATCAGCACATGACTCCTGTATAAAAAAACATTGGAATTCATGTAATGGTGGGTTGATGCAAATGTATACCAACGTTGTTAAATTAAAACATATGGTGCATTACTATCAAAATTAAAATGCTCAATTATTCATTCTAAATTTGAAATTTGAAATTTGAATGAATGCAGTAAATGCTTACCTACTAAGCTAGAAAAAAATAAACAAGAAAAAGCAAAACAAACACAAAAAACTATGCGAGTTTGTTATCATTGATGTCACGATTCAAAATAATATAGTTTATTGGATCAGATTTTACTGGCTGTGCAATGCAGACAGGCTGTAAACCTTCGACATAGTCAATAAGACAATTAATGCGTCCTTTGAGAAGACTGATACAGAGAAGAAGTGCTGACAATCTCAAGGTCCCCTATTACATACTGCAATCTAATTACAGAAGACTTTCTGAGCAGATAATAAAAATGAATCGGTGGACTCATCTGTCCTCTTTCACAGGAATGGTGTTAGAATCTATCTGTGTCAGATAAAAAAATGGAAAAAAATGAAGAATTATTACCTGCCATACATGTTTCCTGAGTGAATATGAGGCTACTCAACCTGTCAGCTGTGGGAAAACCACAGACAATGAAGGGGGACGTTTAATGAATAGAACGGACACATTGTTCACAAGTTCTTCATGGCCCGGGTAGGCCAATCTGGACCTGCGTGCCATTGCAGACCTTTCCAAGAACAGCTAATACCTCTGCGATCGGCTTTGTTGTGTCAACCAAATTATGTGACGTGTCATATTCAAACGCATAGCGGCAGATACCTAACGGAGCCAGTGAAGCGAGATCCACTGACTTTAATTACATTTATTTGCCTGGTGTACGAGAGTAGAAATTAAATGGTGCCATTTTCTTAATCAGCTCCCAGTCCCAGGGTAAAGCTCTACACGCCGTTTCAAATGAACAAGCTCATCCAGGCATGAACTTTCCCAACGTCAACTAATTGTGTAAACAGTCGTGAGGTGGACTGGGCCATTGGATGATGCTGCCACCCTCGCTGCGGAAAGTTACCATTGTTATACTGTCCTCACAACCTCCATTCTGTACTTAGTTTTCCCGCTTAGGTTTCCATTGTGAAGATTTTTTTCTCTCTCACTCAGAAGATGCCTATCTGCATTGATTTGGCAGATTTGGCCTCTATTGCGGTCTTTGTCGAGGCTCTGCAGTTCCATATTTTACAATTCCAAGGCCCTTCGCAACACATGCTTCTATCGATCATCGTCCTCCCGGAGCATGGGGGAACGTTTCCTTACTCGTTTTTGATGCACGCGTCATCTCCTTCAATTCGATAGTGTTTGTCTCGAGTTGTGAAGAAGACCATGCTAATAATAAATGATCTGAAGTCGAGAGGGGGAGTGTAGGAGAAATAGCACATGCATTGTACCTTCTGTCAATGATTAATGTTCACCCTTTCTTCATAATTTTGTGACCGCAAGCTGAAAAAGCATATTCTCCACGGTGGAAAGAAAACAATATTTTGAGCATACCTGTACAAAGCGATGCCTTTATCTGATCCTCGTGCAGCATAATTGCAGTACACAATGCACTGAAAGTAAGCTGTAATCAACAGAAATGGATGGTGCAATACATTTTCTGCTACATTACATATTTTGCGTTAAATCAGAGCCTATTAAATTAAAAATAAATTGTGTGGTCAGTCTCAACAAAGAGGTGCATTTTTGCTTTTAAAGTGCTTGCTGCTTTTGAGGTGACTGGAATCTACTATCCCATTAGGCTGTGGTAATGTTTGAAGATGTGGATATTATGGTTATTGAACACTAGGAGAGATGCAGCTGTTCGGATTAATGGCGTTGCTGATGGAGGTGATGCCTCCTTAGTGTTTACTGTGGGGAAGGTTGTAGAATTCCTTGCCGGATCAAAGACGTGCAGGCGTCTGCCTCTGGGAGGTTCACAATAGTTTTGTATTGATGTGATAGCATTAGGGCTGGGGCTTAAGCCTTGGATGAGGCAGCTACATAGATCTGTCTCCAGTCTGTAGTGTGTGTAGTTTGCGGGGGAGCACAGTTTACTGAACTTTTCTGGATGCAGTGGTTTGAATTCAGTAGGGAAACCTATGTGCCGAGATCTAGAGCTGCAGATTGCAGATGATTATGTTTTGGGAAAGGTTAACCCCTTCCATTGCATTCTGGAACACTGCTGAAAACTCTTTAAGCATTTAAGCTCAGGAACTCAATACCAACATGACATAAAAATCTACGACAACCCCCAAAAAGTCCATTGGGAGAGATCAAGAGTAGCCTGTTTGTAAACAGTGGTGGTAACATAACACCAGCTGGGTTGTATTAGTTGCTGACTATGCATGGACACTGTCAAACAAAAGATCGATATTGTATAGAAGGCCTAGCATGGCATAGTCAGCTTTACTGTGAGGAACACGCTGTTACCATATCACACTGCACAAACTGTACATTCCTCAACCAGTGCAGTGATACATAATTGGTTATTTCACCAGTAATCCTGATTTATGTACTCAAAACTGTATGGATCCACTTTATATCTGTTCCTCTTTTACTTAAAAATAATATGTATATATCTATTTCAATATTTGAAAATGAAACAAACTCAGATCCGTTAAAAGCAAACTCAAATCCGTCTCAAAGAGGGGAAAGAGAGTAGCATGCCCTGGAAGTGATGAAGAGCATTTCCATTTCACGTTCAGTCTGATTAGAAAGTGAAACAGAATAGTAGGAGGTGAACGCTACCGCGTTTCAGCAATTAGCCTTCCTCGGAGTGTGTTTCAGGGTGAAGCGGATTAGTCAGAGGGGCGATCTGAGGATGGGGTGAGCCCTGTTACCCGCCTCCTACCTCAGTCTTGAGTGAAAGAGCGCCATTAGCAGCTCAGCTCGCTCTCAGACTACATCATGACAACAGACCTCTCCTCGGATCCTGGGGATCCTGCCCTGCTTAGTAAGCTGGAGGCACAGACCAGACATTTTGTCTTACTGGAAGCCTCTGCTGGTAAATAGAGAGGTACTTGGTACAGGCATGGAGTCTGTTTGTATGCAAATGGGCACCCTTTGAAGCAGGGTTCAGAAAGTGGCAAAAAACAAGAATCCTTGAGAATGCCTCATTTTGAAGCCCTTTTAGGCAGTAGAGAATCCAATCTTTGAGCTAGATTCATTCAAATGGAGCTTTGCAATCCCAAACTGTTTAAATACAATTAATAATATATAACATACACAAGGGAGAAAAAAAAGTTTAAAATCGAAAATGACTGTGTGTAAATTAATCTACATAAAGATTCAAAACACACAAAGTTAACAACTGCTTTTGGAAAATGTATGCAAATTAATTGTCTATAAAGACTTTTTGTGTCTGTTGTAAATTTGTAACAAACACAAACAGGGGTTGACCTTGTACTTGGCTGCATTCGCAAATGTTTTATGTAAAGTCACCAAATGGTTTCACTGAAATGAATTGACCGCTATGCTCATTTCTTTTGAAAACATGCACTATATTCCCATGGTTTGATATCCTCCTAATGCTGTGCTACAGAGATTGAGCTGGATTTAGCATGCTAGAAATGTGTGACCCCAACAGACACTTTTGATATGCAATGGCAGCTATGTTTACTACTGCCTGACGAATCGGATGCAACCCATGTTGTCAAACACCCGGTGACGACTAATTCGCATTGGCTAGGATGTTTGACTCCCTCTGCCTATCTCTATTCCGCAAGAAAAGCTGACTTTATTGTGATAGTGAGCTGGATTAACCCATGAGGGTTTGTTTCAGTTTGATTTTATAGCATATGCCCTTGATTGCATATGCATTTGATTGCATCCTGGACTTTAGTCTGGTATATTTTATTTGAGTTTTCTTTTTTCTTTCCCCAAAATCCCAAATGGTTGTAATTATTTGGGGACTAATTAATATTAATATGCCAATTGTAGGTCTAATATTCAGCTCTCCTGTGGATTTTTCTATGTTCCATTTATATAGGCTTGCGCAAATCCAAACACAGTGAAATAAAAGAGGCAACTTGAGTCTATGTTGTATTATTGTCTCCCGTCGATACTTTAATCTGAATGAAATTGAATGTTTTATTAGTTACTAAGAGATTTTTGGGTTTGTTAATTATTAGGTTAATATTCCTATTCTCTAAATCAAGATGAGATGAAAACTTTCAGTGATTTGTCTGGTCTATTGATATTTGAGTATTATGGTTTGAGTTGCCTCCATCTCCCCCCATTCTCTTCCAGAGCAGTCACTCTAATTCAGTTGTGTCCTGGATGTTGGGTACGTTGACTGAGATGATGAACTATGTCAGATGAGTCTTTTCCAATAAAATCTGCTTCTAGAAGCACTGTCAAAGTACTGAACAAGCACAGCACTGGTGACATTAATTGTTAGTTAATTTGCATGGTGTTTTTGTTTCAGAGATTAATTCCCATTATGCGGCTGGAATTAAAATGTTACATAATTACACAGGGTTGTTAATATTTTGGCTCACCCCTAATTGTCATTCAAATGAAACGCTGAATTAGCGTGGGAGTATTTTTTTTCTACTACTTTCTCCTTTTTGTTCTCCACAGTGGTTGAGAAAGGGCAAACAAAGTTGGCTGATTAAAACAGGGATGTTACAGAGAATTGCATTGTTCAGTGCTGTCGAGAACATTGTATTTGATTAACCAAAATCTACTGCAATGTTCAGGTAACTGACAAAATAAAGGAAACTCCAAGATAACGTGTCTTAGTAGGGTGTTGGGCCACCACAAACCACCAGAACAGCTTCATTGCACCTTGGCATAGATTCTACAATTGCCTGGAATTCTAGTGGAGGTATGCAAAAGCATTCTTCCGTGATAAATCTCATCATTTGGTTGATGGTGGTGGAAAACGCTGTCTCAGGTGCCGCTCCAGAATCTCCCATAAGTGATCTGGTGATGGAGACGGCCATGGCGTATGGTTTACATCCTTTTCATGCTCATGAAACTATTCAGTGGTCACTTGTGCCCTGTGCATGGGGACATTGTTGACCAAACCTGGAAAAAAACACTCCCAGCAGGATAGAAATGCTTCACCGTAGGAGGTGATCACAATGGATTTGTATTTATTGGTGTTTAGCTTGCCTTCTAAGGGGTTGAGTGGACCTAAATCATGCCAGGAAAATGCACCCCATGCCATAACAGAGCTGTCAGAACCCTTAATTTACTCAAGTGTTTCCTTTATTTTGGCAATTACCTGCACTTCCACATTTTAATATTATTAGCATTGTGAACAGCATGTTTTTGCATCAATATTAAAAAAGTTAATTGTGTTAGCTCATAATGTTTGTATACTCATAACTAATTTCAATGTATTATTGAGAACTAGCATTCTAAGACTTGTTGTTGCATCTTAAATACATTATGCTTTTTTATAATAATGTATAATTAGTAGATATCTCAAAGGTAAGTCATATGAGGTTGCTCATAGCAAAAGCAAGGCTATGTCCTTGCACCCATTAGTATTAGTTGATGGTAAAATATTATATAGAGTCTTCATAGTCTGGCCTGTTTCAACCTTGGAATTATGCAAACAGGATTTGACATGGTAGGGATTATTGACAACATGCATGCACATTTTAAATTCACCCTGTGGCAATAGTGTTGGCATATTCTATTTTGTTGTGTCAAAAATACACAATGGAGAAGCCAGGGAGATTTTAAAAACACATTTGACTTTTGTTATCAAATTTCAGCGGGACACTTCCTGAAAATTAGAATTGTGTGTCATTTCCACCTTTATAATAGTTGGTGTGTGTTCATTCATGTTTTAAATACTTCTTCAGTCCATGACCTGGATTGGAAAACATCAAAGTGTCCATGCCTCTCAGAGATGAGCCCTCTGCAGTGCCCTTTTCAAATAATTGGGCCTTCGGCTTCCCCTGACATTGTGAAAATGAGAACGGTTTGTGGGGCTGTGACACCTCAACTGTCTACCTGGCTTCTGTAGAGCGATCAATTCACAATTGACTGTTGTACAGTTTAGCCTATAGAGAAATGTTCACAATCTCAGTATTTTAGCTACTCTAGTCTTTTCCCAAGCACACTTTTTTCTCTTCCACTGTGGCGTTTAATGCATGCGCAGAAAAATGGGCCCGCTTGTCAGTGCCTTTGAGCTTTGGAGAGTTATTTTAATTACACTTTGAATTTCCTTCTGCCTTGCACACTGCGGTTCCATTTAATGCTCCATTTTGGCAGGTGTAAATGAATGGTAGCCTGGGGTGCATGTAAAAACAATAAAAAGCAAACGCTGGACCATAGCCATTCTTGTCACAAAGCTAAAATCCCGTAGTCGAAAACACAAGTCACGCAAGAGGTGGTCCAGCCAGAAGGAAAGCTCTGTATGTACTAACTGACATACATAAAACAAAAATTATCTCCATAATTGGCCTGTTATATTTTGACAGGGTGTTATAACTTGGTATATGGTGTAGCTGAAATAACAATATAAACCAGGGTGCAAAATGCAACAAAAAAGTAATGATATGAGTGGCCTCATATCCAGATCTCTACCATGCCCATAAAGAGAGGCTACAGCTTGTGAGGTTTCCTGCAGTATGATTGGTTCTAGGAAGTTTAGCCAACATTACATGATAGGTCAATTTGCTTAAATCGTTGCCTCCAATTAGAGCCCCAGCTTAACAAGATCATGACTCATCTCAGAGTGTCAACCCGATCAGGCTCATGAGCCAGAAATGTGAGGCTATGCGTGTAACTAATTTGGCTTATTGCAAACAGAACTAAGATACTTGGTATGGGCTGGGCATGCAGAAACAGGCTGTAACTGAGAAATGGCATTCACAATGAACGTAAGGATTCATTCATTTCTTTTTAGACATGTTGTATCCTGCGTGATAATCATGCATTTATATGTAGGGAATAAACCACGACAAGCCGTGCTCCAATATACGCAGACCTAGAGAGGTGATGCTGTTCCCACCCAAGAAGTGCATATATATCCTGAGAATGCATGGCTTGGCTCGCAGTGGTTTATTACACTTATGCAAATATACATATTACCTATATATTATATATGTAAATATACATATTACCTAATACACACACACACACACACACACACACATACACACATATCATATGTATATATGTATATATATACAATTTATTTAGAACAAGTACCATTTCTTAAGGATCACAATACAAAGTATTTAGAACAAGTAGCATTTCATGTTGTTCACTCAGCTATAGCATTCAAGTCTTTAATTAAGCAATGATTGTGGCTATTTGAGATCAATAAACCAGGAGCTGAGTTCACTTTTTTTTGTGTTGGGTAGTCACCTCGTGTATAGTGTATAGTGTGTAGTGCGAAGTGTATAGTGCATAGTGCTATAAGACTAGTGCTACCTGTTGGGTTCAGATGCAATAAAATAGACTTTGATAATCACAAAGTTCCTCAAAAAATATAACTGTATAAAATATAACAGTGTTTGTGTCAGGCGGTTTCATGTTTATACCGAATTCTAGTTGAACACATGCGAACGGAAGGTGAAAAGTTCGTAAAAATGACTATACATTGAATGTGCAGTTTATAAGGTTCTGCATGTGTAATGTCTGTTTGCAAACATTGCAAAGGGTTTATATCTTTGGACCCTGGCAACCCAGGTGTGATTGATTCTTTCTCACTGTGAAGTGTGGTTTGTGCCAGAATCCCACAGAACTAGCACAAGCCCATGGGAACAGTTGGGTGATAGCCTTAAATGGATAATCACCTGAATTCATTACACAAGTTCCTGAGTTTACCCCTGAGGTCGTTTTCTAATTACTTGATTATACATCTAAAATGATTCATTAATGTTATCCTTTAATTTGAAAGTAATTTACAGCAGTCAATAATTACCAACAGCTTTCCCCAAATAGCTTGAGTTATTTATCCAATTGTTCATATTGCACCCTGTCGTTTATTTGGTAAGCTTGTTTATGGTACATGTATATCTGTATCATATTATTTATTTCAATGACTGACATTATATATATATATATACACATACAGTATGTATATATATACATACAGTATATCACACATGCTGGCAACTGCCAAAATAAAGGAAACGAGTAAATGAGGGATACAAAGTCTATTGAAGGCAGGTGTTTACACACAGGTGTGGTTCCTTAGTTCATTAAGCAATTAACCTCCCATCATGCTTAGGGTCATGTATAAATGCTGGGCAGGCCCAGTTGTCCATTATTTTGGCTACCATGCACTCTAAAAGCATAGGCTCCCCCAACGTAAAATGTTGAGGTAACTGGTTCCCTAACCTTTTTGAGTTAACTTTTGGGCAAAGTTGTATGTAATTAAAAATTTAAGTTTGAAAAATAAGCCTTATATGTTGGCTAAAATAATAAAAATAAGTTGAACAAACTTAACATGTATTTTTAAGAAATTGTCCTGACTTACCAATTTAAGTTGTACAAACTCACTCTGATTCAGCACACTCAAAAACACTGGAACCAGTTATCTAAGTAGTGGAGACAGTCACAATATTCAATTTTATGTATAAATGGAAATTACAATTCACTAGTTCAAGAAGAAAAACAAAACAAAAAAATTACAAGTGTTTCTTAAAACATTTTGTCTTTTAACCAGTAACACAGTTCAGGTCCATGTTTGATGTGGGCTCCATAAAAATACAATTCTGAGTGCCAATTATACAGAATTTCTCCACCAGACAACTGGTGCTCGTGAATTCAACACCACAAGTGTTTGCTTAACTCCAACGGTTTGACTTATGCAATGCTAACATAGCAGTGATCTAAAATGTATTGTATTTCTCACAATAAGACAATGCGCAATATGTGCACCATGCCACTTATTCTGAGAAAGTGTTATAGTGCTTATTGCCGGCTTGTTAGTGTTCCATAAAGTCCCCATTCCATTTCATTCCCTACCCCTAGTGCCTCTGTAGATTTAATGTAATAACAGTCTGTCCGTTTTTCTGTGACTGAATTTGACTGAATTGCTCCCCAAGATGCATGGAGATTGTTTTGCACAGCTTCAAAAGCGTATTTCCTGTCCTTCAGATATTCTATGTCAAGAGAGTAAATCAGACCAAAGAGCCAACAACAAACAGGGGGAAGGGAATGGAGTGGAATGGAATCGGGCCATTGAGATGGAAAATGGTATAAATTGGTACAAAAACATGAGATTTTTATAATACTTTTTTAAAATGTTTTTTAATGTGGTGCAGTGGATAGCGCTGTCGCCTCACAGCAAGAAGGTCTCGGGTTCGAATCCAGGCCGGGGGCCTTTCTGTGCGGAGTTTGCATGTTCTCCCTGTGTCTGCATGGGTTTCCTCCGGGTACTCCGGTTTCCTCCCACAGTCCAAAGACATGCACGTTAGGCTAATTGGAGAGTCTAAATTGCCCGTAGGTATGAGTGTGTGAGTGAATGGTGTGTGTGCCCTGCGATGGATTGGCGACCTGTCCAGGGTGTATTCCTGCCTCTCGCCCGGAACGCATGCTGGGATAGGCTCCAGCCCCCCGCAACCCTGACCAGGAATAAGCGGCTTAGATAATGGATGGATGGATGGATGTGTTTCAATATGCCATCTGATCAGTTACCAAAGGAAAAACAAAAAACTTTTTTCCTTTAAACCGTTAACTCAGCTCCTTGTTTTCTTTGGGCTCAATAATAATAAAAAAATAAAATTATTAATGTCAATTGACATCTTGGCAATTAACAACCATCTTTGGAATTATAATATGATATGAGTTACACTGTGAGTTGAATGGACTCATGGTGAGGTGGGTTTAAAAAATGATTTGACCACCTCTACAGAAGGACAGTGTTGCATCTTCCTGTTAAATCCGGTCACGGCCATGTAAACAGGGTGTAACCTAAACAAAGGAACATGAAGACCGATAGGGCAGGACTATAATAATGAATAATATGTGAAACTTACGAGTCAGTAGCAGACCACCTTTTGATGAAACCTCGACTTCCATGAATAATTTAGTTTTTCTGATGCATTAAAAAACTGATGAATTTACAAGTTTCTGTTTCCTTCATTGAGGAGAATGTGATGAGAGCATGGATGACTATTGATGGTTGTTATGGTTAGAGATTAATCTTTTGTGCTATTCTACACAAAATTGAAGGTGAATTATTACAGCTTGTAAAACTCTGATGTCCTTTAACAATCTTTTGCCTTTTGATTTCTCATTACTGTAATGCATTCAATAGATATATAAATATCTAATTCCTTCTGACTTGCAACGCACATGTGTGCTTGTATTGATTGAGGCGAGGAGATGAATTGCCGTTAGTCATGTAGCATAGAACGGCGTCATTAGTGGAGGCTGAATACAAGTAGATTGTTACTTTCGCCATCAATATCCATCATTCAAAGTTATTCACAGAAAATGAAATGGACAAGCAAAATAATTGAGAAGGATGAGAATTCCTCGCGCCTAGTTTAAAATGTTAATCACCATCTGTTTCTCATAACCATGGTCCTGAATTTGAATGTTCTGTCATGCCCATCATAATTGAGTTTTGTTGAAAGTGTCCAGATAAGGCTTTTTAGCATCTCCTGGATTTACATTCGATTGAGTTCGATTTTCGCCATGAGCAGCTCAGAGCCTGGATTATGGTGCTGTTGTGCCATGCGTTTCTTTTCAGATTTACATTAAAGATTGTTATTTATTTTTAATACATTTGGTGAACACCCTTATTCAAGACAATGCTGTGTAAAAAATGACAATAAACAGGTATAATACAACCCTAATATAATACTGCAGAGCAATTCTATATACTTCTATCTGAAGGCCCAAACTGTAATAACAGTAAAGTACATCTTTAGGCATGCCGAGGATTTCATGTTGAATTGGAGACGTGAAGGCTTGCTCAGGAGGGGGTTCTGGTTCCAGGGATTGCAATATTGCCTAATGGAGTTGGGTGAAATGTTTGGTAAAAAATGCATAGCAGCTTTATCCAACATGATAATTGAAACTCACGTGTCCCACTAATTGTGTTCTGTATCACAAAACCATTGGTCTAATGGGTGAGGAGAGGGGAGAAGACGATGCAATATGTTTGTGTAATTATCCATTATCAATGTGAATAAAACTTGGTTGGCCAATATTGTGGGGGTAATCTAATTCAAATTTTGGAATAGATGTAAGTTTGGAAATGGTACCAAGAACATCACAAAAAATTATGTTTGTGCTGACTGCAAGTAGGGAACGGAGGATAGCAGCAATTTCTAAATGAAGAAATAAACGGATGGAAAAGGTGCAGATTGCCATGGGCACAACCAATTTGTTCAGTATTATCAATGAATGACTATTTTAAATAAACACTTATTTTTTTAAATTTCCCTTTACATTCATACATTTATATGCTGAGAACGAGAGAGGAGAATGCTTTGTTTTGATCACACTCAAGCCTAAATATACACGGGGTATTCATAGCCTACTATAGACTAATACATAGTCTACGATTGGCTTTTCTGTATTCACAATGCGTGCTTATGTAGGCTACATTTTATACCATTAATATTATACATTTTTACTAAAATATGCCTTTTTCCCAAGAATTGTCTGTCTTGCTGATTGGTGGCATATCACCGCACTCCCTGCACGTTTACTTATTTTTGGTTATGAAGTTGTGAATATATTCTGCTTGTGAAAATAAGAAGTTTAGGTATCCTAATGTTTCTTAAGACCTGCCTGAACACAACCAAATCATTAGATGGAATTATTACTACTCTTAAAATGTCAATGGCCAAAAGGCGTTAGTTGGCATCATCTTGTATGCCTGGAAGCCCGGCGCTCCTACTGTTAAATTACATTTATTATGTCATGACAATACTTTCCAACAAACACTGCTTTTCAAAACGGTATTGTACTACACACAGCATCATTTCAGACAAAATGTGCTCTATTTATTTCAATTCAATTCTAAAGATTATCCAAAAAGTTAATCTTTTGATTTGATATTGGGTAGCTTGGGATACTGGTAATACAATTACTCTCTTCAGATGGTTCTTGTTCATAATTAAAGGCATATGGCTACTCATATAGGGTATGGAGACTGCATAGGCTACACGCCACAAGAGAGAGAGAATGCATGACGACTTCAATCAATGAAAAAATAATAATTGCGGTTGTTACCACATTCTGATGCATAGAATAAAGCAAATCCCTTGTGTTATATACGCATTCGTATTCATTCATTCATGCCTAATGAATTTCAAAGAACTCTTTGCTCTGTTAGGTTTATCAGCAGTCTAAGCTGAGTAGGGAAACGGCGAAGGCAATTGTGCGCCTGTCTGAATGTGACTGGGGATGTCACACGATCCCTGAATAGCCTGTGTCTTCATACATTACGATTTGCAGCTAAGAGGCTGTTGAATGAGCAACTTCAAATCCAGTTATCACAACGGAACTCAGGGACCGAAAAGTGGAGAGAGAAAAAATTATTGCGGGGAGGGTGTTACTGAACTGTTTAACATATTTGCATGCGTTGTTTGAAAAAGCGTTTCAAACTAAAACTTTTCCTTTTGATTTTCCCCTCTAACGTCAGTGGAGATTACTGTAGAAGTCAGAGATTAATTTGGAATTCCGAGTACTTTAAAGGCCCAAGGCACTAGTCACCTTCTGAAACTTATCAGGAATTATATGAGGTGAGCAAATATAGAGTGAGGAGTAAATATTCTTTTTAATGATTGTGTTTGCACCATTTGGTACAACTTGCTTAGTTTTAATTCCCCCATATATAACACCTCGGTGGTTTCATAGAGAAAATAAAGTCTGTGAAAGGTGTTTGTTTTGATGCAGGTACAACCATCAAAGTCACCTGTCCCTGAAGAATCTGAGAAATACAAGTACTGATCAGAGTAAAACTTAGTCAAAAAGAGCTACACTTAAAATGGCGGAAAAACATATTTTCAAGCATATCAAAAAAAAAAAATGCAAGCAGAATAAAATGAAAATGCAGATAAGCAGTTGAGCAGCATAAATATGTCTGTTAATCGGGGTATTACTGGGGACAGCTGGGAAAAAAAATCCTTCAATAGGGAAGTTTAGGAATTGTGTTTTACAGATGTATAGAAAGTATATGATTTTTTATACTGTATATTTGTAACTTGGCCTTTTTACACTGAAACCATGTTTGTTGAGATGTACCTTGAAAAAGGTATGCTATCATAGTTAATTTATTTGTATTGTAATATAAATTTCCTTTCAATGCTTTTGACCTCCATGGTTGGTTGTGCAATATTAATGTTCCAGCTCTAAAACACTAATCCTCATGACAAAGAGGTGTGAACATGGTGGGGTCTCACTTAAAAAGCTAAGCCAAAAAAGCAAATAAATAAAACTGAGAAAATGTTTATTTAAATCAGTGGCACTTACTTTGAGTAGATAATCACTGGACTACAAAATTATAGTATCTTAAGAGCACCTATTAATTTTTTTATTTTTATACATTAACAGCTAAGGTGCTTAATATTAGGGACATTTTGATAATGTTAGGAAGGAGAACATTACTTTGGGATTTATTTAGATATAGTCAATATTCCTCCTCAATGATGTATTTCCATTATACTTGGAAAAGTACTGGGGGAGTAATGAATTAATTTGGTATACTTAAATGAGAATACATGAACACAGCTTTCATGAAAAAATAATCTGCTTTCAGGGTCATCAAAATTCTCTGATTCTTTGGGCTTCAGGTTCCTTGCCGCGGCGTGATGCATTAATTCTGTTGTTCTGTGCGGCTCAGTAGGTAGAGTATGGCATTGACAACACTTACTGTAGGTTGTGGGTTAAATTCCCATTGGGACCACATACTGTATACTGAACAATGTATTCATTCACTACTGTAAGTCGGTTTGGATAAAACGTGTCTGTTAAATGGCGTATTTTGTGTTATTCATTCAGGATGTTGCTAAATGAAGGCATGTTTAACTCTATTCTGGTAATTCTGGTACTCCATCCAGCAGTGTACCTGTGGTGCAGTTGTAAAAGAAGATGGTTTAAGAAGAATGGATACACCTGGATAATTTATTGGTTGTCGTGAGGGATTGGTTTCCTTATGGCCAATAAAATCAGCTACTGAAATTCACACCAATGAATTAACACTATATCAATCGTGTCAAGAGCAAAAATCAATCTAGATTGTCTAGAGGAGGAATATTGAGGATATTGAAATAAATCCCAAAATAATTTTCTCCTTCCTAACATTATCAAAATGTCCCTGATATGAAGCACCTGTTAATGTATATTATTCCAACTGTGACTCCTCCTAGCTTAGGCCTTGAGTGGCATGGAGTGGATTGAAGGCGTCTGCTATTCAAGTCAATTAGGAGTTAGTTTGGAGTGACAGGTGGATTAGCCATATCATACTTTGATTTGTAATGGGTGGGACAATTGTTAAAAATATTCCCACCACGTCTGAGCCTTCACAAAGGCCCTGGCATACGTATCTATGTGCACAGTTTACTCTACACACGCTAGCAGTCAGAGTGGGTGCTACAACGAGAGCTTGCACTCGTTAGTGTAATGGGAGACTGCGAAGTGGATTCTACCTTCTTTTGAAATTCCAGTCCTCAAAGAGTCCAGTAGTCGTATATAAAAATTGAAGTTATGGTGTGCATATAAATTAGGTGTCTTTAAGCAAATAGCACCAATTGTAAAATATGAATGTTCTCTGGAGAGAAAAATAACTTAAGTTACGGACAAAGACCAAGTTAACCGTATTACTATATTAGATCCACGACTGTATATCGGTAAAAATTGCGAAAGGATTTTGAACCTCAAACAGACTAAATAGCAATGAAATAATTTTCTTAGTGGACAAAAGGGATAACTATCCACCAGCTGATCCAAACTGAACTTTGTTAGAGGAGAGTGAGTGTTCCCATATAATGTGCAATCCAATGGTACAGTTTTGGGCAGAATCACATGTGACAATCTTACACCGTCCCTTGCCATTGATTTGTTTTCCAAAGTAACATGTTTAAAGAAAAGTCTCTGAGGGTTTTTATAATGTATTGTTTCACAACACAATCCACAGGGCTCATCAACATGTTCTCAACTGAAATAGAACAACATCCAAACCCACCAGTTCACCAGGGTGGCATTGAGGCTAATTGTATTTGGTCTGGCAATTCAAAATCTGTTAGCAATTCATATTTCCTGTTAAAATGTTCTGCCGAAGCTCAATCTCCCCCTTTTTTTCTTCTCCTGGAGCCGTCTTCACTTATGATGCATGCATTCCTATTCCCCTTGCCAACCTGCCAACATGCCTGCACGATTTTCCATTCTTCATGCCGTTCCTATGTCCCATCCTCCACGTCGGGAGAGCTGCCTTTAGCTTAATGATTCTCTTGTCCACTTGTACGAAAGCAGAAATGTGAGAGAGTATAACCGCGGGCACTGTGGAAATTGTCTCCCATTTGTAACAGCTGTCTGTCAAAACAAACCCTCCCGTTTGGTGAGAGATGGTAAGAGCGGGCACCTCTCCGTGGCAGCGATTATGGTGGCAAACGGGAACCTCTGCAGAGTGGAGTCTGTACGCTGCAAATCTGCTGCCTACCTCGATCAATCTTTGTCCACCTTCCACAAGTGAAAGATGTAACAGTCTGCCTTACCCCGTGCAGGCCGTTCAGCAGTGCTGGCTGGACTTATTTTATCAGCCTGGGTGCAGGATCTGCAAACATCAGTCTGTGTCACGGCATAGATTAAACTCGTTGATCACCAGCACCCTCCCCTTTAAAAGGACATTTTGGCTGAGAGCCATTTTCTGTTTTTCTAACTTTCTGCTCACCTATTCAGTAACCCTTTCCAAGATGTAATGTGCCACCCCCCCCCCTCACCCTCTCCGCCCTCACACACACACACACACACACACACACACACACATACATTGTTTTTATTCTCAAGCAGACCTTTGGACTAACAGACAGCACATCCTTCCATCATTCAATTATTTAAAAAGCACTGATCTTGCTTGAAATCAACCCTTGCTGATGATATACATTTTAAAATGTTCTACACTGCAGTTAAAGAATAGTACACTGTGGATACTTTGTACAGTCACCAAAAAAACACACATTTCACCCTGAATACACTGCTATATGCACAGCGGTCATCGTTTCATTAGGATGAGACCCTGGTCAACAGGGTGTGTAATGTATGCAGTAGTTTCTATTGAGAGACAGAGACATGACTAAATTGCACTCTAGAGAAGACAGCTTCCATGTATGCCCCTTGGTGTAGCAAATGGAGAACTTACACCTTAATATTTCAAGAAACCATAATCATTAGAATATGATAAAATAAGGACCAAATTTGAAAGCTTCAAAAACACGAAAGGAGTACTTTTAATCTTATCTATCAACAGCTACATAAGATGAAATACTGCACAATAGAAAGCATCACTTAGTTTAAACAATTAACAGTTATATAGACATAGTTTAAAAGAGAAACAAATGCAGTTTGTCTAACAGACCCTTCAGTGCCACAAGTATCTTGGGGGATGAGATCAAATGAGCATGTACAAATGTTTGCCCTTTTGCATCCAACTCTTTAAACGTGTGGCCGGCAAACTGTCAAGAATTCAAAGAGGGAAACGTGAGTCAGTTCACCCAGAGCCCTCAGAGTCGTATCTCCACCAAGCGACTCGTTTTCCCCCTTCTCCCTGGAGGAAGCTCAGTCCTCCACACTTTAAGTTTGGGAGCTTGACTTGGATCTACAGAAATACTAATCAGTGGAGAAAACGAGGGGCAAGACATTTGCATTCCGATTAAAGTGATCCAACATTTGCTGAATTCTCTCTCATCAAATTACACTTTTACAAAATGACGGTGACATTTGTTGGAGTTTTTTCTTTTTTTCTTGTGCAGATGGACAGATAGATGCATGAGATTGGGAAAAAGCAGTTCTTAATGAGCTGACATGCAGGACTCCATTTAAAAACGTGTAACACAGCTTTTGCGATGTAGTGGTGCATGTCTCTGCACAACATGATGGCGAGATTCTTTTTTTGTGTGTGCAGTGGTCCACTTAATACCCAAGCCTCTGATAACACAAAGCACCTCTCGACAGAGACTCCCCAAATCTTTGATAACACAAAGCACCACTCAGCAGAGACTCCCCAAGTCTCTGATAACACAAAACACCAGTGGGCAGAAACTCCCCTTGCTTCTGTCTCCACCGGATCCTCCCTGAGACTTGGCGAAATGGCCGTCTGTAGTTCCTCCCCAGCTGCCTCCTGAACAGCAGTGCTTCTCTTTGCTTTGTCAGAGCTGTATCCTGCCCATTCCTTATAGCAGTGGTACAAATGATGCTGCAGTAAAAGTATATTAGATGGTAGTCGTATAGTAGTGGTATTGATTTATGGATTTTCTTAAGTGGTATCTTAACTCAAGGACACATGAATGACCTTGAATGATGAAATGCTGTGCTTCTCTCTCTCTCTTTCTCTCCATCTCTCTCATATGTACTGAATATAATATATATATATATATATGTATGTGTGTCTGTGTGTATATATATATATATATATATATATATACATATATAGATATATGTATGTATGTTTGTACACAGATCGCCATAGCAACTGCAAAATGAAACCAAAGTGGTACTACAGAAGGCAATAACTGTGTGCAATAAACAGTTGAGGCCAGCTGTGCAGATGTGTGGTCTGATCATTGATAGCGTGAGGAAAATGGACAGTTCTGAGTGATGTGTATACACATGGGTGATGAGGAAGGCAAGGCTGCAGCCCTAAGTAAGATTATTCCAGCGATGGAAGACACTACTTCAAAACATCATGGTTCCCATTCTTATTCTGCTCTTCCTTTCTGTTTCTGAAGGGTTGATATTTTCTCTTTTTGCACCACTAAATGATCCATTAACTCCTCCCTAATGCTATCTGAATACAATTAGGTCAATGCATCTTGCTAAGCTTGTAGCTACGTAATTAATTCAGAGTATTGCTTCATAGTGGCCACTAAACAATGGCGAATGCTCATCATATTTTACAATGGGAGAAATGGGCAGTTTTCCTAGTTGAGAGATATACCCATCTCCTCCTCCTTGTTTTTTGCTAACTTATCCATCAACACATTGTCCTCAGATGGATCATATGTCTTCAGATGTTGCGGAAGCTGCTTATTTGGCTAATCCATTGTGTTCTGTCAGGGATTTGCAATATTTCATTAAAATGTTGATAGATGGCCCTGGACCTCAGGCAGAACAGTAAGGGGTGGTGGTGGTGGGGGCGTGTGTGTGCTGGAACAATGGGTTTGTGTGATTGAGATAGATTGCATTGAATATATATGTATTGTTGTGATATTTCTAAAGTCGGATTTGGAAAAAGAAGAATGGAAACATGAAGACTGCGACGCATTGAAGCAAACTGGCACGAGTGTGCATTCATAGCTCGTACAAGGAGAAATGTACATTCCGATATGCCTCTAATTTCTCCAGGGATACAAAGGAGTGCTTTTCAAGGTTCTGAATACTTGCATTTGTTAATTTGGTGTCTTAGTTAAAATGTAAAAAAGATCTCATGTTTACATTTTTCATGCTATAATGTTCAGTAGTCAACTTGCATCCAAATATTGATATTTTAGACCACAATGCATTTAACTGGATATAAGAACAAAGCACCAAAGTACCCCATCCTTACCTTCGTGAAACAAAAAGCAATAACATTATGTATGGTACAGAGATCCAGGAGCACTGGAGTTTATATTATAAAAGTGGATGATGCCATTGTAAAATTACATATTTATACTTGTGCCATGTCATCTTTTGAGTGTAACTTTCCCTTACCCTGAAATAGACTTATTTATTTTCAGGCGACGTTAGCAGCAACATACACAACATGAGACTACTCTGCATTTCATCTGACAAGTCTTATGACATCTCTTCAAAAGATATTTGACATTTCCCACCCAAAACATCATTTCACATATTATATATAGCCACATCAGTAAAATAGGTGTAAATAGTGAATGTTATGAACAGGGAATCTTGTGATAGTTTTAAAATGTAATATATACATTTATATAATATAAAATATTTATACCAAATTAAAATAAAATGTATTTTTAAGTAACTAAATTGTAATTGAAAAATAGTCTACACCTTTCATTTTAATGCCAGTAGTAATTATGAATTTATTTCTGCCATAAAATACCTTTTAAAATCAACAATTTAACATGTGAGATTCTGAAGCACCATGAGAGATCTGACAGATTATGAAAAAGGTCAAATAGTTGGTTCCTAAATTGCACGTGCATCAGTCACAGAAATAGCTACACATTTAATGTGTCAAGGGGAACAGTGTTGAAAATGACAACATGATTACTCTGAATGGTAGAATTATCAAGGAATACAAAGCCATTTTAGGCAACCAGGTGCACCGTGGTGCAACCATTGTTTCCTCAAGATGTTCCTCCAAGATGATAATGTCCCCATATACACTGCTAAATGGATTCAATAGTGGTTTCTACACCAGGATGAAGAGTGCAGAGTCAAATTCCACCGTCTTCATCTCTCAAAGAACTGGAGGCTTTCCTTCTTGAAGAATGGTCCAATACCCCACTGGAACCAGTTAAAAACTAAGAATTCCATTACTGTTCTGGAGGCAAATTATGGCCCAAATCCTTAGTAGTTAATAAATATTCATATATTGCTTGGTGTTTCCATGATTTCGTCTACCCCATATACTGTATATATATATATATATATATATATATATATATATATATATATATATATATATATATATACTGTATATATAAACACACACATATGCATGTATATTAGTTCATCCATTCCAAGACTTACAATTACAATTTGCTATATGCACACCCACTTTGGGTAAAGTAAAATAAAATAAGCAGTAATCACGACTCAGTGTCAGAGACAGTTTGCATAATCATGCACATTACAAAAACAAGTTTTCCCTTTGGTTTAGTCTTTTCACAAAACTGACTTCTCAAATAAGAATAAATTAAAAGGCTTTGATATCTGGCTCAGCTATTTTCCACATTATTTTTGGAGAGGCAATCACAGAGTAATAGCATACTTTCTGCTGAGGCTGTTTCTAAAGGGTTGGTAGTATTTTTTTGTATTATTCCAAATGTGCCCTCCCCTCCCCCCCACACTTCACGGTAATAGGCTTGTCTCGATCACAAAAGGCTGAGCTTGACATCTGGCTGATGATGTCAATGGTTGCTGGCAGTTTGATGGACAGCGCCGAAATGCCCCCATAGCCTGGCATCAACTAATTAGCTCTAAGGAGAAATGGCAGTTGATTTAGATGGAGGCTTATCAAAAAAGAAGAACACCGTTCCAATTCACCGTGACAGACATTTGCCTGGCCTGTGGGGAAGCAGCTAACGACAGACATGTTATCTAGGATTGAACCAATTGTGGGCTGATATAAACGATAAAGGAGGGGGGCTGTTTTCTGAGCCGAGATATAAAAACGCATAAAGAGATGGAAGTGAAGGTGAAGACGACGCATTTGTCAGCTCAGGTGTCCTCCGTGGGAGTACGGCGAGAGGCAGACATGACTCACTCTGCAAGGAATCCATGAGGCATTGAGTAAAAAAAAAAGTGCTTCTTGGATTCAGGCATTTTTTTAAGGGGGAAGCATTGCAGTGCACAGCACACAGTGCAGAATAAAAAACCCTATTAAAGTCGGGGGCAAGAGCCATCATGTTTTAGCAGACAGCAGTGTAGAATTATCATGAATAATTAAATGGCAGGGGCAGCATACGGGTAGCCTTTGATTACCTAGAAAGCCTTACGAAGAGACAAAGAATGAACTGCAAAATAGCCAGTTCAATATAAGTGCTGCTTTGCTTCACTTAAACATTGATTCAGCACTGCACTTTTGTTTTATTTGTATGCATCCAAGAGTAGCGCCCAATTATGGTGTATTTTCTTTTTTTTTTGGGGGAGGGGGTGTTTCAAGGTACCACAAAGAGCAACGGTCCAGTAAGGGTTATTCTCAGCACACTGTAATGTGTTTCTTTCCAGTGTAATTCATATGAATTAATTCAATGTTATGTCCTTGGCTTGGATAGTAATATCTTTGATAAAATACCTTGTGGAAATCATCCACACTTAAAGAGACAGTGTTCACTTTGTCTTCTGATACAGTTCAGTACAACAATGATGGAAACTGGAAGCCATCGCAAAACACAAAGCCCTTGCCACATTATTTAGAGGCAAAGTAGCAGTGACCAGCAGCCAACTAAAGTGGTGTTATGGTAACCGTCCTAATGACATTCACACTCCTACGTAGAGCAATAGTGCTTCAAAACATTGTTAGCGTCTACCTAAGTTAGGGGGTACCCAGTCAACCAGCTTGAGTTAGTTCTTGTAAAGAATAGACCTTTCTTAGACTTTCTTAGACTATAGAATAGTCTTTATTGATAATAGTTTTCTGTGTTTTGGGTTGTTCATATAGCAATTGTTGTGGTCGACATCACTCACTGGACAAACTAATTTGCTTGTAGTGGTGACAGATCAGACCCTATTACCATTAATCACTTAGCTGAGGAAACATTATGGGTGCACTCCATTTCGTACATCCAGGGGAACGATGTGGCACATCATGGCAGCGTGTGGAAAGGGAGAAGCATTTGTTTTAAATGGAAGAGAATTTGCCAGCTGTATTCAAACTGCAGAACCGGTCATGTGCTTGTATATACCAAACATGCCACATTCATTGCTGATTCTGAGACGGGTGTCTGGTCAGCGAGGAAACCAGTCCCATTCGATGTCTTGAGAAAATAACGAAATAATGAATGAGCATTGTTATATTAAAAAGAGAAACATACCTAATTTAGAAGTGTAATATTCTCCCTTGGAATGCATATTGTGCCACAATATGAAACCTTTCCAATATTTTGGTTTTGTTAAAATTTTGAATGGTTTAAGCCAAATGCAGCAGGACGTCTTGTGGTGAATATGTTGACATTAAAGGGGACCACTCCCAGAGTTCTATAATTTGGTGGTTTGATTTGTGTAGTGGTCTCATAGCAGATCCAGTAGCCATAACTGCAATTTCTCTCCAAGCACTGCTTAAATAGTTCTGAGCAGGAAGTGCTGCCTGCTCCCTGTGAATGTATGGGTAATTCTCACTTCCTTGAGAATTGCTGCAATACAAGCTAATAAAAATGATGGCCTATATTTTCTGCCAGTCGTATTGGTTGTGGATCAGGAAATTTATACATTGTCCTTGAAAATACTATAGATGTTTCAGAAATGTTGTTTGTTTCAGAGAACTGTTGGAACAGCATGCACATTTGAAATCCCTGAAGCACAGGGCTCATATTTCACACATCACAAAAAGGTTTGTTGTGACTAAAAAATTGAGCTTAATGGCTATATCAATTTTACTACTCTTAATGTCCACGGTAGATATCCACTACCCCTAAATTTCAATAAGATGATGTGTGAAATTCGAGCCCTGCTTATTTCTCAGGGAAGTGAGAAAAGGTCATACATTCACTGAGAGCAGGACAGGCTGCTAAGGATTCAATCAAACTTTCTCTTTGAATCAACAACCAAATTGGTTATTAGTACATAGGTCAAGATAATGTTTGAGGTATCCTTGTGAGTATCCCTTTTTTGCCTTTTGCCAACCATTGTCCCTCACTGGCGACTGGTGGAATTGAACCCCGGTCGCAGTGGCCAGCATTGAACGTTGTAACCACTACACCACCCGGGAGGCCATGTTTAGTTTTTTTTAACAGCAAGGAGAAAAATTTGACATCGGATTAACACTCACTGTTGTGACGAGATAAAAATGTGGGAGAAGAGTGTCCAGGAAATGTCCGAGAGATGGGCATGAAAAACAGTACTCTCACAGGAAAAATGGGATGGTTGGCAAGTATGTTATTGGTTCGGGACATTTATTTCATCTTAATGTGATGTACACTTTAATAAGCTTCCTTTGAAATGAACAAGTAATGAGGGCTATAAAATAAGCATTCCATTTGTCTCCCAGCATCTTATTTATTCATTCATTCAGTCATTTGTGTATCAGTATGAATATTGTCTTCTGTGATATGTGATCCATTCATGCTGATAATGGAACTGTAATAAGTAGATTTATGCCATTAAAATATACTGTTCAATGAGTCCTGTTATAAAAGCCCAAAGTAAGCATATTAACTCTGAGACATCACACTGCCAGCATTCCCACCAAATGTGTATATAGCGTTGTACTTGCGTACATTTGTCTTCATCAGATTATGGGATTTTACAAAAAAAAAATGTAAGCCTATAAATTGCATTAGCAAATACAAGCCTGTAAATTATATTAGCATATCGTTGAAGACCACCCAGCATGTAGCAGTATTAGTATGATCAAAAACTCAGCGTGATTCAGTGTGGCCTAAACAAACTAATAAAGTAATACCTGGATTTTTCCATATAAGGTCATATGCTCGTTGCACTGACAGGAATGTGTCCTCTCCTTTTGGTTCTCTTAATTCATACCGCCATTTCAGCCAATTAAAATGCATTATTGGTCACGATATTGGCATATGACATAACACACATTAATGAGAATTCAGAGTTCTGACTAGTTATTGGTATTTGCACATCTCACTGTCCTTGAATGTCCTGCTTGGACAGAATATCATTATGCGTCCTGTTTTCATAACAAGCAGAAGTGTCCTTTCTATGATAAGGTATCTTAGTTCAATGAAAAATAAGATTCACAAAATGATATATTTGTTCTATTAACTGAAAACACTACAATGAATTCACGGGCACAGAGATCTTCATTTCTAAGCATACAGGAATGGCACATGCTAATTTACCACACCTTAAAAACTACAATAGGTTGTCATAGCATATTTATCTACATTTATTAGTATACCCTTTATAGTATACCCATTACTTTAGTATAAAAAAGTAAGAATCAATGACAATGGCTTAAAGCATTTACAGCTTGAAAAAATGAGAATAAAAAAACCTTTGTCATGATCAGTGTGATCCCTCACTATTATCACTCACAGAGCCCTTTCACATTAGATGAAAACAGAACCATACATCTTACTTTATCTGGAGGCATAGGTGGGTAGGCTAGCCACTGAAACGTGAAGATGCAATTTCCCTACCCTCTGACTTGGGAGCAGTTGCAACCGCTGTCCTTAGAAACCTACTACCTGTAAAACCTCAGCTTTTCATCAGGAGAGAAAAGACTCCCTGTGGACCGATATTTCCTACTGTTATATTTCACCCATACGAAGATTTTGCTCTTTATTAAATGGGTTATGTGTTAAAAGTACACTGAGTGATGCAGAGTGCATATCTAAGTGGATATATGACTGAATCTGAAGTGTTTTCTGTTTTTAAAACCCAGGGAAAGTGTCTGAAAAATGAGTTAATGTCTGTTATGAGGCAGATTTATTAGTGGCTCGTATATCCCTTGGTTTAATGTTTTCTTAAGACTACCTTAGGTGCCTTTTGGTTTCACGCTATGTATTGGTACACTCTCAGCTGTACAATCTAAAATTGTATATGCATATATATATATATATATATATATATATAGCTAGGTTAATTTGTTTGAAGTGCAATTATAGAAATGCAACAATAATTTAGGATAGGAAATGGTAGGAAGTGTATATTTAGAAAAAGTCCAGTACACAAAACAAAATGAGGCTGGATTTTGTCACCTTTCCTGAAGGGATTTATGGAGGATGGGTATTTGAGAACACTTTTGCATTAATATAGCACATTCAGTGGAGGCCTTTTATTAAAACTGTACCTTGAGCATAAGTAGGTGAGCCTAGTGGATGGACCTATGTTCTAGTATCCACAGAGCAGGGTCCCCTGAGGGCCACGTGTGCAAGCCTGCCCTATATTGACATGATCAAGCGATGTCATTACCAGACTGTGACTGGGGGTACAGGCATACCACCATGGATAGGATGAGTTAGAGTCACCCAGCCATCCCATGGTTACTGCTGCATTAGCTCCTCCCAGGTATAACCAGGTACCAACCAGGTACCAGCTGTCAGTCAGATACGCCTGTCCTCTGAGCAGCGCTAGCTGTCCTGTAGCCCTGTGTGACCTACACGATGTACAATTATCACTGAGCTTGTTACTCCTTGTGCAGGTCTGGGTGGCACAGCATTAACTCAGAGAGCTGCTAATGCACGTGTGCTGTAATAAGATATAATATATAATATAATAATATATGCCATTCAGCAGATGCTTTTATCCAAAGGGACTTACAGTAGTGAATGCATACATTTTTCAGTATATGTGGCCCCAATGGGAATCAAACCAACAACCTAAACGTTGTCATCGCTATGCTCTACCTACTGAGCCAGACAGAACCACGTAAAGTCCTGGAAAAAGTTATATATTCCCCCAAAACTGGATCGTAATCAATTGTTCCAGCACCATACAAAATTGCCTTAGAAAACCATCCTGACATCACCCCCTTAACCAAATCAATTCCACTCATCTTTTTTTAAGTATATAAGCACAAATCATGCCCTCCGTGTGTGTTTGTGGCTATGTGGTCCTGATTTTATATTGATTTTAACACTGTATCCTGTATAGGATTGATGTGTGATGTGTTTGACAATTTAATAGAAAAAAAAGAAGGTCAATAAATAGTTTAGGTGTGAGGAAACCTATATGTCATTGTCGTTTCGGGGGGAACTGCTTATTGTGTGCCTTCATATCCTTAATGGATTTTCTTCATGAAAGTGCAGGTTTTTTTTCTCTAAAATGTTGAAAGTACCACTGGAGGGAAGGCAGGTTCTACACCACCAGGAAGAAAGACTGAACAACCTGCATTTGACATAAAAATATCAAGAGTTACAGAGAAAGCCAGCACTCCTGAGGGTTTGGCTCATTTTGCCGACAGAAGGTCACTGGAAAAGTGGGCTTTCTGTGGACGTCTTTTGTTTTTGTTTTTTCTTTTTCTTCATGTCTACACCATATTGAGATTTTTTATAACCATTTCATAATGGTCTTCAATTTCAAAGAGTCTTTTGATCTTAAGTAGGTCTGGCAGTGTAGTGTAATGGTTAGGGAGCTGGGCTTGTACCTCAGAGGTTGCTGGTTCAATTCCCAGGTGGGACACTGCTGTTGTACCCTTGAGCAAGGTACTTAACCTGAATTGCTTCAGTAAAATATTCAGCTGTATAAATGGATGTTAAAGAAATGTAAACTGTTTAAGTCATTCTGGATAAGAGCGTCTGCTAAATGCCTAAAATGTAATGTAAATGTAAATGTTAAATTTAGTACTTTGGATAATATAGAACAATTGGCTTGAAGAGGACTGGTCTGTCAGTCTACAGCATTACATATGACTGTGAGCATTAATGACTGGCATCAATAAATAAATAAGTGACCCATTATCAATTTATCAAGAAGGAACACATTAAGGGTGGGACAATATTACATTTGCAAGGTATGATAATTCTACAACCCAATATCATGATTCTTGATATTTTGCGGTATCTTTTTAATATTATAATAAAAAAGGTATCGCACAAAGTGTATAACTCAATCTGTATATTGTATGATTCTGTCCTTTCTAGATAAATATTAGCGCTTCATGTGTGAAGTGAGCCCTATAGCAATAGCATGTCTGTGATAAATCGAGGTATTGAGGACATTATACAGGAATACAGACTGACATCGGCAAAAGGTTTGTGTTAAGTTTTCATTTCAACGTCCGATGCTGGCCACGGCGACCGGGGTTCGAGGGAGGGGGGAGGGAAGCTGACACACACAGTTCGCTGTGCACAGGAGTGGTTCTGGGGTACCCAGAACAGTTGACATCACAACGAGTGTTGTCTCGGAGGAGGCAGCGCTTCGCCCTTGTCACTGCCGGTCACAGGACTACGCAGTGAACTATGAGGGAGGAGATTGAACTAAGCACACGGGTAATTGGCTACCAAATTGGGAGAAAAACAGGGTAAAATCCGTTATGGATGGATGTTATGCAAGTGCTCATACCCAGCTAATCCCAGCTAATCCAACATTAACATGAGAATGAGGGAGGAGTTTGCTATCAGTAGCTACAGGTAGTGGCAAAAAAGGTGGAAACACTAATATATCCATGATATCCTGCTCTGTAGGAGTTCTTGATGGACTAAAGTATCGCAGTTCACCTGTGTACTCGAGGTGTGACTGTATACCAATATGATGGTATAATGTGATATTGAAATATGAAATAGTACTATCATAAACTAAACGGTGTACCATGATGGTTGATCATGTAGCATGAAAAGTTATTGCATACACCAAAAATATTCCAGCCAACAGTCAAACTACATAACTAAAGAGCTGACACAGTGTCTAATGTAACTTGTTGCTGTTTGGAGGCTTGAGGTTCCCCTCAGACACAAATTGTTAATGGTTTTTTTCATGTTTCCTCTCATTTATTCTCATAGTGAGAATTCGACAGGAAGTACTAAAGAACATTTTTCTACTTGTATCTCAAGACTTCTCTCCCTCTGTCCTACATTCCTGTGAAAAATAAATTTGTTCGGAGGGCACTTGCAGACAGACGTGCAGACAGGCTTGCTGGAGTCAATCCGTCAGTGTAGCATGCTCTCCCTAGTGCCACTCTGACCTTGGGATCCATGACGGATGGCACAGGGGAGAGAGCAAACAGAAGTTTGTGCAAAAAAAACAAAAACGGGCTCCCCTTCAAAGCCCTGTAAATATGTTTGTGTTGATTTGTACTGGTACCCAGCTGTTATCGCGTTGACGTGGAGTCGGGGTCCTAAATAAAGCCTCAGGTAATATTTACAGTGCCGGGTCTTAGTCACGTAATGGCCATCAATAGTGCAGTGTGGTACCAAAAAGTGATAATTTCTGCGATTCTCTAAGCAAAAAAATGTTATCTCACCCTCACCTTATACAGGAATCCGGCGGTTATAGCCAGCGTGTCCAGATAAAACATGAAACCATGACATTCGGCCTCAATCACAATCACAGTCACCAGCTTTGATGCTTTTTTTTAACATGTCTTTGGAAACCTATGGCACAGATTAAAGGAGGAACACCCACTTTTTTCACACTTTGTTGTCCTTCTGTCACAAAGACAGAGCATAATGTTTGGCCTGGCTAGGACCATACCTGCATGGTGAACAGGTTTTGTGGGGGATGGTCACATCTTCAACATATGGTCCTGTGGTGACGTGGGACAGGGGAAAGGGTTTCTGACGGAGGCTCGGCCCGGGAGCTGCCACTGTACTGCCATTCAAGCCCAGGTCACACCGGACCATTACGATGCACAACCCAAGGTCTTTGGCAGTGAACACCAACACTAAAGCGAAGCATTATTACCCCTCACGTGAAGGCATACCATCAACATTTATCTTAAAAGATCTAAATTATTGGTTTTGTCACGTACATAATGGTACTGTGAGGTTTATGAATCAGGTATTGCTATATTTTAATTCAATCTACATTTGTATATTTTCAAGCAGATGGCCTAATCTATAATTATTTACATACTGCAGTTTGAATTGTTTACCATAGTATTATTAGAATCCATGTATGGGCATTTCCTGAATAAAGTAAGAAACTGTCGTTCACCTGGGAAGGTACATAGACTCATGTAAGATTTAAGGTCCAAGTTACCTGCCAGTACACCACACTATTTCCCTGCCACATTGTTCAATCCAAATGACCTTTTTTTTTTTTGTAAAGGGTTTCATATATGTCACATACCAGTAGATCTTACAGAAACATGTCGGCTCACTGGGATGTTTATATATACTTGGCCCCCATAATCACTGTTTTTAGCGATATCATGTTCTTATTTTATCCTATATGATACACATCAATGTTATTTTACCCCAAACCACACAGTATAAGCTTGTATAGTCCTATGTATATACTTACACATTCATTGACCATTGGAGTTCAAGAATGGAGGGAATTCACAATGTAAGATGGATCTTCAAGATCTATTTTTTTATGAAAAATAATCCTGTTCTGTTGAAATATTGATGGACCACCTTTAAGGTTGTGGATGGTTGGATTTCAGTGCCCTTGGTATTGTCTCTGCTTGTGGTTTGAACATATCCAATGGGTTTGTGGCAATTAACAGCCTTCTGTGTTGTAGTCAGTAATGGGCAACAACAATGGACCATGAATAATTGCCATTTCAAGCACAAATATTCTTAAGTCCTGGATTCAAACAACATGGGTCCTTAACTTCAACTTGTTACTTTTTTTAATGCAAAAATGTTTCTAAATTAATTGTGTTGATGGTTACATTTGGGAAAACTGCATTTGTGAAGCTAAAAAACAATGCTTACTGGAGTATCCCCTTTTATTATTATTTTTTTTTTGTTGATCAATCTATGCCCCACTGCATATTTTTGACATCGTGGTACATTTTATTTGTTTGACCATATCACAAACAAAGGATTGGTCCTGTGGGGTGATATAAATGTAATTTGGACAAATTGAAGCATAAATACAGAGACCCGTGCACCCAAGTGAAAGCTAAAATTGCCAAACACAAGCAAACAAACTGCACATAATATACAGTTCAAACAAAGACCAAGTGGTAGCGTGCTACTCATTCAACCGTTTTTCTGTAGCAACATCGCTTAACTTGAGTTGAAGTCAGAATAGCGTCCAACATAACATCTCCAGACACACCTCTATTTTGGGAAACCCCTCCCTAGGCTCACAGCTTGCCAGGGAAGGGGGAATGGGGCGGGGGCGCTTAATTCCACAAATAAGTTTAAAGTCTGAATATGAACAGAGAGGTGAGGTACATAATTATCGACTTATCTCCAACGACAGAGATAATACGTTGCATGTGCTTAACTCAACTCTGAATAGGGTTATGAACAAAGAATTACTCATATTCACATCTCGGGGGTTTAAATCAGTCAAATCAACTAATGCTCTCTTTTTCTGTAATGTGTTATATGACCCATGATTCCTTTAGAAAGAGGTTCAATTTAAATTGATTCAATTATAGACTTGCGGGGATGGGTCAGTGAATGCCTAATTGTTGAAAGTTTGGACACCTTGACACCTGGTCTTAAGCCTGGTCTTAAACCATTTGTGGGAAATGAAGAGTTCAACATCAGAACAATTGCCAATGAGTCAAACCTGCATTGTGTTAAAATAAGTTTTTAGTCAAAAAACAATGGTGGAACTCACACCTATGTTTTCAATAACCTTAACTGATTAAGACATGTAACAAATACAAGCATACCCAGTGGATCTCCAGGACCAAGGTAGGGAACCGCTGATTTACCCAGTTTCCATTCTTAAATATTCCAAATCCCAATGTGTACAACTGCACATTGTGCCTCATTCCAGCCACTGTTATTCCGTTCAGGGACCTATGGCGATTACTGTGAATATGATGATTTGAAACTGACATAGTATTGTAATGTGAAGCACAAGGAAAGCTGAAATGATGTCAAACTCAAGTGGCAGACAGGGAAAAAAAATCTTTCATGCGCAGACTGGCATCGAAGCTTGTATAAGCTATACATTTCAGATCCGTTTGAGGAAAGACTAGGGTGTGATGTTTTAAGATTATAGACGTGACTCAGAGACACATTCATTTCTGTATTAGTTATCTTTGACTTTGTTGGAATATATTGTAAAAAAATATATATTCAGATGTCTTGTAATGAAATATTAGGGAACGAACACACTAGTCCATTGTACTTTACTTATTAATTAAACAACACAAATAAATATATTTTTAAAAATATGTCTCTTCATACAATTGCTGGGAAATTTGTTTTCCATGCATAGCAATTTAGGATTTTAAGAAAACCAGCTATTATCTTGACTGCACGATAGCTTTGTGAAAACTTATCATACACGTTACCTGTGAAATCATCCTATTCATGATAGTTAACATCTATTTGGTGTGCCACACAGAAGTGGGTGATTGTGTAATGGATGAGACACCGATTGGCATGCAGGCCAAGCGTATATCATCTGAATCGTGTTCTCAGAGCCATCTGTTACGTTTTGCTCCAACACCCCAAGATGCAACTGGCCAAGCTGGGAGCCTAAAACCAGCAGCCACCCGGCTGGCCACACAGTGCCGGTGTCATATCCACATAGCACCTCCATCCACACCCAAACACAATACAGTCTCAAAAGACTTAAGGACAAATGGTATTCAAACAAACAAGATTTATTTATTTTTTTGTAAAGATTTCGTTTAAGATTTTTTCCAATTTTCTCCCAATTCTACCCTCTTTTCATGTCAACTATCCCCCCCCCCTCCCCAGGGGAATCAAACCCTGGTCGAAGTGGGCAACATGCATCCTGGTTCGAGGCTCTTACCATTACACCACCCGAGAGGCCTGACAAGATTTAAGTTTAGCTACATTCAATCAAACCAGCCGTATGCCAATTAAGGATCAGTCGTATCCTCATAAGGCCTGAGAATCCAGGAAACGGGAAAAACTGTGGCCTAAAATGTATGGAGTCGAGACTGAGATGGGAGGTTTTTAAAGGGGAAGTGAGCTTCTGTTCATACAGTTCATACAGAATGTGGGGCATATCATCAGGATAAAATATATTTAAAACTCTTAACAATATAATGCCCCATTGAAAATACTATGGGTTAAGATATTCCAATTCCACACAATTAATTATATTAATATTTCAAGCATTTGGTGTCAGCCTGTATTTTGTGTTTATCCCCGTCAACCCAAGGTCCATTTTTGGCCCTTTCCACACAGTGGCCTATGCCCTAGATTTTGGTTTTCAGTAAAGCTGGGGGGTGGTGTTCTCTGTGTCCCCAAAACCTCTCCAAACCGTTCCCAAAAACATTACACACATTTAATTTCCTTTCCATTTCTGTAAAACATGTTCAATTACTACATTAATAAGTAGGAACAAAATATGGGGAATATTAGTATCTAACTTGTCTTGTTTGATCAACAACCACACAATCGCAAATTTAACCCAAATATAATGAACACAATTGATTTAGTAACTGAGCTAAAATAACTCCGATTTAAAAAAAAGCTTGATTTGACCATCTGACCATACCAACCGGTTATAATCAGAGTTTCAATGCTGAATGCCAAAATTGAGCTTTGTGGCCATGCACACCAGCGTTGTGGGTTTGGCGTTGGAAGAAGGACACTTATGTTGAAAATAACATCATACCATTGGTGAAATATGGTGCTGGATCTTTGATGTTGTGGGGTTGTTTTGTATTTACCGGTCCTGGGGCTCTTGTTAAGGTCAATTGAATCATGAACCCCAGCAAGTACCAAGACATTTAGGCCAAAAACCTAGTTTACTCGGCCAGAAAGCTGAAATTGAGATATTTCAGTAAAGGAAAACAGTGATCACAAGCATAACTTAAAATCAAACAAGAAATGGTTAACTAGCCAAAAAGTTACTGTTTTACAATGACCCCCATCAGTCTCCAGGCTTGAACCTGATCAAATATTTGTTGTTTGAATTTGAGTTTAAGGGCAGTCAAAATGCACAGATTGAAGGGAAGGGAAAGATATGGATTTTGACAGATATAATATTTTATAAAGCCATTTTTGCTTGGAGAACAGTCACTCCGAAAAGTCACCTTCATCGGCTATGACTGTGCAGCTTGGCGGAATCGATTGAATCCAGAGGATTGTGCTACGCCAGCTTCACCTTAATCTGAAAGTCCTGGGGGATGTTTCATAATTGATTTACAATTTATATAAAATATATAATCAACTCCAGCAATTCAATCCAGTCAATTTCAATCGTTTTTATTACAATGGCATTGCCACCAAGTACATGCACCGTGCAGCACAGAGAACCAGTCGCAGTCACCCACATGTAAACACCAGTTCCACCTCTGCACCAGACACACTGCTGGTCTCTTTCGATTATGAACAGTGCAGTTTCCATAGAATCTAAATGTTGTGAGCTCCACATGACAGACCAGAAAAAATTGGCTTGTCCTGTCATGCTGAAATGTAATTTTGTCATGAAATGTAAACAAAAACAAATGGTACCGTACCTCCGGTGCCTTGAGCTGAAACCTGTGGTGAAATTGTTGGAAAATTGTGGGTGTTCTGGTCCACCCACATCCCATCTACACCATGGGAAATTGCATGCAATATATCCCATTACAGGGCCTAATTCTATTATGTATACTGCATTTTAAAACAATGTCTGGATACTGGGTTTTGATTTATTTTTATTCTTGTGGAATCTATAGTGTAAGAAACACAAAAGGTACAATGTTGGACATATAATTTCAAACAGATTATTCTATTCTTTTACCTAATAAATTTGGTAAACTATACAATATACATTTAGATCCTAATGCATGCCTAATGATTTTTGTAATGAACTGAGTTCCCATAATAATTTCTGAATATATATTTAATATAGCAAGTTATGCTTTGAAGATTTGTTTTCTTAAATGCTGTCTGCATATGGTGATCATTTATGCATGAAAAGTATGGAAAATTTAAACATGGAACAAAAGGAGCCACAGCATGGCTGATATTCATGAGAAGCGTCAGCAATTCATCAGTCTGACAGGAAGGAGGCATAAACCATGCCTTTAAAGCAGGGGTGTCAAACTCATTCCATCGAGGGCCGAGTGCACGTACGTTTCTGTTGCAGCCAATGCACAACACCAGGTGATTTCAATTAAGCCCCCCTCCTCGGTTGAAGAAGTGAGCTAATTAGTGAAATCACCTGGTGTAGTGCATGGTCACTACAACAACCTGCATACACTCGGCTCTCCATGGAATGAGTTTGACACTCCTGCTTTATACCAATGAATACTCTATTTCCATTTACTTTCCTTGATTGTCAATAAAGCAATTAATGTGTAATAATCAATACCAATACACACGTAGCTTCCCAATGTTATTTTGTGATAACATTACATTACATCACAAAATTGTAGTGATGTAGCATTTTCTTCAATGTACAGATTATCTGAGATTGTGGATAACTATACATTCAATATTCCTTGAGTTTGGGCATGGAGAATATATAAACTTAAATATCTATTAAATATAAATAGCTGATCTGTGCAGATGAGCCTTAAACTCACGTTTTCACCAAATTGAAGTTTGTTTGCTAGGCTTTATTGTACATTGTGCTCAAAGTTAGTGCACGATACAGTTTTAAGGGGTGATTTAAGCTGAAAGACTACTTACTGTTTTTACTCAGTTAAACCATGTATTACTAATTTACATTCTCTAATGCAGGGGTGTCACATTCAAATCCGGGAGGGTCGTAGGGTCTGCAGGTTTTTGTGGTTTCCTTTCAATTAGTAGTCAATTTAGGCCTTTGACTTACTTAAAGCCAATAAATGACGTAAATTTGTCACTTAAGTGCTGAAACACACCAAAAACTAGCAGACACTGCAGGACTGAATTGGCACACTTGTTAATCAATAAAAAAAAATGAAAGCAGGTTGAGACGTACATGTAAGATTTCAGCCTCTTATTTTTCAAATTGACAAATCGCTACTGATATGTAGTGTTTTTTGCTGTTAAGAGCTCTAGTTTGGTGAGATCAGTAGCAAAAAAAAAAATATATATAATATATTTTATACAATCCATGCACCTGGGTGGTAGTAAAAATAGCAGCTTATTTGATTGGCCATAATGAAACCAAACCCTCACCACACTCACAGGTAATTTACTCTTTGAAAACCAAGCTCAGTTTCAATTACGCTGCAGGCCCCCTTCCATCTTGTGTTGCAAAATTACCGGAACGGAGCTGCACCACCACCCTGAACTAGCATCAGTGGTTTTTAATAGGGGTGTCCCCATTGACCAGCAGAATCTGGTCTGAAAAGGGACGGTGTGGGTGCAGGTTTTTCATCTAGCCCAGCAATACAACACCTGATTCAGCGAACAAAGTGGCTTTTAATGTCCAGCATAGCAGCAGTATTCTGTGACTGACCAATGAAGACACTGCCTAACCAAGTTTTTATCAAGTTGTAGGTGGCTTTTTGAAGCAAATTAATGACCAAAGTATATGTCCATCCCTCCTTTGGTGCTTAACCCAACCACCCATACTGTAGCAAGGTGGCAGGGGTGGCCACCATGCCAGGGGGTGAGTGGATGAAAAAAACAACCACTGCCCACATTCTCCACCATATGTCACAAGGTGGCAAGTGGATGAAAGACAAACCCAAAATAACTTTCTAATAGGCCAATGGCCAGTTTATTTTCCTTAAACTTTATCAAATAAAACAAACCACAAAAATAACGAAGTTAAATCAAATGCTATCGCTTAGATTGTCAAACCATAACAAAAAGCTAGCACTTCTTCCTCCATGCCCAGAAAACTCCAATCAGGCATGGCAGGCTATGCTTTTATAATGGCCTAATGAAGGCAATGGCTCACAGCCAGTTGATTGCTCAGGTGAGCCTGCCTGTAAGTGAGGCCGCTGCTGTGCAAGGTTCTGTAGTCCTCTCCAGTCTGTGGGAGGGAACAGGAGCGCAGCCCTCTCTACTCCTCCCTCCACTTCTCCCAGTGTCACAATACATTATCAGGTTCTTCAGAAAAGGTTCTTGGCTGCCTAATTAAAAAAGGAAAATGTGCTAGTCTTAACTTTTGTACAATGTAATGGGCAACCATGCACCTGTTACTGGTTGGAAAACAATCAATCTGGTAAATTTGGAGAGAAGCGATGATTTGGGTTTATAGTTCCAAAGTCTTGGAGAGAGAGAGAGAGAGAGCTGCAGGACTGAAGAAGCATTAGTCTATTTCCAAAAGGGTTTGGGTGGGAAATTAATTCCCTTCAGTTATTGCTTTCAGTAACTTAATGCTGTTACAATGACCTTCAACTCTCATATTTATAATATATTCTCATAAAATTGAACACACACATTTAGAAATGGTGCCATGAATAATGGTTACAAGCCAATATATTGGATGCTTCTTCCCCACTGTTATTGTCTTTCATTTGGTGCTGGGTCGGGTGAGGCCCGTATTTCTCCTAAAACTGAGACCGCTAATCTCCTGAGGAAAGACGTTAGAAATGCAGCCTTTTTTTTAAATGGCTCATGAACGGAGGAAATATAATAAAGGAAAACAACTTTACAGGTGTATTTGTTATACTTATATTCGCTAATGGGAGTTTTGAGTATTTGTAGTGTGCAAATGTTTTTGTTTCGTTTTATTTAATTTTTTTACATGTATAAATACCAGTATTTTGGGGAGAAAAGCAAAAAAAATATGCTTAAAAAATATACAGAAAGTATTGTACATGTTAAAATCAGATGTGTTTATTGAACGAGACATGCATTTCGTCACCTAACACAGATTACAGACCACATTGTAACAGATTTCGGCCTGCTGTGGATTTCACACAATGTTCCTTGGCATCCTACTGTAATGGCAGAATATAGCATAGATATGTTTAGCTTAATGAACCAAACACCTAGGTTACTAGCTGTTATGGTAAATGAGGCATTCAGCCATGTTGGATATTAGCTGGAGCTGTTTCACATGCAAAGAACTCAAATACCCTCTCATTGCCTATTCATATTAATAGCACAATAGCACATATTAATTAGTACTTTCTCTATAACTAATGCGCTTTAATCAGGCACAATCTGGATTATCATCAATTAGCAAATATAAGGTGCTCCTTTCACATTTACAATTCAAATAACACAGGAAACATTGTCTAACCGTTTTGGAAACTGATTTAGTTTGATGTAATTTGACTGCAGTAAGTAATGTATTCTGCCTAATCACCGGCACACAAGCTGAAAATAAACTCACAGTTTATTTGTGTGTGTATGGATAGTGTTCAGCATGCTGTCATATTGATGTGGTTTTATTTGAGCTTATTTTGTATTCTTTAAAAAAAACTTATTATTAGCTTTATTAATCTATCCAAAGGACTATTTTTGGTTCAGTTAGTCAGCCCTTGCCTTTTTGTTCTTGGCAATATGGATCTTAATTCTTATTTCAAATGGAAAAATATTATTCGTGTTTTGTACATTTCTGTCTTGTTTTCAGAATACAATTGTACATGATATATTAGACATTTTTTGAGCGAAGCAACATTGGTAGCAATTGGGCTGACAGATGAACCATTTCTGGACAATGGTTTTGTTAATTAGAATCAAAAACACACAAATGCTTTGATCGTGGTCATACTGATGTTGGCAAATGCATTGTCATGAGTCAGATTTTTTAAATCATAAACAAACAACAGACTGCCATATTTCATGAGAAAATAATAAAACATGTATTCCTAGCTGTTATGACCCTTTCCTAATACATTGGCATATAGACCACATTGCATTGCATTAGGCATGCATTTGTCTAGCATTACAGCTATGACTGTCTTTCTCTGTGTCTGTCCTTCAGGGAACATTTGTTTTGTTAAAATTAATGTGTCGGTATGTAATTGTTCAAATAAAAAGCAAGCATATAGTTCATCATGGACAATAAGCTTTGATAGCCTTAAAAATGTCCCTTTAAAAAGGGGCTTCAAATCACTGGCACTTCAGATAACGTAAAGATAAGATGCAGTGTGCCGTCAGCCATCACAGAGCTAAGGAACTCTTTTGGTGACAGTCAGCATGCAAATGTTTGGCATTTTCAACTTTTGCTTCCATGGTAATGTCAACCAGCTTCTCACAACATGCCCCGTGAATTGACAGCCATTCCATCAAAATGATAATCTCTCAGCCCAACTTGTGTTTTGCATGTGATAATACAAGGCTCCTGAGCAACAAAGATGTGAAAATAACAATAAAATCTTTCTCCTAGCTTCCAAAAAAAATGAGCGAATAAGCCTGAAGCAATTTGATTTGATTTTTTGAGAAATGGAGGAGAGATGGTTATTCTGTTGAAAGGTGCTGGTGACAGTGTCGGTGATTTTGTTGGCATTTATGCTCTGCCTATGTACTTGATCCCATGACAGTGTTGGAGAACAATGTCCTCAGTGGATGCTCCAGAGATCTCTGACAAATGCTATGGCATCTCTGACATTAATAACCAGCTATTCACAAGCAGAGTAATTCCCAGACAGACGTGGCTCCGTGAAATTTCTCAACGCTTTTGTGAAGCCAGCCTTCAGCTCCACCTAGTCTTAATTCAATTGCATCTCTCAAAAAGTACACAGCTTTGTGGCTTGGAACTTGGGTTGCTACCCTTTCCGTAAAATGCAGAATCATTCTATGATGCTGAGTGTAAAATGTTTCCGGTCCGTTTCAAACTCATAAACATGGAACCTGATCTGCTCCGTATTTTCCCGTCTGTTTGACCAGCGGTCCCCAACCAGCGCACGCGAGCCACATGTGCTTCATGGTGACATTTAGGGAATCATAACAAAATGTTGTGTAAATAATAATCATAATACTAGGTCTGTTAAAATAAGGTTATTTCACATGTCATATGTTCAATACGGTAATAATATTATTGCATCATCACTTGCTGTTATTTTATTTGTGTTGATAACCAGGGATGGTGTACTCCCAAAATGTGATTCACACCATGACTCTGGTTGGGGATCACTGCATTAGGCTTGAAGATGTACCGTGCTCGCTTGCTCGCTCTCTCTCTCTCTCTCTCTCTCTCTCTCTCTCTCTCTCTCTCTCTCCCCACCCCCTCCCTGTGGGAAAGCAAATAAAATCTGGTCTGCAGACCAATATTCCACATAACTCCATTCACTGTGTCCTGCTGTTCTGTTCCAAACTGGATTGTGTCACACGGCGTGTGACAGTACATAACTAATGCTAAGGACCATTTGTAAATATTATCTCAGGCGATGGAGACTATTCTGTTAGACGCCAATCTGCAGAGCAAGGTATCCAGTCGGCATTGGGGTGGGGGGGATGTTGTTTACTTAAGTGTAAACAATGAAATCAATCAGCAACTGTAAATCACGACTACTGAATCCTTTAAATATCTGATTTGTCATTTAGTGTGCACTCAAAATGTAGAGTGATCTAAAGACTTATTTATGCAGTACTGCAATGTAAAGTTACTTTGCATATCTCATATTATATCTGATATGCATATTAAAAATAAATATATACATACATACACTAATTTATGGAATGATGTTAATCTTGGCTGATGTATTACAACGTGGTTGAATGGAGTCTGGTTATAGATAAATCCATGGTAAATGCTATAAAGATGAGCTCTTGCAGCTCTTTTGTGTGCATTCACAAAATGCCCCCAATGGACGAGCCCTCATGAAAATGCCCCCAATTTCCTTCTCGTGTTTTTACACAGTTCACCTATGACAGTAAGGGCCACATATTCCAGAAATGGCATACTGAAAAAACAAAAACAAATAATAAACAGTGCAGAGCTGTCTTCTTGAAATCTTTCTCAGTAAACTGTTGATTGTTCTGCAGATTTTCTTAGAACATGTAACCAAAGGTGGTCCATCTTGTTTTAGCTTTCCCGTTCCCCCAAACAATTCCATAGGGATGCTGAGAAATTGAAATGCTTGTCATAGTAATATCTTACCACTTGACAGAAAGAAAGGGGGAAAAAATGATGGCAGACCTGATACTGTAGAACTAATCGCTTCATAGGTTTGATTACTTTGGCCTTGGAGGGCCTCTCTCTGACAGAGATGCTCACTTAATTACCCAAGAAGAGCGGTCATTAGTTTTTCATTATGCAGACGTTTGTAAAGAATGGCACACTTAGCTATGGTCTCATCTGCTGTTAATAGCCTGTTTTTTGAGCGGGTAAAAGGAAATACAGTTATAGGGATGACATTTTTTCACCCTGTGCTATTCAAGGTTAAAAAAAATAAGTAAATAAAAAGGATTTTCACATCATGGAAATTTCAAGGAGAGAAACTGCCATACTGCATTGTATATCTAATATAGATTATAGATAACTGTAAACATATTGCATATACTCTATATTAATGCAGAATTACAGTATATTGCTGCACACTATATGTACACTGCTTTGGATATTTGGGAGTTACAGAGAGACTGCATCCTCCTTGGTGCCGGCAGGATCACGTATACCCCCGGGGCCTACTGCATAATGTGAATCCTTGTCAGATGGGATCATTTTAATTGATTTATCTGGTTGTCATGGTAAACCATGCAGACCTATCTGTCCTGCTTTGTGGTGCAATCTCAGTCACAGTATCACCTGTGTTTGGCAAAGAAAATCGATTGTTATGCTTTTAGCCACATTAATCATGGCACACAATGTTAAACAGTGCTCGGTGCTGCAGTGTTTAGATAATGGCTGCACGGTGTTTATGTAATAATACAAAAAAATCACCAGTCTCCACCTTGTGCCATTCCAGAACAAATGTAGATTGTTTTTTTTTTTTTTTTGCAAGACCGAGACTATTCAAACTGATACTCACAGTTTCATACAAATCTGTTTTCTAGTTTTTATTCAAAATAAAAGTGAAACTTCTTATTCTGCTGTGCTGTTTGAACTGTGCTGTGCTGGTTGTGCCAGTTTTGGAATTGAACAAACACATGGACCGGCTGGGGGTTCACGAGCAGAGGTTTGGGAACCACTGCCTTAGAATCTTGAGCTGGTAGTGAATGAAAGCATTAAAAAATGTTTTCGATGGTATTATTGTCATATACGTAAGTTGAGATTTCTTGTGTTTATCTGTAGAAAATGTAGATATGTATTTGTCGATGGATGTTGGTGGTTTGTGGATTTGTTGATAATTGTTCTGACTTTATTAGTGGAGTGGAAGAGAGAAAGTGTTATTGGGCTTTTCAGTGTTCATTATGGCTGACTCACTACCTCACCTGAAGACAACATTAGAGTATGCTGATAACTGATTGTGGGAGGGGATGGGTTATTTCGGTTTGCAAAATGATAAGACAATGCCATTGTGGGAGCAATGTTCTGGATGTGCGATTCCCTTCTGATTCCAGGACCAAAAGATTAATGGCCTGTCATCAGTGTCGAATCCAGTGTAGTGCCAGATGGGGAATAGGATATAGTGGAAAGATGCTGCGCTCAATTGTTTTACTGGCGGTCAACCAAGTTTAAACCGTGGCTGATATATAAGGGTTCTTTTACCTCAGTATGTTTTAAGTTTGATGCTAAAGAATTGCACTGCATCTCTTTCAGCTAAATAACACACCACTTCCGGTTGGCGTCCAGATGTGTGACCATGTGTCTTCTTCTGATCAGCAAATGGAGCTGGAATGTGATACATTATAGTGGAGATTTCAGAGAAGCCAGAGCACTATAAATACTTTCAGGTGATAATTTAGGTGTTTATGGAAGTTATATGATTGCACGCTTGAATTGCTTTACCTAATTGGAGGCTTCCCAAACTTGGTCCTGGGGACCCCTGTTGATGATGTTTTCTGTCAGTCAGTCCTACACTGAGAATGTGTGTGTCAGTCGGTCCTACAATGAGTACGTGCGTTCATCGGTCCTACACTGAGCATGTGTATTCTACAGTCCTACTCTGAGAATGTGTGTTCCAGTCGGTCCTACACCGAGAACATGTGTTCACATGCTTCCATTATATTTGCGTTGGATTTACTCAGAATGCAGGTTTGGCTCATTGCCATTAGCTTTTTAAAGCCTTTTCCCACATGACAGACACAAGGTTTCAGAAATGGCGATGTGCAGTATGTGACAAAGCACTTTTTTTTTGAACAAATCTTCAAGCCAAAGGCGGTCTCATCTCCACTCTCGTCAAGTGCAAATGAAAACAAAGAACAACAGAAAAAAACATTCCTGCCTCTTTCCCTCTAATTTATGAATTTGTCAGACATTTTGGGATGGGAAAGTAATAATAAAATAAAGTGGGGCTGCTGATGATATTGTTGAGCATATACATATTTAATATTTTTTTTAAAGCACTTCTCTCGGTAGGAAACCAATATTGTTGTCCAGGGGGATGAGGACGTGTGGTTCATATTAGATTAGTTTAGTTAGTGTATTTTCATCTAGGCCTCATATACTAAAACATGTTTACATGCCGCAATGCACTCACGCACATGTGTCTCTACAACCTCCACAACCGCTCACGGTATTGCTGCATGATAAACTGTCTGATTATCCACTCCATTGTAATGTAGTGAAATTGTGGGGTGAATGAGGTAATGCAGAACATCCACAAAGCAAGCAGTCCTGTGTTATGGGGGATCTGCTCTAATGTGTGCACATCAATAACGTCTCCAAACTAGCACATGACACCTTCATTGCAGACCACAAAATGGGTGGAGGCAAGAAATATCCTGTTTGCGAAGGATTCAAATTCGAATTCCACCACTGCCCCGGTGCATTTTCCCTACCGTCCTCACCACACTAGAGCCCAGCGTGCTGCTTTTAGGAGAATCCAACTTTTGAACCAAAAATTGGTATCAATAAAATGATGGTTGGTGTTCATCACCTCCAAGTTTATTGAATTGACTTCAGCCTGCAAGGGAGAGTATGTAATTTGTATTCTCAAATAGGGAGTTGACACGTTGCATTTTAATCCACTTACAACAGAGAGAAAGAAACTCCAGCATGTTTTTAATACTTCCTCCCAGTGCACTGACCGTTAATTTCCCACGAGCGACAGAGTATGCTTTCTGTGAGCCCCGCCAGCCGTTCCATTTCATCCATCCTGCTGATGGCTTCTGGTCATCAGACATAGTGACCATGCACATAGTTATTAGAGTCATAAAAGCTTTTATGGTTGAATTGCCAAAACAGAGTTTAAGTGAAAAATGTGGTGCTGAATCTGATGGCCAGTTTTATCTGCTTCATGTGGGCCCTTTTTTTGTGCCTGTGTATTTTATTTGTACAGCACAGAGCAATAAAATGTTCACTTGATGAACCATCTGTCAGACCATCACAGTGTTGATTTCTGATGGAAAATCATGCTATTTAAAGAAGCTATAAACAACAACTTTAATCAACTGATGACATTTGGAAACTCTCCAGATGTAGTTGTGTGTCTGTCTCTCTCTTTATATATATGTATATATACAGTCAAGCCGGAAAGTCTGCACACCCCTTTCACCATTTCCACGTTTCATTGTGTTACAGACTTATTCTACAGATTCAGTTCATTTTTGTTCAAAATTCTACACAAAATAGCCCATAATGACAAAGTGAAAACAGGTTTTTAGACATTTGTGCTAATTTATTAAAAATCAAAATGTAAAATATCATATGTACACAAGTGTGCACACCCTTTGATATGACACCCAAAAAGTGAGCTGAGGTGCATTTTATTTCCACTGATACTGCTTGAGATGTTTCTACAACTTGATTCTAGTCCACCTGTGGTAAATTCAATTGATTGGACATGATTTGGAAAGGCACACACCTGTCTGTATAAAGTCCCACAGTTGACAGTGCATGTCAGAGTAAAAACCAAACCATGAAGTCCTAGACCTCCGAGAACTCTCCATAAAAACCTCCAGGAGAACAGATAGAATTGCCTGTTGAGGCATAGATCTGGGGAAGGGTATAAAAACATTGCTTGATCAAAGCATTGAAAGCCAGCTCTAAGAAGAGAACACTTCTTCCATTTCAGTGGAAACAAAATGTACCAGATCAGCTCACTTTTGGGTGTCATATCAAATTGACTTTTAATAAATCCAATAGCACAAATGTCAAAAAACATCTCAAGCAGTATTTTCTCTTTGTCAAATTATGGGCTAAAAATGTGTTTTCTTTTGTCATTAGAATTTTTAGAATTTTGAGACAAAAAATGAACTTAATCTATTGTAGAATAAGTCTGTAAAGCAATGAAACGTGGAGAGGGTGAAAGGGGTGTGCAGACTTTCCGGCTTGACTGTATATACAATATATTCATACATACTGTATTAGAATACTGTAATATAGTACACTGAACTGTTGTCCAGACCTAGTCTTTTCCACTCAATTTTTACATACAGTGTATATAATATATTTAATTCTTATAATTTTAGACATTCAGCCTAATAATGTGCTTTATGATAGTCACATCAAAGATGGATCAAAGAGTTAATAAAGATGAATGCATGCATCAATAACAGAACTTATTATGACTAATTGCCGCTGTCAAGTAATGAAAAATTATACTACTTTTAGGTTCAGCAACTACAGTAATGGCCTCTATTTGCAGCTCCATAGAACAAAAATACACCAGCTTGAAGTGGAAATTGAAAGTCAATCTGTTTTCCCATATTAAGTTTTAAGCAATGGTACCATACAAAAAATAAAGAAAATCCAGGTTATATGCTATTTTATATTGTTAAAACTAGCAATGTAGTAGATGCAAACCAAAAAAAGATTCTACAAATAATGTAGACATCTTTGTCCAAAATAGTAGATTTAAGCGACACTTGACAATGTTCACCGTGTCCCTCCTACGGGATTAATACTGGAAACCATGGGTCTTTTATCAAGTGATCATCAACCAAATTTGAAAGGTGTGCCTAGCCACATTTTCACAGAAGGTGTAAGATTTATCAATATGAATATGAACACGTCTAACATAAAACAGGGTTGCTGAGCACATTTCTTTGTGGTACAGAAGTGACACCTGCTATTTTTTACTGAACCAATAGAAGCAGCAGAGAAGTTGATCTCAAAACTGAAATAATTAAAAATGTTTGCTCCCTAATTCTAATCATATGAATAAGTTGTAAGACCGATATTAAAAACATTTATTTTAACAGTCTTGGGTATTTAGTTTATTGAACATCCCCTGGATCTTTGAAATAAGAACATAAGGTTTAACATTATATACATAATGACGAGAACGGGCCGTTCAGCCCATCTACAAACAAATAGACAAACCCATTTAGAGCACTATCATGAATTTGTGAGCATAAGCTCTAAGTACCTAAATATTTCACAAAGGGACATGTGTACTTGGCTCCTCTCTGGCAAGAAGGAGAACAGTACAATGTGAAATTGTTTTAGGTTACACATGCAATGACTTAAAACAACACAATAATTCTGGGATAAAATTTACTCTAGCTAAATAAAATATTTTGTCCCCTGCACCTCAGTTAGTATAAGTCATGGCCTTATTCATTTATGTAATAGAAAATCACTTTATTTGTTTTTGTCAAACTCTACATAAACTGTAGTTGATGTAGCTGACCGAATAAAGTCAACTCAGACAAAAGCATAACATTATCTACAACTAGTTCTTAAGAAGTTTTGTTTGAAATTGGTGACATTGAAGTTGTTTAGGCATTTTCAAATATTGAGATCACAGATATCCAAAAAAGTCAATTAGGCATCACATGAGAATGGGTGTAATATCCCAGAGACAATTTGTCAATATGAAGGCTCTCTATAATATGTATTATACTTACACATAGTGCAGGATTCACAAATACCTGTCAAGATGAATCATTGTAAAAGACAGGACATTTTAGCTGAACGCTAAACACAAAAGCTTCACACAGCTGCTGGTAAATATGGCCAGGACATAAGTTCAGAGTGTCACAGCAGACAAAAGACAAAAAACTTTTCTAAGGTTTACTTTGAGGTACTTGGTATGTTGAAGTACTTGATTACTTTAGAAAGTATACAGTCATACCAATGGATAAGTACTATATAAGTCACCTGGATAAGGATGTTTAGAAAATCAATTTCAACCTTCCAGTTTCAAGGTCCAATTCCTTATCCACAGCTTTGCAAAGTATACCTTTTGAAAGGTTTTTTGTCTTCGCATTTTTAAACTGTTAATGCGGAGCTTACCAATGCTTGCAGAAATATCAGAAGGGCACTTTCAAATAACAAATGCGTCATGTCTGTCATGCCATTATTACATTATGTTCAGATCCACACACTGTTTCAGATCAAAACTTCAATAGGAATAAACAAGTCACTTTCATGTCCCTGAGTGGAGGTAGGCATTAGTCCTGATTAAAACAACATATTTGATGAGTCTTGTTTGGTCTTTCCCTGAAGGAGAGCGGCACAGCTTTCTTTCTGAGTGTCCTTTTACACTGCACAGATATTACACTGTAATCATGAGGCAACTGTTGGCGATGGGTGAAATCATAACCCCTAAGGCCTTATTATACGTATCTGTTGGGTCCCAATTATTCCATTAAGTTGTTATGTTTCTTTATCGAGACCTTTTATTTGAGAGGTTTACATGCCAAGGTTTAGTTTTGAAAAGCAATTTGATGGCTGCAGTTGTGTGGTAGCAGTTTCCTTGATTGTGAGATAATTTCAAAATTGTGTTTTGGATACTGCAATTAATTAAGCTCGACTTGTGTACATTAAAGGCCCAAGCTTCAATGATGTGTGCATGAAGAGAAGTACATGTGTGCTTTACCCTTTTATAATGCTTATTGTGCAGCGATTTTATTTTCTTCTGGTGTGTATATGTGGATTATAGTGCTCATAATTGTTGATAGTGAAATCATAGTGGTTTTCTGTTATTATTATTATCATTATTTATATATAGAATTGGCTGAGTACAGATTGGAAAAATATCTTGACAATAATTCTCAATGTACTCAATGTACACATAGGCCTTTTTTGCCTTCTCGTTTTAATTGATAGGCTGACCGCGATTAGGATGTATAATGTTGTGTAGAGTTTATCATTTACTAATCAAGCAGGCAATAAACAAACACTCCGCCGTCTCACACACAATTGGCCACAGCGTCATCCAGGGAGGGCTTCAGTTCACAGGATTTCCTCTGCCTCATCGCGCAAGGGTGCCTCCTCTGGTATAACGGGTGCCTGCAGTCTGCCTGAACTGGCTGCACATGCAATGCAGTGCAGTCCTGTGGCCCAATGGCTGTGCAGCATAGCTGGTTTATGCTGGCATAGCATACCTGGCATGTGCAGCCATGTACAGTGACGAGAAGTGGTGCATAGCAACATACAATTCACAGGACATGCATGTTCATTTCTGCTCTCCTAAATGGACGGGGGAGGGGGGGTTACAAATAATATGGGGATTACAATGAAAGGATGAAGAAGAAAAAACATTAAAACATTTTATTCTATGGCCTATAGCAATTTAGGTCAAATGAGGCCAAATTGAATGTAAAAAAATAAATACCTTGGTTTGATGGCAGCCTCAGCTCCCCGTTGGGTTGGGTTTGGCAGCTGTAAGCGCGTCTCTGGTGAGCACATACAAATTAGGGAACGTAAATACGCTCCAGCGTGACAGTGTTGTTGTTTGATTTGTTCTGGGACCGCTCTTTAGGGGAGCTGGAGGGTTTGCCGTGTAATATTACAACCCCGTCCTGTTTCCCTCGATCGCTGCATACAATGCGAGATGCATAATGCATGGCTATACTTAGTTATTCCTCACTCCTTAAAAATCTCACAACTTCCAATGACATCCACCTTTTTATTTTTTTTTTTTATTTTTTAATTTTTACATTTGATTAGCTCCAGCTCCAGTGCTAAAGAACACAAATACGTCTATGCAAATAAATCAATCGCATCCTTAACACGAGTATCAGATTTTTTACAGGTTTTACAAAATTGCTTTTTTCGGTGGTACACTGTTAACTGTGAAGGGGGCTTGGTTTTGTGAGCACATAGTTCTAAAAATAAGTCTGTGCCATATTTCACACAAACATGGTCTCTTATGACCAAAGTCAACACACATTTAAGTGTGTAGTAAGTTTAATGAATTCTGGTAATGACAAATGGCAACATTTTTGCTCATAGTATAAATAACATCCTGTCACAGTTCCATCAACGACACAAACTGCTGAAAAGTCCTTAGGCTGTTTATTTTAATATCCCAATCTTTCATTATTTATGTTCTTGCCACATTAAACCAATTAAACCAAGGCAGTGACGTGTACACAAGATTTGAAGAAAGACACATTGTATTGAACTTGCATCACCCTCTTGACTTGGTTTTAATTTACACGCGTGCTGTAACACATAGGCAGGCAGGCAGGTCTGCATGTTTGCTATGGTTGATTACAAGCTCATGAAAAGTCCGGAGGGAGGGAGGGAGGGAAACAGTCTTGTTCTCTGCTCTCTGTTTTTGTCCCCCAGTGTTTGGGCGGTGGTTACAAACTTACTGAGGTGTACACGCTGCCTGGCAACCAAACACACAGAAAGGTCCTCAGTCCCATTTTCCAGATGATTAGCTCATACATAAATAATTGTTAGCGAGACTCTTACCCATAATATGAATTATTAAGCCTGCAATTAATTGTATTTTTACAGCCATTCTTTCCTTAAAGGGCATTCACTTCCCATTATACGATATGGGAAACCAAGTACAAAGCATTCGCAATAGATGTCACATTTTATTGCACTACAAAATGCAACTTAAGAACCGACTGCAGCCACTGCTGAAACTGTGATTGGCACATATTGTTGGGTCACATATTGTTGGCTGCCTGCAAATATATTTCACTGTATGGTTTCATTTAATTGTGATGAAACTGTTAGATATTGGTGAGCTATTGTGCTTTTTTCTATTCAGTACTCTGAAACATTGAAAGGCTTTTTTCCCCCATATAAATGCCAGTTTAAACAAAACTAGAAAAACATAACTGACGAGTTGTTTCGAAGGAAATGGCAAAGCCAAATGAAGCTCTCAATGAAAGTTTTCGCTTTGGAGATGCCTACTTCTGATCTAAGTTGCGGTTTGTTAACACTCCATCTGAGCCAGCTTGGATGTTTTTAACACATTCAAAAGTAATGTTACTGTACACAGAACACTAAGGAATCAAGGCTCACAATTCATAATAAAACTTGGTAATAAATGGTATGCAGTACAACCACGATTCACAGCACCAACTGTTAAAGTCAACCTTAAATTATTGACATCCACAATACAGTTGTATACAAATATATATTTATGATGAGTGACGGTGAGTTAAGTAGCATAATGAAACACTAGAGGACTATAGAATATTGTATAAATGTTATAATGCAAGATTTGGTCATATTACTTAAATTCATGTGAGGGAGGTTTATTTAAAGTGCGATACAACTAAGCACAACTGAATGTTGGCATCTTCTTTATTGAATGTAAATTGCTGTCTAAAATGTTATGGATGGGTTTTGCAATTTGCATATCCCTGAAACGAGATGACCTTTTTGTTTTACAGTAATTACTGAAAGACCGCTACATTCTGTTGTTCTGGCATAAGCTCCTCACAATGGTTCACAGGCAATCACATAAGAAGCATTACAAGTAATGAACAGATTCCCCACGATTCACCTGGCATGAGCTGATTGAACAAACGTATAAGCTAAGAAAGCAGAGCTTTTAAATAAAACCATGGAAACACCATAGATTTTTTGTCCACTTGGCCATGTGTGTGTCATACAGAAGAATCAAGCAAATGTGTGGAAAGAACAATACTTTCAACTGCAGTTTACTTCCCCTCTGACTCCCTGCTTACAGCTTCTTTGACTTACATCATCTGATGTTCAAGCCTTCATTTAGACATGTTAAGGTAAGTTTTAGATGAGGCTTTAAGGTGCGTTTTAGATGAGGCTGCAGTGGAAGAGGAGTGAAGCTGGATTGCACGACAGTGCTTCAAATGATGTCTTGCTAATTTCTTGAAATCTCTCCTTGTCACTTTCCTCCTGACAAAGTGAATTTCGCACAGACAGTCCTCTAACCTGCGTGATTAGCAAGTGTCTATGAATAACACAATGCCACAGAACATCAGTATGTCTTCGAACATGTCACCCATCAGCACTTCTTACCTGTAGATTTAAGACTGGGCATGCCTATTTGTGCATTGCATTCTATTTTGAAAACATTCCTCAGGAAAAAAAATAGTAGGAGAAATGAGAACAGCGGAAACTATCTTAAAATGTGTAAAGAGCTGAGCTCAGCTGAGAAGCTGGAACTGCGGGATGTGGTACTGTGTGGTACTGGCTAATTTTCTTTCTCATCTTCTCCTGACTGGTCCTCTAGGGCCATGGCTGTGGGATTACACATCTTCAAACCATGTATATATATATAGTTTTTTAAACCAGCCAAAAAAATTGGTGTGGAAGCCATGTTGGCTGTTTGTGCATCTGGCTTGAGGTGCCATGGGGGTGGGCACTTACACGTGGGGGTTGGGCTGCAGTGGAGGATTTTTTTTGTCTCTTTCTCATTGTACAGGAACACAAGCAATTGCTATAAAAAAATGTCAGAGCTCTTGAAGGTACTGCCAGACCTGATACCTCTTTATTGTTTTTCTTCACCTGCTGCTCGTAGCATCCTAAACAAACAAATATTTTTCACAAACATAGCGTGAAGATGCTTACAGATTCAGTGGGCATCACCTTCCTCTGCAATCGCTTCCAGAGGCGAGGAATGAAAGGGTCGGACTATGCGTCCTGAACAGAAGTCGGTGTAAAATGATATTTACGTACTTACAGTAATATTTACATATACACATATCTGATTACGCCTCCACTGACTGTGGTGCTCTGAGACCCTCAGGGAGCGGAAAGGGAAGCAGAGGATATTGATAGCGTTTCTTGGTTTGAAAAAAAAGAAAGAAAAAAAAGTGTGAGACAGATTCACATGTCTATTGCTGAGCCTGGCAAGAAAATGTAAATTTCAGATATACTCTGAAAGCGAGATACTCACTCATGAACCTATGTGGACTCTCTGTAGAAGCTGCTCCGTGACAGAATGAGGTATCTTTTCTGGCTTCCCGGAGAAAGGCATTATGGTAAACCAAGCCATGAAATCACAAGTATCACAAATCAAATCAACGATATCAAGGATACACTTTGTTCAGACATATAAGTAACAATGTATAAAATGCACATATACCTATTCATGTATGGTTTGGAGCATTATCAACAGTAGTTACAGTACCACGTGGACTGTAAAAAATGGTTAGCATTTACACCAATTATCCATAAAAATACTGTAAAATCATATTTTAGGATAGTAAAGACTACATATGAAACTCAAGAAAGGATCCATTTGAAATAGATCCAGACATGACAGTTTCCTTTCACAACAAATTACTTGAGTTCATGTCAGACAAAAATCTATGCGTCTTCTTTTTAAGTGTCTGCAGTTGGCAAAGCTTAAGTTTAAGAAAGAAGATAGGAAAAGTATGGAAATACAAGTCATACATACATTATACATTCAAATGTGGTGGTACTGCTGTGATGTACTACAATGTTATAATTACATGTAATTTGTTAAGAGTTAAGTCGTCATACGAAGTGTGAAGAATCACTAGGAAGGATTCCCGTGTGCTTAATGGAGTGCGGTTAATTTTAAGTGCGGAGTATGAACGTGTAATTGATTTTGTTTGCCCTGAAACGGTTATTATACACCCTGAGACAGCTATTGAATAAACACACACAACAAGCCAAACCCAGCAGCATACATTGACACTGCAACTGCATCTGTCACACTGATAAACTGCTGCAAAAATGTTGTTTCAATATTATTTCTCAACTATATACAATACTGATGAGATAAATCAAAACTGGGCATTGCACAATTGATTATGTATTGTGGTTTCAAGCAAACCTGATGGTAAACATAATCTGCTAAACTAATGTAAAAGTACATTTTGATTGAATGCTTTTCACGAAGTCTGACATTGACAAGCCAAACCAAAACCAAACCCGGCATTGAGCAACCAATCCAAAATCAATGTTGATTCAATATTGTGTCTTCAACCCAATGGGGAAAAAAATAACTAAAATCAATGTTGTTCCAATGTTAGCAGTCAGTCCTGAAGCTGACAGTCCCAGCCAAGAATCAATTTGATTGACATTGATTCAATGTAGAACATTTATACAGGCAACTGCCAAAATGAAAGAAATTCCAACTTGAAGTGTCTTCAACGGGTTCAGTGCACCATGGCGTAGTTTCCACAAGTGTCAGAAACTCTTGGAGGGATGTGACACAATTCTTTAACGTGAAATTCCATCATTTGGTGTTTTATTGGTTGTGGTGGAAAACGCTGTCTCAGACACTGCTCCAGAATCTCCCATAAGTGATCAATTGGGTTCAGATTTGGCAACTGAGACAGCCAAGAAAAATAAATAAATAAATGTTAGTGTTCCTGAAAATACCATGTTTTAGATACACAAGTTTTTTTTTTGCATGCCAGCAATGATATTCAATGTAAAGTAAAGACATCACATTTGGCTTTCTGAAAAACAGGACCCCTAACGGTCGCAATCTGTGCTCTCGTTGTAGTCGCAGCGGCGCGTGACCTTTCACCTTCCTGACGGCTCCCAGGAGAGCTGCAGTGACAGCGGTCTGGGCGACCATGAGCTCGCCTGCCCCGGGGCACCCCTTTCACACCCACTCCCTCTGGTGCAGCCGCAGGACGACTTCCTCAACCGGGCCTCCCCCGACAAGAGGACCGAAGCTGACGGAAACTCTGACCCCAACTCTGGTGAGTACCTCTTCCCGCCCTGCCTCCACCCGCTTGGCCGAATCAAGCAGAGAGGATAACAGCCATGTGAATAATTTAAACTGTGCTCCTTTCCGTCGGGCACTCTGCTCTTCTTCTTTGCATATTTCTGCTGTAAATTGTCGAGTTCCAAATGACACCGGGGACAGTGGGAGTGCAGAGGTTACATAAATTCAATTGTAACCTCAAGTCTGTAGGATCAGGTCCCGGCGGGGCCTTGGATGCTGAACAAATTGGAATAAATTGTCAATTTGTAAAAGAACAAGTCACCTCATATAAGGGGCATCTTCTAAGCAAATAAATGAAACAAACTTGCTTGGCGGTTTGCATGAGACAAGGTTAGATCAGGGCTTTTCGTTTTCTGAAAAGCTCCCACCGTGGACACTCAGAATCTATGCCATGGTCAGATCATCATGGTTGACTTAAGAGAACAATATCAATCACAAAAATCATAATTAATATGACCAGATCAATTTTGTCTCACAGATGTTGCACAGCACAGATGTTGAATGAGAAAAGTGTTGTGTAGCCAGAGTGCACTGTTTCAATCTGTGCTGTGTTTAGAGCACACATCTCAACAGTACACTCATTCTCCCATTGATGCCTTGCTTGGAACAACATCCCAAAGTTTGCCCTCGTTCGAGTGTCTGAACAAAAGAAGCTGGATATTTTTAGGTAGTGTAATATTACACTGAAGCAAGCAGATCACCCGGGCCTTGCTTAAAATATTATAGATTTTCTTTTTTATTTGTTCATAAAAAATATGTGCAGTATGTGTCAACCTCATGTCTGATCCAACTACCATGAAACATGGCTCTGTCTGTATAGCTCAGCAGAAATTCCACTTGATACATAAATTATGGGCATGTGAATATTACATTAATATAATAAAAGTCTCCACATGTCCATATTTGGTAAGGTTGTCTAATCCCACCTGTGCGATAACATCAACATCGAATACAGGGAGTTAAAAAACATTCATTCTCAGAGGCCAAACTAGCCAAGGTGCAGGCAAGGAAATATAGAGTTACCTACACAATGGCATTATTTGACTTTTCAAAATAAGTGGAAATAATGCTTTTTCAAGTCGTAAAAATACAATTCCATGCATACATTAAAGTTTGTCTGTGTAAATTGTAAAATAAATACTAATAAACCTGAAGTTTTTGGAAGTGTATTTGCGCTTAAGAAATGCACATGTATGGATTATGATATAAAAGGAAATTTTTTTGGCTTAAGAACAAATCACAGTTCAATACAATATTGAATGCTGAGAGAAATTCAAAATAAGTGGTCTGACCTATTGCTGAATGATAAAAAAAAGATCACCGTACATAAAAGCAACATATGTGCTACAAGACAAGGAGAGGCTGTCCCAGACCTCGTGCCACTGCTTTATAAAAGATAAGACATTATTGATGAGACGTCCCATCTGGTGTTATTCCTGATGGTGACAGTGATCACACAGTCCTATTATAAAGCTTCTAGACACGTTTGCTTTAGGGTTTATCTTCCGTGCTATTGAAGCCAATTTGAGACTTAAGCCAATTTAAGTTTAAGTTATTTATTTTTCAGCAGAGAAGAACCAATTACATGGGTCACATTGTGAAATATTCATAGGAGCCATTTATCGGGTGTGGTTTGAAATCCATGACCGTATTATAAATGGTTACGTTGATCTCACAATTATTCAGGGGATTTTCGATTGGCAATATAGGCAATTAATGTATAAACATTAAACATCTTCTAATGTTTGTCTCACGACTTCTTAATATTAGCTAAGATGGTGCAGTGTTATGGAGCGGACATTTTGAATGATTCAAGCTTTGATCCTAGCAAGCCCCGCTGCATGTTTTTTGCTCACACTGTCAAAATACCAAATATCAGTGAGCACTCTTTTACCACAGGGAAAAGAGTACCCAAGGTCAGGAGTACTCATACATATTTGATCTTAGGTACATTCATGTTTGTATTTATATAAACTTTCCTAGAAGTGTGTTTACACTCAATTGTGTGCAATGCGTACATCATATGTGAGCAATGTATGGTGATCTTAAAGTATGAGTAGCCAGCATCCCACTTTTGCCAGCATCCCATTTTCCTTAGAAATGAACACAAATGTGCATACAGTACATGCTACAACATTAAAACCTATATTGGACATCTCTAGAAACATGTAAAATTCCATCCATCCATCCATCCATCCATTATCTAAGCCGCTTATTCCTGGTCAGGGTCGCGGGGGGGTGCTGGAGCCTATCCCAGCATGCGTTCCGGGCGAGAGGCAGGAATACACCCTGGACAGGTCGCCAATCCATCGCAGGGAACACACACCATTCACTCACACACTCATACCTACGGGCAATTTAGACTCTCCAATTAGCCTAACGTGCATGTCTTTGGACTGTGGGAGGAAACCGGAGTACCCGGAGGAAACCCACGCGGACACGGGGAGAACATGCAAACTCCGCACAGAAAGGCCCCCGGCCTGGATTCGAACCCGAGACCTTCTTGCTGTGAGGCGACAGCGCTATCCACTGCACCACCGTGCCGCCACATGTAAAATTGACAGTTGTTTTTTTAGTGTGGAAAATTGCATGGGACTTAGCCATAGCAAATTATTTATCTGCAACCTGATTGGTTGGAGCAACAATACTGCTCTTAATGATGGCCCCAGACACATTAGGTTTCAAATCCCTATTGAGGTGCACTCGGCACAAACAACCCCAATGTTCTTAGAAATGTAATGGAGGAGTTGCAACAGAATTACGTACAGCATATGCAATGATTATGCTGCCACTGTAAGGACAGAAAATGCTAAATATTGCTTTAGTATGATGCAAAAGATATAGATTATTGATTCAAGTGATTATTTGTCCTTCAACCTTTGCTGATACTTTTGGCAAGTTCATTTTGGAGATTTCTGGATTGGCCAAACTTGTTTTTGTGAAGGATATGAAGGAAGGAAACATATGTGCACTGAGCTGAAAACCAGTCAGTAATGAGGAGAGGTTGTGGCAAGGGTGTGACTCATACCAGGCAAATATAGCTTGGCACTAACCAGGTGGTTATTCATGAAAGTTACTGCCAATGTTTTCATGGTGATAGGGGATGACATGGTTCTCTTAGAGCATTTTCCAGTTCATAGACATTAGTGTTACTGTGACCACCTGTATTACCATCGGAACTGTCTATTAAATTTGCATTTCAAGGTGATCATAAAGTGAAAAATGCAATGGAAAAAATGGCAGCTGCTCCTTTGTGGTCTACAGCGGGCAATATATTACTGCCGTTTCCTGAATCAACATGAAAATGTATAATTTTTGTGCAGACGGATTGAAATGTGGCTCATAGGTTGCAGTATGCTTTACAAATGGATCTCATTGCTTTGAACCACCTGCATTGAAAATGCTTTTTTGATTTGCGTTTTATTTCTTCCTGGTAATGCATCCTGACACTGGCATTGAAATTTGCAATTCAGGTGCTATGGGACTATGTACGTAAGTCTGTACATATTGAGCTTTATATATTTTTGCTTTCATTGATGCTCAAGATTGTCACGAGACATTGGACCAGGGAAATGGTAGCCTGTGCATCATATGGATGCATCGTTCCCCTCAAAATGTTCTCATGAGCCAATCAGACATGCATATAGGCCTCTATTATGAGGATGCAAAACCCCTCGCTAATGTTAATGCTAATGCTGTTGATATTTTGGAATGGCAGAGACACGAGAATGTATTTTTGCAGTATTGAGTATTTTTACATTACCGAGATTCCCTTATAGGAGGTGATTGCGAGAATGAGAAGGCATCCATATGTAGAAATTACTACAGTAACAATGTCATATTTAAATAAATAATTATGATGTATTTATTCTACAACCGCATTTCACGTTATATTAGAAAAGAAAAGGCATACCGGTGAATATACAATTGAAGATAGAGCACACAAACAAGAATCAAGCATCAGTCTGCCACGTTAATCCAGGCTAACTGGAAAACATTAATATTAAACTGCCTGTAAAGTATCTAGCTAACTAGTCAGCAGCATGGGAACTAACATGGACTAGCTAGCTAATTTACGGTAGATAGAAAAATGAAATATGGGAAAGTGTGGTATAAACACTATGTTGTAGCATGAATTAAGTGGTACTTGACACCACCTTGTGCATTATTGCATTTGTGTTTGCAACAAAATAAATTGCCAATACCATAACTAAGGAAATGGCCAATCCCTTACTTACTTACGGTATTGGATAAGGAATAGCTACGTACGTACTAGCTATGTACTGAAAACCCCTACCCATTTCAGATTAATTTATGTCTGTTATCTAACCTGTCTGACTGAACGTGTCTGCCAGTGGAGACAAGGCTTAACATATAAAGCAGCATAAACTGACTGCCCTTGGAAATGTAATCAGAATATAGCATTACCAACTCATCTAATGCTTCCAAACAGTTCACATGTTGTGTCTTGAGGAAACATAAATCTAAATCCATGTACTCTTTTAGTGAGAATATCTTCAAATGCAGTTCCATTGTATGAGGGATTTTATTGAAATGCCTTGGCACTGGGACCACATTGAATTTAGCACACAAATCTTTCTGTTAGTATTTTTAGTCAATTATGGAAACACTCTTTGCACCGTCAAGGAGATTAATTTGTCAACATCCAACGATCTATATAGGCTATAGGGAACACAGAACTGGGAAGTGTTTTGTGGACTGCATGTGGTTGTTTTGCGGATCAAATTAACCTTTGATGTGTTAAGTACCCCAATGGTTTTTTGTCCCAGTATTACTGGTGTCTGTTCCATTTTATCATCTTGTGCAAACTGAACGTTTTCCATTGAAATCAACAATTGTCCTGTAGGTTATGAGGTGAAAAGGAAGTGCTTTCATTTTTCATCAGTGAGAGAAAGAATGGATCATGGAAAGCCGATCATAAAAATCTCATAGTGCATGAGGATGCTTCAGGATACTTCAACAAAGCCATTAGCCTTGAACCTTGAATTAACAATCTCATTGCGTTTGAAGAGTGCAAGCTTTTTATTTATTTAATTTTTTTTTGGTGTATTTAATAAACTTTTTTTGCCATTTCAGTTTGTCTTCATCTGGACCGATGTGCATTTGAGAAGTAATACAATGCATGGCTTATACTAGAACATTGGAGGGCGAAGAACGTATATATTTTTAAACTCTTCACTGTTTTAGATTTCACACTCCTCAAGATAAGTACTGTCTGTTAATGAGATGGGCAACTTTGAATAATAACACCTCACCAAGATTAAAGGCCTCATCGTGTTCTATTTTTGTGATAATTTTCACATTTTGAGTTCCACTGCATTATAAACTTCTTTCCCCCTTAAATGGCTGAGTAGCAGGTAAAGGAGGATTTGGCAGGGTAAATGGCAAGAATGTGAATTTAAAGTAAACAGGAAAATGAATAGGATCGCAAACTTAAAACAGATACATTTCTGGTATCCAGTGGCTTGCTTGAAAAAACGAATAAACGTACATTATTATATTTTATCCCTTTAGGCAATCTACAATTTTTTCTTTTAAGATCCAATCAGTTAATTAATTTATTTTTTGTTTCCTTATTAAATAATGTCTGTTTATTCATGGGCTTTCTCATTACCATCCTGACTTGGCAAAAAGGACATTACAACACATCTCTCGTCCTTGTTTGAAACTCCCTCATCCACACTTGAAACATTTGACATTACCCATCATTAGTTGTGATCCCTACGTATTAAAATAAAGAGTTTAATGATGCACAAGCCAATGAGAAATGAGACGGGGACAAATACTAAATTGGAATTCTGGAGTGAGAGAGTTTTAAGGGTATTTCAAGTAATGCTGAAAAGTTTTTGTTGAAATGTACTATATACTGTAACAGCTGACAACATATACAGGTAGATACATTATTATGGGTAAACATTTTCCCATCTTAATAAATATAAATAAATATAAATACAATGCAGACATTAGTTGGAGTGTTTTTATTTTATTTCAGCAGATGATGTGATATTTCTTACACTTTGACATTCAACATATTATATGTAAGACCCCAAATCTCTATTAAAGCCAGTGGGAGAGAAATGGAACCATAAATCAGGGGATAGCATTAATCTCTCACAGGTATTAGAAAACTAATTTTAGTAAATGTTTTGCCTTGGGACACATTGGATTTAAAGGATTTCTGTTTCCAAAGAGAAATTAGGTGGATTTTGAAATGCAGTAAATGGAAAACAAATTGTTCAAGCGATGTTTAAGATTATTGCTAGGAAGAAGGTTGTGGATGAAAATGATCTGGTTTGGTGCCAATCCAATCCAAATCTGTCAAAAGATGTATTTTTATTTGAAGCAGTATATTTCCCCAGGCTTATAAACCTTAGAGAGGGTGATGTTTTTGTTGTCATTTTTGTTTTGCTTTGTTAAGTAACACCAAAATAGGCATTTGTTTGTTGCTGTTCTTGAATTTCAAAGAATAATATGTCAGATCTTTGTCTCTCTCATAATTGAGATTTTCAGGTTATATGTATGTTTTTTTGTATCTAAAAACGTCAGGTACAGGGACATCAGAAGGCATTGAGGGTTATCACACAACCTGTGAATTGAGGCTTGTAATGGCTCACACTCCTCACACATATTCTGAATGCCTTGCTGCACAGACATGGTGGCTTTGAGAGGTTTGATAATTGATTTGATAATTGATTTGCAATTTGGCCAAAAAATGTATCAAATGCCATTTTTGTGAATAAGCATCAGTGGCACTAATGGAACATTGATGTTTCTTTAGGGAAAAAATGTCTGCTGGTTGAATATTCCGTTTCCTATCAGGACTATATATTTAATTTAATTTTTAATTTTTAATTTTCTTTAATCCCATTGTTACTCATTGAAAAGGTCCTGGTAAATTATGAAATAATCATCTGGTGTGCTCCTACAGTTAACCATGGGCCAATAAGATGCTATTGGAAGAGTAGCCACAGTCTACGACGTTGAGCCAGGAAGCTGATTAAGCCTCGCTTGTGCCTTCCGTTTGTCAAGGGAAACCCTGCAGTGGGGCTTCGATAGATTGGCACTCCATCCTAGTCCCTTTCCATGGGTGAAGAGTAGGTTTGTGGGCTCAAATTAAAATTGCAGCATGTTGTCAGTGCAGCAATGTTAAATGAATCTGGGCAGTGATTTGAAATCCGCTGTCGGTTAAAAGCTTAGTATCTTTACTCATCTTTACTACTGCTAATAAGGATGCTCAAGAAAAACTGAGATATAAAGACAATTCAGACAGGGCAAAAAAAAAAGAAATACATAAAAATCCAAATCCATTCTTTGATGTGGTAGTACCTCTGGATAGACCGGGGCTGCTGTGATGTGCTGTGCACGGAGGGCAAATTAATGAGAGGTGAGAGGAAGCCGGGGTAAGAAAGACAGATGGGAGAATGACAGGTGGAGACAGGGTGAGCGGGAGAGGTGAGAAGTAATCACACGGGAGGGTAGGTGGCGCGGTGGGAGGTGATCATTGGCGGCAAGGCGTTAAAGACAACGTACAGACAAATGAGATGCAGGGTAAAAGAGGAGGTGGTTAGGCAAATCACTCTGCTTTCGGTAGAATGGGTGAGGAGACGGATAGACAGAGAGGGGAGGGTGGGATCTTCACATGAACTAAACTGCTCTCAGCTCGACTTTCAGAAAATAGCTGCACTGCCGCATCAGAGAAAGGTCAAATGCAAAGCTTGTTCACTATACCTGTTTTCTTGTCTCCAAAATGTGTGTCCTTGGACATTAATCTAATAGTAAATAACACTTAAGCATTTGTTAATACAAATTGAAAGAAGATGCCAATAATATTGTCAGAATGCAGTAGACCAAGCCAGGGCTGGACTGGGAGAAAAAATCGGCCCTGCCATTTTCAATCCATTTTCTGTCGACCGGGGAAAGCTGTCTTTCAATCCATGGGAAGCAAGGCCTGGACTATAGTTCACAGGTTCACTGTCATATTCACAGGGGAAAAAATAGAGCAAAAATTAATTCACAAGCAAGTGTATTTCATTTTCATTCACACATTGGTTAAGGGTTGACAGCTGATATTCATGAGGTGAGGATGTGACTGATCCCGTTCCATAATTGTTCTGCTAGCTGTCCACAGAGGCCCATCTCAGAGTAAAGCCCTTTTCTTTGTCCTCTGTGTGATTGGATACAGTAGTGTATATGCCAATTATGGCACTGGAAGGGTAGGATTCTGCTACTAAGAACAATGAGAAACATTGGTTGTGTTCAGGAAAGGAACTGAAAAAATCTTGGCCGGTAACAGAGATAAGCTATTTTGTTTTTTACTCGTCAGTTCAGCAATGAATGAAAACTAAAGAAAGAAAAAAAAACCTCTATGCTTTTAAAATGTTTTTTGTTCAAAATTAAGTCTAGATCAGCGCACACTGTGATTTGATTGAATATTGTCCTTGTATATATTTGCTTAAAAAAATATCAACATAAGGTGCTCGGTTATTGTTTCATAAATTATATCAGTCATTTTCCCTGCAGTATTGTGTGTAGAATCACTTCTTCTACACCTCTTGATGTGCTTATTGTTGACATGCACATCTGTCCAATTATTCAAGACGCGTTTCATTTGGTGAGGTTAGGTAACCCGCAACAACGGCTTAACTGTACTTAATGATACTGATGGGTACCAGATGAAACTGGTCTTGCAGGCAGCTGTGGGTACCGGCTAAAAGACCCACAGTACCCTCTCTCCGAATATCTGCGCACACAGTTTACTAATTCTGCAGACTCCACTGTAATGCAGTCTTACGTTGGGCTGTCCTAAATCATTTTTGGTTTAGGATTCAATTTTAAGTTACCATGGTGACATGTTGCAGGTTTATCATGCAGACACACATTTTCTGTGTGACATTTTGTGCATATTGTATAGTAATGTTTTGGGAATTATGATAACGATGTGACAACACAGCATGGTGTTGTAATTGTTGGCGTTTACCTTGCTTTCTAAGGGGTTTGAGTGCACCTAAGCCATGTCAGGAAAATGCACCCCACACTATAACAGAGCTGCCAGAACCCTTCACCGTGGGATATATTCACTCATGCTTATTGGTTTCTTTTGATGTGCACCACACAGGCACTTGTCCACTTGTTGAGAATAGGGTAAAGGATGGCTTTTCTGACCATATAACTTTTTTACACTGCTCAGTAGACCACTGCCTGTGTTCTTTGCACCACTTTACTTGCATTTTTAGGTATAGTAAGGGGTTTATGGACTGCAACCTGGCCATAGTATCCCCTCGGCAATCCCCCTCTTTCAATGGACTGTTCTTGATGCCTGCTCACGCCCTAGATTGCTATTTGCGGTCAACTGATTTAGAGTTGCTTGTATGTTTTGCCTTGCATATCGAACCAATGCACAGACATCACTGTCGAGGAGTATGCGTTTTTGACCATAGTTACCCCTAGTTGATTATGTCTTTCCCTCAGACTTCTATGCCAACATCAACTTAACCACTGTTCCTCATGAAACATCAGCAAGTTGAGCAGTCTTCATCATTGAAGCTCCTGCCAAATGTTCCCCAACAATCGCCCCTCTTTCAAAGTCACCCATATCTCTTCTTCTAGCAATGTCAGCCAAAATAATGGGCAACTGGGCCTGCCCAGCATTTTTATACATGACCCTAAGTATGATGGGATATTAATTTCTTAATTAACTCAGGAATCACACCTGTGCGGAAGCACCTGCTTCCAATAAACTTTGGATCCCTAAATTTACTCAAATATTTCCTTTATTTTGGCAGTTACCTGTACTTGTATTACAGCCATCTACCTACCAAGATATTACACTTCCAGCCCATCCACTAGTATTCTGTTAAAATTCCCTTCACTTTCTTTGGTTCCAGTGTTTATCCAGGGTTCAGTCAACATTCCTCCTAAATTTGTAATTGTCTGTTTTGTTTTTCTTCACAAACAAGTTGGCGAGTTCATTTTTGCTAGGCTCTAACGAACACAGCATTTAATTACGAGTAAAATCTAAAAAAAGCTCAAAGAAAGGACCATCCTTTTGGACCATTGCACAGTACAATTCACATGACCCATGTTGTAATCATTACATATGCCTGTTACACAGATAGCCATTTTAGTTATTATACAAACTTGCTTGAGAGAATGTGATTGTGATGGGGGTGGAGATGGAGCAAGTTAAATGATGAGCCGGCAGTGGATTTGAGACAGCTAATTTGACTCCCTGTGCAGTGAGGCAGATGATCTTGTTCCAGAGGTATTGTGGTAATGGCCAAGCTGCCGAGATTGGTGCTGTAGAACACAGCACCTTTAGGATAAGATAAGGATTTGCGTTGAGAGATGAAATGACTGGAAATTGTTTTAGGTTAGTCGGAGCTGATTTGTGCGAGATGGATACTTTCCAGGTTTTTCCGCAACAACAGAACGATAAATGAGCCTTGTGTTTAGCTAGTCTAATTGGAGGAAGCTGACATCAGTCAGGTGCTCTAGTTAATAGGATATATAGTGAAGCTCACACCTTGGGCTATCTTTGGTGGGGTTGTTTTCTCTTAGCAGTGAACCTCAAGAAAATTCTTAACACCTTGTTGTCAAGTGGAGAACTATAAAGGTAGGAACCAGAACTGGATGGCAGTCTCCTTGCTCCTTGCACTTCTTCTTCAAAACGTGCACATTTCATCCCCTTGCCCCTTTGATACACCCCTCAGATGCAAACCAGACAGACATACGGAGCTAAATGAAAAATCCTTACAGCACGCCTAACACAGAAACATGTTAGCTTCACTTTAGTGCACTTCGTTATTAGTAGTATTTTTACAATTATTTTGAATCCTATTCATATGAATAATGAATAATACACTTTAAATTATGATGTTCAGACAGATAAAAGGCTTGTTTGCCTTTAATATTTTCTATACTCATTTTGTAATTCATCAGCAAGTGATTTGATTTCCCTTTGTTATTATTAGATTTCTCTTCTGTTTTTTTATTTAACCACCACTGAGCAATTTACAGGCACAGCACTAGGTGATGATATTAATGAATGATAATGATTACTAATGCAAATCCATGTGTAATGCTTTTTAATGCTTTTTTTACAATGATTTGTAATTGGAAGGCAAATCACACTAAATGTTTTGGCTCAATATAACATAATAGTAATAAAAAGGGTCATGCCTTTTTTATTGTTCCACTTTATTGGGGGGTCTAAAATGAGATATATAATATTTGATATAAAAACATTTGATATACATATCAATATCAATTATTGTATGACATATTGTGCATCATGAGGCAGGTGTTTAAGGATATAGTCAAAAAAATAATGTCACGTTATAATGCTTATATTTTGTTTAACATCTGTTTAAGTCCAAATATGTGGTGGTCAGGAACAATAACATGCCAATTTCTGCAATATCTGCACTTGTGAATTCCTCAATCTCTTTTATTCACATATGAGTATGTAGTGGAGTGGCAATTTTAAACCTTGCTCTGAGAATTTAATTATTTGTGAATATTGCACATCAAGGTGAAGCTAATGTAATCCAAAATCAAAGGTGTGTGCTGGGTAGAAAAAAAGTTACTCAAATTCATGTCTGTTTAATATTATATCTGACAAGATTGTTGAGCTATTTGCTGTGTGCTGGACACAGTAGTCACAGCAAACATAATATTTTAGATGACAATGCAGGTGAAAGATGTTGCAGACATCACATTCTATCAAATCAGCTATACATACCTGTGGCTAAATCAAAGTTGACACGAAGCTCAAATGTGTTGTAGGTATCAAATGGCATCACTTCAACACCAAGTACTAGTGAATCCTTTCGAGGATGCAAATTACTGTTGGCAAACAAACAGCGCTAGCAGCTAGCATGGATCAAAGGAGAATGGTTTAAATTAATTTTGGATTTGAAAGGCCTAGCTCATGTGGCACAGGGTGCTGGCGGTAGTCACACTAATGTGATGAAAGTATGGTGAAGGTGTGCCAACGCTTCAACACTTCCTTTCCCAGCGTTGCTGATGCTGTGACTGCAGTTCTGCACTGTGTGAGGGCTACATTTGTAACTCGTAACCTGACCTGACCAAACATCCGCTACATATTTGTAGCATTTGAAAAAAATTCAGCAATAACAACAAACAAGCCTGCTTTCATCTGTTATAGCAAGGTCCTGGCCCTTGGAAGTTGACTGTGTTGCCTTTTGTACATAGTTCCCTGTGCGCGTGCAATGAATCTTTTAAAAGAGAGAAGGATTCTCAAAGCAAATGTAATTGTTTGCTCATTTGTCACCATATATTGAAACATCGAAAGAGTTGCACTTGAGTTGCACTGCGGATTCTGTCCATTAGGGGATGTCTCCTGTATTTCTCTGCCTGTAATAATGTAGCTGATGGCAAAATAGACATACAGTTTAATTATTAACAGCTCCTTGTTGCTTGTGTTCTCTGATTGAAATTGTATGTTTACTGACAGGTAAATATTAACCACAAAACAATTCACTTGTAAAACGTGTAACTTTGATTTTGCAACTGTTTTGCTATGATGGATGTAGTGTACATATACATAGTATTTTTCCTATAGTAGTATCCATGTGTTGTTGCCTCCCCAACTATAAATCAATAAAGATGTTTTCTCTGGGTGTAAAACTACATTTCTTAAAACCACATTTTTCAGGGAAGATTGTTCAGACCATTAAAATACTACTGTACAATACATGTGTACCATCTACACCCCAATACTAATGAGCCAGCACCTTTTGCACTGACCAAGACAACAAAAACAAGTATTAAAATATCAACCTTGAAAACAGTTTTTCGTTTTTTTCATTTGCGGGACAAAAAAATAACTCTGTATAAACCAACAGCATTTAAATATATATTTACCCCTTAAAATAGGTCCCCTGGAGTCTATTTATAAGAGCAAATATTTTTATACACAACAATGAGTCTGATGATTCCTGAAGTTAACAAAAAACATTTTGCATTTGTCAAATGTAAAAAACGTAAGCGTATTGCATTTCGAAATTATGTTAATACATTACGTTTTGTGTCATTCTTTCATGTAACACTTCAGTAGCATTGTTTTATTTAGCGTGGTCCAGTCAAGTGACTGGTGTATCCTGGATCTCTGCATGTGTTGCACTGTGATCACGACTGGTGGTCCAGCAGAAAAAGCTGCTGGTAATGATTTTATTCCAGTCATTTAACTGATATTCTACCTTCAAGTACTCATTAAGGCAGTGGAGGGTGGGGGACGACAAACCATATACAGTAATATTGCAGTCTTCTGCTGTTTTTGGTTCTAAGCAGTTTTGCAGTTTTTTTGGTGCAAAGAATATTTGTACAGTGTGGACTTTGGACCAGGACTTATATGCCATTTTGCAGACGCTTTTATCCAAAGCGACTTACAGTAGTGAATGCATACATCTTTCAGTATATGTGGTCCCAGTGGGAATTGAGCCCACAACCTAAGCGTTGCCAATGCCACGCTTTACCTACTGAGGCACACGGAACCACTTGATAGTAAGGTACTGAGACAGATGAAATGTAGAGCGATCCATCTGATGGAACTTGGCATTACTTTAGCCCACAGGAGTGGAGTGCAGGACTCTTTTTAATCCTCCTCTCTTCCACACAGGAACATTTCTAACCCACCTGCAACTATGGCTGAAACCATTATGAGACCACGAAACATCTACTGATGTGCTACAGTATGCTGTGTGTGAGTGTATGGGATATAGATATATATACACACACACAGTGGGTATAAGAAGTTGGTACCAGTTAGAAACATCAGGGAGTGGTGAGCCTTCACACCAAAAGTTGTCTGTGAAATCAAACATACGTTCTTTAATCCCAGTATTAGGTCATCGTTATCAGATGGGAAAATGCCTCTAGACACCATGAATGAGAGTCTTGGCAGCTTTGACAGCCACGCAGCCGATAGCCATGGAGGACTGACGAGTGATTTGTGCTGTGTGATTGGATCTAATCGCAGTGTTTAGATAGAAAGCGTTTTGTGATGTTAAGCCTCATCTCACCTCATCAATCGCTATGTCACTTCTTGTCGATGTTGAAGGCATTGCAATTTATGTACACTGTTTGCTGGCCAAGAGACCTTCCCTCCTAATGCCACGTGCAAGATAGAGGGTTTATAATCTGTTATCCATGCTGAACAATTACAAGATACATATTGTTTAATAGGCGAGGGACCTGATTCTAAATCTAACCCTGAGTTTCAGTGCCATTCATCCCATTTCCATCCAGCTAATTTCTGATCAGATGGGTGAGATTTGTCTGTGACAGTAACACATTTTATCATGAATATATCAAATTCAGTCGATCAGTAACTTTGTGTTGGGATCCCTGCAAAACGACCTCCAACACATCATATCAGGACATTGTCTATTTCTGTTACATTAGTTAACGGACTGGGTGGCAAACTGTCCCCGGAGTTTCATTAATCTCTATACAGTGTTTTTTTTTTTCACTTCCTCAAAACTTTGCCTTCAGGCATTTATAAAATTATGGCGTTTCTTTTTTGGACTGAAACACCATGTTCGATCTACTTTTTCAGAAACCATGCAGAAAGTGTGTACAGTCCAGTGACCGACAATGCCGGTTATATTTCACCGTGACACGGAGACCAAAACAATGAGGACTACAATAGGATGCAGAAGTCAAATTATTCATTTTTTTTAGCAGATTTATTTTTCAATTCGAATAAAGTGTGTGAGTGCACTGCTAGTGATTGTAAAAAAGGAAATAAATGTGAACCCTTTTAACAAACAAATACAAGTAAGACCATTCATCACACAACAAGAGGCCTTCCAGCAAGGCAATCTGCACTGTGGCTGGAAGCCGTCTCATAGTAGGCATGATAATTAGAATGAGATTTCACCAGCTCACTCCCACACTGACCCAGGGATATTGCACAGCAAAGGAGGTCTCCTTCGAGACTTGTTGTCAAGCCAGTCACTTCCTGCTGCACAGAGGGAAGGAAGCGAGGTGTTTAAATGCCAAGTGGGATTTAGTGCCAGGCATAAATCCAACTATTTCAGATGTTATCCCACTGGTGTCCAGGCTTTGCAGAATGCTCAGGGTCCCAATATTTGTTTTTGGCATTCACACATTGTCATAGACCATTGTGTCTCTCTTTAGTACAGTGGAAGTAGCGAATTTGCTTCGGTGTTCTATTTTTGTGCAGTTTGTCATCAAAGGAAATGACGGCTTGACTCATTTTAACATTTCATGTTCATCTTCTGAGAGGATCTTTTCTGGCACCATTCCTCCAGTGCGATTCATTTTTGTATTTTAGTTTTGTTCCAGTTGTAAGAAAGTGTCATTTCAGTGTTAAAACAAACATTTAAAAGAAAGGAATTAGATTTTCGTTTCACTGTAGCTTTCAGAAATTGAACGTCTGAACCATACTTTGATATATACATGAAAAGAACATCACTTAAATGCATGTCATATTTAACAAATCTATGTCTGCTTTGACTAGTCACCTCCCTGATAGGGACAACATGACAGGCACACTTTATTTGTTGTTGTTGTGTTTAGTTATCATAAATCGAGGCTTGTTCTGTGAATAAAAAGAAACAAAATAGAATCAATGTTCCCATACATGCAAATCACGGAATGCCTATATTTGTTCCAAATCCTGAAATGTACGGAACCCAGTTCCGTAGTATATGAAATTATGTTTTCCTGAGGAGGATAAAAAGTTGAGGATAGGTCAATACATTGTACGCACAGCTTACAGATGATGCAGAAACTGCAATATCATCTCCAAACAGCTTCCCCAAATTGAACCACAGGTCAAGTGAAATAGATGTCAGTGGACAAAATCACAAATTGACCTGTTTTCAGGTTAATATAAGGAAACTGCAGATATCCTGTACAGTGCAAGGAGTAGCTGTGCCTTTTCAGTTTCTGCCGTGTGCTCATTCCTCTTGAGGAATCTTTGAGGAGCAGCAATGCTGTTTTAAATTAGGTACTGAAACACAAGTCCCAAGATTTTGGGTGCTCCAACATATTAAATTGAACCCAGAGCTTGCCATCTTTGAAGATCAATTTTGAAATCCCCAAGTGTTCCTCCTCCAAATATTTCAGAGGTGGGAGAATTTGGGTCATAGAATAGTTGAGTCAATCAAATAACGTTTCCGTGGGGGTTGTGCTTAATAACACCCCCTAGCCATGGCCATATTTATGACATAACATGGCTCTTGTTCCATATCACTTAACACTTAATATTAACACTTTAGTGGATGTGGGATGCATAAACATTTTTTTTAATGTTTCAGCCATGAGGAACCATGAGTTATAGGCCAGATATCTCTAATTCAAACTGTGAAACATAATATGTTCATTGGATACTGCATAACATAGTATACATTGATCAGTGGTTCAAACTATGAACTGACTTAATCTGATCCTCAACACATAGGCAACTGTTATGTTAGCCATCTATCTGCATATTGTACTTACTAAAATATGCCTGTACGCACTTTTATGAACCATGCATCTTGTTTCTCTTAACCTTAAATCCAGTCCAACAGCTAGTGAATTCAACATCTTTATTATTTTTTATTCATATATTTTTTCCTCTTCTCTCCTTTTCATACTTTTTCTGCTTGCAGTATCATTTTTTCCCCTCCCAATCTCACCTTCTCTTTTCTTCACTCTTTCTCTCTCGTCCCCCATCCCATTTGTTCTCATTTAACCTCACCATTAACCCCACCATCATCTCCCTCCATGCAAGGGGACTCAGAAATGTGAGGCTGTATTCATTTATGCAAAGACTTAAAAAGCAGATGTCTGTTTTATACAAGAATTCCACTTGACAGCCGATATTGTCAAAAATATGTAAATCGAAATGGGGTGAAGACATCTGGGTAGCCCATGGCAGAAGTCATTCAGCAGGGGAACTTATCCTAAAACAATAATTCAAAGGACAAATAGTACTATCTCACTTCAGACTCTAAAGAAGACTACATTCTACTAGATGTTACTATGCATGACCAACACAACCTGCTGGGAAATGTTTATGGATACAGTTTAAAACTATGTAATGTAACTACTCTAGAAATGATAAGTGATAAGCAATCTAATTTAGAAGTAGCTCAGCCTAAAAAATATATTGGGGGGAGACATTAACACCACCCACAATGACAGATGGCCAAAGAGATCACAATGAAACCCTTCTTAACGCCATGTCCCTTTTTGATTTAATTGATATCTGGAGAGATATCAGTCCTAATGAAATCGAGTACAGATAGCATCAAGACAAAACTGAAACCATGGCTTCAGCTAGATTTAGCCCTGTTTATCAGATCCTTAGCAGCAAAATCTGATGGACTATCTAAGATTATCTATTTTTCCCAACCTGTAAACCGTGCAATATATTGATACAATTCTTTATAATTTGGACTGGAAAAATAAGACTCACTGCATTAAAAACTACATCTGTTCTGGAAAGTTATGATTCTACTGAAGGTCTAAATTTATTTGACTTCTCTACTCCTAATAGTACTCTCAATAGAAAATGGGTCCAACAATTCTGAAAAAACCCTTCACCACTGGAATTGTATGCCTGCTTATATATTTAAGAAATGGGGTTATTTTTGCTGTGTAACTATGACAATCAAGTTATTCAGTTTTCACAAATAAATGTTATCCTGCTGGTCTTTGGCCTACAAAAACATTTCCCCACACAGCTATTTTTAATGGAAAAACAGAGATTTTACATTGCATATACTAGCCAGCTACTCTATGACAACAGCAAAACAATTTCATATTCAGATCTTAAATCTAAATTAAATTTCAATGCAACATTAAAAGACTATGCCATTGTTTGTCATGCCATACCAGATATAGCAGGAGGTCATATGAACCAAATTCTAAAAGGCCCTGACTTAATACTCCCATTGTTAATCTAGCTAGCATTATGACTGGACCTAATTGTAAGCTCCTAGACACTAGCACCCATAACAAAAAATACTTTTCCACATCAACCCCACGCCCACAGGAATCACAAAATGGCACCTTTTCTTTACAGATTGTGAGTGGTACACAATATAGGTAATGTATACAAACTTTCTTCTAGACAATCCAATAAGGGACTTGTTTGAAAAAGTTTATCCTTGACCTTGTTCCCAACTGTTACTTACTTCTGCGATGTGGCTGAGGAGCACTTATTCTAGTCCTGCCCATACACCAACTCTTTTCTGATCACAGCTATTTTCTGTGGTCAGACTTCCAATATACCCGAGTTCAACATGGAAAAACATTTGCTCTCCAACCTATGTATCTTTCCAGATCTCATCACCACAAACCAACCACAAACTGAAAACGTACTTCAACAAAACAAGGAAGCCCAAAGAATAAATAAAATTGCCATTGCATATGATCTAAATAGTCTGTCCGAATAAATCTCCTCTTCCCTTCGTTCCATCTCCTTTCTCTTCTCTTATCTCTTTACCCCTCCCTCTCCCAGTTGTTAGTTGGTTGAATTACAGGACAATTAATTAGGAAGATCTCGATAACGTGGTCAATTTTAAATGAGGGGAGAGGACAGATGATCAGCCTTTGCGTGGAGAGCAAGATACAAATACTTCATATTAATAAGGCACACTGCTTACAGTTTGATCTGTATCTTTAGTTCCAAATTAAATCTGGTGTTTCTGACATACTGTTTCAGGAAAATACTGTTTCAGGACAAATTCACAAAGCAGACCAGTGTGGGTTTTCCCCTCATGAGCCCTTTATGGCACTGTATGGACAAGGCTTCCTGTTGTCTATAACCAAAAAAAATTAAAAAAATCCTCTAAAGTGATTGTAGGTTGTGAGATATTGTTTCAAAGCTGTGGTGTGCCGTAAAGAACCTGTACACCGTTTCCATGCGAGCCTCGTAAAAAAACACGCTCCAATAGCTCACTGACACAGGGGCTTTATCGCTTTAACAAATTACATTGGCATACAAAAAACACTTCATGCTTCAAATTATTATTGTTTTAACTTGATTGACTTCAGTTATTGTAAAAAAAAAATGTTTTAAAAGGAAGCCAACTGAATTTCACCCTCTTATGGGAAACTCACCCGTAGAGGTCAAATTCCACAGCGTTTCATTTTGCTGTCTCTAGTTACAGGATAACTATTCCATTGCAGGTTACCTCCATTTCCCGGCTCACTCGCTCTCAACTGTAATTGGCGAGCCACAATTGGAATCTGGAATTGGCTGTATGCGAACCGATTAAAAAATATATAAATAAATGCTGTAAATTGCATTTTGCAAACGTGCAGATATGTGCACTGTAGAGCACTGTGTTATTGCTGAGAAACCCTTAAAATGTGGCTAATAATGTATGAATTAGATGGTACCTGAAGAAAGCCCTAATACATGGTTAGTAACTTAATATTGCCTAATTAGTTAAGTTAATTACCCTTTTATATGTGCACCCTCAAATAAAGTGTTACCACATAATGAAGAAGTGTCAGTCCATCATACGTCAGGTACATTAAGGAAAAATTCAAATATGAGAAATATAAGGTGCTAATAAGCAAAAGAAGACCAAGTAACCACCGCCTCCTCTCAATAATGAGCTTCAAATACAAACGAGTGAATGAACTACATATGGTAAAGGAGAAGTGAGCAGAGCCAATTCATAAGAAAACACCATACGCCGACAAACCTATCTCTGCTGCCACCACTGAATTGAAATAGGGTAAGCACACCACTGGCAAACCGAATCACACACCTGACCACTACGTCAGAACTCTGCACACTTGATGCTCATAATAGTCAGGGCAATGTCGATTTAAACCCGTAGCCAGGAAGACAAGTTGGCCTCAAATATTTTTTAATAAATAGTTTAAGAACTTGGATTTGTCGCCGTGGAAATAAGTAAGATTTGTTTCATGAAACTGGAAAACAAAGGTTATTCACAATGTTAATAAAAGTTAGCTGGCTAACTCATTAATCCTGTATTGGGAAATATCCCCCCTGGTTGCCAAGTTAAACCAATCATAGAGAGAGCATTAGCAAGGAAAATTGTTACCGACTGTCATTGAATCCATGTCTTTACATTTTGAGCACTACATGGAATACCTTACTAGTGAGGCCAAAAGCTAAATATTAGTTTAATTTCAGCCATGCATATATTTTTCTTCCATATTTTCTCTATGCCTAGAGATGCCATGAAAATTATATTGATATTTCATACTGTGCATGTAGATAACCCCATGGGTTTTTCCACTCAATTTAATGAGAAGGATTAATCAAATGCTATTAAATTTTATTTGCCTCAATCACCCTTAAACCAGGAAGAAATGGCGTAGGTTGTCTCTGATTAAAGAAAAGCGAAATTCATTGGATCTTACTGAGTGGACTCTGTGCCATATTATAAGTAGGAGTCCATTTAGTCCAATTTTTTTTGTCCCTTAATGTGAAGGCATTACAATCCACATAATCCTTGTTAGGAGAAAAATTAAGCAATTTTCACAGCAGAAATATCTCTTTAGAAATAAATCTTAATAACCTGGGTGAAGGCAGGTGGTTTGAGGTTTTTTGTTTGCTTCTTTGTTTTTTTCCCCCCTGTACATTAAAGAGCCTTACAATTGAAACTGGGCAGTCAATTGCAAAATTTTAAGATTGGTTGGCTTGTGGGATAATTGTCTCATTCCATATCAAACATTTATTTTTTAAATTTCATTTTTAGAAGGTGCTTACATTCTCAGTCTTTCTGAAATGCTTCGTGTGGGATTTACTGGCATCCAAGTGATATAAGACCTGCTGAAGCTGAAGCTGATTGCTACAGTGCTTCTCACGTCGTTTTGCAGGTCGCTGATGTTTTGTCCTCCATCTGCGATGTGGCAAAATGCGTGACATCGCTGTTGAAAGGTTAGAGCTGTCATCCATGTCAACATTGTTAATGAGAAGCTCTATCTTGGCTGTAGGTGCCACACACATGTGAAATTAAATGCCAGTGAAGAAAATGTTTTAATATCTTTGGTAGCATTTCCAGAATTATACAACAGATAATCAGGAAATTTACAATCAGATAACGATACTCGAATGCTATTTTATTAAATTCTTACCAGTTTATATAAAACAAATATTCTTAAATATGAAGTGGAGACATAAATGTGATTTCTCACTAATGCAGACGTGGGAAAATACACTAAGGTCACTAAGAATAAATGTTTGAATTATGTTATAATGTTAAATGAATTATTAATACTGACCTTTTGCTCTTCACAAATTTTTAAACCTGTGGGAACGGAGCATGGAATGTGAAGAGTTTTGATATTTACCTGCCATGTACAGTTTGAGAAAGAGTTGTAGAAAATATTAGTGAATGCCTATTTTCATATGATAACCATAATCAGTATCCAGAGCGAATATTGATCCAGAACTTTTTTTATTCCGCCTGAGGTTCTATTATGTTAATATTTCAATTGCTGGGCCATGGGCCACACAACCAGAAACATAATTGAATGTCTCGTAAAAAAATGCCATAAAAATTGTCTTTTTATTCTAAATTTACTGTATGTTTTTCTGTACATTAAGTCCAAAGCAGTGCTTAGTGTTGTACTACCACTGCACACTTGAGTTTTTACTAACTGATATATTGCTGGTCTCATACTTTTCAAGGGGTGAGTCTTGGCGTTTGGGCCCGTATGCGAATATTTCAGCTTGATTTGGTTCTCACTAGTAGCTGCTGAATATTGGATTGAAGTATTCAGAATTGTTTCCCTGTATGTGCATTTCCCCTGTGTGGCATAGCAGAGATGGTGAGAAACTGCCATCCTCATACAGACATCTGGTTCTGAAAGTATCATGCAGCAAACTTTACAAAATCACACTGCACATGGGACTACACTCTCGTTTACACCAGAGCATCAAGAGGTACTGAGGTGTGGTCACAATACAGTTACATTACACTGATTGCAGTTTAACTAACTTATAATGCATTTATTTACGTCTACCTTAAGCGTGATTTAGGCTGGGAAGTTTCCATATGCATAAATTAACAACTGAAAATGACCAGACAGTTTATATGTAAAGTGGCTTCACCTGCTGATATAGTTGTGGTGTGATATGCAATATTGATAACAATATATATACTGTATATATATATATTTCTAGTACTGGGTAATACCCCCCTTTGCCGCCAGAAAAGCCTGAATTATTCATGGTATGGACTCAACAAGGTGCTGAAAACATTCCTGAGATTCTGGTCCATGTTGACATTATAGCATCACGCAGTTGGTGCAGATTTGTTGGCTGCACATTCATGTTGAGAATCTCCCATCCCAACACATCCCAAAGGTGCTCTATTGGACTGAGATCTAGTGACTGTGGTGTGGTGTGGTTTTTCTGTGTGTTATTTCTGATGCTGCGAAGTTGAGGGGCCAGGCCCAAGATTTTTACTCTGGTGTACCTAGTATCACAGATGTAACAAATAAAGGAATCTGAATCTGAATCTGAATCTGACTGTGGAGGCCATCGGAGTACACTGAACTCATTGTCATGTTCGTGGAACCAGCTTGTGGTGACGTGTGCTTTGTGACATGGCGCATTATCCTGCTGGAAGTAGCCATTAGAAGATCCCATAAAGGGATGCACATGGTCAGCAACAAGACTCAGGTAGGCTGTGGAATGTAAACAATGCTCATTTGGTATTAAGGGGCCTAATGTTTGCTAAGAAAACATTCCCCACTCCATTACACCACCACCAGCAGCCTGAACCGTTGACACAAGGCAGGATGGATGCATGGATTCATGTTGTTTACGCCAAATTCTGCCCCTACCATCTGCATGTTGCAGCAGAAATCGAGATTTGTCTGTAGCTGTAGTCTCACTTTGCTGTTAGCTGACAGGAGTGGAACCTGGTGTGGTTTTCTGCTGCTGTAGCTCATCCACTTCAAAGTTCGGTGTGTTGTGGGTTCAGAGATGCTCTTCTGCATACCACTGTTGTAATGCGTGGTTACTTGAGTTACTGTCTGGCCATTCTCCTCTGACCTCTCTCATTAACAAGGTGTTTTTGACCACAGAACTGCCGCTCACTGGATGTTTTTTGTTTTTTTCACACCATTCTCTGTAAACTCTAGAGACTGTTGTGCATGAAAATCCTATGAGATCAATAGTTTCTGAGATACTCACACTACCCCGTCTGGCACCAACAATCATTCCACGGTCAAAGTCACTTAGATCACATTTCTTCCCCATTCATTTTGGTCTGAACAACAACAGAACCTCTTGACCATGTCTGCATGCTTGTATGCATTGAGTTGCTGCCACATGATTGGCTGATTAGATAACTGCATTAACAAGCAGGTGTGCAGGTGTGCAGGTGTACCTATAAAGTGGCCACCGAGTGTATATATAATCCACTGCATTTATGTATTGTATTCTGTGCAAATGGTGTTGCAAATGGTGTTGACTACAAGGGAAGTACACACAGTTGTTAAATGGGTAAGACATTCAAGTAATTTTTCTGACATATTCCTGGAGAGAATGAACGCATTGAATTGCAGGCTTATAAGGACATAGTGAAATGTCAACATCTGGCATTTGCTGATGTACCAATGGCATCATTACACTTACAGGAGGTAATTTTTTTGTGACAGGGAATCTTTACCGTCTTTTGGATTTTATAATATTGAATCTTCTGAATAAGCATTTGATTAGCTTTCCTCAGATGGTAAATTTATATGTGTTTACAAAAAATTATTTACAATATATTATGACATGCAAATTCCATAAATAATAACAATTTTTTCCACCCAATTTGGAATGGCCAAACGTAACCCGTGCTTGCTGCAATGTCTGCTCGGGAAGAACGCAGACGAGCACACGCTCTCCTCCGAAATGTGATGTCAGCTGCCACTTATTTTCACACAACAGTTCTAAAGTTAAGCTGGCACAGACATGATTTGGAGGGACCCACTGCATGTGTAGCTTCATACAGACAGAATGTGGCCTAATTGACAAAGGGGTTGGTGTGCGACGAGGCATGGTCATCCCTGCCAACTGAGTCCCTCCCGCCCTGGGCAATGCTACTGGCAATTATGAATTGCCCCGGAAGGCTTCTGGCCACAGTTAGATTCAACACCACACCGTTGGGCTCATCCACACACTAGAACGGTGCCATAATAGGATGTGGACCATGGGGCTCATCCACACACTAGGACAGTGCCTTAACAGCATGCAGAAAATGGAGCTCATCCATATGCTAGAACAGTGCCTTAACAGGATGCAGACCATGGGGCTCATCTACACACTAGAAGAGTGCCTTAACAGGATGCAGACCATGGGGCTCATCCACACACTGGAACAGTGCCTTAACAGGATCCAGACTGTGGAGCTCATCCACCTGCTAGAAGAGTGCCTTAACAGGATGCAGACCATGGGGCTCATCTACACACTAGAACAGTGCCTTAACAGGGTCCAGACCATGGAGCTCATCCACATGCTAGAACAATACCTTAACAGGATGCAGACCATGGGGCTTATCCACACACTAGAACAGTGCCTTAACAGGAAGCAGACCGTGGGGCTCATCCACACACTAGAACAGTGCCTTAACAGGATGAGCAGCCCAGCCAGCTTCCCCTGTGGAATTGCCAATTATGCCCCATTGAGCTACCACTGTGCCACCTGCACCAATACAAGGAGCACTGCAGATAAAGTCTATTCATTCCTCCTTTCACCCGTGGGCCAGAGACTATTTCCCCTACAAACCTACCCTATCTTGGTCACAACAAATCCAAGTCTTAGGACCAGATTTACTAAAGGATTATGACTGCTTTTCAAATGCAAAAGCAGTCACTACAAAGTCGGAATATCTATGTCGGAATTACTAAACATTCGCAATTGGTCAAATCACTATTAGAATGTAATTTTTGGGGATCACATCACTCTTTAGATACATATTTAAATCTGCTCACCATGGCTGCCTTGTCCTGACTCTCTGATAACGGGCTGCTGTAGTGTTTGACAGCTGGGTAGCTAGCTAGCTGTGTCAAATTAAATGCGCTTTGTGTTCAACAGTAACATTAAAATCGCCCATACTGTCAGAGACTGCAATTACATTGCTGTATTGTTGATATGGTCACCTGTATTGTTTTGGTGTTGTAATAATATTGCAACTAGTGGAGTAAGAAAGTCAGGTGAACAGGTAAAGTGTAGGTGTTTCTATACTGGGGAATATAACATGGCTTCAAACGCCTCTTTGCCAATCACAATGCTCCATTGGATATATTTATTTTATTATTAATAATTTTAAATGGTCCTATATAGCATACATAATGTTCACAAGAATTCTCATTTATTTTCAGATATGATTTGAAATCTATATTTTTTTATTGAAAGGACGCAGGATTTTTATTGACCAATCTGCCATCAGCCTAGCGGTCAATATAAAAAGCACAGTTCTGAACAATTGTCTCATTGTTTGTATGCGGTCAGTAGGGTATAGAATAAATTGTTTTACCTTCAGACGCGCTGTGGCCTCCCATATGTCTATTCTATTCAGCCGTGTCTATTCTTTCTATGCCTAACATCATGCCATCTTTCCTTTTAATTGTCTGCTGTTCATCGGCAGCAATGGTTAAGGAACTGGGCTTGTAACGCAAAGGTTGCAGGTTCGATCCCAGGTGGGGCACTGCCATTGTACCCTTGAGCAAGGTACTTAACCTGGATTGCTTCAGTAAATATCCAGCTCTATAAATGGATTGTATGTAAAGAAATGTGAAACTGTAAGTTGCTCTGGATAAGATGCCTGTAATGTAATTTTGTTACGCCTAATTCATTATTTATCACTTTTTTGTGACTGTACCTTGTTGACTATTACCTCTATTTTCTGACAGTAAACTTAACTTTTCTTTTTCTCATTGTTCCCTTGCTACTTGCTCTCTATTCATTTCGTGATGCATTGTGATCTGGGCGTGTAAGCGTGTCATATTGTTTCGGACACTTTTTTATTGGTGTCTCCTACCGTAAAATTGCAAATGAGGGCATTTAATTTCTTTGACTGCGTAATAAGAATCAGTCTTCATAAATTGGTGATTAATGTATCGCTATCTGCGACCTGCAAAATAGCTGAAACATAGCAACTGTTGTGGGGGTGGGGGTACTCAATTATAATCTGTGATGTTCAACTCACAGAAATGTCCAGGATGTCAGAAGTCTGGATGATTTTCAACCTGAGGGTGGCATCGAAGGTAACCCCAGTAATATACAATGAACAGAATAAAAGACAAACTGTGATGGCCACACACATTCAATAACACTATGTAATCAAAGCTAATATTCTCACTGGGTTTTTCGAGTGAACAAATGGTGTTAGGATTGAACTGCGTCACATGACAAGAGAGAGCGATGCTGGCAATCAGCACAGACAGGCTGCCTGATATTAAAATGCAAACTGTGGTAATTCCTGTGCTGTATAGTAGCTGCGGCTGGGTCCGGAAAAAGTCTCCTTTGGGTCGGCCTATTGAGTGATGCTGCTCTTTAGTTTGAGTTTTTATGTTTAGCTCGGTTGCTTTGCTGGCTCTGGTTTGTTGTATGAATACATTTCCATATGAGGGATTATTAAATAAATACGGATAAAAAAAGCAAAAAAACTAATCAACACCTTATTCCTTGGGATCTTGCCACAGTATTAAGAATCATAACTGGTATAACATAATCATAAGTGGCAACATGTTTGTGACAGAAAGTGAAGATCTAAACCCTCCTTAATTTAAGTCATGGGAGCAGGTCGGCACAGACAGAATGTCAGAAATCCAGAACAGGTTTTGGCTTTGTGTGTGTACAATCTTGGCAAAGGAGAGCTACTCTCTCAGTACAGTTCTTGGTACAGCAAAGTCATAACCCCACATTAAATATTGGGGGGCGGGCATAATGAAAGGGAATGTTTTATATGTACAAGTTATTGGGGGGGACAGATATGACTGTTTTTAATATTGCGGGGGGCATGTCCGCAAGTTTATAAAAGTGCATATACAGTACATGGATGTAATTGGTGATATACATGATGTATGATATGATTTAGTGCCTGAGGCATAATTAAGCAGCATTAGCACTCCCTAAAAAAAAAATCAGATTTGAGTAAATCACCACAGAGAAAGACATGTCGTGTTTTTTCAGACACTACATTCTTGCCTGCTACATAAACAAAAGCCCTTACTGCAAAACCGAGGTATAGAATTGCCTTCTAAACAGATACATGTCCTGCACCTCTTTCTGATCATTCTGCAACACACATGGCAATTTAAATAAGCATCACCCATTAGTAGCTGACTCCTTTTTACTTGATTGCATCACTAATGTAGTCATGTTACCTCGCACATCACCATTTCATGCTTGATGGAAAACATTTTTACTTGGCTTTTAGTTCAATTTAAATCATTTTGTTAGGATATTTATTTTATCTCGACCTTCCTTTTTATCATTAATAGTATTTTATGTGAAGTGCACATAATGTTACCAGGTTTGACATAATTACAGTGAACCTGCTGCTGATGGGTGCTAAAGCTGACTTGCTTGTTAATCACAAAAAAAAAAAAAAAAACTATCAAAAACAACTTCAGAACAATAATCAGTTGAGATGAAGTTCTCTACCTCCCCGACTGGTTCACAGGCTGCCACAGCCCCACTGATTTGTATCAGCACGGACACAGCTTGATTGTATTAATATATCTGCAGGTTCGCTTTGTCCTCTACATGTCCTGCTTGATGTGTTATCCGTGGCTGATTCCAGCAGCTGCCGGGTGCCAAGAATACTGTGAACAGAGGTTCAGAGGTGGCAAAATACACTTGAGATATTTTAATTATTTGAAAGCCGGTCTTTAAAAGATACTGCAGTGGGCAGCGGTGCAGTGAAGGACGACTGGGGAGTGACTGTGATTTTGTCGGGGAGAGGACTGGCGTGACTGTGATTGTGTTGGAGAGGACTGGCACCAAGCGATGCACGGGAAAGATGCCATTTTCTGGACCGATCGCAGTGCTCCACTGTTTTTGTTTATCAAGCATTTTCACAATGCATCATGGGAATAAACCTGTGAAAAACAGAACACAGGAATATGCACTGTTATTGCAGAGCATGCCTTGTACACACTGTAATGCATGAATGAATTCAGTGAACGGGGGCCAACCATCGTTTGTAAAACAATTCCTTTTGCATTTATTCTTATATCTGTTTCCTTTTTTATGGACGAATACAGATTAAATATTACGTGTAGATGGAGTCTTGGTGCTATTAAAATATGTGGTGAATGTATTGAAGTCATGAAAATCATATTAAAAATACATTTTTGTCATCCATCAAGCAATTATTTTAATGTTGATGAAAATCAGTTTTTTTTGGCAACAGGCTATTCCACTGAATGGGCACAACATCAGGGAAAGTGTAATTATTGACAAGGGGAAAAAATGGAATCAATTACATGGCAGCTCTCCGTCTGTTCATAAAATCTGTTCATAATTCTCCCAAAATGTATAGTAAGTAGAAGGGGGGGCGTTCTATCAGCAGATGATCATTTTATGATCTATCTATTGAGAAGCCACCAGACAGTTAACTTAGTCAAAATTGTTTTAGGGCGGGATAATTCAGACACACACAAAATTCGATTTCCAAGATAACGGCCGGTCGTAGTTTCGGAGCATCTGGCTCGTGCCAGTTTAATGGGTAGGGCCCCCCTAGCAAGAGTGAGCCAAAATAAACTAGCTGCAAAATCTCACCATGTGCCAGTGCCTCAACACATTCAATCCTGGGAAAAGCAGCACATTCAATCTCTTGTGAAGCACTTTGGGGGAGGAAGAAAACCGTATCCAAACGAGACCCAGCCCAACAGAGCAAATGGCTACAAGGACCAAAAATCGTGTAACCAGGAAAGCAATGTCTCAGTGACTATAATAAATCAACAGCCCCAGGGTTTAGCTTTCAGCATTAAGGTAGCATAACACCGGCAGGAGAGATTTCTCCTGAGTGTCGTCTGCCTGGGGATGTTTCATCTCAAATCAGTTTTTTTCCCCCTTTCCTAGAACGAAACAAGCAGCATATATGGCTTGAAAGCAATTTGATAATGGAATATTACTCTACACTACCTACATTTATAGCTTTGTACACTTAATTTTATAATTCCAATAAGCCCCATACTTTTCTTCATATATTCTATATACAGTTAACTGCCAAAATAAATTAAACACTTGAGTAAATTAAGGATACAAAGTGTATTGGAAGCAGGTGCTTCCACGCAGGTGTGATTCCTGAGTTAATTAAGGTAATGGCATCACATCATGACTAGGGTCTTCTATGTATACAAATTCTGGGCAGGCCCAGTTGCCCATTATCTTAGCTGCCATGGCTAGAAGAAGAGGGGTAATTTTTGTGGCTGTTTGGCAGGAGCTTCAGTGATGAAGACTGCTCAACTTGCTGATGTTTCATGAGGAACAGTTGCAAAGGTGATGTTGGCATGGAGATCTGAGGGAAAGACATAATCAATGTGGTCGAAAGTGCATACTCCTCGACTGTGATGTCCATGCATTCGATTGAGTTTGGACAGAGGTGTCAATGTTTTGGGCTAAAATGGCCTTTTTCAAGATAGAGTAACAGAATTACTTACACACAGGTGTATATGTAGACTACAAAGGTCTACGTGGCATTAAAATGAGGTTCGATGAAGGGCCTCCCACCCAGATAATTGTCTAATTGTTTATGGTGGCCCAACACCCTATTAAAACACTTTATGTTGGTGTTTCAGTTGTGTTCAGTTGGTGTTCGCAGTTACACAATTGTAAAAAGTATTGCTTTGGAAGTATTAGGCCTACATGTACAGTAGTTACTAAAAGCTCTTGAATGCTGTTGGGCCATTGTAGCAGGGGACCTTTCACTTCATTAGGTGCATGTGTGTTTTGTGAATTATTTCACTTTCTTACACAATATCATAATTTTACACCTCATCACAAACCCAACCCTACAGCCACCTGATTTAGTGCCAGCCCCCTATGCCCATGTGGGATGGACCAAACCATGCAGCGCATCATAGAGGAGTGCTCAATTTACCAAAACATGCACCACATCATAGAGGAGTGCCCAGTTTACAGATTCAGTGGAGGCCTGGCTACACTCCACATAGCAGGATCAGAACAACAACAATATGCAGTTTGGACGTGCTTCATGTACATTTTTGAAACCCGAGCAAAGCATCAGTCAGAATTATAAGCCCATCCAATTGCTGTAATGTCCTTCATCCATTTGTGATGGAGAGTTAGCAGCCAGCCATTGCTTGTTTTCACCCTGCAGTCCACCAGCTGAGCTGCACAGCCATTGTGCCAGAGGTCTGCATATCTTAGGTATCTGGCGTATGCTCCCTGCAGTGCAAAGAAGAGCGGACAACCTCACTCACTGGGTGAGGCTGTGGCTAATTATGTGCTACCTGACAACACTTCCGGCCACAGTTGAAGCTGGCACGGTTGGGATTCAATCCTGAAATGTGGGGCGTGTGTCTTTTTTCTTGTATCAAATCACCTTTCCTAGTCCAGCTGAGAGTCACATCTAATCAAGTGCTGTTGATTTATATCTGCTGAGGAATGAGATCACCTTGAAAGTAAAATGTAACAAATATTAATTTCTGAATCAAAAAGTGTATAATTTTCACTGTTATTGATCAACACAGTGTTGCTGGAGTCGAAAAGAGAATGCAAAGAGAGGTATTCAAATGGAAGGAGGTTTTCCTTATTCAAATTAAATGCTCAATAGGTTTGCTCTCTTGCTACATTGACACATTTTGTTTTCCATTGTGGTTCGCTCTTGAAATTGTCAGTAGTAATGACACTCAAAGCCACGGGCCAGAATGTAAATAAGTCTCAACTTGATTTGCTCCAGTTTATCTCCATTACTTGAAGGGTAATTTTACACGAGAGAAGGAGAGGACACTGACTCTCCGTACCGTCGTAGTGATGCAATGGTCCTGATGCACAGAGGAGATGCTATCTCACGCTGTAACAAATGGGTGTATGAGGGGAGCTGGGTGAGCCAGGGCACCTAATTTATAACATGCCATTGCACAGCGTGTCACAGGTATGATTAATGGGGAGCTGGGTTTCAAAACACACCTGTATCAGCCAAAGAGGTAAAGTTATGCTTCCATTTCTTAGCCTGGTATGTCACAGTCGTTGTATTCATTGTGTCACCATTATGTTAACAGCACCAATTTCTGTCCAGTGTATCAGCTTACAGGTTGTGGCCAAAAAGGTGGAAACACTTGTCTAAACAAGGGACACAAAGTATATTGCAAGCAGGTTCTTCCATACAGATGCTGTTCACTGGTTAATTAAGATTAACATTCAAGCATTCTCAGGAGAATGTACAAAAATGCTGGGCAGGCCTGGTTGCCTAGAATTATGGCTACCATGACTAGAAGAGGAGATCTCAGTGACTTTGAAAGATGGGTGATTGTTGGGGCACATTTGTCAGGAGCCTCAGTTATTAAGACCGCTCAATGTGCTGATGTTTAACGAGGAACTAAGGTGATGTAGGGATAGCACTCTGAGGGGAAAAACATCATCAACAAAGGGCACCAGGATGGATAATGATGTCCATGCATTAGTTTTAGGTGCGAGGCTACACAGACGAGCAACTCAAATCAATTGACTGCAAATTTCAATCTAGGGCGTGAGCAGGCAGTTTCATCAAGAGCTCTACAGAGCAGGGCACCATAATCATATCATATTGGAGTTTCCACCTTTTTGTACATTATCTGTATATTGATACTTTTCTAACTTTTATTTTGGCTTGACATTGATTAAATAAATATTGTGCATTATATTTTTGGATTATTTCAATTATGTAAAATCATTTTAATGATGTTTAAGGCAAATATATTAAAGTCATATTAATTACTTATATATTTATTTATATTTATGCAGTTTAATGTTTCAATGTACTCTGAAATTAAAGCACAGAACAAATAAACAATTGGAGCTAAAAAAAGAAATCATGGAATCGTTTTGTTTAACAAAATTTAATAGAACAATTTGACTCATCAAAGTAGCCACCTTTTGCAGATATAACAGCCAAACACACTCGTGGCATTCTTTCTACAATGGAATATTTTTTGGAAAGTTCTTCCCAACACTGTTGCAGAAGTTCCCACAAATGTGTTGCACTTCTAGCTTGCTTTGCTTTCACCCTTCTGTCCAGTTCATCCCAAACCAGCTCGATGGGGTTTAAGTCTGGAGGCAGGCAGTGTGGTATAATGGTTAGGGAACTGGGCTTGTAATGTTAAGGTTGCAGGTTCAATCCCCAGGTGGGACACTGCCGTTGTACCCTTGAGCAAGGTACTTAACCTGAATTGCTTCAGTAAATATCCAGCTGTATAAATGGATTGTAAAGAAATTTAAAACTGTAAGTCGCTCTGGATAAGAGCGTTTGCTAAATGCCTGTAATGTAATGTAATGAGACTGTGCTGGCCATTCCATGATTTGAAGCCTACCATCTTGTTATTTTCTTCTGACATAGCCTGGAGGTATGTTTTGGGTCATTATCTTGCTGTAGGATGAACCCCTGACCAACTAGGCATAGACCAGAGGGTATTGCCTAGTGCTGCAAAATGCTGTGGTAGCCCTTTTGGTTCAGGGTGCCAGTCACTCTGTACAAGTCGCCGGCTCTGGATCCAGCAAAAGAGCCCTAGACCATCACGCTTCCTCCTCCATGTTTGACAGTTGGTGTCACACACTGAGGAACCATCCTTTCGCCTACTTGAAGGCATACAAAAACCCTGCGTGATGAACCGAAGATGTCAAATTTAGATTAATCGGTCCATAAGACCTTCTTCCAGTCTTCAGCAGTCCACTGGCGGTGCTTCATGGCCCAGGCAAGCCTCTTTTTTTTATTTTGCCATTTAGCAATGGCTTTCTTATTGCAGCTCAAAGTCTTCTCTTCACAGTTGAAACTGAGACTTCCTTACTTTGACTAGTGTTAAGCTGTGCTTGAAGCTCTTGTCCTGTGAGCCGCCTATCATGCAAGTTGTTGACTCTCAGAAACTTGTCTTCTGATTTTGTTGTGGCTTTGGGTCTGCCAGACCCCTTCCTGTCAGAGTTTCCAAGTGCCTTTTGATGGTGTAGGGCCTTTTTTTTATAACTCTGAAATGTACATTATTTTTAAGTTTTTGGTAACCTAAACTTTTTTTTTTAGCAGTTTACCGTTTACCGCTTCACACTGTGGAATTGTTAAACAATTTTAAGTTACAAAATGTATTGTTATTTATTTTAAAAAATAATAATAATATCTGTTTTATGCACAAAGACAGTGGTAAAAAAAAACCTAGCACAAAATGACAAATTAAAATCTCTGTTTACTCCCGATCCATTCATGGATATCATTGTGTCATATGTGAAATGTTCAAATATATCACGAAATCTACTCTTACAGTTGATGCAGCCCTCTCCAAACACTCATCAGATGTTTTGAGAGGCTTGAATTGCTAATTGTAAAACAGGAGCTGGGTACTGAATCACAATTCAAGTGTAGTATTTGTTTCCATTCCAAGTATTGTTCCAAGTATTTCTCATTTGTCCATTGTTTTGTTTTGTTCCCAAACCCTTTGAAAGAAAATGTATTCATCTAAAAAGATGTCATACCAAATGTACTAAATATTAGTTGAGAGGTAGGAAATTGATGCATACTGGGGGGGGAAAAAACCCTTCCATTTCCTGTTCGGAAATCTATGTGTTCAGCACTGCCTATGGCTTATCAGTGGTTAGATTAATTTAATATAAACTCATTAAAAACCCTTATGAGTGAAATAATAATGATATATCTGGCTTTGGCATGGGGAGATGGGACCCATAAGTGTACGTGGAGGGTTTGACCCACAGCTTTAAACACAAGTCATGTTTAATCTGACATCATCCAAGCCTGTTTAACATTTGTCTCACTGAATTAAAAAGCCACTTGATATTTTGTGGGGACCTCTTCCCTGGACATTTCCTGAGCACACCAGAAAGCACATACTCTGTCATCACAAAAGGAAAGGTTTGCTATGGTTTGTCGTGGCACGGTTGACACGGTTATGCGGGGGCGATCAATCACGGCGTCCGTCACCTGGGACGTGTAACATTTCTTATGGCGCTACATGGACCAGTCAGCGATCGGCCTTTTATTGTGTTCCCCGGGTGCTAAAGAACGGATTGTAAGCGTTTGTGATCGTGTGAAGTAAGAAGCGGTTTAACAATTCTGCGAGACAGTGACAGCCTCTTTCAGCTCTCCCTTCTGTATCCACTGCAGAGTCTGTTTGTTCATGGCTTCTGTTTAATGGCCAGTTTTGTATATTATGAGGGATTAATACATGGCCCCCTTAATATCACTTCACTTTTTTATTAATTGGTTCAGGCCTCTTCAAGCTTGTAACCTCACACTCTTGTACACACCCTGCACACTTTTGATGTTCAGGATTAGAATATTCTGGGTTTGTTATTTCTAATGAATGTTCGAGGACTGTGAGAGTAGGTCTTTAAACAAGAGGTGGCTCTTGAAGATCTGTCGGAACAGTCAACTCGTAACTTTATGAATTTATTGAGAGGTTAATATAGATGTCAGTTTAAATCTCTTTTTTGCTTCTTTAATACAGAAGTACATGCCCACAGTATTAGGCCACGTTTATACTAAGACATGAACGTTCAATTTTACGTTTAGTTTTAGTAGAGGCTTTCATTGTATTTGAAAATTCATTCACATTTTTATCCCTGTGTAACATTGCCCTCATGCAATCTGGAGGGGGGTTCCTTTGTCATACCTGTCACACATTTATGACTTTGTAAAGCATCTTCCTCTTAGAGTGACAGCACGTTTTATGGAGCAATCGATTCAGGTGTGATTAGAGAGGTCACAAATAAAACACGAAACCTGACAATGTGAATGCACAAACAGCCTAAAACCAGTGGCCTTCTGCAGTTTGACTGGAGAAGCACTTCCAAATGAATACAAATCAAGGTCCGTAATGCCCGTTAATGTTATTAATGTTATTTATGAGGCTCAGAAAATGGACGAGCTATAAGGGGCAGTCTAATCCTGTCGTTTTTCGAGCAACACCCGTGACACATCCCTTTTCTTCTTGCTCCCTCGCCTGTCGGAGGCTTATAGCCCAGTGGCTGTCCGATCCTGGCTGCACAATTAGCCTTCTGATATATCAAGTAATTACTTCATTTTTCATGTTAAGCGCGTTCCATTTTTTATGGGTCGAGGCCGCGATGGCAGAGATAGGTCAGTGGCAGTTAGAGGAGATTAGCGAAGACTTTATGTGTCTCCTGATGCCATTGATCCTCTCCCGGGAAACGGAGCGAATGGATGAGAGGAATGGCACTTAGGCCTTGGCAGCCGCCTGGCAGCTGGTTCCAGAGCCCCCACCCCTCCTAAGAGCACATGCACCACCCACATGCACCACCCATATGCACTAGCTACGTGCACCACACATGAGCACCACCCATTTACATTGCCCACGTGCACTGCCCACAGCGGATTAAGAGGAGGGATACCCTCCCGAGCCTCTCCACGAGATGTCAGATTTTTTAAATGAAAGATTATTTAAGTGTCGCACGCCTGACAGCCAGTCAGGATCGCTGAAATCTCCGCAGTCCTCAGACCCTGAAGGGGGCTGGCCAAGCTGTGGGGAGAAAAAGGCAAGCTTGAGCTTTTAGGTTTTCTAAATATTAAAGTGACATACGGGCTGGGACAGCGGGACAAATCTGGTCGGGAAATTACCATAAACAAGGTTAAATCCTTGGCAGGCCTGTTGTGCTGTACAGGGGGATGCTGTTAACTGCCTATCCTCATGGTTTTCTATATTATATTTTTATAAGTATAAAAGTATTCAGTAGCATTTTTCACATCTTATTTTCTTACTTCATAGAATCAAAATGGATTTAATTGGGATTTTTTGCCACAAAATACTCTATAATGTCAAAAAAAGAGAACTTTTTCTGAATTAATTGCAATTAAAAAAACAGACAATAATTGATTACATAAGTATTCACCCCTTTGACTTAATACTTGCTAGAAGCACCTTTAGATGCAATTGCAGCTATGAGTCTATTTAAATACGTCTCTTCCTGCTTTGCACATCTGGACATTGCAATTTTCACCCACTCTTCTTTACAAAATTGCTTGAGCAATTTTCAAATCTTTCCACAGATTCTCAATGGGATTAAGATCTGGGCTTTGGCTGGGTCACTCCAGGACATTGATTTTGTTGTTGTTTTTAAACCACTCCAATGTGACTTTTGCTGTATGCTTTGGGTCATTGTCCTGCTGGAATATAAATCTTCTCCTAAATTCCAGGTCTCTTGTAGACTGCAGATTTTCCTCCAAGATTTGTCTATATCTTACTCCATCCATTTTGCCCTCTATTTTGACAAGCTTTCTAGTCCCTGAAGTGGAGAAGCACCCCAATAGCATTAAGCCGCCGCCACCACATTTCACGGTAGGGATAGTGTTCTTGGGATGATACACAGTTTTAGGCTTGCGCCTATTGTTGAGGCCAAAAAGTTCAATCTTGGTCTCATCAGACCTTAGAATCTTCCTCCACTTGTTCTGATATTCTCTCACATGCCTTCTGGCAAACTCAAGATTTATGTTGGTTCTTTTTCCACCCTCCCATAAAGCGCAGATTTGTGAAGCACCCGGGCTATTGTTGTCCCATGGGCAGTTTCTTCCATATCTGCCATGGAAGACTGTAACTGTGTCAGAGCTGCCATAGGCTTCTTAGTGGCGTCTCTAACACGTGCCCTTCTTTTGGACGACGACCTGTTCTAGGAAAATTCACAGTTATGCCTTATTCTTCTCCATTTCTTTATGACGGACTTAACGGTGCTCCAGTGGATATTCAATCTTCTTATATCCTTCCTCTGATTGGTGCTTTTGAAGAATCTTTTCTGGGATTTGCTTTGAATTCATGATGAAGCTCTTGTTTTTCTAAATGCCCTAACCAACTCTGGGACCTCTCACAGACAGATGTATTTAATTTGAAATAATTTGAAACACCTTAATTGTACACAGATGGACTCCAATTAAATAATTCTGTGACATCTGAAGACAATTGATTGCACCAGATTTGATTTGGGTGTGTCTTTGCAAAAGGGGTGAATACTTATGCAATCAATTCTTAAGATTTAGAGTTGTGGTATTTTATTTGACATTATAGAGTATTTTGTGTTGATCAGTGGCAATAAATCCCAATTAAATAATTTTGATTCAATTAAGTGAGAAAATAATATATGGAAAAAATGCTAAATGGGGTGAATACTTTTTAAACCCCCTGTATATATTTTAACAAAGTTTGCACATGGGTTTAGTTTGAGGTTATTTTAGAAGGATAATTTGAAAGATTGAAATACACTACTTAAAGGTGGGCCAAAGAAAATGGACTCTTATCAGAACACCCCTGATGTTATGTTTGTGATTTCTCCCATTCATCAATTTAATTGTGTTTGTCCTTGCATCTCGTTGAGCTGATGCTGTTTGATCTAGTTGATGTATCATCGGAACAAACAAGAACAAATGCATCAGAGACACCCACTCACTCTGAAAATAATGAATTGACTGAAACTGAATTTTCATTTGCATTTCAATAATCGCTGTTCTCTCCACTACCCGTGTCGCTGGGTACATGCCACAATGCATCTCAATAATCTTCCGATTCATCAAGAGGGGGGTTCTGCATAATGAATTAGAATGCAGAGAGAAAAGCCCCCATGCACCTCAAAGTGCAGAGAACATCTTCAGATTCACGTCTCACTTAATGAGACTGTCCCTAACTTAATGCAGTGCACTGCTTTACCAAAAAGGGGGGGGTGACAATAGACACATCCTTTTTCATCCCCACTGCGCTGCTTCACCAAGAACAACGCAGCCAAGGTTATTTAAAGTGATCAGATTATCACTACGCACTGTCCCATATTACAGAACTCTACATTCATCTGCTAGTATTCCTGAATATTCGCTTACAAATATTCCCTTAACTAGAATATAGAACTCCCAAGACAAATGTTTTTTAAACACTATAACAGAATGGCTGTTTGCTGTGATCTTATTTAAATGACATATGGTGTATATTTTACTAGCTTAAGGGAGTGCCCCTGTGCAGCATCTGTTCTGGCTCATATTTTTGCATCGGGAGAGGGCCTTACCTCACCAGAAGAAATAGCAACATTGCTACTTCAACAGCGTGAAGCAAATAGGGAAAACATAAAACTCGAGTGGCTTAGAAAGCACCAAAGGAGGAATTTGTGCATTTTTGTATCCCTGGTTTTTGTATCCCTGGTTTTACCCCAAGCTTCTTTCTTGTTCTGCGCCATTTTTGTGTATTCACCGTATCAAATATATAACATAGGTGGTTCTCATATACTATTGCATTTTACCTTTACTTTATAAAGCACACTATATTCTACTAGCAAAGGTGACATACTGTATTAAGCTAGTCATATCTGTTTGATGGATAAAATATAAAATAATGTTTTTTCTTCTGACCATTTTTGTCTACTTTATTTCAGTATTTGTAGTTAATTTTGTTTTGTTACAACACATGAAGTTGTAATGGATAAAAATGTGTCTATCCTGTGACTCCTATTTTTATTTCACGTGGATTGTCTGACATTCCTTATGAAATCAATAACAAAGTCATTGTTTTGACATCACTCCTTTTTGATTTTAATGAACATTTCTATAAATGTTTGCTTGCGGAAGGTGACCCATTTGTTACCTTCCACCAGAACTTAAGATTGTCACATAATAATCCTGGACAGGAATAGAAAGGTGGTATTGGCATTCTGAAGCTAATAAGCAGGGCTGTCAAGACTCCATATAGTTTATATCAAAAGACATGATGTTATGTTGTTTTTTATAAACAATGTTGCTAGAATCCACATCTGTCTTTGTGCCAGCCGCCATTGGTCGAGGCACAGCGTAGACTTTAATACAAGGCGTCGGGTATATCTTGAAAGTGAAGAAATTAAGAAATTGAATGATGCCATAATTAAGCCTGGAGAATATTAATTAATACACATATTTAAATCCACACAGATTTGATGATTTAACCACCTGCTTTCTTCAAAGGACATTCAGGTCACAAACAAAACAGTTTGTTCTCAAGGAACTCCATGAATGCCATACGATGTAATGCGGTATAAGCTATTAATTACTCCGAAGAATTAAGAAAAGTATGTTTCGTATATTCGTATTTTAGGCGGTAAAAATCCTTCATTTTTACTTTACTTTAGTGATCTGCAAAGGATTTGGAACGTTTACCTTACTTTCACTATTAAACTTGAAGATGTAATACTGTTCTAAAAGGCATAATTTGGCCTCCTTGAAGGATTGGCATCTGAAGTTGCCTTATTTTTGCTTACCATTTGTATTTGTTCCTCCTCAGATCCAAACTGAATTTACGGCAACATTTAACACGCATGTAAATGCGTGTGGGGATCAGTTTGCATGTGACTTATCCCTTCTTTCTGAAATCTATTTATAGAAGCATTTATTATGTTCAAAGAAACTGCACTACCCTCCAAAAGCATTCTCACTCTTGATAAAGATGAGCAAAGCATGCTGTATAAAATAATACAGGTAATGAGCTATATTGCATTATGAAAAAATGGGGACATTATATCCTTTTGCCCTGGGAAAAATATTTCCCCCCAAAAAGATGTCACAAGTATTCACACCTGCCTTTTCAGTATATGGGCACCCTCTCCTCACAAGGATAACACTTATGATCATTGACCATTCCTCCATACATCATCATTTTTTAAAGATCCTTCAAATCCTTTGGTCTGCACTTATCAAAATCAAACCACACATTTTTGACCAGGTTAAAGTCTGAGACTGAGATGGCCATTGCAAAACAGTCATTTTGTGGGCAGTTAATCATTTCTGGGTTGATTTTGAGGTTGGGATCATTGTCTTGCTGAAAGATCATTGTGGCCAAGTTTAAGCTTCCTGTGCAGAGGAGAGCGAACTTAAGCGGAGTTCATTATTCTATTGAGCTTAACAAGATCCCCAGGATCAGCAGGTGCAAAAGAACCCCCATTGCATCACCTGCCATATTTCACCGTAGGCAAGATGCTCTTTTCAGCATAAGCATCCTTCTTCAGACGCCAGACCCACAACTGGTGCGCAAGGCCAAAAAGCTACATTTTGTACATTTTTAAATCTGGCCATAACACAATCGGAGCTCCAAAGCCATTTAGCGAACACTCATTTTTGTTGATTGCGCTTAATAGACACTTTTCTTTCTGACATCCCTTTCAAAAAGCCTATTGAAAGCGTGACGTGTGATGGCAAATTTGGAGACTTTTTGTCCCCAAGATGCAAGCAAGTTCTGTGCCGCTTGGATTTTTCTTAACCTCCCAAACCATCAGCCTCACTGTGCATGGGAGCACAATACACTTGCGTCCTCTACCATGCAGGCCTACCACTGTTCCAGTGGTTTTAAACTTCCTAATGATTTACCCAATCGTGGAAAGTGGTATCTTTTTTTTTTTTTTTATATATTTGTAATCTCCTGACTTGTGAAGGTCAACAGCCCTTTGTCTTATTTCTTCTGAGAGTTATTTGCCTTTCCCGATGGTGACAAATGACAAATGGATTGTACATGTGTGCTACCTTGGCTCTATACCCCAGTGAAACAGGAAGCCATGGGATGATACAATACTGTTCTCCAAGATTAGGATGAATTTAATGTTAATGTTAATTATTATTTTTATTTTTTATTTTATTTGAAACAATTATTAGGAGTGTGAATAATTATGACACATCCTTTTGGGAAAACAAATACTAATACTAAAAGTATTAGTTGTTAAACAAAATATTTTTCTCTGAGAAATTGTATTAGAATGAAATAACATAATTTGAGAATACAAGATAGCTATAGTACCTGTATTGTTTATTTTTTACAGCCTTCTTTTCTTGTCTCTGACTAATATTGGAGGGTACTTTATAGCACATGCTTTGACCTAACAAACAGAATAAAACAATTAGCTAGTGAACTGTTTTTTAATGGATCCCCTGACTTGAACAGCAGCAGCTTCATATTTATAGCATCATCGAGTGCTGCTGTTTCTAAAAGAGACAACTCGCCATGTGTGCTGCTGACAATTCTGTCTTTAGATTTGTCAGCAAGATGCCAGAGTCTGATGAAAGGAAAGTTGAGATGAATGCAAAAGACCAATGCAATCAGCCTGCATATGAAATATCTCTATAGTCGCTCGCCTCCTTCAAGGAGCTCAAAGGATGGCAGGGGTATTGAGAGTTCTTGAGCACTTTACCAAGAGGGGGGAAAAAGAATAAACAACGACTTTCATATTTATGTGCAAGTGAAACCCAGTTGAAAAAATATTTTATTTTTATCTGATTTGTGCGTCTGAATCTTTTCCTTTAATTCATAGTTTCACGTTTATTGTTTGTCTGTTTCTTTGACATTAGTATGAGAGCCAAATTTTGTTTGAAATGTCTGTGTGACGACAGACTAGTAAAGCAATGCAATGCTCTGGGATATTGCAAAAGACAGGAGTAATTTTCACATCCCAAGTAGTTCTGCTGAAATATCAACATTAAATTGCGCCACCTTCCAGCACACAGAAACTCACATATAAATATGAAGTCAGTTGAAATGTTGACTATTACATTTTGAAAAGGAATCCATTTTGTGGGATGATTATTAAGATGGAGGCACGTATCGACATTGATAAGACAGCGCTACTCAAAACACCGTCATCCACGCATTTGTTTTTCTTTAACTGGCTCAGAGTGCTGACATGAATTAATGAGGACATTAAACATTTCTGATTTCCTCCACGCTGTGATGGTCAGTTAAAAATATAGCCTATAGATTTGCATGTTGAAAATTCTTTGATTCAGGCCTCTGTTTGACAGCTTGCTAGCACTGGAAATGTATAATGGAGACAAACCTGATCATTTTACATGTGCTGAAGAGTGAACTAGCCTCAGGGGTCTATATTTTAAAATGTGCTGTTTCTGCAGTGAGGCAGAACAGAATTGGACTTGTTATCTAAGTCCCAGTTGGGGAAAAGCGTATTCCACAAACTTGTTAACAATCTGTTCCCCTGGAACATCTCACTGGTTAAAAGCATTAATGTAGAGCCAGTGTTTGTGTCAGGTCAGGGTCATCTTCAAGAGCTTCAGTGAAATACAAGGGGAACACAAGCAGGTAATATGAGTCAATTACTGATTAATTTGTTCAGTTCAGTTTTAGTTTTTTTCTATTTTTATTTTTATTTCAGATTTTTAAAATTTTCTCCCAAATACCCTGGGATGGACAGTGGCAGGGATGACGAACTGCCTTCTTTGAGATAGGACTCGCCCAAGTACCAACTGTAGGAGCCAAATAAACCCGAATGAACATTGATTATATTATTGTTGAATGTGACCTATTTATTTATACATTTACATTTACATGTTAAGCATTTAGCAGACGCTCTTATCCAGAGTGACTTACAAGATGTGCATAAATACATGATAAGAACAATCATAGTTCGCGCAAGAGATCAGTGCAGTAATACAGCAATAGACATCATTGCAGGCAGCTGCGTACCATACCTGTAACACTGGGAAGGAAAAGGTTAGTACATTTTTATTTATTTATTATTATTAAATGGAGTAAGCAGGTGTATATAGTGTTGAGCAAGTAGGCAGTGGTGATGACAATTAGCTAGATGTACAGAATTCAGTGGTAGTGGAGTCTGAAAAGGTGGATTTTGAGTCTCTTGCGGAAGATCGCAAGTGATTCCGCGGTCCTGACCGATTGCGGAAGGTCGTTCCACCAGCGAGGGGTCAGCACAGAGAAGAGACGAGACCGCGAGGAGCGGCTGCCAGGCGCCCGGAGGGATGGGGCAGTCAGTTTGCCAGAGGAGGCGGAGGCGGAGGGGTCTGGCTGGGGTGTAGGGAGTGAATCTGATGTGTGCTGCGATGGGGAGCCAGTGCAGAGAGGAGAGTAGAGGGGTGACGTGGGTGAACTACGGCTGGTTGAACACCAGACGAGCAGCAGCATTCTGGACTAGTTGCAGTGGCTTGATGGCACAGGCCAGTAGGCCTGCCAGCAAGGAATTGCAGTAGTCCAGACATGAGATCACCAGGGCCTGGACCAGGAGAGGTGTGGCTTCTTGGGTGAGGAACGATCGGATCCTCCGGATGTTGTGGAGGGAGAATCGGCAGGTCCAAGTGATCACTGCAATGTGGCCCGAGAAGCACAGCTGGTTGTCCAGAGTCACTCCAAGACTCCTGGCAGACTGGGACGGAGACACTATGGAGCCTTCCACGGTGATTGACGCATCAATAATCGGGGAGCCCTTCGCTGGGAGGAAGAGCAGCTCTGTCTTCCCCAGGTTCAGCTTCAGGTGGTGGGTGGACATCCATGTGGAGATGCCAGCCAGGCATGCAGAGATCCGTGCCGGGACCTGGGTCTCAGATGGAGAGAAGGAGAGAAAGAGTTGAGTGTCATCGGGATAACAGTGATAGGAAAAAATGGGAGCAGAGATAACAGAACCAAGTGACTTGGAGTACAACTTTTGTATTGATTTAAGTAAAGCTATTTCAAGTCTAATAAGGTTGACTGCAGGTGACTACTGCAAGATAGTTAGGTATCTGTACCAGACATTTTTTTTTGTGTTTGCCAAAAGCTCAAGTGGTATATTTAAAAGAATATGTTACTAAGTACAAGTACATTTCCATGACTTAGATCAGGTGTTCTTGGGCTCCATTAATTGGATGGTGCACTCTGATTGGATGAGATTTATCTCCATTTCCACAACTTCGATTCGTTCTTGGCTCCATTGATTCGATGGTGAACTCTGATGGGGTTAGGCTTCCTTGCAGCCCTTAAAACAAATTACAAACTTTTATGGATATAAAATACAGATATCATCCCCATCACCCCATAGCTCAACAATATCATCAGAAAAAAAATACATTGCAATATTTGCAATATCCCAGTAAATTAATCCTGTTTGTCCTGCATTTGGACTGTTTGAATATAGTCACCCTAAAACTAACATCCATCCAATTCCTATCATTGTGTTCATACACTCACACAGAAACTACTGCATAGCTTTATGTCTTTGAGACTTTATTTTTATTTTAGAAAGAAAAAAATCACAGAATTACAACAATATTAAAGAAACCAGTGCTAAATGCACTAAATATAACAATACATTATAATATAAATAATATAAATATAATATAAAAAAAGGTTTTGCACAAAATACAAACCAAATTGAAATTTACTGGGCACTAAAGGGCTTTGGTCTTTTTGACATGATATTAAATGCTCTTAGTGATATTAAATGTTCATTCACTTAGTGACTGTCAGTGTCAGTAGTTAAGATAACTTGCCCATCCCCCAGAAGTGGCGTTTCCAGGATCTTACACAGAGAGGGGGCAAGTTCACATTAAGGGGTGGCACATGCTAAATGGACCAATTATTTCTTAATATTCAATACTACTTATTACTACTTGTGTGACTTTGTAGATAATGCTGCTCAGAGGTTTATTTACAGTATTGTATTAAAGTTACTCTGGAACACAGAGCATCCATGATGTCTCAATGTAAAGTACAGCATTTAACCTACACTATTACATTACATTACATTACATTATAGGCATTTGGCAGACGCTCTTATCCAGAGCTTGTTGGACAACAAAGTGTAAAACCGTAGTCAAGAACAGTTTAGCTGAAAGCCACCCTAGTGGGAAGTACAATTCCTGGGTGAAGGAGCAACCACAAGTTAAACTAGGACCCTGTAGGTAAATCTGTAGCCACAATTCAGAGGTAGCAGTAAAGCACTCAATGCAGGAAATAATGCCTAAGCCTAATACTATATGGCCAAAAGTCAGTGGACACCTGACCATCACACCTATATGAGCTTGTTGCCAAAAGAACATCTGTGAGGTCAGGCACTGATGTTGGACGAGAAGGTCTGGCTCGAAATCGGCATTCTAATTCCTCCCAAAGGTGTTCAGTGGGGTTGAGGTCAGGGCTCTGTGCAGACCAATCGAGTTCCTCCACACCAAACTTGTCTAACCATGTCTTTATGGACCTCGCTTTGTGCACAGGGGCACAGTCATTTGTGCAAAGGGCCTTCCCCAAACTGTTGCCACAATGTTGGAAGCGCCCAATTGGCTAAGATGTCTTCGTATCCTGTAGCATTAAGAATGCCCTTCACTGGAACTAAGGGGCCTATCTCGAACCCTGAGAAACAGCACCAGACCATTATCCCTCCTACACCAAACTTTACAGTAGGCACTATGCATTCCGGAAGGTAGCGTTCTCCTGGCATCTGCCAAACCCAGATTCGTCCATCAGACTGCCAGATAGTGAAGCGTGATTCATCACTGCAAAGAACATGTTTCCACTGCTCCAGAGTCCAGTTGCGGCATGCTTTACACCACTCCAGCTGATGCTTGGCATTGCGCATGGTGATGTGAGGCTTGTGTGCAGCTGCTCGGCCATGGAAATCCATTCCATGAAGCTCCCGACGCACAGTTCTTGTGTTGCTGGTGCTTCCAGAGGCAGTTTGGTACTCTGTAGTGAGTGATGCAGCAGATGATAGGCGATTTTTATGCGCTATGCGCTTCAGCACTCGTCAGCCCCGCTCTATGAGTTTGCGTGGTCTATCACTTTGTGGCCGAGCTGTTGTTGCTCCTAGGTGCTGCCAATAATAGCACTTACAATTGACCGGGGCACATCTAGTAGGGCAGAAGTTTCACAAACTGACTTGTGGCAAAGGTGGCATCCTATGACAGTGCCGCGTTTAAAGTCACTGAGCTCTTTACGAACCATTCTGAATTCTAAATGTTTGTCTGTGGAGATTGCATGGCTATGGCTCTCCTGGTTTAAATCCTACCTGTCAGATAGGTATCAATTTGTGCAGTTAAATGATGAGCCCTCTGCTCTCATCAAGGTGGAATATGGTGTCCCTCAAGGTTCTGTTTTGGGGCCATTATTGTTCTCCCTTAACATGCTGCCACTTGGTGATGTCATTCGTAAACATGGCGTACATTTTCACTGCTACGCAGATGACACACAATTATACTTATCAATGAAACCTGGCGAAGGACAATTTGAACAGTTGGAGGCCTGTTTTAAAGACATAAAAGACTGGATGTCAGATAATTTTCTATTGTTGAATACTGATAAAACAGAGATGTTGGTCTTGGGGCCCAAAAACCTCAGAAGAGGGTTATCTGATTTATCTCTTAATCTGGATGGTTGCTCTGTTGCTGCAAGTTTGGTGGTAAAAGACCTTGGTGTTACTATAGATCCTGGTCTCTCATTTGATAGTTACATCAAAAACATATCCAGAGTAGCCTTTTTTCACTTGAGGAATATTGCCAAAATTAGGGGCTTCCTGTCATTAATAGATGCAGAAAAATTGGTACATGCCTTTGTTACATCTAGATTAGATTATTGCAATGCATTACTGTCTGGCTGTTCCAATACCTCACTCAGGAGCCTACAACTCGTACAGACTGCTGCTGCAAGGATCCTGACTAGAACAAAGAAGTATGAGCACATTAGTCCTGTGTTAGCGTCACTTCACTGGCTTCCTATAAACTATCGTGTAGACTATAAGGTACTTCTCTTAACTTATAAGGTGTTGCATGGACTTGCACCCTCTTATTTGACGGATCTACTTCATCCCTACAATCCCCCACGTTCACTTCGTTCACAGGATGCAGGCAACTTGGTAGTCCCTAGAATATCAAAAAATACAGCAGGTGGCAGAGCTTTCTCCTATAGAGCTCCTTTACTGTGGAACAGTCTACCCGTCTCTGTGAAAGAGTCAGACACGGTCTCAATTTTCTAGACTAGGTTAAAAACACATCTCTTTAGTCTCTCTTATAGTCATTAGGTACAGATGTGGAGGGGGCGTAGCAATAGAGCCTTCTGGTGCAATGAGCTATCCTTACTGTCACCAATCATAAGTGATGATCCGCCCCTATCAGGACTGCTGATGATGTGGTGGGATGGTCTCTGAGTACCCTCATGGCTGCGTGCTCCCTGTGCCACTCACCTAATTAGTTATGCTGCCCTAGATTACTTCTGCTGGTGCAAAAGTGTTATCACTCTACTCTTTCCCCTGATCCGGTGTGATATTTATCATAGTCATAATTGCACCTTTCCTCTTTTCTCCCCGGCTTCGTGGCACCTGCCCGGAGCTCACATGCCCCAGAGTCAACCCCCCACCCCTGCCATATGTTAGCTGGATGCCACTGGCCCGGACCCTAGCTGCTGGTTCCATCCCCCGCCTTGCCCTGGTATCTGGAGGGATGAGGTCCACCCCACCCCTACACTTAGAATGCCCTTCCGGTAGTCTGTTAAACCTCATGAGCCTCAAGGACTATTTGTTTTGTTTTTATCTGTAACCCACAATTTTCCAGTCTCCCACATTGGTTCCAATGGTTTTCTGGTTTTTTGATTCCCTCTGGAAAATGCCAATTGTGAAGCGCTGTGTGACAACTTGTTTGTAAATGGCACTATACAAAAATAAAGATTGAAGATTGATGTGCTGGATTTTATGCACCTGTTGGCAATGGGTGTGGCTGAAACTCCTGAACTCAATAATTAGTAGGGGTGTCCACTGACTTTTGGCCATATAGTGTATATAGTCTATAGCCTAAAACATAGGAGGCTCTCTGATTTTGCATGTACACAAAATCCACTGTCTTTAAATGTGGCTTTCTCCAGTTAGTGTACCCACCTATGGAAGTGAACACGCTCTTAGGGGCATTTGAAAGAGCAAAGTGTCTGCAAGGAAAGCAGTATGCTGCATCTTTGGACTGTGAATACTCTAGCCATGGGTGGGCCTTATACCACTCACTGTGGAAACTTCTCTTTGCACATCCTGAAAGTTTTTAGGGAATGCCTGTAATTGTGGCTGCATCAGTGCCTCATTTTGATACATCAAAAAATAAAAATAAAAATATTTTTTTTTATTAAAAATGAAAAAAAGTTAAACTTCACATTAATATAGTAGGCTATAGCCTATACTCTACTCCATACCTATTTAGTACTGCATCAAGACTGCAAGAACTAGCCTAACACTAACCATCCTAACCCAAACCTGATATTTAAGCCTGATGAATAGGCTTTACTCTTACCATGGCTCATGACCTGATTGTACCATTAGTGTAGGCTGCTACTGGTAAAGAAACTGCTCTTAGGCTGGAAGTAAAATTACCCACTATAGAAGATAGTCCATAGCTAGATTATCTTGATTTAAATCCGCTATAGCAGGTAGTTTTACATGTATCTTTTTCATAGCGCTGATTGTACAGGCATGTTGCTGTGTTGGAATTTGTAAAAACAGAATTGGCATACCATGAGGTCCAACTGGACTTGTGACCGGTGTCTCCTTACCAGCAATGCCCTGAGGACACTATCCTTTTCCTCCTCTTTCTCTCTTTCCAGCTCCATCTCGGTCTCTTGCTCTCCTTCAATCTCGCTCTCTTGCTCTCTCTCTTGATCTGTCTCTGCCTCTTTTTCTTACTCCGACTCTCCATCTCCCTGCCCATTGTTTGGCCTTTTTTTGCATAAAAAAGCTGAGTATATCGCCCTGCTTCCTTTTCATGTTCTTTGCTACTTTCTTACACCTATAAAATAAAATAAAAGCACTAACCTTTTCCTTCCCAGTGTTACAGGTATGGTACGCAGATGCCTGCAATGATGTATATTGCTGTAATAATGCACATCTTGTAAGTCGCTCTGGATAAGAGCATCTGCTAAATGCTTAAAATGTCAATATAAATGTTACCTATACAATATGTAAAAGGAAATCAATATCTCTAGTCCTAAGTCATAAACACATAGGGGTCCATAATAAATGTAACATCATTTAAAAAATAAAGAAATGCCGACAACATAACTGAAATTATCAACTGGAATGATATCTGGAATTTTGCTTTAAAAGAGAAAAATGCTAAACATGGTATAAGTACTTGTTAGGCTTTTAGACTGATAGCTAGCTATTTTCTGACTGTTTCATGGAATAAATGAATTAGGCATTAAGATTCATTGTAGACTGCTTTTTTACAAATACACTGATACATTCATGTTCATGAACGTTAACGTTCAGCATAATCTAATGCAAATTGATTAACGTTAGCCTAAATGTTAGTCTGTAGCTTGACATAGCCATCCAATCGGTCTCAGTAGAAAATGCAACATAGCGTCATTAACATTATATTATGGGAAACAAAACGGATTCCGAAAAGAGGTGAATTGATACAGGCTCTATGATTTTCCCAAGCCAAAACAATCACATTGTGCAACATTGTCAGCTTATTATTCATACATACAGTGACTGTAACATAATTGCTAGCTAGAATAACGTTATATTTTCCCTGCTGAGATATGATTGAAGAATCGCGCTAAACCAGAAATAGTCTGCCTTAACACAGTTTGAAGAATAACCTGCCTGCTTAGCTAGCTAGCTAACATTAGTAGCTTGCTAGTCTCTGGCCACACACATATTTGTAGTAATGTTAGCTTGCTAACTAGCCAACATTACTGTTTGCAAGAAGCTTGTATGTGCTTAAAGCTAGCTAACTGTTAGATATGATCGCTAATGTTAGCTAGTACATCTTTGCCCTGTAATAATACTAATGTTAACGCTATCAAACTAACTATACTGTATGCTCACATTGTAGCCTACATTAATAACAACTTAGATGGTTGTGGTGAAAATTGCCACAATGGCTGTGTTCGAAACCGCTCCCTATTCCCTATATAGTGCACTATATAGTGTGTACGCCATTTTGTAGTGTTGTTCGAATTCTAAACTGTTAATTTTGTTCACTATATAGTGAACGGAAAAATACCCACAATTCACAGCGATTTGTAGTGAACAGCGAATGTACCCTACAATTTATCCCATGTACCACAATGCAATGCGGTCGTGTCATACCGTCATACATACACCTCCGTTTATGCCTCAAGAACAAAAGTTGAGCCAACAGCAGTAAAACAGAAACAGGAATCATGGTGGTAACGTTAGCTAACTGCTTTAGCCACCGATAGCTACCGTTATTATCGCTATGGGAGTTGGTGCTAGTCGTGAGCTCGTGAGTTATCCTAACGTTAGCACACAAGCTAGTTAGCTCACGACTTCCATAACGGTAGCTATTGGTGGCTAAAGCAGTGGCTAGCAGACAGCACCACAGTTGACAAAACCACACTTGCACATCATTAGAATTTCAACAATTTATTTGGGATTTAACATTAAAAACTGAACATGCAAACCCGATACTACCTCAGTACATTTCAAGCTGCTGTCATGAGTGCTCAGTTTGTTGTTGTTGTTTTTTACGCAAATGACGTTCAGTTGTAGTGTCTGAAAACAGTTTAATCGTTCACTACATGGAACACTATATAGTGAACACTATATAGGGAATAGGGAACGAGTGAACGGTTTCGAACACAGCCAATGTTTAACCCATCCTCACCTCTCAGTTAACCCCCTGAGGTCGACGGGAGCGGCGCCGCTCCCAGCAGCAATAAAAGTATATTACTATTTCTAACTTCGCGATATTTTATCATACACACGCGACAAAAACATTGACAGAAACCTTAGAATCGCGACTTTCCGATTTGAGCACTGGCAAATCAAATGGGATTTTTAAATTAGGTTAATTAGACCAAAAGTAAACCTTGTTTTTACTCTGTTTTTACCTTTTAGTACCGTCCCCCTTCTATTGACATGGTAACTAGGTGCGAGTTTCGGGGAGGTGTGGGGAGGGGCGTGGGGCCATGTGTGAAAACGCCGGCGTAAACAAACACAAACTGTCCCGACAATTTGAAGCAAGATTTTATACAGACATACAATTTTATTCAAGATGGAAAGATTTTCTGCGCTGCAGTGTTTGAGAGCATCGATGGAAAGCGACGAAGACAATAACTGACGAAGAGTAAGTAACTATATTTGATCTGCCATGTTATCAAATACTCGTATATATATTCAATATATGAATTCCGTGTGTTAAATTGCAGCGTAAACAATGTCCCGACATTATATCGGATCTTGTCTGTGTTTACGGTTGCGAGCTGCCAGCAACAGACGGTGTATGCTGATATTTATTTTATTTACCATATTTTCAAATACTCGTGAAAATATATGAATTCCGCGTCTTGTGACGCTATACGAAAAAAATCAGAATCATTGCGGACTGCTGCGAATAATTAACGGGAGGATATTTAACCAGCTGGCATTCTGTTTCGGCGCTTGGACATTATCTAGCTTAGCTTGATAATACCTATTGTGATTAATGTTTCTTGCCTCTCGAGAACTTGTTTGTGTGCTTATTGATTCCCAGCGTTTAGTTTATTCCGAGATTTTTGATACGTTTTGTTTGTTCCTGATCGTTGGTTATTTTGTTTTGTCTTGTTTATGTCTTTCCGTGTCTTCGTAGACACGGATTTTGCTTTAGTTTTCCTACAGACGTAAAGATGAATATCTTAAACTTTTGATCATGTGCCTGTGCCCAATGCCAAACAGACTTTGGATGTTGTCAAACTGGCTTCTGTTAGTCGCAAGAAATGCGTAGGCTACTCTGCAAGATGTCTTTGTCTGATGGCCTTTGACCATGATCTTTCAGGTGTGGATCATGAATATTCAGTAAATTAGCATATAGCCCTCCCACAGCCTGAAATAAATGTGACCAGTTCTGATAAAAACAGGTTTTTAGCTATTTAGATCTCATATGTGCTAAAACATTTTCACACCCTTACATAACCAAGACCTTGATGAACAAACGCACATTGGCAAAACAATTCGTCACTATAGTTTAGTGTGTGCTTTCACAACTTTTGTGACAGCAGAAAAAATAACTATTTTTAACTTGTGTGTTTGTAGATCTATTTACAAGCTGCATATGATACTGACCAAACTATTGATGGCATACAAATGTAGCTGTGATTGTCCTTCAAATAAAAATATTAAACACTTTGGAGTAAGTGCGTGTTAAATTGATGAAATTGAGATAAATATCAGACCATGCCAAAATCAAAAAACATCTAAAAGCTTAGCACGGACCTCAGAGGGTTAAGGTTCAGAGTCACGAGGGCTTGTTCGGGAGAACCTCGCGCCAGCGAAACGCCAGGTCTCAGAATGGGCGCATTCACACATAGGTTTCTGTATGGGTGTATTCGTGTGGTCTCACGAACCTGGCAGCAACCCTATTTAACACTATATCTTTGTTAAGATAAAATACATAAAATACAATTTTACAAAATTCTATCAAAAATAAGAGGTTAGGGATGTAAATATGTTGTTGTGCTCTTTTTTTGTAATATTTTGCAATAGTATTTTAATTAAGAACATTTTGTTTAAAGAAGAGCGACACTGCATGTTTTTTCTTCTCTTTTTCACTTTATATTTTTCCCTCCCTCTCATTTGGCACGCCCCCTATTGATGGACAGCGCCCCTAGCATTCGCTTATATCGCCTATGCCATGGGCTGTCTTTGTGTGTGTGTGCGTGTATCAGTTTCCCACTGAGAAAAGTGTTTTTCTCAGAAAGAAACTGATATACACAGACACACACACAGACTACTGCAGCTGTTTGGGGTGAGGGAGCTTAGATTAGGTTGTATTTTCATCTAAACCTATATTAAAACATAGATTAACTACGTTTCACTGATGCACTTGTGTTGCTCAGCTCAAAAGATCCCTCCTCTCCCATGTGCTGTTTCTCCAACTTCCACAATCGGTCATGGTATTGCCACGTAATATGCCATCCAATTATGTACTCCATTTATTTTCTTGTAGTGAAAGTTTCAAATTCAACATATTCAACAAAAACCAGCGTGCATATATTTATTCTTTAAAAAAAACATGCATCTTCCACAATTTCACGGGTGTAGAAATGGTCTCTTTCATTTAAGTGTATTGAACCACTCCTTACAAGTGCAATGCTTAAATTTTTTGAACTGCTTAGTTGAATACAGATTGAATTTCAAATGGCCATTTATAGAACGATTTACCTCAGAGTAAGAGTGCCTCTGTCAGAAATGGCAATTACACTGGCGTGCAGGTGCGTTTTTGCTAGCGTGGTACATTTCCTCACCAAACTAGAGCCCTATATATCAAGTCTTTCCTCATTCATTTTACATTTCATATCAGGAACCAATTTCATCACCCTTCTTTGCACGTTATCGAGAGCATCTATATATTTCTAATAGTGTAGTGGCCAGAATGGCACACAATACTGTAAATGTGGTCTGATAAAGGCATTGTATGAAATCAATAAAAACCTCCTCTGATTTATACTCAGTCCATTTAGCTATAAATCATAGCATCCTGTTGGCATCTTTTACTGCTACAGCACTATGTCTAAATCCTAAAAGACTTTCTATTTTTTTTTATTTGTTCCAGACTTTTTCCCATTTTTCTCCCAATTTAGTGGTCAATTATACACTCTATTTTTATTTCGATTTGCTCTCCCCACAAAATCCCTGCCTGCCTCTACAGAATTCACCCACCCATGTTTTGGAGACACCCTTCCGCGCTTCTAAGCTAGTTCATGCCCCCTCCCCCCTTCCCCTGGAGAGGACAGCCAAACACCGCTCCCAATCGAGGCTCCCCACCAGGGCTGGTCTAGCACAGCCGGGTTTTGAACCACAACCATGATAGGCAGCTCACACTCGTAAATGAGTTTGTTAGATCGCTACGCTATCGGAGGCCCCATCCTAAAAGGCTTTGATAAACTAATACTCCCAAGTAACCTCATCGCAACTGTCATTTTTTTCACTTGTGTGTAATATACAGAATTTTGCAACAAAATAAAGCCCTTTGTGTTATATGCTGAAGCCACTTAACTCATTTATATATATATATATATAAAAACTCCTTCTGAAAACAAGTCACTAATACATTAACTAATTAGAAAGTACTTTTATACATCCGTTTAATCCGCTCCCCTTAATATAGGTATATACTTTTCCATGTGTCCAGTTTACAGAGATGGCATAAAATATTCTGGTCAGTCGAGAAGCTATGATATACCTGTGATGTTACTCTGTGTCATAGCTGAAGTGTCTCAGCTGGCATCTTGCAGAATTGAGAGAAGAAGGTGGCTTGCTGCATACGTTTCAGAGGGCAGGCATACTGGTCCCTCCTGAATTGGATATGTCGCAATGTCTGCAAAGCAACACCCCTTCTCTACGTTCAAGCCATTTTCTCCAAATTAGCAATTTTCCAATAAGGCAGTTACAATGAACAATTAGGTAACATTCAATTGCAATGCCAAATTGCAATTGTAGCCCATTTAGACTAAGGAGTTACTTTTTTTAAGCTTCCCCAAGTAATGCTAGGTCAAAACCATTGCGCGTTAAGCCCCCCAGGTGGTCTAGCGGTTACAACGTTCAGTGCTGGCCACTGTGACCGGGGTTCGATTCCACCAGCCTCACCAGTATCGGTTCTGGCCGGGAGTGCCACTAGGGGGTGGCAATTGACTGTCCGCCCCAGGGAGGGGGGAGTGAAGCCAATTTGAGTTTCCTGCGTATAGGAGTGACTAGGAGTGTACAGTCGATGGCTTGGCGAGTGCCAGCTCAAAGGAGGCATTATTATTATTAAGTTATGTCCTGCCATCCGAGTTGTCACAAAAAAATTAAGCCCTATCCCGGAAATAATTAGGGTTTCCATTTGACATAAAAGAGCATGAGAATACATTATGATGAGAACGGGCAGTTTGGCCCATCTAGGCTGGTCATATACTTTGCTAGTTTTGGCAATACATTCCTTAGATTTATTGTACTTTCCAAATAATGTCCTGCAAATATTCAACTTTCATTGAATTATGACCTAATTTTGACAAGTTGTAACTGCATTATGTCTCATTTTGAGCTATTTAAAGTTACCTGTCAGCTTTACACATAAATAGCACTGTGATGCATGGTCAAAACATTGTGCTAACATTGTGAATATTAATTATAATCATGAAATGTGTGTGAGCATGGCTGTTTGTTGTCAGGCCTAAGATTGGCATGACTCAACAAAGAAATCTTGGCTAACACGGTATCTTTCAAATATAGTGTTATTTATGCAGTCAACACCTTTTGCTTTTTGTTTTTTTCCAGTAGAGAACTTGCACATATGTTGACCAAGTAAGTAGCTAACTTTAGACAGCCCAGGGTCTGTGATGTAGGTTTAATTTATTCACAGCAAAAATTAAAACCTGGTGCTAAACTGGGCCTTAAGTGGAGAATCTGAAAAAAGTAATTTCTCCATCAATTCCAAACCATCAGTCTTTATTAGCATCAGTTACCAGGGCTTGTAGATACGCATCAAGGTTGTTAATATTTAATATCCGTGCGGTCACAGATGTAATTTATAGAAAGTTGGCACATTGCCTTTTAATCATTGTTTGAAAACTCTCCATCTGGTATCAGGGGCCCGCAGGTGTATGTGAGGGAAGCCAGCACATTGAAAGAGCCTCGGTGTGTGTGGAGGGATTTGCAGGTGATGGGAAACGATCTGGGATACTGATACAGTTTGACTTGGTGGAGGGCCAATAAGGCGGTGTTTTCTTTTCTGTTTCTTAGCCTCAGAACAGAAATGGATGCATTCAGAGTACACCATCTAAATTGAATTTACTCTCACAGCGTCTGCCATCATTTCTGCCCTGAAGGGGAAGGCACTTACACCACTTTGACTACCAAAGTCAATGTTAACCAGTATATTTCCCGCCTCATCCGAAAAGTATTACCAATCCGGTATGTTGTATCTTATCAAAAAAAGAAGAAGCAACCTTTGAACTGCCACAAGTGGACTTTTATAGATTTTTGAATTGAGCCCAAAAGTTAGTGACTTCTTACAGAGTGCTCAAAGAACGCCTTTCAACCTCATCTTCTTCAAGTAGCATCAATGACCAGCCCCTAAAAAAATTCAATGGACAATCTTTCAGTATATTTCCATCAAAGAGGGTGATTCTAGCTGAAGTAAATTCAAATGTGTAGGAATGAAGCAGAAAAGTGGATTGTGAAAATATAACGGCTTTATTTGCTATAGATTTTTTGTTCCAATTGGATCACAATTTGATTATTGTCATCTGAAATAATATTAACATTTTTTTAAATGTCCATCTTTAAACAATGAAAGATGTACCCTGCTGTGAAAGAGACCTAAGTAAACGATATAAAATTATTAAAAATCGAAAAGATAGAATAGCAAAAAAAGTGCTGTTGTTTCAAAAACAAAGTTTCTCTGGAACAGGGCATTTCTCCTTAGTCATATATATTTATCTGTGCATAAAAAAGATAATTAAATCTCAAACAATCAGTTGTTATATGACTTATAAGTCATTTCATAATCTCAGAGTCCAGTGCCCTTGATCAGTCCTCACACAATGATGAAAAAAAAAAAAATCTTAAATATTTAAATCTCTAACATACAGTAGGAGCTATTATAATTGTTAGGGCTCATCTCACAGTTAAACTATAATACATCATATTGTGAAGATTAGGGGAAGCTTTGTCAGGGTTAAAATAGAATACAAGTCATACATATGAATTACTGCTTGGGCCACATGCTTTGGCATCATGTTTTGCATGATAAATATCTTGTTGGTGCCGGAAGCCATATCTTTGTTCATCTGTCACTGGCGCAACCTCCAAATCTGGAAAATAGGTTCCTAACAGAAAATTCACATTTAATATGTGAATCAGAATTGGCTCGGTGACATTGTGTGGTTACAGTACAGTGTTTGTGAAATGAATACACATCAGGGTGTATTTTTGTCAGTTGCAAACCCGTCAAATCTGCTGCAATATTTGCCCTACCTTGAAATTCTGCACACAGAGTCATATTTGATACACAAACGTATATATCCACCCTTTCGTTCTTCAGCTTGGATCCTTGGGCATGTCCCATTCCTCGTGTCTAGCATCTGATCCCTCCGATCGCTAAGTGAAATGTGATCCGGTGCAATGTTGCCCTTTGGTGCTTACAAATCATTATCTGTCACTATGAATGAGGTGGAATCTAGCAAGGTTACGTTGCTCTTATGGGTCACTGTTTGTTTCAGCAAGAGCACGCTAAGCAATCGCTGATGTAGATTTATTTTGGCATACTTTATCAGCATCCTGCTCATCTCACCTGTTACCAGATGTTCCTGTCAAGTTTTCTTGCTATTACTTTTGCTCTTGTGGTGTGAAATGCATTTAATGCATCTTGCCATTGTGGATGCAAGAAAAATAGTCTGGAAAATAGATGGATGAATAAAATACAATTAAACAAATGTTTATAGTCATATTACATAGGTCTTTTCTTATTTATGTTGAGCTTGCATTTCAGTGTGGAAGGCTGTCAGGGTGCTTTGCAACCTCTAGTTTTTCAATGCCTCAGGGCACCCAGCAAGAAAGATTAACTGTCCAAAAGGGGTGCCTACCAGGCAACATCCACATTGACTGCTGACCAGTAACCATGAACATGTCCAAAAATGGAAATAGATTTTTTTCTGACAATAGTTCCATACGAGTTTCCCCAAATCAGATCAATGTGTCCCTTTTCAATGCAATGGCCTGTGATCGAATCGAGAATGTGATAACCTGGTAGATTGGCATTACGTGCTCTGTGTATTTAAACAATCAGGCAACACTTTGCATTAGAAAGGAATGGCTGTTCAGGAGAAAGAAATAATGCCAGGTGTCTTCATCAGGATTCTCAAAACCGGAACACTGGCTCGATCAAGTCATAGCAAGTGGGGTACGGTGTTAATATAACGCATACATATTCAAAATGCTACTATATTCCAGTTAATATTGGAAAATATGTGTGCGCCCATTAATGTGGTCAATGTAAAAATGAACCTTTAAATTCTTGACATGAGTTTTACTGCTCTTAGAGGTTTGTTTTTGAACAAGTTTAATGATGTATAATTGAGCAAAATAAATACTTATGTACAGTATATGCAATAGGTGCTCAATGACCATCCATACTATCAAAATCCCATATGCTTCATGCATGCTTACGGTACCGTGCATGTCATCTGAACAAATTCCTCTCAGTATGCATTCTTCCAATTATTATTGTTATTATTATTATTTTAAACGTACGCTTTTACTACCCGCATCTTTTTAGGTTGCTCAGAAAATAAGTCAGCTATCTGACCTAGAACATAATGAGTTGCTCAATTTCTGGATTCCACTAATTATTTGTTGTTGTCCACACCGTAGCTCAATCCAGCGCACATCTGAAGTTTGAAAGGTAAAGCCAGCTTATTCCATCAAAACCAATTTAATGCTCTACTGCCCTGTGTTTTGTGACACATTTCTTTTTTAACAAGCTGACTAGCAGCGGTGAATAACATCGCACCCAAAGCAACTTTGCAAAAAGCCCATGTTTAATTTAGAACAATGATATGCCTCACACAGAACAAATAGGGTCCACTGTGGCATGTATCAAGAATATTTAACACATTTCTGCCCAAAATAAAAGCTGAATAGAACATATATAATAATACATTCAAATTGTGAATAGTAAATATAATAAATGCATACTTTGTTCTTTTATGCAGGCACTGATGAATTCAAACAGGTCAGGGTGACTGCATATGGACTCATGCGTATCTTTCTCAAAACTATTGTCTCATTTGAAGTCTATCAAAGAGCAGACATATAGTATTTTCAGTTTGCCCTTGAATGATAAAACAGGTTATATATTAATACATACAGACTGATTAATATCAAATGAGACAAAAGCCTTCCTTTACTATGTCTACCTGTTTCCTCCCTTCGCTTACAAGAGTGCCTTTTGAATCTAGGAGCTAACAATGACACAGCAGTTGGGCATGACCTTAAATGAGTTACACCAAGGTTATCTAATGCAATCTTGGTCTGCACATATTTTACTTAGAAACTGTTGAACATTCAAATTAAGTAGAACATGGTACATATGCAGTATATGCATTGCAAAATCCTGAAGTGAGAGAAAGTTTATATCCTCCACACTTGTAACTGCATGTTAGCTTGGCTTTAGCTTTTATTCCAATATTAAACAATATTGTTGGGCACTTGGGGTGTCCTTCATGGTTTGTTGACCAACGTGGCTGAAATATATCTCTTCTCCTCTTGTTTTCTTATTGTTAAGTTCTCTAAATCCCTTTGCTTCTAGTTTTAATGTCATAAATAGTTAAAGAAATGCGGTGTTCATTATGTATGATATTATTGGGAATTGTGTAGGCGTTCTACCCCATGTTGTGATGTTGCCCCATGTTATGACATCATCATTGGGAAGAGCATCATTTTTATTTCATTTGGATTATCTCTCAGCCTGTGCTCCGTTGACTTTCATTCATTCTTGTGTCACCAAGAAAACAAGGTGACATAGTTTAACTGCCAATGAAAAACAGAATAATTCCAAATGGAACTGGAAAAAAATGAAAATAAGGCAGAAACTGTATCCACAGTCGGCCAGGGTTGGGAGGGTTACTTTGTAAATGTAATTAGTGCCTGAATACTGATTACACGGCTCTGAAAGTAATCAGATACGAATACAGTTACATGTCTCAAAAAAGTAACGTATTCAGATTACTTTTAGAATACTTTTGGAATACTTACCTTTTCCATCACAGATGGGTATGTTTTGGGGTACAGGAGACATTTGGAAGCTGTTATATAGCCAAAGGTGGTGCTACTTAGTACTAAAAGGGTGCTCAAATTTTTGCACAGGCCATGTTCACTTTTTTATTTTATCAGTAATACATTTAAATAGTTAGTATGCATTACACTTTGAAAAAGGATGTCATGTTCAACTTTCCACTGTGTAGAGGTCAGGTCAGCTTCTGTTCATTTAATAATAAATACTAATACATTTGAGATGTCAATTTAGCTAAATATATGCAGCATTGTATCTGTTTTAGTCATCATCATTAACATGTTATGGAATTAGAATGGACAGATAAAAAATTAATCATAATACAAAGCAATGGGAAACTGAAAGGCAAGTTATTTTACTGTTTTAATGGCTCATCATGAGCATAACTCAAACACAACATCTGAAACAATGTAATAACATGTTTTTGAAACTTTTTGTGCACTGGAATAACAGCGATTTGTGATGGCTTAGAAAAGTGAGTGTTGGCGGTGCGTTAGTAGATTAGTTGGTTAGTACTATACACATCTACCTAATATATACAAAGTGCAATCTAGAAATAAGAAGGAAGCGAGATAATCGGCAGTGCATAACGAAATAAACAGAACAAGGACAGACAGGGAGCAGAATGACAGAACAGGGAAAATGACTGGATAAAGAATAAGAATAGACTGGAAAAATAAACAAAGACCAAAAACAACAGAACAGGAACAATTGGCTACCAAATAGGTGTGGGAGAAAACTGGGAAAAAGAATAAAAGAAGAAAAATGTAATCGTTTCAACAATATCACAAGAAAGCAGTATAAAATCTATTGAGCAAAGAGCAGTTATTGAGATAAATATCAGACCATGCCTCAAACCAGAGGGTTAATGGCTAAGGTCAGGTAATAACTTTTAGCAGCAAATTACTGCAGAACTGTGTTCATTAAGCTGAAGGTTAGCAGTATAAAATAACATTGACTTACTCAAGTGCTGTGTTTTTAAGATTCTAAAGTCAAGTGCTTTTTTGAAGATTCCTTTGATGCTGACAGCATCTTTATTCCTGGAAGACACAAGGTACACTGGACCGACAGATTTTTCCCATGGTCTTCTTGGTCTTGTTTAAACTGGAAATGGTGTCGATAACACCACGAACTGAAGGCTGACTTTTCTTGTTGCTGTCAATGTTTCTCGCAGTGTGGTCGCGCACTTTTTTTAAAAAACATTTTTTTTGGTTCTGTGCAGCAGCGGTAGTTTTCGTGAGCTGTGTGATGATAATCATATAGGCGTGAGAATTTCATGCTGTAGCTTTAGTAATGAATATCAGCTCATTAATGTTTGTAAGGAAAACTTTCCACCAAGAATTCCAATAAGTATTCCAAAATGTATTCACTTCAGGTTTATTAAAGTAACTGTATTCAGATTACTCGTTTTTCAAATATAACGCGAGCTGAATACAGTTACTTGATTTTTGTATTCTGATTACGTAACGCCGTTACATGTATTCTGTTACAACCCAACCCTGCAGTCGGCAATGGACTTCTCTCAAGTTAACAAGTTCTGGATCTCTCTGGATCAAGGGTCATGGCCTGCTCCCTCCATCTTCTCCAGTGACGCCATTCTGGTAGTTTTGTGACCAGAAGCGGAAGTGCACCTGCAGTGCAGTTGTAAACGAGCTTGGTTTAGGAAGAACACGTTACCTGTGTCAGTACGGCTGGGTATTGGCAGGTAACGCACGATGCACATCTCAATTCGGGAGTAGTGATATGACACAACAGGACACTTCCACCAAAAACATGCCTTCCTTCTAGGTTAGTCATTTTTAGAACTGTTTTTTGAATTTAATCAGGAATGACCAGCTCAAAAGCCAAATTTATGTATGTGGCACTAATCACTGCCATCCTAATGGGCCCTAGTCTTTATTATGTTTGCAGCTCATATTGTTGCCTGACGCATATTTTGGAGATGAGGACCATTCTACATATTTGGCCATGGTTTTGACATAAATATCTCTCTTGGAGTTGGTGGCTGTGGGACAATACCCACGTCCTCCTCATTCTGACCATTGATCATCATGAACATGAACTGGTCTCAAGATTTTGTTAATTTTCAGACACTTCCTCCTCTTCTTCACTGTCCTGATCAAGGTCAAGGACTTCACTGTTATGATCAACGATGTGCTCCAGAACCTCCTGGGCTGTCATCCCTCTGCTCATGTTGCTCATTTTATCAACCGCTGAGAGTGTGCAGGTGTTGCTGTAGAGTGTAATGCTGATAGGACCCCCATGCAAAGTTATGCATGTGGGAAATAAAAACATAAGACAGGAGCATTTTATGGGAGGAGAAAAGTTAGTAGATGTTCAAGAAAACAACTTGTAGATTGTAGATTGTACTTTGAAAAAGACTTAGACTTTGATCAACTACAATTCGTATCTGCATCAAAGCAATGTGCTACAGCAGTGAAAAAGGCCAACAGGATGCTGGGATGCATAGCAAAAAGTATTGAGTATAAATCAAAGGAGGTTAAATTAATGTTATATAATGCCTTTGTCAGACCTCACTTAGAGTACTGTATTCAGTTCTGGGCACCGCACTACAAGAAAGATTTAGAAGCTCTTGAAAAAGTTCAAAGAAGGGCAACTAAATTGATACCTGGTATGAAAGGTAAAAGTTATGAGGATAGACTTAAGGCACTCAATCTATTTAAGTTGAGCAAACTGAGACTTTTTGATTGAGGTTTTTAAATTGCTTAAAGGGATTAACAAAGTTAACTACTTTTTAAGATAAATGGGGCAGAATAGACCACAGGTGGAAATTAGTTAAAGGCAGTAATAAAAATAAAAGTTTTTCTTTACACAGAGAGTTGTCAGTGCCTGGAACAGCTTGCCAGGTCAGGTAATAAAGGCAGAAACACTTGGGCTATTGAAGTCTAGGCTAGATATTCTTTAGATTAGGACATGACGAGCCTAGATTGGCTGAACGGCCCGTTCTCGTCATGATGTATTCTTATGTTCTTATGTTCTTATGCAGGACCCTTTTAGCATTTTTGCCCCTCCCCCACTGAGTGTGGGTGGAGTTCCTCTCCAAGAGAGTTAGAGTCCCATCGCAGGCGTAATAACATTTGCACTTTCTCACACTTTACAGGTGAAACAGGAAGAGAGGGGAGGTAGTTCGGTTCCATTGTTTCCCGTAGCAACAAATTGTATGCATGTGTGTGTGTTTGATTTGGGAGGAGGAGTACAATGGGAAGGAGTAGCCAATAACCTTTTGTCTCTTACAGTTGCAAAGAAAAAAATCTATTTTGGTCTAAATTTGATACCTTTGACCCCTTTTAGCCTCTACCCTTACTGCTGGGTGAAATTGACCAGAACAGCATCTGTGTAATATAAACATGTGGTGGAAGCCTGCAAACATATCAACTCAGTCACTTTCCATTTACATGTTCATTACACTAATTAATGCCAGCAGGAAAGGTTTCATGCATACTTCCAAATATGTTTCCAGTATTTTATCACTTTCAAACAGGTCAATTTGATCTACAACCTAACAGAAGGGTTAAAACATTTTAGAGGAGCGCTACACTAGTAAATGTAATACAAAATAAAGATGTATTTAATGATAAATCCTTGTGGTGTTTACAACTAGGTGACTGGAAATGTGACTAATTGATTGGACTCACACGACACACAAATGTTAGCATTGGGACTGGAGGACACCATCTTAATGTAACGAGTTGCTTCTGCCTGCAGCAAGTTTCAAACCGAGGATCCCAACGTGACAAGAGACACGATTAGCCCACTATGCTAATCTCGCATGCTGGGGACTCGCTGAGCTAAAGACCCGAGTCCCCAGCCAAGGGAACTAATCATACTTATGAATGTCATTTCCTGCAGCGGGTGCTCACGTGCTTAACTCACGTCTTCCAAGCTCCACTACACTCTCCCCTGCAGCAACTGCAACTGCAGCCCAACTAATAGACATCAGTCGTATGATCCGGGTCATGGCACCAATGTAATGGAGCTGGTTCTGCCTGCAGCGAATTTCGAACCGAGGATCACAATGCCACAAGAGACACAACTAGCCCACTGAGCTGAAGACTCTTATCAACGTCATTTTCTGCAGTGGACGCTCACGTGCTTAACTCACGTCTTCTGAGCTCCGCTACATTAAAACTATTAGAATTGTCTCCCATAGAATAGAAATTCCAAGCACTTTCAGAATGATCGATCTTTCATCCTGTACACATATTCATATTCTTCATCAAAGTCTGTTCTTAGCTCAATTCAGCTATATTTATTCTTGACACTGCAATGTGATCGCCAGTTAGACACAAGTCTGGTCTTGTCGATTGAATAATCAGCCACAGAGTGTCTGTCGATTTAATAATCAGCCACAGTGTCTGTGTAAGGCGTGTTTTATTGAATGATTTGGTTTTAAATACCAGAATTCCCCAAAGATGAGTCCTGCCTCCTGTTCTCTATTCAAAGTATGTGATTATGTGCAATAACAAGGGTCTGACTCATCAAACATGTACAATTCATTACATTACTTGTGGATATCACACCCACTTTTCGCACATTTTCTGCAAATAAAAACTTTCGTCTCCTTATTTGAAAGCCAGTTTTCTAGAGCTCAATATCAAGAAAAACAAAGCACTGGAGATGGGGGCAGACTGCCTATGTTTTGAGCCACTTACAACAGAAGGTCATGAGGCTGAGCAGATCTCAACTTCAATTTAACATACCCTGGGATGATTTTATATTACAAATTGACATTTTCTTTCATTTTTCATTTCTGACAATTTGAAATACATTTAGAAAAGGGAATGACTCAAAATGATAATGTTTTAATGTAGATGAGGTTGTGACATACAGATCACTTGACCTTGTACAGAGGGTAGACAGAATAATGGAAACACCAAACAATATATGGATATTTATTAACTAATAAGGAGTTTGACCACCAATGGAATGCTGTCATACAAGTTTTGAACTGTTTCAGGTGGGTTATTGAACCAAAGAAAGCCTCCATTTCTTTGAGAGATGAAGGCAGTGGAAATCTACTCCGTACTCCAGTACTATGTTCCAGAACTTCCCATAAAGGTTCAATGAGGTTTAGACTTCGTTCTGGTGTTCATAAAACCACTCTTGAATCTGTTTAGTAGTATGTATGGGGCATTATTTTCTTGGAAAATTGATCTTAATGGACCCTTAATCTTAATGGACCCTAGGGTGCACCAGGTCACCTAAAATTGCTTTGCGTTCCTTGGACATGAGTCTACCATACAGAGTAATAATCATACCCAATGACTCCCACAAGATGGCTGCCGATATCATAACAGATCCACCACCATGTTTAACAATTTGGAACAGGCTATGTGGGTTGAAGGTTTCCTTTGATTTTCTCCAAACATAAACCTGTCCAGATGTAGGAAAAAGGGTCAAAGATATCTCATCAGACCATATTACTTTGTTCCACAGCTCAGAAGTTCAGGTCAATATTCTCAATATGCATGAGGTTATGCGTTGCTGCACATTGGCCTTGGTTACAAGCAGTTTCTGAATGGTGATTTTTAAAAATCTGTTGGATCAGATGTTGCTTTAGAAACTCACATGTTAGTGCTGATTTTAAAATATCTGTTATAGCAGAAACATAGGAAATAGGAAATTAGTACTGAAATTAATATGAAACACATGTAGACTCCTTAAGTTAGTTTCTTTAAAATATGTCATTTCATATATCAAATATTTCATTTTGTGTGTCCATTATTTTATTTTGTCTACCCCCTGTGTCTATGCATGGCAACATCTTGGTAAAAGTTAAAACAATTATGGCAAAAATTGCCAATGAAGTGAATAAAATAACCAGCACTAAGCAACTTCAACAATCCGATTAATAAGTGAAGCAGTACAAAGAAATACTGTTCAAATCTCGATTTTACACAGCCACTGAACTAATGAATTCAAAATTTGCCTTCAGAGCTTAGATTTAAAGCTCAGCTTACACGGAAAAAATGTCTATAGAAATATATAATTCTGTCTGCAATTTTGATTCTAATCAAATAATTGATTTGAATTGGGGGATGGGAAACTTAAATGTAGAGTGGAAAGTGTATGCAGGTCAAAAGTGGTGTCATAGGGGTTTTACCATGTATGTGCTTCCTGTACTGTTTGTCTATATACAATGAATGTATTGAACGAGTGAGCTGACAGAGAATGTGCATTTTTAATTTTACAGCATTTTGGATAAATAACGGTGATCAGCCAGATACTGTGTCACAAAGCCTTATCCCTAATTCATAAATGCACATATCAATACACAAAATCCAAAACACACATGCACACACACACACACACAAACAGCTGGCTGCAAACATAATCCAGCTCCCGGGAGCTTCTTCCAAACAGCCAATGCATGATTTTTTTATTTTTTATTTTTTTTTTTGATTTTTCCCTGTTTTTCTCCCCAATTTATTAGCCAATTATAGCCTATTTTTTATGTCAATTATCCCCTCCCTCGTATTTGAGAGGTCACTGCCGTAGTCCTGAAACCAGCAGTGACATGTGCGAAGCATCGCCTCCTCCGAGCTGGAACCTGCCAAGCCGTCATCATGACACGCAAGGCCACTCATATACGCAGCAAGGTCATATCGGCTTCCCTCCCCCCTCCCTGGGGCAGACAGCCAATTGCCGCCCCCTAGTGGCACTCCCGGCCAGAGCCAAAACTAGCGTGACCTGGAATCGAACCCCAGTCACAGTGGGCAGCGTCAGACGTTCTACCGCTACACCACCCGGGAGGCCAGCCAATGCATGTGATATAATTTATATCATTACATTGATCAAAGGCATTTAATATGTTTAATGTTTTAATGTTTTTTTAGATTTATTTCAAGGCCTGGATTTTGATCATTGGATTTACATTCAAATTAAGTTAATACAAAAATATGACAAAATGCTAGAAAATATAATATGTGAGTAAATAGAGAACATATCAATTTCCAGAAAAAAAACAGTTTTCAACTTAACTAGCTAGTTTTTCTTGTACACAGTCAGTGATTGCTGTTTTTAGTTAACCAATAGATGAAGGAACTACATAACATGGCAAACACATAAATATTAAATTGTGGTCATTTTGTCTTGCTAATGGCCTTTTTCTGTGTGTATAAATCTTAACAGTGTAATACATCACTTGAAACCATGTATTCTCTCAATATATACAAACTTGGTTTGGAAAAATCTCCTTCTCAAGGTGTGAGTGAGAACCATGGCTTATGTTTTATTGTGTGTGTGTGAGTGTGCGTATGTATGTGTGAGCATATCTGTGTGTGCGTGTGTGTGTGAGCTTATCTGTGTGTGTTTGTGCGTGCGTGTGTGTGTGTCTGCGTGTGTGTCTGTGTGTGTGTGTGTGTGTGTGTGTGTGCGTGCGCAAGGTTCTAACATCACACACTATTTATAACTTTGGCATGATTAAAGACGGTTGCATATCCCTGCCTCTAGGTAATGATGAATAAATGCATGGTGCACAGGTAAGGCACACTGAAATTAAAATTTGAAGTGAGTGTGGATAGCTAATTCTACACTGCATTTAAATGCCTCTCTGGGGATCTGAGTGCTGTTGTTATCAGAAATAAAAAAATAACAGTCAAGTTTCAGGTAATAAACTTTGTAACTTTAGTAAAAAAAATGTATATATTATGTTTATTTTATTTAACTTTTTTGTTTAATGAGCACAACGTATTATATTGGAATTCAGATGTCTGTTTTCCTACCAAAACACATTTCACTGGCTGCATATTTCTCTGTGGCTGCTGGATGAAGACCTGGAATCTTAGCTCATAAACTATGTAAATTTATACAGTATTCCTCATTATCCAACTCAATTTTAATGCATTGTGTGCTTTACTTTGGGCAATGTATGTGTAGCAACACACACAATCTCTGCTCTCAGACTTTGTAATTCGACATCCTTAGGAGGAAACCCAACAGCAGACGAGAGAAAACAGAATCAATTCACCGTCTTAAGGAATAGTTGGTCCACTCTTTATTGGATAGGCCTAGCTGAAAAACCTGAATTAAATCATACATATATCATACATTTTGATACAGTTTCAAATATTATGTGCCCTATACAGTCCTTGGATAGTGATGAGATTGTATTGGTCATCCAGGAAAAACCTTGGATAATCTAGTAAAAAAATCTTGGATACATTGAGAAATGTATTTCACTTGTGATTCTGTGCCATCGTGGAGTGTTGTGTTAGCCCCAGAACAGTCTCCTTATTTCTCATTAATGTACCTGCGGTCATAAGGAATCCTACTGAATTGAATTAATCTCAATTTTTCATCTCGGTTGCACAATACCAACTAAAAATAAAACCATAGCACATACTGCTAGGGGAGGTGGGGGGTCCAAAACATACAAATATCAAGATGGACGATTGAGAAGGTACACAACAATCAAGCAATATTTTGTTTCTGTCATCTTTTAGGTAAAGATGGAAGTTGCACTTCATCTGCATTTCTAAATATATTAAACTATGGAGATAATGCTTAGTCACTCAAAAAATTATCTCTTGTGGAAAGGAGGACCAAAGGTGATTTTAATAAATTAATGCGTTTGTAGCCCACGGAGACAGCACCCTTGGGAAATAACTGGGTTACATACCTTGGGAGAATATGCTGATGGAACGTTGAGTGACTCAACCTCATTGGCCTTAAATATTATATGTCAGCTCCTGTTCATCGTGTCTGCAATTGTAGGGGCTGGAAATTAGTTTCCAGGTATCAACGAAATGTAGAATTCATAAAAAATAACAAATAATTAACAATTTATGGTCAATTGACACGCCATTGGGCAGTTGTCCAAATGGCGTCTCTACGAATTTGTTGATGTCACAAGTTGGGATCGGTGTGGGACCATAGCCCGGCGTAACCACAGGCCCCTAAGAGGAACCCAGGGGAAGATCCGTCACCTCGATGTCACCAGGTGCACATGCAAATATTCTCCACAGTAACATAATTGCAGGTCTCTAGATAGTTTTCACAGTGCAATATCCACAAGAGTCAAATTGCAGTTCAAGAGAACCTTTCCTGTGGCATTCTCGTGGCACCAAGGTTCAAGATATTGTGCCTTTCTTTACCTGAGTTTCTGTTATTACCCTCTGATTGAGGATTACTCCTATACATTGTGTTGTATTAGGGTGGGGCTCCTTATATAATCAAATTATTATTGAAACCGCTTTGAACCCAAGAGAGTCACAGGCCCAAATCATTTTTTCAATATCTTAAATACAGTAAATGTGGGGCACAAATTGGATGTGTATTTTTTAAATAATCACTTTTTTATGTCTTAGCCCAGCTGTTACCATTGCATCTCATCAAAATAAAACCACACTCATGCACAAAACTCAAAAATAAAATTCTTCCCTACTTGTGGTCTGAAGCGCTCTCACAAATTTCCCAATAATTGGATGTAGAGCTGCTATGCCTGGCATTGGAATCATGACTCCTGAGAGAATTTGGCCAGGACAGACAGAACATTTGTTTTTCTTTGATTTAAAAGAAAAAGAAAAAAAGGTTGCTATAGGCAAGCATGGGGCAGCTGGGGGTTGTGAGCATCATGCAGCCTCTGGTCTGCTACACAACAGAGGCTCTGATTCCAAATAAGAGCATCTGGACAGCTGAAAGGCAGTAATAAACTAATACACCCCATTCAGATCTGATCCACTGCTGATTTTCGTGAGGTATATAGGCCCATAATTAAAAATAATAATATGGCTTACACTTAATTAGAGGCCTTTTCACATTAATAATAGCCAGTGATGATTCCTAAGCACAATTCTGAAACTAAACGAACATGATATATATTTTTCTGTCAGATTTTTAGTGTAAGTTGTCAATTTGGATTGTGACATGTTCAAACAAAATGTTCACCACCGCAGAAGGTATATACGTTTAGGAAGAAAACTGTGTCGGGATGTACTTGAATGTACACAATTAACCGCAAATTGTAAATGCATATAGATGCATACCATCAAATGATTTTCTGTTGCAATGCAGGTAGCAATGTTCACAATATTATAATGTGAAAAATGTGAAAGATGTTTTCATAATCAACCTTCATTGTGTACATTAGTACAGATTACTAATAATGAGTCAAATGTGCTGTAGATTTGGATTAGCGACATATTACTAAACTTCATTACAACAGTGTAAATCTTCTAATATTGTACATATCTGAACAGCGGACATACTGTACTATTCTATATTCCCCCCCTTTTGGAGAAAGCCTGCCCCCTAGTGTGCAGTAAAATAGGATATATTTTGTGAAGTAATCACTGTATGTGGTGTTGAGAACTGTGTACAGTTTGTATACCTGATGTTGTATGTTTTTTGTATGCTACAGTACTGGATTGATGTATATATGTCTTTACTGAGAATTATAGTAAAATAGTCTGATTCTCTTTGCAAGAAATCTTCTGCAGGCAGATGATGATTCAGACAATTAAAACAACTTTGCTAAAAAGTTGAATACAGGTGTGTGGCTATACGATCAGAGGTGACTGTTTTTATTTGATTATTTACACAGCGATAGACGTCACGGATGCAGAAAATGTACAAAATAAAAACTGAAGGTGGCACAACTAGCCCTGTGCAACTTCACTGTAAACCTAAATCCATGTATGAACATTCTTGCTGGACCAAGGTATGCAAACAAAGGGTTTGAATCCAATCAATAAATGATGGGGGGGAAAAAACTATCAATTAAGAAATATACACTACCGGTCAAAAGTTTTAGAACACCTAAATTTTTCCAGTTTTTATTGAAATTTATGTAGTTTAATGTTTCAATGTACTCTGAAATTAAAGCACAGAACAAATAAACAATTGGAGATAAAAAATAAATCATGGAATCTTTTGTTTAAAAACATTTAATCAAAATGTTTGATTCATCAAAGTAGCCACCTTTTGCAGATGTAACAGCTGAACACACTCGTGGCATTCTTTCTACAATCAAATATTGTTTGGAAAGTTCTTCCCAACACTATTGCAGAAGTTTAAGTCTGGAGACTGTGCTGGCAATTCCATTATTTGAAGACTACCATCTTGTTCTTTTCTTTTAAGGTAGTTCTGACATAACCTGGAGGTATGTTTTGGGTCATTATCTTGCTATAGGATGAACCCCTGACCAACTAGCTGTAGGCCAGAGGGTATTGCATGGCGCTGCAACATGCTGTGGTAGCCCTTTTGGTTCAGGGTGCCAGTCACTCTGTGCAAGTCGCTGATTCTGGATCCAGCAAAAGAGCCCATCACGCTTCCTCCTCCATGTTTCACAGTTGGTGTCACACACTGAGGAACCATCCTTTTGCCTACTCGACGGTGTACAAAAACCCTGCGTGATGAACCGAAGATTTAAAATGTTGATTTACATAAGACCTTCTTCCAGTCTTCAGTAGTCCACTGGTGGTGCTTCATGGCCCAGGAAAGCCTCTTTTTCTTATTTTGCCATCTTAGCAATGGCTTTCTTACTGCCACTTGACTTGTCAAACCTGCAGCTCAAAGTCTTCTCTTCACAGTTGAAACTGAGACTTCCTTACTTCGACCAGTGTTAAGCTGTGCTTGAAGCTGTTGTCCTGTGAGCCGCCTATCATGCAAGCTGTTGACTCTCAGAAACTTTTTCTCATATATTATATTTCTCCAGTTTTCAAGTGCCTTTTGATGGTGTAGGAAACTGTAATCACTGACACCTTGGCCTTCTTTGCAATTTTTCTAAAGGATAGACCTACACTTTTAAGGGTTATAATAGTCTATCTGTCTTCCTTTCTTAATTGCCTTTTTCTCGCCATTATGATAGCAATATATTACTTCCTACAGTGCAATATAATCAAAATAATGCTTCAGAGGGTGTAGTAACACAGTCTGTTCTAACACTGCTTTTATACAGACAGAGGGTTTGTAAGTAATCAACAAAAGTTGGGACACCTGTAGGAATTGTTTACATCAACTTTCAAGGCTTAATTTATTTCCATTGCTGCAGAACAGCTGTATGTTTTTAACCCATTACTTGTTCCCTGAAAAGGACCTTTTTATTTTTTTGACCTCTGGTACCTTTGTACCATTGTAGGTTATTAACTGGACTTGAACTGCTTAAATTTCAGTAAAAACTGGAAAATGGGGGTGTTCTAAAACTTTTGACCGGTAGTGTATATACATACTTTTCAGATTCTAACAAGAAACAAATATTTAAGCTATTGGATTTATAAGTAAGATATTTCTTCTGCTCATCTTGGAGACCCATTCTCCCAGAGTGGAGTCTCAGAATTACAGAGGAGAGAGTTGAAAGGACTAGGAGTCCTCGAGTATACTCACGCTCCCGTTGTAGCATAACTTTCCACTGAAACAGATTTGTCAGGCTCATTGTGATGATCGTACTGCAAAGTGACGTAATAGTGCCTGATAAGTGACATTGTGATGGCTTGGCACCAAGTGACTGGATGTAATGGTGAAAAGTCATGTGACACGCAAAAGGCATGAAACTAGGCGACAAGGCTGAAAAATACGATGGGTCCAACAGAGTACCCAGAAGGATATGAGCCACAAAGCGAGTCGAGATGCTTTCTCAAAGCTGCAGTACGTTTGAAAAACATTATGGGTTTGGTTCAAATAAAATATAGAAACAACAATCTGTTGATTTTCCTAAAGTTTCCATATTCAATGGTTGGGGTGATTAGGTTTCAGTTTTAAATTAGTCTTTTTACAGACAGCCTGAAGAAATCTCACCTATCATTTCTGCCACAACCAGACACAACTACAAAGGATGTGTGTGCCCTACAGTAGAGTATAGGAAATATTCATATGTGCCTTGCAATGCCATCTATCTCATACCTCAATTGATTTGTATATGAATAAACCAGCCATCTTCATCTGAAATACAGTATTAAAACAACTTGCTAAAACTATAAAATAAAATCATTCACACCCTAATTTAGAAAACCTTATATTCTTATACACTGTAGTGACATGCAAAACAATGGTCCATCAAGTGAATATATTTAACTTGTGTGACAGTGTTCCGATTGTTAGTAATTCCTTCACATCGCAGTATGATATTAACATGACAGAGAGATGGAAAAAACGAATTTGCTTTGAAAATGTAGATTTTTTTTTTGCTTAGCAGTGGCATTGATTGACAAGGCTGCGAAGATGATATGACTCCATCAGGCATTGTTTAGGGCAGCCCCTGACAGGTGTGGCCTGTCGCAGAGAGATGAATGATGTAGATCGTCTACCCACATACGCTGAAGGTATGCTTGAGAAACTCCAATTTGACTAATAAGGATTTTGATGACTGCCTGTTAGATGTGCAGGTAAGGTGGATTTAATCATGCCCGAGGCAGTATTTACAAATTCATAATTCACAAATGAAGATAAATGGAATACGTAACGACCAGCATGGAGATGCCTAGGACAAAAGGGACAGATCAACACTACATATCACACACCTTTGTTGCCAAGGAAATCAATTAGAGATGAATAAATGCCATTAATTTATCGTAGATTTCAAACATAGCAGCAACCCAGCTAATAATTGTTGGTTCCCAGAACATTCCCAGGATGATTCTGCGAATAATCCCAACATAAATTTGTTCTGTTTCCTGAATGTCCCTTGAAGGTTATTTCTAAGGAGCATTGTATTTATGGTTATGGAGTGACATTCCATTTTATTCATTCCTGTCTTTTTCTACAGATTTTCTACAGTGTCAGGTGATCTTCTGACAGTAGCTGCAGAATTCACTTTCAATTACAATTGCATGTTGCCCCGATGTTGGGCAGAGTGCTCCTTATAATGCTCCAGCTGAAAAGGCTTTGTGACCAGCTACAATGTGGTACCCAATCCTTATTATTCAGTAATAAGTTGGCATGTATATTATGACTAAAAAGCAATCTGGGGCCTGCTACCATGCTATGCAGGAGGAAATTTGGCCATGGCAACAGCCAGGTGATGCAGGAATATAGAGTTTGAACTGATTTTTATCATGATTGTTAAGCTGATATGGGAAGATGGGAGATGAAGAACTGTTCCCTCTGAAGAAATATAAAACATCCAGTGCCCCAGGACAGTGTTGAGGCACAGTGCTGTAGAAAGGTGCCACCCTTTTGATTAAACATTAGACCAAAGTCCTAACTCAGTGTTGTCGTTAAAGGTCGCATAGCACTTTCTAAAAGAATAGGGGCATTAACCCTTGGTGTCCAAATTCCCACACATTGTCTCTCTACATCTGGCCACCTGATCAACCACATACATTTGATTGGCTAACACAATAGACTTATATTCTTTGGGTCATCACCGCGGATAAGAATGAAGTCCTCAGTTGAACTACCTGCGTGAATAAATAAATAGGCTATTTTCTATCTACTTTATGCCAATCATGGCCTTCTGTTTCAGCAATGTTTTACAGCCTTTTTGTACACATGGAGGTCCAGATGTTTGCCATGGTATATTCCATGAACGTATCCACATTTTCACGGTGCATTGCAAATTAATGCCATTGGTTGGAGGGAATCACCAAGATCATTTTGTTTGAAGCTATGGATGATGAGGATTAAATCGTTTTCTTTTATATTTCTTTGTGAATAAATACAGGAGTTGCATTTTCTCACAAGGTTGTGCACATAGCATGTTCTCGCCTCTCAAATTTCCAGCACTTCTCAGATAGTAATGAAATGTTTGGAGAGCAGGCGCTTATAAAAACGAAGCTGCGGTGAAGAACACCATTATCGTATTTGAGTGCACCTGCGGTACGGCCACCGAGACAGGTTTCAGCTCCATTACTGCCACTGTCAGAAAACCTCCGCAGAGCTTTGATCACATTTGCAGACTGATACTTTGTTGATTCGTCAGTGTCAGTCGCTGATGAGGTCAGGCAGTGAATCAGCGCTGAATTAATCTGGTTATTTTGTCTCAGCTGATGAAAGCCCAAGGATTAAATCATTTTTTAAGAGGCACATTTTCTATGTCTCTACTTTTCCTTTTGCCTTTTGTTGGAATTGATTTGCGGAATTGGTCTGTGGCTCATTTTTCTTTCATAGATTGCAATCAAGATAGTGCTGGCTTAATTTTAGGGTGGCCATGAGAATAACACCGATCAACATCGGATATGCATACCCACTTTATACCTGAATAGTGACATTGATTCATAGTGCACTCTATTTCACATCTGTGGCCTGGCACCGATTTCATTCAATAAAAAGTTAGTAGATAACATGAATAAATGTATTTTGACCCTTAGATTTTGAATGACCTTCCAGGTTTCATATTCCATTAACATTATCACTAATATTCTGGTATTCTGCTCACATTTGTTTATTTAGATTTGAATACGAATTGAAGCGCCATCTTCACTCATCACTCAAACCTTTTGGTTCATTTGTGGCTTGTCATCTATGAACAGGGTTTTCTGAAGACATTAATCATAGATATATTTCACTTCTATTTTAATAGAATTGTATACATCTCAATCAACATAATTGAATGTAGAAAAAACCTTATCAGCAACAATAGCACATTATTAATAAGTTTACAGAAGTGAAATTCAGTTGTTTATACTTTGATGGGGTGTCGCTGAAACTGGCCTGCTGACATTAACTTTACTACTTTACTAACTTTACTCACATTAATTATGAGTTTTTTCATTCTGCTTTATCTGAGCTAGTGTAAAAGCAATGTCTTAAATTAATCCCCTAGAGTGAAAAATAAACACACAAAATATGTTTATAATTCAAATGTGATTTACCCAGTTAATCCAAGGTTGTTTTTTTCAACAAATATGCAGCCAGTAAATTAAAATGTAGGATGAGTATCTATACAAATGAACACTGGGCAGTGTAGTATTTAATGCTTTTTTAAACATCAGTAGGTGAATACCATTCGTTTCAAAGTATCAGAAAATAAAACTCAGGGCAAGTGTTTGGTTCAGTGTACAAAGCCCTTGTGTAGTCGACGCTGATCAATTAATGTTGCTACATGCAGAATGCCCATATAATGCAGAATACCTTCTCCGGATCCGAGAAGTACGCTAGGAGCATGCAAAACCTGAAATAGTATCGAGTGGTAGCTTGTGCTTTTATCTCGATTTTTTTCTCTCCAACAAAGTAGGCTATATACATTGTTTAGTAATTATAGCACATCTGCAGCTCGTGGCTGAAAACCTGGCGGTTTCTCAGTGCTGAGCTCGACCCGTCTTCGCTCAAATCTCATCTGTGAAATTCATCGCCACGTGACTGCAGCGCTGTCTCTAATTCATCCCCCACTATTCCTCACGTCGCCCTCAGAATGTAACTGTGCTCAACACTCCTCACAAGCCCATTACTGTGAGTTATTGGGGTGGACTCTTACCCTACAGGGAACGGTTTAGTGGCGTTATAATCACAATCCCGAGGCCCACACAATCATTGGCATGGAAATGATTTTGACCGTCTACGCCTGAACTGCGTATCAGGCTGGGTCTGTTAAGGTGCAAGGTCTCTCGAGGTGCAAGGTGACATGTTCTTATTAGGGGACACGGCACAATTACATCAATTCATTCCTGTAGCGAGGATACGCCACCTGGAAGTTCTGCAGAGACTTGGTGAATGTAAAATTAATTTCAAAGAGTGGTGTTGTGGGCTGGCGGATGGCGTAGCGGTCTAACGCGCCACACTTTGTGTGGTGTGCGCTGCCCGTCAGGGACGCGGATCGAAACCCGCGTTTCTACCAGACCGGCCCTGGTCGTCAGCCCGATCGGAGGCAGCATTTGGCTGTCCGCCTCTGGGGGAGGGGGGAGGGAGAGCCGGCACGAGTCCGTCGAGGAGAAGGTTAATGGCGTCCGTGGAAGATCTCCGTCTCGGAAGAGGCGGGGAAATAGGTCCAGGAATGTGAATCTCGCTCCCAGAGGACAGGCGGCGGACTCGTGGGGGTGGGGAATTGAAAATAAAATAGAGGGTACAATAAAAAACATAAAAAAAAAAAAAAAAAGAGTGGTGTGTCATGGCCATTGTGTGTATATACAGTATGTGTGTATATGTGCAGTACTTTTATTTGGAAGCTGGCTTTGAGAAGTTGAAACCACACACTACTATATATTTGAAAGAGATATATAAGATATTTTTTCCCCCAAAGTAATCATCTAGAGAGGTTTCATGTTTCACCCGGAGGAGTGTGTGTGTGTATATATATACAGTATATATATATTAGGTCAAGCAGTGTCATTCCCCATTCTGATGGAAAATACATGTGGAGTGACCTGACCAGACTTGCTGACACAGTGATTTTACCACAAGATTTAGACATATAGAGGGACCATGCTAAATTTATATTCAGATGTTGCTAAACATCATTTAACATGCAGTTTATTTTGTTTATCATATTCAACTATTTATAAGTGTTGGATAAATGCTGTACTCCATCAGCCCTGTGTCCAGCAAAATCAGCCTACAAAAAGGAGGGAAATTGGGTGACTTTCTGCTCTGTAGACTTGAGTGAAATTTGTGTTTATATCTGTATACACACACGCGCGCACGCACACACACCTCAGACTGATGCGAATGGTAATACGGCGCGAGTTCAGTCAACTGAATTGATTCCGTCCCTGACGCGGGAAGCAAAGTCATGCCCCGCTGGCTTAAAGGGGAGAAACAAATGGGCCATGTTATTAGGCAGATCCTCTCAGAGGACAGCAATTCAGGGAGCACTTTCACTGGGCGAGTGTAACAACTTAATGACAAGGGACGGAAACCAATCCAAAGAAGCCTCAAACTTTTCCCACAGGACTAGTCCTGAGTCCTGGGGGATGGGGGGGACGGGACGGGGCCGGGGCAGAGACACAGCCTCATTGGGCCGATTGCTTGGGCAATCTTTTTTTTCAATAACATTGTGTTTTAAATGTGTTGTGAAATAAAATATATACGGTGGTGCAGTGGATAGCACTGTCGCCTCACAGCAAGAAGGTCTTTATCCAGGCCGGGGCCTTACTGCGGAGTTTGCATGTTCTACTAGTGTTTCTTCCCACAGTCCAAAAAAGTGATTATAAATTGCCCTGATTCTGAAATGTTGCCCACGATGGATTTACCTGTCCAGGGTGTATTCCTGAATGGGATAGGCTCCAGACCCTGGAATCTAGACAATGGATGGATGGATGGATGGAATAAAATATATATATTTTTGTAGTACTACACTACTTGTGAGCAAAAGTGATATACTGATTCTAAATGTTGCACAATTATTGAATCAGAACTAATTTACTAACAGCAAATTCACATTTCAGGTCATTCATTAGGTCATTCAGGCCATCTAGGTTCAACATTTACCTATAGTGTACAGAATATCTAATACTGATTCAAGCCTGGACTTGAATACGCCAAGTTTCTCTACCTCTACTATACAATCTGACAAGATTGCAGGAAATTCCAGGTATAAACTCATTTGTTTCTTGTGAGGACATCTGGATTAGATTATTGGGAGATCGTGAGAAGGGCCTTAATATAGGAGTATGCTATAGACCTCCAGCTTCAGACAGTAACATAAATAGTATGCTCTTTGGTAACATAAAACAAATCTGTGCTGAAGGAGAGACGATAATAATGGGCGACTTCAATTACCCCTCTATTAATTGGGAGATAGTGTCAGGTCAGGGCAAATGTGAAGAGGAGTTTTTAGATATGGTCAATGACTGCTTTTTGGTACAGTCTGTTACTCAGCCTACGAGAGGGAAATCAATACTGGATCTGGTTTTGTGTAACAATCCTGATAGAATTTGCAGCACAGAGGTAGGAGAACCAATAGGGGCAAGTGACCACAGTGCAGTTATTTTTGATATTTTTTGCCAAGTTAAGACAGCCTCCTCTAACTCTCAATTTTTTTATTTTAGACGAGCTGACTTTAATAAAATTAGAGAGAATTTAAGTAATATAGATTGGGTAAAACTTCTAGATTGCAGAACTGTGAATGAAAAATTGACTATATTTAAAAGGGTTATTGTAGATGTACATCCCCAAAGTAAGGAAAAATAGGATGAAAAAACTGTCTCTGCAGTGGATGACTAAATCTTTACGGGAGATTTTGAGGCAAAAGAAACGACTGTACAGAGTATATAAAAAGGATAACTCAGAGAGAAACAAGTTAGATTATTGTAATATGCGGGCTAAGGCTAAAAAGGAAATAAGATCAGCTAAAAGGCGGTTTGAAATTAAAATTTCCAAACCTCCTGGACTTTTTCGAAGAGGCTACAAAGTGTGTTGACCTGAACCAAGCTTATGATATTATATATTTCGACTTTCAGAAAGCATTTGACAAGGTACCACATGAGAGGCTCATTGCTAAAATTAATTCAGTAGGAATTGCAGGAGTAGTTTCACAGTGGGTTCATAATTGGCTGCAAGGGCGAATACAAAGAGTAACAGTAGGTGGGGCCGAATCTGACCTCAGTGCTGTGGGCAGTGGTGTCCCGCATGGATCGGTGCTGGGACCTCTGCTCTTCCTTATTTACATAAATTATCTTGATATGGACATTAGTAGCAAAATAGTTAAAAGATGATTAAATTTGCAAACAGATGATACTAAACTTTATTTTGGGAGCCCTTTGGCAAACAGTTCAATAAAATAAAAAACAGCAACAACACAATAACAGATAAAAACGGGACATTACAATCAAAGGAGAAATGATTTAAACAGAAAATCCCGAAAAATGGCGCATTCTGATATACAGGAAGTACACAGATAAAGAGGTGTTCGGGGGATCGCTGATGTGCATGAGGTGCTAAATCAGTTAGTCCATGAATTAAGTCCGTGTGTGCAGTGTGGTAATTCTGTAAAAATGAGACAAAACATTCCAAACAGTTTGGACTAAAGTAATCCAAGATGATTTAAACAAAATCCAAAAATTTATGGCAGATGATGTTCAATATTGCTAAATGTTAGTTATGCATGTGGAAATAAAAACATTAGACAGGAGTATTTTATGGGAAGGACTTAGGTGTTCAATTTGAAAAGGACTTAGGCTTTGATCAACAAATTCCTATCTGCATTAAAGCAGTGTGCTACAGCAGTGAAAAAGCCAACAGGATGCTGGGATACATAGCAAAAAGTATTGAGTATGAAACAAAGGAGGTTATATTAATGTTATATAATGCCTTTGTCAGACCGCACTTAGAATACTGTGTGCAGTTCTGGGCACCACACTACAAGAAAGATATAGAAGCTCTTGAAAAAGTCCAAAGAAGGGCAACTAAACTGATACCTGGTATGAAAGGTAAAAGTTATGATGATAGACTTAAGGCACTCAATCTATTTAAACTTAGCAAACAGAGTCTTAGGGGGGATTTGATTGAGGTTTTTAAATTCCTAAAAGGGATTAACAAAGTAAAATAGCAAAGATGTTTTAAGATAAGTGGGATCAGCAGAACAAGAGGCCACAGGTGGAAATTAGTGCACAGATATTTGGAAGTTTTTCTTTAATATATATATATGCCATTTAGCAGACGCTTTTATCCAAAGCGACTTACAGTAGTGAATACATACATTTTCAGTATATGTGGCCCCAGTGGGGATTGAACCCACAACCTAAGCGTTGCCAACATTGTGCTCTACCAACTGAGCCACAGAGAACCACAGCTTGCCAGGTCAGGTAGTAGAGGCAGAAACGCTTGGGCTATTCAAGTCCAGGGTAGATGTAGTACTAGATACTCTTTAGATTAGGACATGATGAGCCTAGATGGGCCGAACGGCCCGTTCTCATCATTATGTATTTTATGTTCTTAAGATGTTCCATGCATCGACAACTCAATGCAAAAACAAAACAAAAAAAAACTTCCTGAAATCAGTTTGGAATCTACCTTATGTAATTTCCACCTGTGCCCTCTTGTTCTGTTAACTGAACTCAACCTGAAAAAAGTTTTTAATTTTGTTAATCCCTTTTTTGTATGTAAAAACCTAAATTAAATATCAAGTATCGAGCGAATGAGAATATCCCGTGGCACATCGCTTTGCAGCCTCATTATGCTAACAGGTGTTAGCTCTCTCACTATGCTAACGGGTGTTAGCTCCTCTTCCTCTCCATTATGCTAATGGGTGTTAGCTCCTCTCCACTATGCTAATGGGTGTTAGCTCCTCTCCACTATGTTAACTGGTGTTAGCTCCTCTCTGCTATGCTAACAGGTGTTAGCTCCTCTCTGCTATGCTAATGGCTGTTGGCTCCTCTCTGCTAGCTAGCACAGGGTAAACTGTGATGCATGCCAGTTCCCAAGGCAGATGGAACAGTACCACTGAAAAGAGAGCTTAACAATTCTTGCATTTAGAGGGTGGGGGTGCAATGGGAATGGGGTTTCGTTTTGATAATTATTTATTCAATACCATTACATTACAGGCTTTTGGCAGAGTTATTAATACCATGAGTTATTTCAGAGAAATTGGCAAACATTATGAGTGTTGGTGAGGGGGGATCAGTAGATGGAGGGGGGCACACTGGGTGATGAGGGTATTAGGGCATGAATGTTATTGACTTTGTTCTTGTATTGTTTAATTTATACGGCCTTCTTTCTCATTTTAATCAATACATTTGGAGGATAATACTGCATATATGTTTTAAGCTTTTACACTTTTACACTACCATACAAAAAAAAATCACAGAAGAGATGGTTAAATATTTTTTTCCATGCTTATGTTGAAATCAGAAGAATATAAGAATATACATATAAATATAATTTAAAAATTGAACAATACTGAACTCAGGCATATGGTATATTATATGCAGCACTCGTTCAAAACAGCCCAAATCTGCCTAAATATCAAAACGCATAGGATCATAAAACATAATTTTTTGGGAGAACCCTGAAAATGTGAATGGACACCGTTGCCCAGCCTGCTCCTGACAAAATTATATGGAAAAGCAACCTTAAAGTATGGCTGATTTGTATGGAATGGGTGTTGTACAGATTAGAGAGCTACAGCTTGTAAAAATGGGATGGCTCTTTCACAGCTGCCCCGCTCATGTCTCTGAACTGGATTTCTGGGGCCCTAACATTTGAGACCTACCTCAGACATGGCCAATCTGCTTTGTGGCAAGCTTTAGTTCTACTTCTCCCTGCGAGACTATCGCTGAGCTCTGCTCATCCTCCCCAGAGAGCCCCCGGAGCCCTCCACTGCACCGAGTGATAATGTCAATCCTCTCCCCAGTCGTCCTCCTCTGATTCCGCCGTTATCGCCCATGAATAGAGAATCGAGGTCATACGAGCCAGGTGTCCACATACTCCACTGGCCGATTTTCAAACGAGTATCATGGAGAGGGAAATGTATCTCGGAGGGGTTAGGGGTTTCTTGCAGGCTGTGTAGCATGGAGCTTCGGCAAACTGATTTCCAGAGTTCAGAACGGAGAAAAATGTAAAAAGGCTTATAACTGGTTTACACTCGTACCTGGCCTGACAGGCTCAATGCGACAAGGGGAGACTGGTGGAAATCGGCATAGATACAGTGGAAATGGAAATAGATACAGTGTTAATTCACACATGACAAACTCATCCGGGTATTCAGCCGCGTAGAGGAAGCACAGTAAAAAAGAACATTCCAAAAAAGCAATTCGGTTCTGCAAGTGGTGTGGTGATAAATAGACAGCCGTAGTAGCAAACTGCAACCGATCGCTGACAATATCAAAAGGAAGAGGAGGAAGTGCAGGAGCGAGCTAAAAAAGCATGACATGATTTGGAGGTAAATGCTCAGAGACCAGCTCAACATAATGCCTTACCTTAATCTATTCTCCAACTGAGAATGTGTGGGTCTCATAAATGTATGGAAATCTGAAAACATTTAAAATTTCATGTATGCATGACATAGTAATATTACTACTATACAAGCATTATCACATTTGGCTCTATAAAGAAATGTGATGAATGCCAAAATGATTGTTGGACTGTAAAATTACTCAAAAAGAGACATAGAAAATAAATTATGAAATGTGTTCTTTCCTTTGAAACACCCAAACGTTTTAGAAGCTATGCATTGATTTTCTGAGAGAAATATGTGTGTGCCGATGGAATTACAGACACCGCTCTACGAGGTAGCATGTCTTGATTCTTGTAGTGCAGTGTTTGCTACTCTGACCTGCCAAACCTTCCACTTCATTACCCATGTGATTCTGATTAATTCATTCTTTCATGAATCACAATCACAAGTTTTAAATTGACAGTTATACAATAAACAGAACCAAGTAACACACTACGCAAGATACTATACAATTTTTATTTTTATTTGTATTTTTTTATTGGTAGCTTTATATTTGCTTTCCACCATTAATATCCACCACCATTATTGTGCATCCCACCTTGAATGCAGTGGATATATCAATGTAATGTGGCCATTGTTTAATACATCCGCATATCACATAACCTACAATTTTTTCCTGAAGAACCATTATGTTTGCTATATATTTCTTTCTCCACTGTAATGGGAAAATTAATAATTTATTCAAACATATGAAATTGCTTTCCATTAATGTCATTGTCTCTGTTCCCCAGATGGGCCTCTCGGACCGAGAGGTCTAGTTGAAGCCACGGAAATGTGCACACAGGAATGCCTGGTGCTGGGCCACTCGGATAACTGCTGGATGCCACCGAGTCTCAGAACCTACCCGTCCAACTCACCCGTTTCCACCTTCGCCAATCGCGAGGAATGGGCCAAAGACAAGCTACTGACCGGGAGCACTCTGACGCGATCCTGGGATAACGACGGCCCGCCGGACCAGTTTGGGGACAGAAAGCACTTTGGGGGGGCCGAAGGACATTTTAACAACATGACAGACATTCCAATGGCAAGCCTGAAATGCTATAAACATGTCTCAAGGACGGACAGTCCGAAGGAACAGCAGCTTTAAGAATTTATGGGTGAGGGTGATTTTTTTATGTTGTTTTTATTTGGAATGATGCTATCGCTGTGTGATAGATACCTGTATCAAGTAGATGTCTAGACTTGTGCTTAAGCCAGAAGTATAGTGTCTCCTAATTTATGTCAACATCACAAACCATATTTTGTAAAAATCTCATTTTTGACTTACAGGAAGCTCCTATTTACCAGTGCCTCATGTGTTTCTCACCTTCAATTACGATTTTTTCATATATAGTATGTATAATACTAATTAAAAAATGAGCATATTATGGCTGACCAATATAGACAAATATTGTGATGTGGTTGTAATTGAGTTGTTTGGGTACTGTATTAATCAACACAATTGAAGACAAGTGGATTACAAGTAAAACATTGTGCTATTAACAATTTAATCTTATTGTTGAAATGTTTGTAAATGGGACACATTTTTACTACCCCATTTACCTCTAACAGATATGGAGTAAGACCATGTTTCATGGCTGAAACATCTTATTCATTATCAATTTCATGTCAAACATGTTGAATCCTTTTGGTGTTCCTGCATATGACACTGCATATGTATATGTACGTTGGAAAGCATTTCCCAAACACGCATTTTCAGCAGCTTGAACACACATTCTTTATCTTTCAATCACATAATAATTCCAACAGCATTTAAAAAATATAACAATCCTGGCATATGTATAAGTTACAAAAGGTAAAAAAATAAGAAAAAAAACGATCTTACCTGCTGGAGTTGAATGCTTGGGTATTTTTACTTCCAGAAAATAAGCAATGTATTTTTAAGGAGGTTAAAATATTTATTTAAACAAAATGTATTTGTTATGGTTATTGTATTAAAATGTATGACATATTTCCTACAGTTCACTATTAGTTATTTACTGTTACTATTATACACAATTCAATACTTTGTTAGAGCGATCGTTTTAATGTATTTCATGTGCCTTCATATCTCCATGCAGAGTTTGTTGCTGATTAGGAGGGCCCTGAATTTGAGTTTTATGGTCTGTAATTCAGTTCAGTAATCCAGCAGTAACACTCCAATACATCCTCCTAATTAAGCCATTTGAGCAAACATTAACAATCATACCACTGTGATACCTGAATAATCTCAGTCAGTTTATTATCATGTACAATTGCACATGAATTCATGGAACGGTGCCCATCGACGTGTTCTTTGACATGTGTGTTCATTGAAGTGTATCTGAAAGCATTTCACCCGTGCTGCGTTCATGATAACAAGTCAGTTATACCTGAATGTTTACCAGTAACAGAACATGATTTGTCAATTGACATTGTGAAACAGTGTGAAAGATTAGCTGATTGAATAACTATAAAATAATTATTTACTTAAATATAAACTTAAATATTTTGTACATTATATTTTACACATCAACTGAAACTGAAAAAGAGCTGAAAGTCTCATCTTGATTCTCTACGTTCATGCTTTTCTCCCACTCACAATGTCTTTCATGTTTCTTGTTAAACTGTTACTCTTTTGACATCATGTTTTAGCTCCATGATGCCTCTACAATGTAAAGATAAATGGTATATTATGTATATTAACAATATTATCCCATAGACTGGTAGCGTCCGCATAGAACATCCATTGTTCGCACTCTCAAAAGTACTAATGTGTATTGACGTCTTAGCTTGAACTTGACTCACAACTTGCATATAAACAAACAACAGTTCCATATTTGGTTGGTAATAATTTGGTATGTAAGGTAACATATAGTTACTGCAATCCCTTCCCATTGATCTATTGTGTCATCTAGTGGCTTTGTGCCCCATTTGTTCATCATTTCATGACTTCGGACAGCACAAGTTGCTAAGCAAGCTGCTAGCTAATTTACCTCAGGAAACTGACCAAACTATAACAAGACAATGATTGAGACAATGTCTACAAAATGACAGTTACTCTGCAAAAGGGAAATCCTTGAAATTTCTCAATTCTGATTCTGATAGTGAGAGTGAGAGTAACTTTGAGGTCAGAGAGAAAACTTGGTATACGTTTAGAGCTACAGATGTAGCCTAGCTAATAAAGTTTAGTGGGTCTAGAGAACTCGAATTGCATAGCTGGCTAGCTTCTACAGATGGTGTATTAGTCTTCAGCTAGCTAGGTAGCTCTGCTTGTAAACAAGCCAGCTAGATAATTTAGATAAGCTATGGCTATACGTTTTTAGAATGTAATCAGAATGTGTAATGTAGTCACCTCCTAGCTAGCTAGCTAGCTAAGTTAAAATCAGTCTATACAACAGCTAAAAGTAAACATTCATGTTTGGATATTGTGCGTGTGTGTATATGTGTGTGTAAAATGACACTTTAGACAATCGATATTGGAATCAATTTGATAAAGCTTCACCATTTAAGCGCGTGCCTTACTAACTCACTTTAAAGGCCTCAGCTGGTGATTTATAACGCTATCAGTTAATAGGTTAAGACTGCAAATGTCACTTGCAGTTAAAATCCATTAGATTTGACTTATTATGTGAGGAAAAAACCATGATGGGCTGTGCAGTTGTATAAAAATAAACCATGACAAGGTGATATGATGCGGTCCTGAGGTAACCATCGTGAATTGGTTAATTTTCATAAAACTGCACTGATCGGAGTGGTTTATTGTAATAATTAAACCATTAAACAAAATTGTTCTATGTCTTTAAGTTTTTACTTTTTTGCTGTAAATAGAATGTTAAATTGTGTATTCATTTGTAACTCTGATGAGGCCACCTTCGCTGGATATTGTTTCTCCATGCAGTATAAGTAAGGAATAAACCATGACAAACTGTGCATTCTCAGGATATACACACCTGGGGTAGTGATGCAACACCAGGCTGAAAGCTGTGTGCCATTCCCACCCAAGAACTGCATATATATTTTCTGAGAATGCACATCTTAAAGTGGTTTATTCCGATTATACTACGGCTACTTGTCACAAAAAAAAAAATATATATATATATGTATATAAATTAAAGTGCACAAAATTATTCTAAATTCAACTCTTTATCAAGTAAACTTTATCATATTTTGGCACATGTAAATCCATCAAGAAACATAGTTCCTAATTTGCCCTGTTTCAGGATGCGATGACACACTCATTACTTGCACAGTAGATGGCAGCAATGGGCCAAAAAGACCATCCAGCAATCAAAATAAAAAGTGAGATATTGGGAAAGATATTGGGAAAACTGTGTTGGAAATGGACATAGGTTAAATGACTGAACTGGAATTATTTTCACCAAAAAATTTGGTGAATGTAGAAAACCAAAGACATAATGGGATATTACCATTTGAATTTGAGATTGAATGGCGTTCTAAGGAAATAAATTAGGCTGTGATGTGAAGAGGAAATTACTGAAAAGATTGCTGTGGCCTGCATTTGTATGTAGGGAGCCTTGGTTACTCTGAAACCTGATCCATTATACATAATATAATAATATAATACACCTTATACATATACCCATTCTCTCTCTGTTCACCTACAGATTGTCATGCATTCTGGTAAATGTAAAGATTCATCAAGTTAGAGAACTAGATAAAATTTACTATTTCTATTTTCCTCATCTGGGTTCAACATACATTAAGATTTGGTGATTAACCTGCCATCCAATAAGCCTTTTATCAAGAAGAGTATCAGAATCCTCTTACATAGTTCATAAATCCAGCTAGCCACTACGAGCATTCATAAATGTGCTTTACAGGATAAATTGAAGGGGAGAAAGATACCGCAGGGTATGTACACTAACCTGACTTTACAGATGGATTCTGCAAATGATTTTAAATCTAATCTTATTTTAGAGATAATGTTTCAGGCTAACTCTGTCCTTACTATCTGTAATTGACTATGTCAGTATTCAAACACTTAGTCAATCCAGAAACATATTTCCTCCTGCAATCCTTCCATTTTCTTGCTTCAATTTTTATATTCATATTTATATTCCATGAATATTTCCACTTCTTGCTACTCAATCAAGATCTTTGTGTGACAACTTTTCATTTAATCTTCTTTATATCACTTTTTTTCCCCTCAAAATATGCACTGCATTTGTGGAGCAATAGCATCACTTGTCAGACTCGTAACCTCACAGTACAATGCGTCTGAGCAGATCGACACGGGTGTGTGATGAGTCCGCTTCCAAGGATGCGGTTTTCTGATAAACCCATGCTCAGTTACTTCTGATGAATTGTGATTTTGTGTAGGTGGGGCTCCAATTGAAGTTTATGATTCCAGCCAACTCAACCAATGACCTATAACTCAACAGTGTTTAAAATGTCCAAGAACCATTTTGGTTCATAAGATTGCAGGATTTTGTGTAAGCCAGTCTCACAAAGTGTAATTCACCTTTCGCAATGTTCTAGAAATACAGTGTCCAGGATCAAGACAAGATGTTTCAGCGCCTCATTAGGTAATCATGTTAGCCAATGCTACAGTAAGTGAATAATGCCTTTAAGTGGATATGTTGCAGGTACCAGGCAAACATCTCACAAAATAAAAAAATATAAATTGTTATGAATTAAGAAATTCATCCAATTTCAGAAGCATGTGCTGCATAAAGAAACATTGTACAATTGTTTTGTTTGTTTTAAGGCATGATTGCCAATTTAAACAATGGAATAGCATGCTAAAAATAAATATCTTTCAGTTATGTTGGAATATTTAAATACGTTTTTAAACCTGTACATTGGGAAAAATAATTGTGCATAATTCCATTTCTTTTGTCGAATTGTAAAACAACAAGTGGGTTTGATTGAATTGCTTACTGCAGTATAGTTGTCAGTTGTGGGGGTGTTTAACATAAGATATTTAAACAGTTACCCGTGTTATTGCTATACAGATATTCAGCTATTGTAATAAATGTTTTCAATATGTTTACACTTGTGTTTGGGAGTTTATCTCAACATTTCACTATATCAAAACCTATGATGATCTGTTGGGAAAACCATAACAAGACAAAGTCATGATATTTATTTCAGACTATTTATTTTACCAAAAATCTAAGTCATGCATGTAAGTCATGCTGCTTTTACCCCAAATCACATTGTTTTACAGCGATCCATAACGGCAGCACTGCACTGCAGTGTTCAGAAACAGGGAGCAACTAGGTGGGGAGCAACACCACATACAGACCATACAGACGTGAGCTTGGAAGTTGTATGAAGTCTCTAAAAATGGCACACAGCTGACCAGAGAGAAAGAAGACTGTAGTTTCCTCTTTTCGGCACACCTCCTTGTAATGGAGCCATGGGAGGTCTATGAAAGCATGCAGGGAGTTGAACGACAATGACCTGCTAGTCCTCTACATAAGTGCAGAGCGTTAATGTGTTTGGATTCCAGCAATGTGTATGAGAGAGAGGAAATATGGGGGCCGATTGATTTTCTCTCCACACATTGAGGTCATGACCTTCACTACAATCAACAAACATACAAAATAAAATGTTTTTGAGTTTGCAAAAAAAAAAAAAAAAAAAACACACACACACACACACACACACACAGAGTCCAAGCTGTGACACCAGGCCCATAATCCCTCAGCTCACACCAGCAAAGGCATACAAGTGTGACGAGACTGGCTGAGACAATGAGTCGCTGGCCACTGAGAAACACCGAGAGCAGGGGAATGGAGCCCCTCTGGCTGAACGTAAGCTTGTCTAGTGTTTAACTTGGCTGTGGAAAATAAGGAAGGATAAAACAGTGTCCTCAGGGGCGCAAAAGCATGATCCTTGCCAGGAAAACCGAACAAAGCATCTTTGAGCAAACACACACACACACACACACACACACACACACACACACACACACACAATGAAGAATGATTCCCATTACCCTTCAAATATACCTGAGTATGGGAACTTTTTCTGCATCAACATTCGATGTGTCTTACTGAAATAATAAACCCTCACATAGGTGAACGGGTTTAAAGAAATAACGTTCAGTTTGTTTTATTAACTAATAAAACATTTACTACACAGTACCTCAGGAATGATCTCAGAATCATATTTATATAATCCACCAGAACAGCTTTAATGCACCTTGGCATAGAAGTATCTGGGACTCTATTGGAAGGCTGCAACCATTCTTCTACGAGAAATTTCATCATCTGGTGTTTTGTTGATGGTGGTGTAAAACGTCTCACAGGCACTGCTCCAGAATCTCCCAAAAGTGTTCAGTTTGGGTTGAGATCTGTTGACTTCACTGATACAGCAATGGCATATGGTTTACATTGTTTTCATGCTCACCAATCATTATACGATAGGGATATTGTCATCCTGGAAGAAACCACTTCAATCAGGATAGAAATGCTTCACCATAGGATGAAAGTGATCAGAATGGCTTTGTATTTATTGCTGTTCACCTTGCCCTCTTACAGGTTCAGTGTACGAAAACCATGCCAGGAAAATGCACCCCGACCATAACAGAGCTGCTAGTACCCTTCATTTACTGTTGTATTTAAAGTGTTTCCTTTATTTTGGCACCTACCTGTATGTTGTATGCTCAGAAAATTGGAAAAATCTATTCTTTTCTACTAATGCAATTCCTGAGAGAACAAAATATTTTGTTTAATAAGTTAGGTTTTTTTCCGCCCAAAAACTTGAAATAATGATCGTTTATCTCACTCGTTGCTTACACTTCCATTTGATGCAGGAGAATTCTCGTTATTCAAAAATATATTTTGTCAGTGATTTTATCTTTGAAAATGTTTGCACACCCACCTTAATGTTTTGAAAACATGGACACACTTGTGGTGCTGGGCTTTGGGATCACTAGGAGGCAGTCAGCATCCAAAGACCGGAGCCACCAGGACGTAACATATACATGGAGGAGATCACTGAGATGGGATGGTGAGAGACAAATGTAGTGCCTTATAGATCTGCAACAATAACTTATAAGTGATGCTGGACTTAATGGGGAGCCAGTGCAAGCTTTTCAGGGTTGATAGTGTTGCCGTGCTCTGGTGTGAGTGAGAACTCTGGCAGCTGAATACTGGTAATGTGGGCAGGAATTGTAGTTGTAGTGGTTTAGTGGAGTAGCTCCGATACGTGTGTTAACACATGAGCGTGCGCTACAGAATATGACGACAATAAGAGTATGATTAGTTCCCTTGGCTGGGGACTTTAGTCTTTAGCTCAGCGGGCTAAACGTGTCTCTTGTTGCATTGGGATTCTCAGTTTAAAACTCGCTGCAGGTAGAAGCAACTCCATTACAGTGGCATCCAGCTGTTTATGTCCTCCTCTAGCTTATTGAGCATTTTAAGTAGTTTGCAATTAAAGATACAGAAGGTCACTAGTCGATGCCCAAGTAGGTCACTTCCTGCATAATCCGAATGAAGGATGGCATGGCAATCTGCCTTGCATCTGCATTAAGTAGCATCTAAAATGATTTAAATTGTTTAATTTTAAATTCAGATATTGAGACAAAATCCTCAGTAATTTGAAGCATGTTTGAAAGGGGATCATTGTAAGTCAGATAGATACAAAAGTACATAATCTGTGTTTAAGGAAATTAAATGGCAGGAGTACCCAATTCTAATGGCAGAAATCAATTTACGCTGAGCTAATGGTTCTATCGACAAGTCGAAAAGCAATCGGGAAAAGGGACAACCCAGCTCTGTCCACACTTTTAATTCAGTTCTGCAATCTAGAAGTTATTACTTCATTCAGGTCTGCAATCAAGAAGTTATTACTTACATTTTCTTTCATTATTTTAAAGTCAGCTTATCTGAAGTAAAAACAATACTGAAGTACAACAATAATACAATACAGTTACTTAATGAGTTAGACGAGGCGGTCTTAACTTGCCAAAGTATATCAAAGTGACTGCATTATGATCACTTCTCCCAAGTGGCTTCACTTCCTCTGAACGGCAAATTCTGTCAGGATTGTTACACAAAACCCGACCCAGAATTAATTTTACTCTCATAGGCTGAATAAAAAAATGCAACAGAATACATTTGCAAACAAATGTACAACCTCTTAAAACTCCTTCTCACATTTCCCCTGTCCTGACACTTCCCAATTAATATAGTGGTAATTGAAGTCACTCATTATTAATATCTCTCCTTCATGACAAGCTTGTTTTATGTTTCCATAGAGCATAGTATTTATGTTGCTGTCGGGAACTAATGGCCTATAGCATACTCTTATATTAAGGCTCTTCTCATTCTCCCAGTAGTTGAATTCAGATGTCACATAAAGGGCCCCCCACACCCCCACCTCTTTTATTGATTTAGTTCTTCTTGATCTGTTTGTACCCCTCCGCATTATATTTATCCCCGTCCACTGCATTATTTTTTTCAAAGTTATTATAAAATAATAGTCATCATGAATGTGTTCCTATAAGCCGTTTTTTTCACTTCCATGTTTTTCAATTTTAGGCTTGGCAAAATGTTTTGCACTGAATTGGCCATGTTCTTTGAAATGATTGACTTGACCTGATTTGCAATTGGCCAGTGAATACATTCAAACAAACAAACAGAACGATGGATTTTTTACATTCTCGCTCTACAAACCTTTTCCATTAAGCTGTGGGTTTGTCAGCATCGGCAACAGGGAAACAAGATTACCTTTAGCCAAAATAAAAACCTTCGCAATCCAGAGGGCCTTTTTTATTTTCTCTTGTTTGAAAAAGACCTGGGGTCAGCAGAGTCAAAATGTATCATTATTTTTTCATCGGCATACATGAGAGAATGTGTGGAGAAAGTCATCAGGTTCTTATTTATTTACTTATTTATTTTGGCAGCCTATCATGACATGTTGGACCATAGTAGCAGTTAGTTTGTGGGTGTATTGTGGCTTCAAGAGCTTTGAAATTGAACCGAAGGCTGTGAAGTCCACAGAGGGTGGTATGGTGGGAAGAACATTTTTTCCTTTTTTTGTGAAGTCAAAAAGGAAAATGGCCCTTCAAATGATGTCTCTTCTGCATGATGCACATCTTTGAATGCACGTCTGTGCCACATTAAATAAGAAGCCCATTGATGTGTCGCTATATAAATGTGATTTATATTTCATATTATGACTGATATGTTTGAGTGTATGGTCTCTGCGCCTCTATTTATAAACCAGTCACGAAGGAAATCAATCTCTATGGCGCCGAATCTCTGTCAAGAAAACCCAAGCGTGTAATGTAGCAGTTTAAGTAATTATGTTTGATATTTCTTTACTTTTACTTCGCTGTTGATAGGTTTATGAGTTGCTATCCATGGCTCCAGCTTAATTTACTATTTGCTACGCTGGCTATCAACTTGAGAAATAATAACTTCTGAATAGCTTCAAAGCTAATTGCCATGGAAGGGTGAGAGCAAGCAAATTAGCATCATCATGGATCCAAACTTCCCAGCTGCATTTCCTTTCATAGGACTTTGAAAACATGTTTTCAAATCATCTTGAACATTCATATTTTGAAAAATACTATCATTTGATGAAATTTAAAAAATATTAGAACTCCTAATAATGCATATCTCACACATATTTGTGTATATGTGGTATATACACTATATGCAAAAATGACATATTTTGTTGCCTTACACCCTGAAATTAAAGCATATAAAATCATACTTTGTATGCCTTTGTTTACACATTTTACCCTACAACGTTCAAGTGAAAAAAAGGTTTGAACATTAATAAAAAATAAAAAACTAGAATAACTTAGATTGATAAGTCTACACCTCGCTTATCATACCATTTGTAAACTAGCTCAGGGGTAACCATATCACCTTTCAGATCACACACCAAGCTAATTGGCTTCCACCTGTGTTCAATTGTAGTGATTCTGATTTCTTCAGAATAAAATCAGCTGTTCCTAGAGGATTATACTGCTGGGTAGTGCAATTAAGAGTAAAGAATCCACCATGAGCAACAAGGAGCTTTCAATAGAGGACAAAGTTGTGGAAAGGCATACATCACAAAATGCAATTGGAAAGATTTCAAAGGCCTTACATATCCCTTGGAGCACGGTTAAGACCATAATTAAGGATTGAAAGGTGCATGGCACCACCAGGATCTAGTCTAGATCAGGCCATTCGCCCAAGCTGGATGACCGAGCAAGAAGGCGACTGATCAGAGAGGCCACCAAGAGGGCAATGGCAACTATGAAGGAACTACGGAACTTTATGGCAAAAAGTGGTCAATGTATCAACAATAAAAAAGCTCTCCACAATTCTGGTCTGTATGGTAGGGTGGCAAGAAGGAAGCCACTACTCAAAAAAGTCCACATTCAGTCCGATTTGAGGTATGCAAAAAAAACTCCCTGGAGATTCTGAAGCCATGTGGTGTTGTGATGACATTTTAAATTAGTATTAATTCAATTTAGCACATACCGTCTCAACAGTAAGGCATTATACAATGTAGGCTCCATAAACACACATTATCAATGCAGAAAAGTCCATTTTAGACTATGTATTAATAGTATTATAGTAGGCTATAAATATCCATGTTTCATTACGATGAAAATGAAAGATCCTCCCTCATTCTCCGCATTTGAAATAGTTGTTGATTAAAAGATTTGCCTCAGAGTGAGGTGAAATACAGAACATCCACAAAACTTGTGCGATGGGAGATTTATCACGTGTCTGTCTTATCTGTTCATATGTGCACACTAATGACACCACCAATTTAGCACATAACGCCAGCGTTAGAGTTAAGAAGTGGTCTGGCCAAAATAAAGCCTCCAGTCTTATATAGAGATATGTGTTGCAGCCATCTCACAAGAATTTGGCTTGGTGATGTTGCCACCTGAACTTAAACAGAGCATTGATTAGTGGTCAAGCCTCGACCCGGCATGAAGATGAACTGAATCTGGCTCGCATTATTTCCCTTTACCAGGGGATCATCCGGGCTGAATTTATGAGCCATTATTTCAGCCTAAACACAAACCAATTCTGAGGCCTTCTTCATATCGACTGCCTGCACGCTGTCCTTCCCGCTCAGCTACAGCCATTCAGTGCGTCTTAATTCAACTCTCTAATCATGCATCACTGTAAGAGGCAGTAGATCATTTTGATGCTGTAAAACCCCCCTAAACTCTTCTTCTGTTGTCGGAGTCCTTGGCTAAGGAGTATGGAGAATCTAATAGAATGATGGTGCCTTGCAGGTCATGCGCCCTCGTGTTTCAGGATATGCCAGCCAAATGTGGGAAACACGGAGGAGTCCTGTTCAGCTTTAGTCCTACAGAGAAGCTAAGCTGTGGTACAAAACGCATTCCTATGGATTTCTCTTCTGGAGCCCGTCAGCTGACAAACAGTTTGCCAATATTTTCACAGAAACAGATCTGTAGCGGGTGGCGAGATGAGAGCAGATTAATTTCCACAACTACAGTGAATCCTACCAGATCTGAGGTGGTATTGAGATAATTCCATCCAGCAGATTCCCTATGGAATTGGACCTGAGGTGAAAAACGTACCTTGCTCCTGAAGGATTCATTCAAATGAGATAATTTTATCGCAGGAAGTGGAATGCACAGGTTACTTTTATTTTGGACCACTGCAGGTGACCATCTCTGGTCATTCTGGTTGAAAATCAGTCAATTGACCCATCTCTGAAAAGACACGGTTATCTAAAAATGGTTTTGAAGTCTCTTAGTCCAATGAATTAAGACAGCATGCCCAGCATGTTAATTAATTAAGACAACGACTGCCGGAGATTTAACGGAGGAAATCCTGGCCAAATAGTAACATTTTTGTCTCATCTGACCATAACACCACCCTGCGATGGATTGGCGACCTGTCCAGGGTGTATTCCTGCCTCTCGCCCAATGCATGCTGGGATAGGCTCCAGCCCACCTGCGACCCTGACCAGGAATAAGCAGGTTAGATAAATGAATGGATCAATGACCATAACACCCAGTTCCAATCTGAGTTTGGCAATATCAAAATTGAGTTTCTAGCTTAAAAATAAAATGGGAGAGATTTTCTGCAACTTGGAGTGAACCCATGGAGATAGTTTGTTTATACAAATAAATTATTCATAAAGTAAGCATACATTTTTACACAGCAGTATTGTAGTACACATTTCCTAAACAGCTGGATTGTATTGTGTTAAAAATACAAAAAAGTCTGCAGTCACCAACCGAGAAAATGAAAATGGAACAAAAAAGTTGTGACTAATGTGTGCTCAAAATGTAATGGTAATAAAATGTAATCAAACATTAAATAACCAGCATCAATCAAGCTTATAAACCAACTAAATCCACCTGCAGAAATCTGCTGGCACCAATCAGATTGCAGGAGGCCTATGCCAGAAAAGCTAAGAACGTTACCAGACTTGGCTGCCGGTACCTCCTCTCATCTCTGACAGATTCAGAGGAAGGAAGAACAATTTAACCTGGCTACATGGCTTTAACCTGCACTTAGAGAGATGTCTCTCTTTCACAGGTCAGCTTCTGTCCCTGGTGATGTACAAGTAATTAGCTAAATAAAGGAAACGCCAACATAAAGCATGCTAATGGGGTGCTGGGCCAGCACAAGCCACCGTAACAGCTTCAATGCATCTTGGCACAGATTATACAAGTGTCTGGAGTAATTCCATAATTTGGTGTTTTGTTGATGGTGGTGTAAAACACTGTCTTAGGCACCGCTCCTGAATCTCCCATAAGTATTAAATTGGGTTCAAATCCGGTGACTGCGATGGCCATGGCATATGGTTTACATCGTTTTCATGCTCACCAAACCATTCAGTGACCACTCGTGCCCTGTAGGACATTTTCATCCTGGAAGAGATCACTCCCATCACAATAGAAATGCCTCAATATAGGATGAAGGTGATCACTCAGAATGGCTTTGTATTTGTTTGTATTTACCTTGTCCTCTAAGGGGTTGAGTGGACCCAAACCATGCCAGGTACGAAATGCATCCCAAATCATAGCAGAGCCACAAGAATCCTTCTCTGTGGGGAACAAACACTTGGGCCTGTAGGTTTCTTTTGTCGTGTGCCACACATGAACTCATCCGTTTGTTGAGAACAGGGGGCTTCTCAGTAGACCACTGTGTTCTTTGCACCACTTTACTCGCAAACATTTTTAGGCATAATAAGAGGTTTATGCACTGCAACCCTGCGATGGATTGGCGACCTGTCCAGGGTTTATTCCTGCCTCTCGCCCCTATGCATGCTGGGATAGGCTCCAGCCCCCCCGCGACCCTGACCAGGAATAAGCGGCTTAGACAATGATAAACATGTTAGTCGGAATATGCCCCTTAACGGAATATTAATTTACGTCTGCGCATGTTCATTCTCGACATGCGGACATTTTCTCTCCACTCTGCATCCGTAAACTCTACCATCACTACTCTGTACCACCAGTCCATAGTCTCCGGGGGTTCTGATTGGCATAAATGGCATATTAGCAAGTACCATAGCTCCATTTGCCATTTCCTCGCGTAAGCCGTCTGCCATGGTTGAGGATGTGAATGAGAAGCAGTGTTCTTGTTACATTATGATGTAGAAGTGCTAAAGACAACACAATATAGCATAAAAGCAAGCATTTTCAAGCCTTTTTGTGGAAATGGGATTGCAGCAAAATAAACGGCGCCTATTTATTCATGAGTGGTTTCCAAAGCCTTGGCGGCACTACATCGCTGGTTTATTCGAATATCGATTAACATAAACGGGAATATTCCAGCTCAACATTGCGGCGCATGAAACACCTTATTCGGAATATTGCCTTGCCCTAATATGGATTATGATCGAATATGGTGTGCATGCAAACGTAGTCTACGTTTACATGCACACCATATTCCGATTAAGGTCCATATTCGGGTTAAGGCAATATTCCGAATAAGGTGTTTACATGCGCCGCAGAATGTTGAGCTACGGGAATATTCCCGTTTACATGTTAATCGATATATTCGAATAAAACCAGCGATGTAGTGCCGCGCAAGGGCTTTCTGGGCACTCAGCTGAATAAATAGGCGTTATTTTGCAGTATTCCCATTTACACAAAAGGCTTGAAAATGCTTGCTTTTGCGTTATATTGTGTTGTCTTCTTAGCACTTCTACATGATAATGTAACAAGAACACTCGTTCTCATTCACATCCTCAACCATGGCAGACGAGAACGTGAGGGTTTTCCACCGATGTTTGACCTGGTCAGCAGTGCGCACAAAACCTGCTTCTTTGAGTTTGTCGCACACCCTTTTAAAAATATTGCTATTGCGGTGCTTTCGCCCATCGATGTATTCCATGATATTTAGATCTTTCATGATTTTAATACATAAATTTGTCTCATCCTCGCTCCAGAAGTGATTACTTTTCTGAGTGCTTTTCGCCATGTTGCCAAATTCCTAGCTAAAGCTATTGCTATAGCAACCAAGCTAAATTACCCAGATTCCTTGCAAAATGAACATGCGCAGACGTAAATTAATATTCCGTTAAGGGGCATATTCCGACTAACATGTTTACATGACCCAATAATCTGGTTAATACAGGCATATGCCAGGGTCTTATTCTGGTTTTAGTAATCAGAATATGATCTTAATCGGGTTATGGCAATCGGGTTAAGGCGTTTACATGACTCATACGTAATCGGAATATTGTCATTATTCCGATTAATACAGGAATATGGTGTGCATGTAAACGTAGTCATTGACTACGTTTACATGCACACCATATTCCGATTAAGGTCCATATTCAGGTTAAGGCAATATTCCGAATAAGGTGTTTACATGTGCCGCAGAATGTTGAGCTACGGGAATATTCCCGTTTACATGTTAATCGGCATATTCCGAATAAACCAGCGATGTAGTGCCGCGCAAGGGCTTTCTGGGTACTCAGCTTGCTTGCTTTTGCGTTATATTGTGTTGTCTTCTTAGCACTTCTACATCATAATGTAACAAGAACACTCGTTCTCATTCACATCCTCAACCATGGCAGACGAGAACGTGAGGGTTTTCCACCGATGTTTGACCTGGTCAGCAGTGCGCACAAAACCTGCTTCTTTGAGTTTGTCGCACACCCTTTTAAAAATATCGCTATTGCGGTGCTTTCGCCCATCGATGTATTCCATGATATTTAGATCTTTCATGATTTGAATACATAAATTTGTCTCATCCTCGCTCCAGAAGTGATTACTTTTCTGAGAGCTTTTCGCCATGTTGCCAAATTGCTAGCTAAAGCTATTGCTATAGCAACCAAGCTAAATTACCCAGATTCCTTGCAAAATGAACATGCGCAGACGTAAATTAATATTCCGTTAAGGGGCATATTCCGACTAACATGTTTACATGACCCAATAATCGGTTAATACAGGCATATGCCAGGGTCTTATTCGGGTTTTTAGTAATCAGAATATGATCTTAATCGGGTTATGGCAATCGAAGTTAAGGCGTTTACATGACTCATACGTAATCGGAATATTGTCATTATTCCGATTAATACAGGAATATGGTGTGCATGTAAACGTAGTCATTGAGATGAGATGAGATGAGATGAGATGCACTGCACTGCAACCTGACCACAATATGCCTCTCTGTGAAGTTCTTGACAGACTGTTCTTGATTAAATGGCTTCATGCCCTAGATTGATCATTTCAGTCGACTGATTCAGAGTTGTTTGTCTGCTTTCAATATGAGTTTCAATATTTTAATATACAGTATTCCTAAATGTACCTATGTTTCCTTTAGTTTGGAAATTACCTGTAGCTCCCACTTTGATCTGTATTTGAGGATGAAAGAAAAGCTTTTCTGAACTGATCTAAACCTAGTCTGAAACTTTGTCAAATGTATCAAATTATGAAATCAAATGATAAATTATAATATTCATAAAATGTGATTGTTGAAATCAAATGACAGACCTTGTACTAGCAGGCTAATGCCAAACATAAAACAATGTGTAAAACGATATTTGGTGTGTAATATCTGTTTAGGTGAAGGGCAAACACCCTGCTTGTGGAGTGACAGGTGATGTTTTCTACCTTTATTGAAGATTGAATACAAATAGAAGACTTTGTAAACCTAAAGCGAGTCCTAAGAATTGTGTTTGTCTGACTTAATTAGCTGCTTGACTGTAAAACCAGAACTCAAGCTGCTAGGCTGAACTAAACATTCGTAAACAGCGGGTAGTGGTTTGAGTTCCCGTCTGTTTGTTCAAAGTTGCTGGCCATATCCTCCATCCTTGCCCCTTTCATTCATTCTGCCTACACATTTTTGAGTGCAAGTACATTCACTGGATTTTTTGCCTGAAGAAAACTCCCAGAGTGGAGGACACAGGTATGGACATCTCTATAAACAAACTGGAGTGGTGGAGTTAAAACGCTGTTGTTATTTTTGTGTATAATTCTAAATATGACGGAATTGCAGTTTGAATTTTCTGGAATATATTAAGTGTGTTGTGTTGAAATCATATGGGTACAGTTAACACTTGAATATGTCCATTTATTACTTTTTGTTTAGCCTTTCTTTGTATGCATCACTGTCCTGTTCACATGAAAGTCCTCATCATTTGGTCTACCCCACATGCACGAAACCTGTTCCTGTGGTTTGGATTATTAACATTTGATAATTTTTTCTGATATAAATTCAGTGCAAAGGGGCATTAGATTAGAGAGGACGAATCTGCAGCAGTGAATCGTCTGAGTTTCCACCCTCCTCCATGCACTCTGATCTTTTAATTACGCTGGCTGGCAGGAGCTAACAAACCGAGGGATCAAGGGGGAGACGGCTAGATCAGAGCAGAAGGCCTCGGGATGAGATTCCTAGTCCCCTTGTCACTTCCCCAAGCTCATTTGTTATGGGTCAAAACTGCAGAGTGCCACTGGAGCTCTCCCCACACTCCCAAAGCCCCAGCCCATAGACTGCACTGCAACTCTTTAGCTGAAAGAATGGATATTGAGCTGAAATTAATACATTGAATCATGCACCGATCGGCTTCTTAGTTAATTGACCAGAAGGACATGCATGCACACATGCATGCACAGTACAGTATATGGAAGTTGGGATGAGCACATTCCATTCAGCAGATGAAATGAGGTTAAAAACATACTGCAAAGGTGCAATAAACAAATGTCAACATTTGTTTACACTGCTATATCAATATATTTTTTTATTTGAAATTTGTATCCAAAATCTGAGAAATATCTCGTGTTCAACAAAGATTATTAGCTGCAATTTCCTGCATCCTCAATGTACTTTATATATTTATCTATGTATTTATGCATTCATTCATGTTTGTTTGTACATTGTACACACTTCATGTAGCATTCCTGTATAGGATCACATTTCTCATTTTGGAAGGTGTCGATCTAGGCAGAGGAATCAGAGTGATTAACGGCCACGCCTACTGGCAGGGCAGTCAGAGCACACAGCTGTGCGGAATTATTGTACCTGTGTGCTTAAAAACTGCTCTGCTCTCTTAGTAGGTGGCTGGAACACAAAGGTTGAATGCTGGCGAGAAAGAGATAGAACTTTGACCAATTGAAAAGTGTTTGTGAATGTCTAGTGTTTTGCCGAAAGGTGCTTTTGTTTAGTTTATTTAGATTTATTGTTTTTAGCCGGAACCCGTGAGGGGGCTGGCCAAAGTTTATTTTGTTAATTTATATATAGTTATATAGTTTTGGTTCTTTCTCTCCCTCTCTCCCTGTGGGAGAGATAATAAAATCTGGTCCGCAGACAAAATGCCATTCCTTGCATCCTGCTGTGCTGATCCAATCCTGGTTGTGTCACATGACATGTGACAGTAATATAATGGCAACTTTGCCAAATATTTTTTCTTCAAACAGTATCGCAGTGAGAGCACTATAATAAACAACTTCTTACCATTAAGAATCAACATCTGGTTGAATAGACTCCTGTCCTCTAACCTCCACAGAAGAGCCTAAAATGTAATGTATACAGTATATGGGGGGGGGGAAAGACCACTTTTAAATAGCATATGGCCATTGAGCATTATTACTGGGGAGCGTATGAATAAGCCTATGGTAAGGCCTGACCATGCATAGTTCTCCTAATCTAATTTTTAAACACTGAATTACACTCATACTCTCTGAATATGCTGTAATTACGCATCGGTGTTCCAACAGGCAAGTGAGATATAGTTTTCCTCCTAATCTTTCATTTATGTGCAAAGAAGGAGAGTTAAAGAGCTTACGCTTTCTTCTACCTTAATGCCCCCTTTTCCCCTCAATCACTGTAGGTTCTCTTCCAGATGATTTTGGGCTACATTCTTTGGCTTAGAAGCAGTTGCGTCATGTCCAATGACCTTGAGGGCTATTTCAAAATGAGTGGTAGTGAAGGGAGAGTCTCACCTGCCTGGAGAATTCTGTGCACCCCCAGTTGGTTAAAAGAGTTGGACGTCTGCATTGGATTGCACTGGAATGCATGATTGCTATAAATTCGAATGTGTTTAATGGTTTCCAGTTTGTTTTGGGACCCTGTGTACACTCATGAGTCAGTGACATGTCCTCCTTTCATCTGTTCAGAACTGAAACTGACCCATGATATGAAACCTTTCCCATATTTTTGTTTCATTAAATGTTGCATAATAATGGTTTTAGCCACCCGCAATGACCCCATTTCCTATTTGGCATGTTGTTTTTGGCAATTCTTTTTAAAGGAAATCAGCATTGAATTATCATTAAACACCTGACCATTTGTGTTGCAAAAGCAAAATCAAAATGCATTTGCAACAATGTAATTGTAAAAAAATAAAAAAAAATGCTTTGTACTATTAGTAAAATTACTATTATTTCTACTATGCAGTGTACTATTTCTGACCCAATTAAAGGTGGTTGAGAGACACTCCTGAAAAACAAAGGAATATAAAATTAATTTTAACATTTTAAAATGTTAAAATTGAGAGAGAGAGAGCAGTCAGGATAGGAGGGGATGGTGATTAAACACAATATGCAAGGGTAGGCTATAGCCTCAGCAGCAATAGACAATAGTGTAGCAGGGTTGATTGTGTTTCACTAGATATAACACCAGAGACTGTCAAGTCTTGTCATTCAGACTCTCTGATAAATACACTGTTCCTATGTTCACTTCCTGATGTGTAAGGTGTTCTGGGATCGGAATGGACCAAGTGAGCTTTCCATGAAGGGGTTAAAATATTGTGAACTTAATAGTTAATAATCACTGTAATTATTTATGAGACTGTTACAATAGCCACACAAAAAAGGTGAGAAGTGCAGAGAAGAAGGTAATTCAGGACTTCTCCCACCACATGAAGCAAGAACAACAGACCTATCCATGGGGCCACACTGCCCTTGGTTACCGTTGCTACATTGAAACAAACCTTTTCAGAAAAGCAATTTAATTGAATGAGTTAGGGACAGCATCTTAACTTTTCTATAATTTCAGATAGGATTTCCAGATTGAAAGACATATGATATATCACATTGTATTAATAGGGAGAAACCATAAATCAAATGAGGTGGTACAAAAAATTTGCAAGCACTATCTAGGTAGCCAGACAGCTTGCTAGATTGGCTACCTTTGTTGATATTGTTGATTCTGTCATGGAAGCAACAGATTTTTTTTTTTTTAAATAAGCCATTGGTTATGAGTGTATGCGTGTTGGATGGTGCATTTATTTTTCTGTGGACTATGTGCTTAGATTTGTACACATGTGGGTTTTATGTTACATGTGTAATGTTTCCTGTAGCAGGCAAATTATTTCTCTGTCTCCCCTGTGAATGTAATTTCCTGTGTTTTGTGTCAGGATGTTTTGTCTAATGTTCCTTGTCATTGCCACCTGTGTGTCTCAGATTACCTCACCTCCATGGTGCCGATGAGTTCCTATGGACCGGAACCTATGGAAGTGGGGTGCCTACCTGGAAGTGAGAGAGAAAGTGTTGCACCAGGAACAAGCAGGCAGACATCATTTCCGTGTTTGGAATTGAGAGTATTGCTGTGCCACACTTGGTTTCATTTACAACAAAACTACAGAAGTGTAGCTTGCCAGTGACATGTGCCATCATTAGCTATTGCTTGGAGGCTACCTGGCTACCTGGTGAACTACCTAGCTAAGCTTTAGATATTTCCTGAACAGCAGCACACTGCCTAGCTATCCAGTGACATGACTATAGTTACATTTGGCTAACTAAGCGATCTACTGCGATGCGTTTCCCCTTCTCATAAATGGAGATTAGCTATCTTACGACATGCATTTCTTTGTGTTATGAGTGGACTTACCTACAGTAGGACTGATGGCTTTCTACTTCAATTTAAAGGATCAATGCTCATTTTAAAACTGTTGTATTTCCATTCAGTATAACTGTAGTTGGCGGCACGGTGGTGCAGTGGATAGCACTGTCGCCTCACAGCAAGAAGGTCTCGGGTTCGAATCCAGGCCGGGGGCCTTTCTGTGTGGAGTTTGCATGTTCTCCCTGTGTCCGAGTGGGTTTCCTCCGGGTACTCCGGTTTCCTCCCACAGTCCAAAGACATGCACGTTAGGCTAATTGGAGAGTCTAAATTGCCCGTAGGTGTGAGTGTGTGAGTGAATGGTGTGTGTGCCCTGCGATGGATTGGCGACCTGTCCAGGGTGTATTCCTGCCTCTCGCCCGGAACGCATGCTGGGATAGGCTCCAGCCCCCCCCCGCGACCCTGACCAGGAATAAGCGGCTTAGATAATGGATGGATGGATGGATGGATAACTGTAGTTCAAAACAGAAATGCACACTGCAACCTGATTAGAATCACCAGCTACCTTTTCTAAGTACAGATCACCTTTACACATTAAACGTACACAGTAATGATTGCTTTTCATGTTTGTCACTCAAGTTGTATTGTAAACATTCTTGGAAATGAGTGTATTAATACATAAATGTTGACACCACACAATAATAGCTAACAGGCTAATACAAAAAATACATATATTGTTCTACACAACATCTATAAGTGATAATACTTGCGTGCGTTATGACCACTTTTCACTTTGCGATGTGGCCAAGAAGGTCTTCTTAGCCCCCTCTCCCCTTCATGTTAAATTTGCCCATCATCTCATTGGTGCATAGACTGTGAAGATATATCACTAAACCTAAGTATGTGCTTTATACAAATGTTGTGTGTCAGTTGATTAATGCCATAATTAATATTGATGCTGACGGAGATTATTCACAGGCCCACAGGGGATCCAGGTTGTTCAATGCATGTGATCAAATGCATAAATAGAAATGCTGAAATGATAAAATGATAAGTGATCTAATAATGAAGTTACCCTTATTTTAGTGTATTGTTCTACCTTATGAAGTATGATAGGCATGAGGCCTCCACCTCCAAATTCCCACTGTCAACAGAGGCCTGTACATTAAGGCTCACTACTAAAAGGATCTGTTCATGAATTCATACATTTACATTTACATTTTATACATGCTCTTATCCAGAGCGATTTACAAGATGCGTATTAATACACTGTATGATCAATCATTGTTCGCACAAGAGATCAGTGCAGTAATACAGCAATATACATTGTTGGCAGCTGCATACCATACCTGTAACACAGGGAAAGAAAAGGTTAGTAGATTTTTTTTTTTTTTTTTTGAGACAGTATTAAACAGATACATATTACGAAATGCAGTATTTAAACATGTAAACAGTGGTGATGACAATTAATTAAATGTACAAATTCAGTGGTATTGGAGTCTGAAGAGGGGTTGAGTCTTTTGCAGAAGATGGCCAGTGATTCCGCAGTCCTGACCAAGTGAGGAAGATTGTTCCACCACCGAGGGGTCAGAACAGAGAAGAGGCGAGACTGCGAGGAGCGGGTGCCTAGGGCCCAGAGGGATGGGACAGTCAGTTTGCCAGAGGAGGCAGAGTGGAGGGGTCTGGCTGGAGTGTCTGCTTTCATGCTCTGCAATAAGCTTGAAAGGGCAGGGTACCAAAATAACAACATTAGCTAGCTGGCTAGCTAACGATTCAAAGCAATGAACAGCGTGGAAGAATACAAAAAGGCTCTTGTTCAGCTCTTGTTTAGGTCGTTAAGCTGTCAGGTTTAACTCATGAAGCAGCAAATATGTCATTGAGGATGCTACCCTTGCTTTTTTTTAATCTCGGTTATTAATCTAGTCATATCAGCTAATATTGACTAGAGCTTGAATTAAATATGCTTTCTCGTGTGATATTGAATGAGAGAATAGATGTCACTTCAGATTGTAGTGACATCGGCAGGTCCTATTGTGATTTGCTAAGGAGGAGGAAGTCGGGCACTCAGACCAAAACACTCCCGTGCTCTGCCTGAATGGCTGTGCAGGGCTTTGGGTGCCTAACACATGCACATGAGTGTCACCCAAAAAATGCTGTTTCATGTAAATCTGTGCAGCCTCTGATCTATGTGAATAAACTCTTGGACTTGAATAACTGCACAACATGCAGGTATGTGCTGAATTCATACCACCAAGGCAGATAGATACTATAGGCAGGGAAGTTAGGCGCAGTTTTCCTCAGTCGTGGCTAGATAGTAACCATATTTTTTCCCAGATCTTTTGCATGTGCATTTGCCGCTAAAGTGGTATGTTTCAAAGACGAGCTGGTAACCCTATCTCTAACTCTAACCCTAACCATAACCTTAATCCTAACATTTAAGTGTAAGACAGCTGGAACGAGGGTTGGATGCTTTCCATCATTACTATTGGGACTCAGTCAAATCTTGCGATAGTTGGACAAAATAGGGAAAAATAGGGTTACTATCTAGAAATGACCATTTGCCTCAGTTTCCATAAATCGGCATGCTGCAGATGGTTCTATACAGAGTGTGAGCATTACAGTTTGTATTGTAGCCTATGTTCATAAATAAAGGAAACTGATGGAGAGAATGAGAACATTGACTATTTTGTGTCACATTATACTCACTGTTCCATAACCTGCTGAGATCGTTATCTCACAGACAAATCCCTCCTGTGCGGCTCAAGTACTGTCTCTGAAATTGATTAAAATAAAACGAACGGAACTGTACATGTCAACTGAAATTCCAACAGCTGTTAGTCTATTACCATATTTACAACAAGTTCTGTTGTGCCTGTGTGACCTTCAAGATTGTCAGTGTCTTTGAATGCATTACATTGCTAGGTGTTGGAGTCTTCTGAATGTGAACTTTGTTAGCTGTGCAACTTGATATGAATTCCCATGAGGAGGTTAATGACCTTTTTTTCCTGAAATTCTGAAAAAACAGAACAGGGTCACAATTAAAGGGTTCCCAACGACCGCTATTCTCTCGTTCAATATCACAAAAAAAAAAAAACATTCAAGCTCTAGTCTATATCAGTCATAATGTGCAGACCTCTGTTGACAGTGGGAATTTAGAGGTGGAGGCCTCATGCTTCATAAGGTAGAGCAATACACTAAAATAAGGATAACTGCATTATTAGATCACTTATCATTTTATAATTTCAGAATTTCTATTTATGCATTTGATCACACGCATTGAACAACATGGATCCCCTGTGGGCCTGTGAATAATCTCCGTTAGCGGCAATATTAATTATGACATTAATCAACTGACACACAACAATTTTATAAATCACATACTTAGGTTTAGTGATATATTGTGTTACCTTAAGAGGCAGGTAATTCAGACTCACTCTGAATCCTGCATGGGTGCTGGGGTGATGTCATCCTTCTCAATCCCCCCCTCTTTCCACCCGGCACAGCGCTACAGAGCAAACTTTTTAAATACATTACAGTGCAGCACAGGCCATAATTGAGACACACTCTGTGAACCAATGTAAATGTATATAGCAGAGATTGATTCACTCGCTCCTAAACATCGTGCAAGAGGGGGCAGGATGACAGACCCGCTCTCACACGGAAGGCAGACTGCCTGCCTTTGAGTATTTGCTGTCCTCTATAACAAATCCTTGTTAATTTTGAATGCTTTTTCTATGAATGTGATGTCAATTAGTTGGGAATTGCATGGTTGTGTGAAAAAAATCATCTTTGTCTTCATGCTGCACTGCCTCACAGACAAGACATCCATTTGCTCTCCCCTCCTTCACAAAAGCAATCATGTTCACAACTGTCTCTCTCGTTAGTGCCAGTGTGCGGTTTGGTCACACCAGATGCATCGGTTTTGCAGGACACGCGCTCTGACAGCCTTTTCATCATTTGTGCCAAAGGATTATTGCCCATCCTCACAAGGCGCCTTAGTTGCCCCAGATAATTTTCGGGAATGAAGATATTTAATTCGGCAATTTTTTTGGAATAACCCCTCATTGGCAAGATGGATGAGACCGTGCACATTGTAAACTGCAAAGAACTCCCCATGGATGGCTGGTGCCTTCTTTACAAAGTAGATGAGCAGGCCCTTTGCATACTGAATTAGGTTTTCCCTTCGAAATGCATTTGAAACCAGCAGGATTGACATGGCAACAGCCAGTGTGAGAAAGTGAATGAACATATCAGGGGACATAATTCCTTTGAGAGCAACTGGGCCTGTGTAAAAAAATAAATAATAATAATTGGCAGAACTCGGATGCCTTCCATCTCTCCACATCTAACAAGGACCGTGGTTGTCTTGCAAATTCACTCAGAATTGTTCCAGAGAGAGGTACTAAAAGGTCAGAAATGGTGGACTACATCGAGCTGGACAGCCTGCACTCTACAGGTCCATTTCTCTGTCACATAACCCCAAGACAGGCCAGATGTGTATAATCAAGAGAAACAACCCTCACAGAGAGACACGGCCTAGGCCATTGGAAGAGTGGCTCTCATCTGATGTTGAGTGTAGGTCTATTCTTCAAAGCCTTAGCCTCTGTTCTCTCAAGGTGAAGATACTCACTCCAGAAGAGTTCTGCAATTCTTCATGGCACCTTGAATTATGCAGTGCTCACAAGAATAGAATCCTGTGTCCTTTGATGCCCTTAACACTGGGAGCACCCGTTTTCTAGGCATACAAGACAGATGTCAACCAACAGCTTTCGGGCATCTACATTTTAAAGTAATAATAATTCCAATTAGTACATACCATCTAAAAAATAATGATTTGGTTCTGGCATGTTAAGAAACATTTGGATACTTAAACTTCCGATAACTAAAAATAAAAAAGCTTCTATCTATAAAAATAAAATAAAAGTAAAGCCGACAAAAAAAAAAAAAAAGTTAAACCGATCAGCAAGATAGACAATTCTTGGGAAAAAAGGCTAATTTAAATACAAATAAAACACGATTGGCATTATAAACTATAGCGTACATATTGTGAATGCAGAAAAGTCAATCAAGGATTATGTATTAGTTTTTAGTAGGCTATGAATGTTCCTGTGCACATTTCCATGAGATGAAAATTATTTTTCTCTCTCATTGTCTGCATAAGATCTGGACATTAGAATAGAGAATAGAATAAAGGAACATAGACCAGATGTAGGGCTAATTGTTTTCATTGTGTTCCAATAAGGCTGGTTGGCATAACATGGGATGAAAGTGGTACAGAGCAAAATGGCTTTTACATCCTTTTACATCTTTCTTTTAATTCACAAATTTGTAGATCAGCAGTGAAATGAATGAAATGTTGCTGTACATCTTTCATGTCTGAGGAATATACTTGCGCTTATAAATAATCTTGCACCAGGCATTTACAATTTAAAAATAAGCACCAAATAAGCCCATCAATTCCCAGGTGTTCTCAATTGATTTTGCACCTTGACTTCAAAGAGGTTTCTGGCAGCTCAGCAGAGAGTGAGATGGGAACCGCAGATCATCCCTGGATCTGTATCCTTGATCATATCCCAAACGGCATGCAGGTTCTTCTACATTATTCTCACAATTACTATTCAGTGTTACCACTTCTATGGGTCACCCTTCAAAATAACCATGATCAATGATCTTACAAAATAAAATAGCACCGAAAATGGCCTTGGTACAGTCAACAAATTGCCCTGACTTTAGTTAATTAAATGCATCTGCTATTTATGTGTTTCTTACAAACAATTTGGTGAGTTTGGCAATCTCCAACATGATTGAATAACGTTGCATTGAAAAGGGTAACACTTTTATTTATCTGTAAGTCAGAGCTAAAGACACATGTGGATTGAATCCAGGCCTGCATTGCATTTTACATTTTGAAAATGTTGGCCCATATTGCAGGCAGGCTGTCTTTAGTTTGACCTGTATTTTTAATGTTTCAATGATCATGACCTGCCCCATTGTCAGAAGGGCCAGAGTGTATAAAATCCATTTTTTTTTCTTTGAATATCTGACCTTTGTGACTGTATCAAAACTCATGCATTTTTCACCACCTCCAGTTCATCCAGTCCAAACAAATTCCTGACAAATGAATACGGTTTCAGATAAAAACACCCACTGAGTCCGGGCAAGATGTAACAAACTGCTCTGAACCACGATGATCTTGCTGGCAACAAAACCTCACAAACCAAAAGGCTTTTCAACCTTTTTTTTGGAAGAGCAACTGATAGTGTGTTTTCTTTTTTAAAATATTATAGGTTGTAAGCTAGAAATACAACTAAAACTCCAATACATTGCTATGCCATTTTGACTTGGTTTCATTCCTTTTTTACATTAGTGAATAGTAATTTGTATTAATTGAAAATGTGTGTGTGTGTGTGCTTGTGTTGCATGTTTGTTTTCACAATTCATTGATTTTTACAAAATGGTTATCTGCTTTTTTTGACTAAAGAGAAGAAATATCAGAACAGGGGCTGGGGTGGATAGGGGCTTCTTAATGTACAGAGATAGTCTATAAGTCTGTGTGTAACTAATGAAACATCTATTGAAAATAGTTCTTAAATACAGCCCTATCTGAAGGTTATATCGTGGAATTAATTTAATTCCCCAATGATCACAATGATTTCACTGGAACAAAGTTGCAAATGGAAAAAAAAGATCTGTGGGTGCTGTAATGTATGCTTGTCAAAAGCTGTATGGCAATAAAGAGACAAAGATGCACAGGGATGGATTAAATATCCGATGTCTGGATGAACATCACAGACGGCAGCTTTTTCAATAGATCCCATATTCCAGTGTGATTGCAGGACAGGTTTGCTGTTTGCTGGCCTTCAGCTCAGCAAATAATTATCTCAGCAATTCATTATCTCGATCACTTTTTCATGCGGCTAACGCTCAAGCTGAAGCTAGGCAAACCACTTGGGGCTAAATAATCTTTTTTTTTAAACAGCACTTTGTTGTCTTTTGTTGCATATTTATGACTCATTTTTGTTTGGGGTATATAAGTGTGTGCTTGTTGGTGGAGGGACCACATGGTGCCCTTGGCAGGACGATACCTCCTGTGGAGAGGGAGGGGAAGATGATAACTGTTGCTGTTGTCTCTTCCTTCGCCTGATTACGCAGGCATTCACTGGAGGAAAAAGTCAGTCTGTCCTTGCCACTTGTGTCTTCTGTAATATGGCCAAATGTTGTACTGAAGGGGCCAGCTGTCAACAGTCAGAGGAGAATAACTTCACCTCTGCGGTTTGTCAGGGATGGCTCTGTTCTGGCTCAGTGGTCTAGGTGACTTCAAAGCCAACCCAGATAATGCTATTAGGTAAACATAGAGCAACAGACCACACAATAACTGGGGGGAAAGTACGGGGGAGGAGGGCGCTTTAGGCCAATTCATGTGTGCATGAGTGTGTGTGTGTGTGTGTGTGCATCTGATGAGAGGGTGACGAGATGACTGAATCGGAAGTTTGTGTGTCATGATCGGCATTCTCACATATCTGCACAAACCAAAAGAAAAATATAAGAAGGACTGCAGACCAGTTATGGAGGGTTATGTAGAGGGGGGGTTACCACTTAAAGTGTGACCAGTGGCTTTACTCAACCACTCCATCTACAGCTTCAAAGGTCATTTTTCAAGGGCCTCCGATAGCGTAGCGGTCGAACACTTATTATTATGAGCTGCCTATCACGGTCGCGGTTCGAAATCCAACTGTACCAGACCGGGGAGCCCCGATCGGGGGTGGTGATTGGCTCTCTTCCCCAGGGGAGGGTGAGCTCGCCGAGAAGCATGAAGGGTGTCTCCAGAACGTGGGTGGGCGAATTCCATTTCGAAAGAAGTGCAGTTCGCTGCCCTCTGAGAATTTGCTTGGTTCCTAGAGATGGGCAGCGTCCAAGTGTCCAAGTTGGAGTTGTTGCAGTGTACGGATCTCACACTTTGGTGCTCATTTCTGTTGTGTTTCCTGGCTGAGTGTTTGGGGTACATCTTGGAGAGACATGCTTGGTTTTATTATATTTTCAACTCTTTTGTCATTGCTACATGCCATTTTATTGACTAGGATTTAGTGTTTCTTGAGGTAGTCGAACCTACATCTGAACATTGGATGTTGAATATGTTTGTCTTGTTTAAGTGCTGTAACTTCATTTTAATTGAATTCTGACAGATTGTTGGCAATTCATTTTAAAATGTGCATCCTGTGTAGTAATTATTCAATTAAATCCAATACATATATTTTACATGTAGGATAAGTGAGGGGTTTTAACACGTAATACCACTTGTGTTCAGTATTCAGAGTGCTGAGCTTTAAACAAGGGCATTTGTCTCTTAAGGCTACTGGATTCAGAAATAAACATTTATATTTAATTCTCAATTGCGTGACATGATTTATTGAAATTTTACAATACTGGTAAATGCATTATGTTCTTCATGTTGGTGTTTTATAAAGTACACCAAACTAATGTATTTGTTAATTCATTGTTGCATATAGAAGTGCATGAAATAAAATGATTAGACAAAATGGACACTATTTTATATCATAAACACACATCCTAATTGAAAACAATGTGTAATTGCCATAATGTATAAATTATTTGGTGTTGCACTGCCTAAATATGCTACATTGTCCGTGCATCATGATTGCAGGACAACATTGTCGAGGTGCGAATAATTGATCTCTGAGATGGGAAGTAATTAGTTGATGACAAAACATGCATTTGATTATGAATTATTTTGTATAGACCTGTTTATTGTATATTCTCTATTTGAAACTGTATGCTTTTCCAATATGCTTTTAATCTCCATTCAATTAAAATTAAATAAAAATCTTCTCACCCAAATACATTTGGAACACATGATTTATTTTACTATTATTTTGTTACTGTAGCAGTATCTGTGCAAGGATGCTTCTTTAAAACATATCACAGTGCCATATGCTTAACAGGAGAGGCATAACACAGCAGCCCAACAAATGAGTTATATATTTTCAGATGCTGTTTATGTGTTATAATATCACTACAGAAATAATAGGAATGTATAGGGTAAATCTATTGATAATATTGGGTAAACCTGACGGGATCCAGTTCTGATTTGGTAGAACTTTACTGATTGTTTCTCATTAATCTAATGCTTTGGACAGCAGGGAAGGATACACTGCAATGATTACAGCATCAAGGCATAAAATTCAAAGTGTTCCTGGCATAAACATGTACAATTGTCTGTCATTATCTAACACAAAAGTAATTATGTTGCTTCAGGACACTACAATTATTGTCCTTTCATTCCCTGGAACAACAGCCCCAAAGGTACAAAGGTACTGTTAAAATGGGGCCCAGAAAATGCTAAACGTGTCTGGCCTTTTGTGATGAGAGTCTTTTGTAAATGTAATGGTTCTTATTTGAAAATGTTCATTATCATATGTACTATGTATGTATGTGCGTGTTTGTGTGTGGGGGTGTTTGAGAAAGAGAGAGAGAGGTTGAGTGCTGATGTTCATTACAGATGAATTGGTTTGTACTGTTGTTGTTGGGGAAAGAACAATAAATGACATATGATTGTTACATTTATTTTGCCATTACCTCTGAACCAGAATGTGATGTTCTGTGGTGCCCGACGAAACCTAATGAAGTAGCATGAGCCTGTGTAATTGCCTAGGTGCTGACGTCGTCCCGATTGCCTCGTTTTACCTGCATCAAAGAATCCAGTTGTTAGACCACTGAACAAAAGCACGCACTGTACTTTTTGGGCACCCATTATCTACGTCCGTCTGCGTCTGAGAAATATTCAGCCATTATCGTCTCTGACAGGAAAGGGCGGAATTGAAGGATTCCAACTTTGCTTTCTGTCTCCTGTAGGCAGAGCAATGGGAACATTAGTGGCCATCTTTTATTTACAGCCTCTGGCTTATTCCTTACAGCCACAAACACCAAAGAGATAAACATGATGCTGCTGGAGGGAGTACCAGCATCGAATCACACGCACTGCCTGAGCAGACGGCTTTGGGAAGCACAGAAGCACTATTTGCATTGCAAACGCTGAAGAAACGCTCCTTTAGTTTAGAAAATTGCTTTAAAAAAAGTCCCAGACATAAAACAATGATTTGCGATGACATGGTGGCTCTGATAAACTCTATAAACCAATGTTGTGACACAGAAAATAAATTAAGAAAACATGCAAAACTATCCAAAATGTTTTTAGTTTAAACAATCACTAGAAGAGTAGACACATACAAAGGCAAATAGATTTTTAAAGATCAGGCAGGTACATTACAAAACCACATACATTTTCCATTATTCAATTAATGAATTAAGTCATCCAAAACAAATGACTTGGCTCCACAATTCAACTATGCAGTATACTGTAGGATGTAGGATGTAAATGTGGACCAAAAAAAAGTTATTATTCTTCCCTAGTTGTGTGCACCACTGATTTATGTACCAAGCACCGCTGAGAACCTAACATGTACACAAATTACAGTTAATCTGGGTTATTTTGGTGTGTTTATTTGACAATTGGCTCCCATTATATTTGCTATTTGGATGCTCACGGCTCACAGGAAAATGGACATACACGCAAAAGTATCAACAATGGTATATGGATGGATTGAGAAGACCTGTATTGAGTAGTACATGATGATTTTGGTCTGAGTGCTCCTTTAAGTCAATATGTGGCCATACTTGTTACTCTCACCAGTGTTACAGGGGAAGAGACCTCTATGGGGTGGAACTGGTAACAATAGCAATGGCTCACTGCCCCTCCCAAGCTAGGACTGTGAATCCTGGGACTTGACTTTTCGAGGCAGAACCACCTGTATTTCCACCTGTATTCCACATGGATTCCAGGGCCGGATTGGCCCAGCCCGCAGTCAACACAACAACACCCTCCCCTCTATCCTATACAGATTCAGCTGTATCACGTGCCAGGGCCCATTGAGTGCGCTAATGGTGAATATCTTCAAGAAATCAAACAAAGGTACACAGGATGTGTGATCGCTTGCTGCACTCCAACAATTGACAAACAAATTATTCTTCCAAATTGACTAAATTCTACATTATATATTTAAAGCCCCCATTCATTTTCTTGCAGGCTATCGACCGGCTGCCATATTAATCCTTGCTCCAATGTTCAACTGACATACCTCTGTAAATTCTGATGTGCACTGCAGTGTTTCATAAAGAACGAATCCTTCCTATGCAATTTAACATGTTGACAGGAGTCAATACAGTGTTGTAATGTTTTTCGATTATCATCTACAGTGATTGGAAACACAAGTGTGGCAAAGAAGCTGCAAAAAAATGGCTGAAGTATCATCACAGACAGGGCCGAATCTCTGCCTAGGGCCCAAACATCGCAGGGGCCTGTAATTATGGGGTAAATATTCATATTGACATTATTTTTATATATATTTGTTTTTCTTATTTTTCTTACATAATTCATATTACACTTCCTACATGTACTACACATGCCTATTAAATATATGTTCATCACACAGGATCCTTATTATTATTATTATTATTAGTAGTAGTAGTCATAAGAAATAAATAAGGCAAATTAAATCATATCTCCAATCTAACGTTAAATCTAAGAACTCCATCTCCCAGAATGCCATGCCGGAGGGGGCTATGGGGGGCAGGGCCTAGGGCCCATAAACATCAATATCTAGCCCTGATCACAGATGTGATAAAATGCAGTCTGTTGCACAGTAATGTTGTCCTTGTGTAATTACATAGAACAAAAAAAACTAAAAAAACTGGAGCATCTGAAGAACTGAAAACAAGCAGTATAAGGGAAAACTCGTTGAGTGCCAGAGGTTCTGGTTTTTTGTTCCATCCAAACCCCTTAATTGCATAACTGGATCAATTATAAGGCCACATTCAGCTTGGTGAAATTAACAAATGGTCCAAGCTTTATGGCAAAGTCTGCTTAATGTACCATGTAACGGCACTTGGCTTTCACTCTGTGTCCAGGAAATGTGCTACATCTCCAGTATAGATATTCCTCCGTTATATAATTGCATTGACTGTTCCTCTATGTCAGTGGTAGGGACCTCAAATGTGACCCTCGCTGGTCCATTACAGGCTGTGTGGGCTGTATCCACAGATGTCAGCCAACCTACATATAGTGGCACAGAGCTTTGAATAAAATGCTGATAAAAGAATAAACTTTTCATCTTTTAATTGAGGTATCGTTACATTCAGCTATGTATGCCAACAAGGAAAGCATTAGCATGTTAATACGGTTAACATATAATCATACATATTTGAATTTATATCTGAATTATCTCAGCTGGGCTGGACATATTCATGAGCTTTTTGAATATTTACACATTTTCACATTTTACCCTCTCTGTAGATATTGGGGGGAAATGGAGTAAAATATTGCAATGAGCTGGTTGTCCCATATTAAATGTTAGATATATGATTTCACACATTAAACTCATCCCTAGCTGAACACTATAGTGGTAGTCGATTCAGCTCTGACATTGGTCTGAATTTAATGGTGGCATCTGTACACCTGGATTTATGGATGTTTATCAATCTGCAACAGATCCAAGGTCAAATCTGTATTTAACACTAGGACTGTCAAGGCTGTGCATTTACAGCATGCACAATTTTAATCGTTCTGCCTCAGTAACAAATATGAAATGATATGTTTGTGACTTTTTATGGATATGTCTTTGACCCTTTTGCGTGTACGGATACACTAGTGTATATTTAAAAAACTAAATATTATCGCATGATGAAATTTCTGCTACTGATAACATATTACTTTTGTTTGTGCTTTATAACATAACAAATAAATGGCTAGAAGACCATTGAATGAATAAATTCAGATGAATGAAAAGAAGAACATTAGCCTACACACCAATAAACCCAAAGACGGTGAACTAAGCACTGCTCAAATAACATTGCTAGCTTTCGCTATGTTAGTCAACTTGCTAGATATTATAATGGATGCAACCTGTACTACTGTTTATTGGGGATTGAATTCAGAGTTGTACCAGGTCATGTGAGTGAGCATTACTGTAACTCAGTGATTTAGTTAGATAGGCTAACTGAAAAAAAAATCGTAGTGAGCTAGGCATACTTTTTCAGGATGTTAGCCTTGATGATTTGTCCAGCCTAAATCCGCACATTCACATATTTGAGGAAATCCACACAGAGAAAAAATAGACTGTCCTTAGCAACCACTGATTTATGCAAGTTAATCTATATGATGGAAAAAACATATGGAATGTTGCGCTTTGAGAATGAAACACACATGGGCAACAGAACATTTGATCAACTGCGAATCAAACATTCTTTTTAATCATGTGCTTAAAACTCGCTCAAGTTATTATTTTTCAGAACCTACATTCCACAAGTTTAACACTTATTGCAAATAAACAAAAGTTGCAATCAAAACCTACTTGAACTTCGAGTGCAATCAAACTAATTGCTGTTTAATTAAGCAGCTTTTGCCTAAACTCCCTCACTCAATTATTTGTTGCCATAGAAATGCAACTAGAGCAGAAATGGTTGCCTGTTCTTCATGTTGGCCCTTGAGTGTGTTTGTTTTCAGTAACTTGAGTCTTAATAATATATCCTATATCCCAACAAGAATTATCATTCTGACAACATTTTATTACTCAGTGTGAAACTGTTGCATTATGAATAAACTTTTATCAGGACATAATTATGTTAAATGATGCATGTGATTAAGAATTAAATGCCGCTATAATATGCAGCCTCTAAACTTGACTTCACTTGTCTGCGTCCTTTCTACCTGGTTGATACGTACCATCTGGTCACAGCCAGTGCCATTGACCTGAGAGCAGAAACATCCCCCTCTCTGACACCTGTGCACCTGAACCAATCATACAACCTTGCTGGAGCTTTAGGGGACAAATGATTAATTCACCGCTGAAAACCTAACATGCATGTTTGTTGTGCAACTCTAGAGCATTCTGTTCATATTTCATGACACTGGACAGATCTGAAGAGCGAGTTTTATATTGTGGACTCAAATCGAAAAGTATCACTCAAAAATGGTATACATTCTCTGGTGATTCATGTTAATAGTTTTGCTTTAATAAAACAGCTGAAGGACCAATTAAGCATTAGCTCAATTTGAACTAGCTTGATTTAGCTTAAAATGAACGAATAACAGTAACAGTGTAAAAGATGCATGAGCACCATTTCAATGCTTTTAAAACTACAGCATTGTATTCTTATCTTGCTCTGCTAATCAACATAGTGTACGTCTTTACACTTAAAGCTCGGCTGGGATTTAAAATGGGCACACCACGGGAAATAAGTCGGAATATATCATAAAGTTGTTGTCTATGGGTCACACGTACATAAATATAGTAGAGATGACAATCCCTGTTTGATTTACATTGTTTTTAATCTATGCTGGGGTTGATCTGTTGCATTTGATCTGCAGGGAGCCCTGTGCCCTTTGTTTGTTCTCCCTTGTTGGTTGACTGCATTGGACCGTCTCTGAGACATAGCAAGCACTCGTGTATTCACATAGCTGAGGCGCTTTTATTGCAAGCTATAACTTTCTTCCAAGTTGAGTATTTGACTTTCATTGTTGATCCCTTAATCAGTGAGAAAGCAGCACACAGCAGATGCAGCAGAATTATGAACGTCGATAACTCACATGACTGCTAATTATTTGACGCTAGTGTCTTCAGCGAGAGGCTGTCATTCACTCGTCTTGAACAGGCAAACGGGGATTCAAAGTATGGGTATATGTGTTAAAAATCCCCCCCCCCCACATCAACACTCACTAATAATTAACTGGACAACACGTGACCCTAAATTTAGATGAAATCATGCACATATTTAATTAAGTCAGATACCAAAACAGAATAATACCTGTTGGCAGTTGCAATACTTTTGTTTGTAACCTACTCATTGGCATTCATTATTGCTGTATTTATGAAATACTGTTTTGCATGCTACTAAATTCAGACATGTCGCACCATGCAACACATGTGATTTAGTAATTACTACAAATTTTCTCAAACTAAATTACAACTAGAGAAGCTTGTCCTCTGTAGCCACAAGCATATTCAAAGATGACATTCAGCTTTCTTTGCCAGCCTCCACCAATCAATAAATGCAATATTGTGAAAACAGTTGTTAATGTTTGTCATCATGCAAACCTCTTATCTCAGGAATATGGAACTGCTTCGGACCATGGTATGTGTGTTTCCTTGCATGCCCTTGTTTATGCAGGACTACAGCTATGGAACTGTATCAAATCACTATCAAATATACAGTTGGTTATTATACAGTTAGTGCATAATTCATTAGCTTTTCCATTCCAGAATGCACTGCATTATGTTTGTATTTTATTTTAATTGTATTCAGAAGAATGTGTTCATAAGATGTGATGATGGTCTTCATTTAAGACTGAAGGACAGAATTTGTACCCAATATAACCAAAAGGAAAAGAGACACACAAAAAAAGATTGCATTGCTTTTTTGTTTTTTTCTAAGTAATTTGATGGGCTGTTGTAATTTAGGATGTTAGTTTTAGTGTGAGTGCAAAACAATTATTTGTGGAAGCACAAAGCCGCACAGAGAGAGAGAGAGAGATCCGACGACGAGCTTCACTGAGAGTTTTCTGGAATCGTCTTGACATTTGCTCCCGAGACTTGGCTTGTATGTAAGGTGCTAATTAGCAGAGAAAACACTCAAAATGCCATATGGTGGAAGAAACTGAGCAGCTTGTGGAGCAGTAATACAATCCTGTGCATCTACAACTGCGCACTGATTCACAGGACAGCTCTGTGTCAGATATTAAGCAAAATGTAAATGTGAGCTAAATTAATAATGGTATTAGGAGGGAGATTTAAAAAAATGAAATGTAGCCCTTTTACTATGCAGCTCAGCTCTAAGTTTACTATTTTTTGTTTGTATTTGTTCGATCTTCTGCAAACTATTGCTTTGAAGATTATTCATTTCTAGCAATTTGTGGGGAATTAATCAGAAAAAAATTATATTGTAATTTGCCCCTGTTGGAACATACATGGAATGGCATGTCCAATAGTGTCAGACTGTCAGGTCGTCAATTCAGACATTGTACATGAATGTTCATTGCCCAAGCAAACCTGCTATATAAATGTTTATGTCTGAGCAAAGCCATACTGTGATTATGAAATATTTGCTGTGATTTACAGTTGGGTTATTAGCTTATTGGTGAGAGACAAATTATGTTTAGTTATGACATAAATGCTAAGAAACACTTGCACTACATCGCACACACGCACGTGTAGGTAAACCGCTCCAGTACTGGAATTAATGATGAAGCTTCAAGTAGCCCTTGAAGATAGGAATTTGGTGTCCTTAGCCTTCTAACCTCATTGAGTAGAAGCAATCTACCTCAAGTGAGCTCAACCTGATTAATGTGAAAACGCCATTATCAAGGTGCCACTTTTAATATGGCCTGTCGAAACCAACACATTGGCATATGCCAAAAGCACTTTAAAAAAACGGGTAGCTCACAGCGCCCCTTATTTGTTGAAAGGAAAATGTAACACATTGGATGCAAAACAATTAACAGTGTAGGGATAAGGAAGTAACAGTGCAATGGGATTGAAAGAAGAAATATCCTGGTATAAATCATTTTACATTCAAAGAGACTTGTGCAGATGCGGACATGCATTATGTATGCATATATATATATATTGTAACACCCTACGGGGTTTGGTTGTAGGTGTTATGTGGAGTAATGCAAACCAAGAGACAGATCCACAGTCAAAGGTACCAAAAATTGTTTTAATTAAAGGGAAAATCCACTCATGAACCCAAACAATGGGGAAGGCACTCAAACGGTTTGAATATTTAAATAAAGTCCAACACAACTCAAAATCTCTTAAACAAAATGTTTCTTCCGCTCTGGGGAGCTAACCCCTTATCCAGAGCCTCTCCAAATCCTGGCTGGTCAATAGACGTCACAGAGTTCCGTTCCAACAACCTCCAAAAACTTGTCTCTTTCTCTCCACTCCACTCCACTTGCTCTCTTCACAAGGGAAACCTAGCTCCTTTTATTCACTGTTGATTGATTGATTGATTAAGTGTTAATTAGTTGCAGGTGGCAGTCGTTTTGGTCCTTTGAGGTCGGGGGGGGGGACCGGTAGATGGCACCATATGAACCCCTGCACATGGCTCTGCCTGCCAGGTTGCCACAATATATATATATATATATATATATATGTATGTATGTATTGTTTGGTGTAAAGTAAGGGAGCATTGATAGTTAGTGAAAATATGTTTAAAAGTTTGAAAAATATAGTTTGACTGACCATAAGCCATAACTTAAAATTGTCCATTCTGTTTCATATGTCTTGACATGGTGGCATCAATGAGGGAAGTTCAAGTAAGAGATAAGACGTATAGTGTAATCACTTATTAAATGTAATATAATAATTAATACAATGGCAGGAGGGGTATACAACAAATGGTATATCCCCCAGCCTTATCCATATTGATTCTCCAGATAGCTGCTCTGCTAGCCTCTCCATTAGCTTCTTGCAAGCTAACAATAAGCTTGCAAAACTCAGCTAGCTATCTAGATCTAACTTTGATATCTGTCAGGTAGTAACTATCACAAACAGTACATTATTCGTTTTATGGCCCCCTCTATTTTCCTTAGCTATGTTCCACTCACAATGAGAGCCTTCTCAGTCTCTGCTTCAGAGTGTTGCTGGATTATTGATCAAAATCATACTGATTCACAGCAAAAATCACCACATGAGTTTCTAAGGTAAAACAAGCATTCGTTCACAATGCTTCTGCTAAAAACTGAATATCTCTGTTAATTATTCCGTGGACTAGCTTTGATTACATTGAGAAGTGTCATGGCTGGTTGTGGCCATTTGTTAGGATCCTACAAAGCAGATCTGTGGCCACTATGGGTTCTAGAGGGTTAATTGGGTAAAACACCAAAATAATACACAGAAAGAGTAAGACCACGGCATCTGAAGTCCAGGCTATATTCTATATATAGTCGATATTTTCCATTAGCCCAGTATGTTCTCCAGAGAACTTCCACTGCAAAAGACTGTAGTGTGAAATTAATAGTATTCTGGTACACATGTACTAGCAATTGGACTCAGCAGACCTGAATTAATTTGCAAATTAGGGCAAAAGCATGTTCTAAAAGCAATGCAAACCTAATGTGTAAAGACTCTCTTTCTACTGTATATCTCCCTCTCTCTCCCTCTCTCTCTCTCTCTCTCTATATATATATATATATATATATATATACAGTATATATACACTACCAGTCAAAAGTTTTAGAACACCCCCATTTTCCAAAATGGTTCAACTCCAGTGAAAAATGATGTCAACAGTAAACTGCCAGAGTTAAAAAAGTTTAGGTTAAAAAACGGAAAAATTATGTCAACTTCAGAGTTATAAAAAAAGGCCCTTTTCAGGGAACAAGTAATGGGTTAACGTGGGTTAACAGTCACTCTGTGCAAATTGCCGACTCTGGATCCAGCAAAAGACCTCCAGACCCTCACGCTTCATCCTCCATGTTTGACAGTTGGTGCCACACACTGAGGAACCATCCTTTCGCCTACTCGACAGCCTACAAAAACCTTTCAAAATTTCAAGATTTACATTTTTAATTTATTGGTCCATAATACCTTCTTCCAGTCTTCAGTAGTCCACTGGCAGTTCTTCATGGCCCAGGCAAGCCTCTTTTTCTTATTTTGCCATCTTAGCAATGGCTTTCTTACTGCCACTCGACCTGTCAAACCTGCAGCTCGAAGTCTTCTCTTCACAGATGAAACTGCGACTTCCTTACTTCGACCAGTGTTAAGCTGTGCTTGAAGCTGTTGTCCTGTGAGCCACCTATCACACAAGCCATTGACTCTCAGAAACTTGTCTTCTGATTTTGTTGTGGGTCTGCCAGACCTCTCCCTGTCAGAGTTTCCTCCAGTTTCCAACTGCTTTTTCATGGTGTAGGAAACTACTCACTGCCAAAACATTGACATTATTTTCAGTTTTTGGTAACCTAAACTTTTTTTTTTAACCTCTAGCAGTTTACTGCTTACCTTTTTACCATTATAGGTTATTCACTGGAGTTGAACTGCTTAAATTTAATTAAAAACTGGAAAATGGGGGTGTTCTAAAACTTTTGACCGATAGATAGTATATATATATATATATATATATATACACTGTATATACAGTCAGGTCCATCAATATTTGGACATTGACATAGTTATTGTTATTTTAGCTGTCTACCACATGAAATTGAATAATGAGCTCAAAGAACAGACTTTCAGCTTTAATTTGAGGGTATTTACATCCAAATTGGGTGAACGGTGTAGGAATCACAACACTTTTTATATGTGGTTCCCCCTTTTTATATGTGGTCCCCCCCTCAAACCCATCAAATCAACTATTTGGTGCATTCTTAAAAAGAAATAACACACTGGTAAGCTCAGGAACACCAAAAGGCCCGGAAGACCACAGAAAACAACTGTGTTGGATGACAGAAGAATTATTTCCCTGGTGAAGAAAACCCCCTTCACAACAGTTGGCCAGATCAACAGCACCCTCCAGGAGGTAGGCGTATCTGTGTCAAAGTCAACAATCAAGAGAAGACTTCACCAGAGTAAATACAGAGGGTGTACTACAAGATGTAAACCATGTATAAAAATGTATTAAAATGGTTGTAATTCCTACATGGTTCATACAATATTTTTGACAAAACCCTTAAATTAAAGATGAAAGTCTACACTTTTGTTTCATTTAAAATCCATTGTGCTGGCGTACAGAGCCAAAATGATGAAAATTATGTCACTGTCCAAATATTAATGGACCTGACTGCATATATATATATATATAATATATTACTATTATCTAAATAAATACAGCATTAAAGGGACATTTAAAAAATATATAATAATTACACACGTTCTGGTATTTCCATATCACACACTTGTAAAAGCTATTTGCTTCTCAGTGGAAAATTATTCATGCACAGAACATACAGTCAACGGGTTAAAGTATGCATGTACTTTGCTTTCAAATTTTTTTTAAATGTTCCACAATATGCACTGTACCACAGGGTTAAAGTGGTTTTGTTTGGCAAGAATAATAAGTGCCCAGAATTGATTTTGTGTTAGCTGTCTTGCAAGTGAACTCAATATAAATGACTTTTTTCTTATCCTCCTTCATGGCTGACAATTTAGTTTATTGAATTGACATAAAATGTGTACTCCTGAATGTTATCTCCAAATTCTGTGGGGTTCCTCAAATCCTTTCTTGTAACCAATATATTTTTCCTCAGTGCAGTTTGTTTTCTTTGTTGGCTTTTTAACCGGTGAATTACATGGCCTGTGTATTAATTGCATTTACATTGTAACATTTAATATTAACATTGCAACATATTACAATATAATAAAGCAATTATAATATTGTACTTGCCTCATACATTACTACTACAACCATTATCTTTTTCCAAATATTCCAATATTTTAACAGATCTGAAATGCATGTTCCTGTATACATTACCTCATACCTTTTTTCATTTCATTAATCCTTTTTCATTATCATAAAGCCCACATTTTCCTCATGTGCTTATGTGCCTCAAAGTTAATTGCAGGTAAGGTGTGTGTGATACGTTTCTTATGGATGATCTCCACTGTGCCGTGGTTTACTGTTAATGTTTTACTTGATAAGACATAAATCTGCTAACTGCTGTTGCCAATGGCACTCTGTCTTGCAGGCATTTTCATAAACCATGCGTGATGGATGATGTATATGAATCATTGTAAACACCACACATGCACACCTCCATTTACATCCTTCCTTGGGTAGTTACCTGTCATTTTAATTTATTTTATGTTTTTGTATTCAGTTTATGCATTTGATAATTTTGCATTAAATGTATAAACCGAGGCTGGAAACATGCACATATTGTTGTGCCATCCTTGATGATTTTAAAAACATATTTCTATTGTGGTCCTCTTTAAGGGAAAGGTGGCTCAACATGTGTGTAAGATACAGTATGTAGATAAATACATAGATAGCAGACAAATAATACGCAATTAAAAAAGCCAGTCACAGCCAGTCATGGGAAGATGAATATTAGCATACTTGTTAAAAATAGTAGTGAATCATAAACAGTGGAGGTTAAAATAGACATACATCTAATCAGCCACATCTTGACTTTTTTCCATAAACTCTTTTGATCGGTAGAATGCTTTATTTGTGAGGGCAGTTTGTTCTATTTGGTAGCTCCTTGATATAAAAAAGTACACTTCCGTGCTACGTTCTTAAATCTGTACACCCCAACATTGGCAATGCTGCCTCTGGCGTTATGGTTATGGGCATCTCTAATATAGGAAAATTAATTAGTCAAATATCCGGGGGCAGTGTTGGATATGATATTGTGGGCCACAATGAGTTTGATTGGGTAACCCGTGCCTCCACAGGAAACCAGCTGAGATGTGAGCATGAGGGCCCAGGATTAGGATGACCCTGAACAGCTTGTTCATTTTGGGTAGAGCCTGGAACCAAGATAAACTAGCATAATCAAAATGACATTGGATACAATACATTTCCAGTATTCTCATAGTATCCCTAGCTATCATTTTGGACCCAATAAGTATTAATCTGTTTTTCCTAAATGTAGTGAGGGTTTGTTATCTGAAAGATATGTGCTCACATTACTCAGTTGCAGTTCAGTTCAGTTCAGTGCTCAGAATGCTTTCCAGTGTGCCATTGCTTTTGTGTGACATGAGGAGCACAGAGTTGTCTGCATAAAGGAAAACGGACCGAGTACACTTCCCTGGGGAACACCGCATATGATGGGTTTTGAATGGGACATTGTACCCTTGACCTTCACCACTTCAATATCAGTCAGATACGATTTTATCCAGTACAGGGATGTGTTGTCCAACCCCATGGCCTTCAAATTGAAGAGTAGATGGCCAGGGTGTACTGTGTTAAAAACTCTTTGTAGGTTTAGTAGCACCACACAGTTTCACTTCCATCTATTTCTCATATAATAGAATCGATCAAGTACAAAAGACAGGTGGCCATTGACGTAAAAAAAAGGTACTGAATCCTTTTCTACCTGGTTCTTTTCAAACAATGTTTTCCATTTCATTTCTAGTCCAATTGTGTTGGACTTTCTGTGAGGAATTTAAACATTCCAGTTACTTTACTTTTTGTTGTCTTGGATTTCATTGTTGAAAAAAATATTAGTTTTTTTGCAATCTTGATTTTACTCTGCACTTCATTCCGAAGTCCTTTAAATTCTGGAAAATTTCACTTATAAAGACTTTTTGTACTTTATATGGGCTTTATTTCTTGTTTTAATGGTTTTTAAAATATCAGAATTATGATAAATCCTTGGCTTAGATATTTGCTTTATTCTAGCTATTTTGAATGGAGCCAGTTTGTCCACTACTTTAAGAAACCTTTTCTTAAATTCGGCCCATGCTCTACCTACATCAATATGACCAGACACCATTTCTTAATAACTCCTTAAAAATATCAACAATATAATTCCTAAGAGCTCTGATTCTGGTAATGTATGACAATGAATGCTTTCTCTAAAAACTTTTCTTGCACACTGTGATCAAATTATCACTGATTCCATACACTATAACTCCACTCTGTGAAATCTTACTTATGAGATATCAGGATACTTATCAGATACCAGGATTAAATCAATCATACTCTGTGTTGTTTCGCAAACTCTACTGGGCTCAGGGATCAGTTGTTGCAAGCCAAACACTCAATTCAAATTATTGTGCACTTATGAATTTTTGTTATCTGATTTACAGACATCAGGATTGCAGTCCCCTAGTAGAATACAGATGCAATTGAATGCAATAACAATATGGAAATTAATATACGAACCTGAAAAGTGCATTACTATCACTCTTTCATGCAGATGCATAAAAAATAAGGCCAATACAGAACATAAGACTCTGAGAATGTATTAAGTCATATAATGTTCATCTCAGCATCACGTTATGATTTATGTCTCAGTTTAGTTATTGCTAGCTTTCCTCAAGACCTCCTGTGTGGTCATCAATGTATTTTCCACATAATTCATAACAAAATGCATCACAACATGAAGTGAAAGGCGTTTGCATGTCCAACTCACAGACTGGTGGCAGGAATTAACATTGGTGTTACAGCCCAATGCCAGATTACACACAGATTAGCCTGGAATATGGACTACTGCAGCCTCCAAGGATTCGTGCATTTGTCACGTTGTTACGACCCCAGTTGGTCTAGGGGTATTTGGGGAGGGGTGTAACAATGTTTATAATTATATATACGGGAAGAGTGGAATTAATGATAAGATGTAGGGTGGAGAAATGGAACTGAGGCAGAGGGTACGGTGCAATCAAATATATTTCGTGTCTATTTACATATATACAACTACACAAACACATAACAGGACACAAGACCAGGGAAAAGAGTGTTGCCAAATCGAAGATAAACAAACAAAACCAAATAAGGCTAACTAAAGAGGAAGATGGCTGTCTTACTTAAACATAAAGTAAAGAGAAAACAAAGCCTCTCTACCTGCTCTAACTAACCAAACCAAAGTACAAAGGTGGCAACCACTCACTTTTCTAATGTGTCTAACAAACAGTGATCCCTATGTGCAAATGTACAGAGGCCTCTATCTTACCTTTCCCTTACGTCTCAGGGAACACGGGGTAAACAAAACAGAGGATTCACAAAACCACATGGAACACAAATCTGTACTTGCAACAATAGTTTCATTAACAAATCTCTTAACCCGGAAGTCAATTTCCCAAACAGGAAGCAGCTGGGGTTTATATGACGGAGGGGAGCGTGTTGATTGGTGGAGGCGGGACCTTCTGATATTGCGGTAATGATGATGGACAAGGGGGAATGGCCAATGGCGTAGCTCCTCTCAGCAGCATGTTGGGGGGGAGAACAAAGACAGAGACGAAAACACGTAGCACGTAACACTCCCACAAACAAGAACGAACTTCCTGAACAAAAATACAAAGAAGTTGGTTCATAATCAAAAAAACAACATCACAAAGTACGAGAGAGCTACCAAATAATTCAAGAAGATTCTGTACTTCGTGTTTCATCATTTCACGTTTGGCGGCATTTACACGATATGGGTGTTGACGACTCGGGGCGGAACTAGTTAATTCAATATCATGCATAAAGAGTGATGTCTGTGTAGGAGTATCCCCAAAAAGACTCGGATAAACAGACATTAACTGTATTATATCGCGGCGCTGTTCTCCCGGCAAGTGGACGAGGTGGGAAGACAGGTCTGCTACGACTTCTGAATTAGACAGCCTAGCACACTGCTGCGGTGCATTTCTGAGCACCAAACCATCCTCATCTCCCGCCTTATCAAGATTGGAATACTTAGTGACAGACCTTACAGCTGTAACAGGTAAACTCTCCATCACCTCCGACACTGGAGTGGTTTCTCTTACATGATACATCTTTAACATGTTTACATGACATATTCGTGACTGACGTCTGCGGTCAGGAGTTTTAATAACATAATTACTTTCACTTAATTTCTCTTCCACAACATAAGGGCCAGAGAAACAAGCGGACAGCGCGGAACTAGGAATGGGCAGCAAAACAAGGACCTGATCTCCTGGTTTAAAGGAGCGAGCAACAGCCTTCTTGTCATAGCGACTCTTCATAGCGCTTTGAGACGAGGACAACGCTTCCTTAGCAAAGGAACAGGCACGGTGCAAACGCTCACGAAACTGACTGACGTAGTCCAGCACATTAGATTTGGGTGTCGAATCAGCAGACATGAATTTCTCTTTTAGAACCTTAAGGGGACCTCGCACAGTATGACCAAAGACTAGCTCTGCTGGGCTAAAACCCAGTGACTCCTGCACAGATTCTCGCAATGCAAATAAAGCAAATGGCACACCTTCATCCCAGCATTTCCCTGAATCTAGGCAGTACTTACGTAAAACAGACTTAAATGTCTGATGCCAACGTTCTAACGCCCCCTGTGTCTCAGGGTGGTACGCACTAGATACTTTGTGGGTAATGGACCAGGACCGCATCACTTGCTTAAACCTCCTAGACATAAAGTTTGTACCTTGATCGGTCTGTAAAATTTTTGGGAGTCCGAACGTGGAAAATAATTTAGTTAGTGCTTTTAACACAGACTGAGCTGTGATATTACGAAGAGGAATAGCCTCTGGGAATCGGGTAGCAACACACATAATAGTCAGCAGAAATTGGTTTCCTGATTTGGTTCGCGGTAACGGTCCCACACAATCCGCAATCACATGGTGGAACGGTTCACCCAAAACCGGAATCGGACAGAGAGGGCGGGAGGAATTACCTGATTAGGTTTACCGGTAATCTGACAGATGTGACACGTTTTACAGAAATTGACAACAGCGGACTTCATCTTGGGCCAAAAGAAATGCTGCAACACTCGGTTGTAGGTTTTCGTTACCCCCAGGTGGCCAGACCAGGGGTTCTCATGAGCCAAGGACAGCACCTGCTGGCGGTATTCTGTAGGCACAACTACTTGGTAAACTATACCCCATTCCATCCCAGCTGAAACAGGGGAACACCATTTCCTCATTAATACGTTACCCTCTAAAAAATAAGCCATAGATTTTAACTTAGCCGCTTCTGGGGTGATGCTCATGTTAAAACACGGACTTAATGACTGGTCTTTCTGTTGCGCAACAATGAGCTGTTCGCGGGTAACAGGCAGCTCAAACAAAGAAAAACCAACGTCCTCTATTTCCTCTTTAGGACACGGGGAGTTTTAGCGTCGCTACTGAACGCGCGGGCTCCAATATGGACTCCGACAAATCCACCTGATCGCCCCATTTACGCGATTGGGCTCGTAAGCGCACAGGCAGGAAAACACCAGGATTCAACAGCGACTTATCAGACACAGGGCGCTCTTCAGGCTGCTTTAAAACCTCTAGTACAGGTCTCACTTTACCGCCCGGCAATATCGTTCCCCATGATAAAAGCTATTCCCGGACTGGCAAAGCGGGGCGTACAGCCACTTTAAAACGTCCAGAAACTAAATCGGTCTGTACATAAATTTCATGTAACGGCACGGTGACAAACCCCATTTCAATGCCTTGCACTATTATATTACTGCCACATGAGGTTTCTTCCGAAAATGGCAACACGTCAGCTAATATAAAAGACTGGCTAGCTCCGGTGTCTCTTAAAACACGGACTGATTTTTGATTGTTTTTCTCCACAGACAAAGACACAAAACCATCAAATATAAAAGGTTCATACCCAACACTACCTTTAATATTGGGGTTATCCAAGGACAAAACTGTCGGTGAGATGGTCTTAACTAACCCTGTAGGTTTCGGTGCGCCATTTGTTTTCCTTTTTAGCGTTGGACACTCAGCAATGAGATGCCCAACCTTGTGACAATAAAAGCACTCACGTTCCGTTTTGGAGCGTGGAGATGGCGGTCTAGAGCGTGTAACGGGGGACGTATCGGACAGAGCCGCAGAGTCCTCACTACGAGGTACAAACACAGTTTTATGCGTGAGCATAAACTCGTCAGCGAAAATAGCAGCTTCGTTTAAGGAATTAACCTTCTGCTCATTTAAATGTACTACCACCCGCTCAGGAGCACACTTTTTGAACTCTTCTAATAATATTAATTCCCGTAGCGAATCATGATCCGTCGCCTTACTAGCGCTACACCACTTGTCAAAGAGGTACGCCTTCTCCTTAGCAAACTCAACAAATGTCTGAGGTGAAGTTTTTTTATAATTTCGGAACTTTTGTCTGTAAGCCTCAGGCACGAGCTCAAACGCACGGAGAACAGCAGTCTTTACAACCTCATAATCCAGGCTGTCTTCCAGAGACAAGGTTGCAATAGCCTTTTGGGCTTTTCCAGTCAGTTTACCCTGTAGCAGAGATGACCAAATTTCTCGTGGCCAGTGCAAGGCAGTAGCGAGACGTTCAAATGTGCTAAAATAAGCATCCACCTCAGTCTCCCGAAAAGGGGGAATCGCTACTTGTCTCCTTACATCATAGATACCCGAGTGGACTGCAGGAGCTAACTGCGTTGCTGCACTCTGCAGCTCCAACTGGCGCAGTCTTACCTGGGTGTCAGCCTCTATCTCCAACCTGCGCATCGCCAGGTTGTGCTCAAGCTCAAGCTTTCGAGCCTGCGCCTCCCGCGCCTGGGCTCTCTCCTGGGCCTCCAGCGCCTGGGCTCTCTCCTGGGCCTCCAAATGCAGGCGGGCCATACGTACCTTAAGCCTTGCCTCAGCCATCGACCCGGAGGAACCTGGCGAGAATGCCTCAAACCGCGGCAGGGTGGACGGAGGCTTCTTCTCCTTCACCTCCCTTCCGGAGGAAGCCTCAGCGCCCTGCTCTGTCTCTCCAGGAGACAGACTGGCCACCCGAGACTACTTCTAGCGGGCTGACAGGGGGCATGACCACAGGCAACCTAAACACTCCTGCTTCCACTAGTATATCCCACACCCGGGATTTAATCTCTTTTTTTAAAAGGGAAGTTGGAATTATAACACCAAAGTGTTCTGCTATCTCTACCAACTCCTGCTTTTTGCACGTTTCAAACCCACCGATGGACGGTTCCCTCAGGAACAACACCAACTCAAAACCAGTAGCCATGTCTACTAATTTTTCAAAAACCAAGCAAAACTGAAAAAACAAACCCAACAATGCCACACACACACAGCTCACACAAAACACACCCAACTAGTCTATATCGCTCCCGGACGAGCCCCCACTTTGTTACGACCCCAGTTGGTCTAGGGGTATTTGGGGAGGGTGTAACAATGTTTATAATTATATATACGGGAAGAGTGGAATTAATGATAAGATGTAGGGTGGAGAAATGGAACTGAGGCAGAGGGTACGGTGCAATCAAATATATTTTGTGTCTATTTACATATTTACAATATATACAACTACACAAACACATAACAGGACACAAGACCAGGGAAAAGAGTGTTGCCAAATCGAAGATAAACAAACAAAACCAAATAAGGCTAACTAAAGAGGAAGATGGCTGTCTTACTTAAACATAAAGTAAAGAGAAAACAAAAGCCTCTCTACCTGCTCTAACTAACCAAACCAAAGTACAAAGGTGGCAACCACTCACTTTTCTAATGTGTCTAACAAACAGTGATCCCTACGTGCAAATGTACAGAGGCCTCTATCTTACCTTTCCCTTACGTCTCAGGGAACACGGGGTAAACAAAACAGAGGATTCACAAAACCACATGGAACACAAATCTGTACTTGCAACAATAGTTTCATTAACAAATCTCTTAACCCGGAAGTCAATTTCCCAAACAGGAAGCAGCTGGGGTTTATATGACGGAGGGGAGCGTGTTGATTGGTGGAGGCGGGACCTTCTGATATTGCGGTAATGATGATGGACAAGGGGGAATGGCCAATGGCGTAGCTCCTCTCAGCAGCATGTTGGGGGGGAGAACAAAGACAGAGACGAAAACACGTAGCACGTAACACACGTGTACAAAATACTGTTAACTGAGTAGTCAATCATAATTCAGTAAGTAATTATTTTCATAATCGCAAAATGCAACAGTAACGTGGCTTCGGGTAACGTAACGGTCAAAGCATTCACCCGGAACGCAAGTTGCCCACTGCAGCCGCGGTTTGAAACCCGACTGTACTGGACCGGCCCTGGCCAGTAGCCCTGATTGGAGGTGGCGATTGGCTGTCCACCCCAGGGGGAAGGGGGAGGAGGGAGGGTGAGCCAGCATGATCTCACTGAGAAGTGCAAAGGGTGTATTAAGAAATTGGGAGAAAAATGAGGGAAAACCTGAAAAGAATTTATTTTTTTAAATAAATAAATAAATAAATACAATTCAACAATAAATATTTATGCTAGTTCTTATTTTATAGTAACTGTTATTTTACTAGGTAATACTATATTTCACAACCTTGATGATTAGTGGCACTATGTCCTTATCCTAGGTTTCAATAGATGGAAGTGTTCATTCCCAGGGAAACTTGTTGGGGCAATGGTTAGAGGCTGACTACTGCTTATATAACAAAGAAAGACTCCAAGCCTAAATGACTCAGATTGTCAAGGACTCAGGGAGGCTGGTGGGAAAAAAAATCAATCAAAGCAATTAGATGTTGGAACGAGGCTCTAATTCCCCAAGAATGGTTTTTATATACTCAGATGGTTCAGTAGATTCTAGGGAAATCAAACCCCCCATGACAATTACGTGATTTAATTAAATACAAAATAAACGTGATTGAATTGGAAAAATACAAAAATAAATAACATTTTTCATTGAAAACATTTTTTTCAAATTTTAATGTTCATCAATACATCAATAAAAAATATAAACATCAGAGCAAAATATGAATATAACATTTTTCATTGAAAACATTTTTTGTCAAATTTGCATTGGGATGGTAGCTTCTGTCCATCATCAAATGGTGACCATACAGGAAAGGAAGAACTACTATGAACAAATGTGTAACATAAAGAGCTAGTGCAGGGAGACCCAGTGACCTCCATGTTCTCACAATTAAAAACTGTAATCACTGGGGCCTCGGGTGGCGTAACGGTGAAAGCATTCGCCCAGAATGCAAGTAGGCCACTGCAGACGCAGTTCGAAGCCCGGCTATGGCCGATTGGCTACCAAATTTTGAAACCATTTTTTTAAATGTTATTTCTGGAGCCTTTTTTCCTCCAGTAGTTGATGATTTCATGCTTCAGGATCGTGCATTATGGAATTCTGGCAGCAAAACTTCAGATAGAGGTAGCTTACATCAGTGCTGTGGTCTCATTTGGAACACACACTGGAAGTCTCATCCCTGGATTCCTCCATTCGTTTCTGAAAGGAAATGTTCAAACTCTCTGTGGTCAACAGCCTGTGACACCTGGAGGAGTTGAGGAGGAGTGGAATCCTGGTTCCTCTGACTGCTGTCCTGGTTCCTCCCACAGCCTTGGAAAGAGGACTTCAGATAGTAGCAGCCTCAGCTACAGGCACACACAGCTGATGTTGATTGGTAATCAGCTAAACTGCTACTCGTTGCCTTAACAGGCTCATTATAAAGGCAATTGGTTTTATTGGTTTAGTTTTTGGAAGTTGTTTTGTTTGAGCTGCAAGTTTGGTATTGGTTTTGTTGTTTTCGCACCTTGCACCAGAAGAATAAAACAGGCCTGGGCCAATCCACTACCTTTTTGTCTCCTTTCTGCCCACTCACCACCTGGCTCGGTGGCCACACCTGGCACTGTGCTACAAGCCCCACACCCATCATCGGCCAAAGGTAAACACGCCTCGGCAAACTTATCGGCACCAAGCATCGGCTCACTCATACGGTACGTATCTGTCATGGCGGTTCACCGCTCTTCACTGTAACGCACAGCAGGCTCTTCACTGTCCGCCTCACTAATCATCTGTCATCACCTGCTCAAAGCCCACCCCAGCCCCAACGCCCACCACCGCACACTGGGTGAGAGCTTTAACTGTCTGTTCCCGGTCAACGTTTTGGTTCGCTTGAGGTGGATGAGGCTGTTTGTCTGTGCCATCAGCTCTCAAGTGTGCTGTTCCTCACTTGGTCTGCAGCATAAAAATGGGTCCATCACATTGGCTGGCAAATCATCTTTCCACACCCTTCCACAGTAAGGAGAAAGAGGGAGGACAGGTGCACTGCTTTCTCCTTTAATTAAGCTGCAGGGCTCGGCACCAATCCCACATTCCTGCCCCCATGTGCATTCAGCTAATTCACTTTCTCTACCTATGCTGCCCAGACTCTGACATAATTACACTTTACCAATGTATGCAATTATCATATGGCAATACATGCCAGGTGTTGTGACACAACAATAGCAGTAAGATCTTTCTAACATGGATAAAATATAATAAGGAATGTATCATTTCTACAAGGGTGTATTAAGCACTGTAGGTTCCCTAGGTTATTACTATTCCAAATAAGTATTTTGTGAGGTAAGATTTACGTAACTGCATTTGGCAGATACTGGATGTAATGAGACATTCAGTAGTGTGGAGTGATATCACTGCTGTATTGTTTCTAAAATAGGTCTCAGAAAATGTCGCTATGTTATTTGTTTAAAGAAATTGGAATAATACAGCAAATATAAATTCCCTATCTCAGGCATTGGGGGGATATACACTCTGAATATGATCTGAGGACAACTATCGTGTAGTGTCTGAATTAAGCAGACACATGCAGTTGAGAGTCAATTTGATGTAAGGGTTAGAGACCTGCACCCAGAGGTTTAAATTGTATTTGTTCATTGGATTCACTCAGTGGTTGCTGATGGAACAGAGGCGGAATTTGAGCAAGAAGAAAGGGAGAATTATATTTCATCCGATACATGTCCTGATACCTTTCCTGGACCTGTTTTTGATTTCCAAGCTTGCCAATCATCACCAATTTTTAGTTTTACTTTGAATGAAAACAGAATTACAGTACATTTGTGCACTTCACAAAACATTTTAATTATCAAGAGATTTGAGATTTGATTATATTCAATAATTTGACTTTAACAAGGGGTTGTTTTCTTTTATGTTAAGGTCCTTAGATAGCACTACCATTATTTTAATCAAGTGGAAAGGCTAATTAATTATCAAACAAATCTATGTAAGATATCCCACATTTGCCACTCACTAACTGGCACTGTGACAGAAGCTAACTGTAATTTCAGAAGACTGTGTTCAATGCATTTTGTATAAAGCACCTTGCATGGCTTACAAGGAATGTTCAATGGAATGACATTATGATATTCTTGTCCTGTTAAAGCGGCATCTTCTGGTCATAGACATATGTCGCTTTTTCACTTTTATTACCCTAGAGCAAATACATGTGAGTAATAAGATACAGTGCTAGATACTCTGTCGATAGACAACATTACAAGTCTAGATGCACTGAATGGCCTGTTCAGGTATTCAAATATTTGTATGATCTTATAATAAGTAATACACTAAACTTGTTGGATTATTTCATCTCATGAGAAAATAATTTGTGTGTGTGTGATGGCAATGATTGTGGCTTGTGGCACAGGGAGGGAAGCGCAGGTGCACCCATGCTAGGACAGGTGAGCTGACAGATTCCTGCAGAAAGCAAAGGGGAAGCTGTCAGCACCATGGACAGCGGACATCAGACTTGAGCAGACTGCAGGGCCGTCAGGACCAAGGACAGAGATCTGCAGCCCAGCTCCCAGCTCCCAGCTCACAGCACTCACCTGTCCCAAATGACGAATCAGCATGGCTGTTATGCATCACCTCAGGAAGGGGGCCTACATAAAGGGTTGTGGGCCCTAATAAAAATAGAGGAGAAAAAAAAGAGAAGGTAGAAATAACATAGTCACTGTGTGTTGTCTGTTGCACCTACAGCAATGATATTTTTTGTATTTCCCAGAAAGCTCAGCCCACTGCTCCCAGTGCCTACCTGGGAACACAAGAGCTCATCCACGCTTGGCTGCACATTTCCATTCCCTTATTAGATTTATCATTTTCAGTGAGACTAATGTTGGAGGTATTTTGTTTTTGTTTCATCCTTCATCTTGCTTTAGCGGGCCAAACATTGCATTGGTTTTCGATGGAACAATTAATTTGTTGTGTAAAGTAGGAAAATAGTATTTGCAAATTGTCATTATTCAGACATTAGAATACAATGAAAAATACATTATTCAACATTAATATTGATTTTGAATGGCAATACTTTGGACTGCATAAAGGGGTCCTTGTTTTCTGGGTCCTTCCCATCTGCTGGTTCAGTCTATGGTAGCTAGAGTAATTGTAAATGGTGGTACACAAACAAGGCAGCCTATTAGTAGAAACATTTTATAAATGTATTTGCTCAACATGGCAGTCTTATATGGCCAATCGTTTTATCAAAATAAATTGCAACGAGTCCAAAGCAGCTGTCTTTTGATATGCCTGAGTCAAAGTTACATTCATATATTCAGGATTTACTTCTATATATTGGTTTATTTATTGCCATATTAGCATTAATATCATGTATCATTGGATGTACATTTTCTGATGCGATTTTGAAAGATTACACAGTGCTGCTACTGATGTGTATCAACCACCAGCATTTTATGAAATACAGAACAATTCTGAATGGATTGTGAGAACAATGCATCTCCTAAGGCTTGTTAACTTTTAAAGGTCATGCATTCTGTTCAAGCAGGGCTGTGAGAAGCTGTGGATCACACTGGACCCATTGGAGGGGTACACAAAAAACCAAAAACAAAGCTCAGAGATTTCAGTCCATAACTACAGGCTGCATCATGTTGAAAATGAACTATCCCCTTATAAGCCTTTGTGGGGGGTATTGATCTCGATGCGGCAGTAGCCACCGAAAAGAAAAGCCTCATTTGTCGTAAGCCGCTGACACCATACTCCCCATCCTTGCCTCACACTAATGGCTCCCCTTTCATCTGTTGTGTGTCATTTAGTCTCACAGAATAGTGAGATATCCATGTGTGGTCGGGCAACATCCTCTGAAGGAACGGGATTTGTATTTATCTGTTCTGTCTTTTATTGTTCTAGTGGACCTCGTTCTATGATGTATTTCCATTTCTGGTCAGCCTTTCAAGTGTGTTCTGTTTACATGTTGCTGTGTGTTCAGAAGAAGAATCAAACAATGGAAGCGTAATGTTAGCGTATTTTTATTGTGGATTCAAAAGCGTTATTCATATACAGTATGATTTAAGTGGAAGAAAACAGCATGTGGTGGTTAGCTGAGCAATGAGTGTGCCGACAGCTGCGTCTTGAAAAATCTGCTTACACTGAGAGTAAAATAATGCAAAGAATTTATGGTGTGGTCAATATTTTTCAATATTACTACTACTTATCATTTTATCCCCAAGCACTTTGAAGGCTATTTCTGCCTGTTTTGCACGAATATTGAATAAAGCCTTATAACTTTGTTGTAAAACAGGGCACATGTGTACCATCAGGACTAAAAATCGATTAAATATGTGAGCAAACATTCATGGCATACACCTAACATACATACAAATGTAGAAGAAAATACATACATTGATGTCAGGGGGTCATTTATTATACACAGTTCATTGCCAACATGTCTAACGCACGTGCAACAAATTTGGTGCCAATATCTAAAAGCAATCAAATTGGGCATCTCATTGGCCTCTCAGCAGGACTCCCCATGAAGGACATATGTGACATTCCACACTTAATTTTACTTTTGTGCTATAAGGCCAAAAGTCAGTGGACACCTGACCATCACACCTATATGAGCTTGTTGGACATCCCATTCTAAAACCATGGGCATTAATATGGAGTTGGACCCCCCTTTGCAGCTATGACAGCTGCCACTCTTCTGGGAAGGCTTTCCAAGATTTTGGAGTGTGTCTGTGGAAATTTGTGCCCATTCAGTCAAAAGAGCATCTGTAAGGTCAGGCACTGATATTGTACAAGAAGGCCTGGCTTGCAATCGGCATTCTAATTCCTCCCAAAGCTGTTCAATGGGGTTGAGGTCAGGGCTTTGTGCAGGCCAATCGAGTTCCTCCACACCAAACTCGTCTAACCATGTCTTTATGGACCTCACTTTGTGCACAGGGGCACAGTCATGCTGGAACAGCAAAGGGTCTTCCCCAAACTGTTGCCACAAAGTTGGAAGCACCCAATTGGCTAAGGTGTCTTCGTATCCTGTAGCATTAAGAATACCCTTCACTGGAACTAAGGGGCCTATCCCAAACCCTGAGAAACAGCCCCAGACCATTATCCCTCTGCCACCAAACTTTACAGGCACTATGCATTCCGGAAGGTAGAGTTCTCCTGGCATCCGCCAAACCCAGATTCATCCATCAGACTGCCAGATAGTGAAGTGTGATTCATCACTCCAAAGAACACGTTTCCACTGTTCCAGAGTCCAGTTGCGGCATGTTTTACACCACTCCAGCCGAAGTTTGGCATTGCGCATGGTGATGTGAGGCTTGTGTGCAGCTGTTCGACCATGGAAACCCATTCCATGAAGCTTCCGACGCACAGTTATTGTGCTGATGGTGCTTCCAGAGGCAGTTTGGTACTCTGTAGTGAGTGATGCAGCAGATGATAGGCGATTTTTACACGCTATGCGCTTCAGCACTCGTCGGTCCCGCTCTGTGAGTTTGCATGGTCTACCACTTCGTGGCTGAGCTGTTGTTGCTCCTAGGCACTTCCACTTCCACAATAATAGCACTTACAGTTGACCAGGGCACATAGGGCAGAAATTCCACGAACTGACTTGTGGCAAAGGTGGCATCCTAGGTGCCGATTTAAAGTCACGAACCATTCTGAATTCTAAATGTTTGTTTGTGGAGATTGCATGGCTATGTGCTGTATTTTATGCACCTGTTAGCAATGAGTGTGGCTGAAACACCTGGGGCCTAATTTATAAAACATGCTTACGCACAGATTTGATCTTAGAACGTGCGTACGCTCAAATCCACGCCAAGTTCAGATTTATAAAAACGGTCTTTGACGTGGAAAAGTACTTAGCTCTACGTCAGGTTCCAACTTGGCGTACGCACATTTCCTTGTGGCAATGTTGGAGTACTGCAGGTATTCGCGGTCTCGTCTCTTCTCTGTCCTGACCCCTCGCTGGTCGAACGGCCTTCTGCAATCGGTCAGAATCACTTGCGATCTTCCGCAAGAGACTCAAAACCCACCTTTTCAGACTCCACTACCACTGAATTCTGTACATCTAGCTAATTGTCATCACCACTGTCTACTTGCTCAACACTATATACCCCTGCTTAGTCCATTTAAAAAAAAAAATTTACTAACCTTTTCCTTCCCAGTGTTACAGGTATGGTACGCAGCTGCCTGCAATGATGTCTATCACTGTATTACTGCACTGATCTCTTGCGCAAACTATGATTGTTCGTACCATGTATTGATGCACATCTTGTAAGTCGCTCTGGATAAGAGCATCTGCTAAATGCTTAAAATATAAATGTAATGTAAAATGTATTCGGAAATCTAAGGGTGCCAACATGTCGTCTGCTGCCTAATTGTTTCCGCATTATTATTATTATTATTATTATTATTATTATTATTATTATTATTATTATTAGTAGTAGTAGTAGTAGTAGTAGTAGTAGTAGTAGTAGTAGTAGTAGATGCTGTTGTAGTTGTATTACCAGATTGAACACATTGCTTAGGCTATACGTAATGGTTTGCACAATAAAGTTATAATAAATTCAAACATAAGCTAGGCTACTTGTGGAAAACAAAACAAAAACACATATTGGTTTTCCAAAACTACCCATATTAGCATAATTAACACATCCTTGAAGGAAATGTATTTAATATACATATTATGGTTCCACATGTGTAAACATTTCGGTCAATCTATAGGCTATACAATGTCTGCAAGAGGAAGAATGGCAGCATTGTCACTTCTCGAAGATATCGCCAACCACGCAATAAGAAGGGAACGAGTTATTAGAGATTTTGACCTCAGTTTTAAATCAGACTACTTTTTCTTTACGTCCTTCAGGGACCTTTGCTGCCCCCCGTTCACAGCCTGGGCTACAGACTGCCAGGACACATACTTGGTTTTACTGGTAAAGCCACTGGAAAGGCTCCCAAACAGTGTCCCTGCACACATCTGCACCTCCGCCAACAGGACCTCGATTTCGTGTTAAAATGATTTTTCTTGCAGCTCGCCATTATCAAGCAGAGGATTTGTGTTTTGATTCAAGCTCCTTTATATGCTAATTATATTAATTAGGGGGCGTTTACAAGGCGGAGATCTAAAACCATTCAGCTACGCACAATTTCAAGATCATTTGTGATTTGCGCAACTTTTTTATAAATGAGGCCCCTGAACTCAATAATTAGTAGGGGTGTCCACTCACTTTTGGCCATATAGTGTATATTGCCACACAACTTCTAAGTCAAATTCATTGTGCTTTATCTTTTACATATTAAGCACTGGGCAGACACCTTGCTCTATCATGAAATATCAAAGTACCTAAAGTCCTTACATTTAGCTCTTTATTTTCTACAGAGACCTAGTGTTATATATCACCTTTATATACCAATAACAGGGGTGTGTATTACCAGTTTGACACTGAAACTTAGTCAGACAAAAACAAAAAAATAAAGCGTGTTGTAATTTTTAAAATATATGAGTATATTACTGTATACACAGTGAGCACCATAATTAATTGGACAGTGACACATTTTTTGTTATTTTGGTTTTGTACTCTAGCACTTTGAGATTGAAAGGATACAATGACAATGAGGTTGAACTGCAGACTGTCAGCTTTAATTTTCTACTTTAGCTTTCTACTATTCTACTTTTTTTAGACCTGCAAATAACGGGGAGTGCCACCAGATGTTAAATGTATTGGGTTAACGGTCATGTGTCTTCTCCAGGACACGCCAGCTTGACTTGATTTATGATTTATTTCTTTCAAAATGATCCTTCAAATATGTATATAGTTCTGATATGTCAGACTGAGAAAGGAAACGTGATACTTATTAAAATTTGTAGGATGGTCCTTCAAGAATAGATGTATTTATTTTTTCCTAAGCAGTGAGTTAGTTAGTCAGATCAACAACAACCCATCACATGTATACATCATCAGAAATGTTTACATTTCCAAAGCCATACATTATTATTCTTATGCCCCTGAAAAAAAACCTTTTGGGAATAAAATAGTGGAGTGTTAGGTTTGAATATGTTTGACTTTTTCCATTTTCAATCAATGCCATGTCTGAAGTACACACAAAACAATAAAGAAATATAAATAATTGTACATTGAACAAAATTGGACAAATAGATAGTACAGTGTAATGGGCAGGAACACCAGACACATTTCCATAATCAAACTAATATAAAAATCATAGGAAGGGTTTTCAATAAAATTGCATTTCTTATGATCCAAATGCCTTTACAGTTCACAGAATTATTCATATTTTTCTCTCCTAACCATTTTCAAATCACGTATCAAGTTACACACATTTGCACAAGGTGATGTCAGATGTTTACCACAGTTGGGGGATTATTCTGACTTGATGTCACTTTTTTCTGATGCCGAATGACTCTTTCTTGGATGCGTGGAATCTGACACTACAGGGACACGTACTTGGGGTTTTATTCAGAAAGGGGTGTAACGTTTGTTTTACAGTGCTGCACGCACTCTAACCAGGAACTTGTCTCAGTTGATCAGGCTGCACGCCCTGAAAGATGGAAATAGGAGCACATAAATATGCCCCTACTCCTAATAATCCAAGGAGTGACACAACCAATAATAATAACAACAATAATTATAATTTATTACTATTATTAATAATAATAATAATAATTATTTTATTCTTCATTATTTTATTTTCTAAATATAAAATGAATTGGAAATTAAAATAATAATGTTATATTATAATCCTCATCATCACCATCATGTTCATTACCTTTGTTGAATGCTATCAAACATTCTACAACAATGTCTCATATATCATTGGACAGTGTTAACAGAAGGTCTGTATCCACTCTGGCATGAATCAATCTCCCACCGAATGTTTTTTGATACTGGCCCTTAAGTCTCTCCATTCATATTTCAAAAATATTTAGCTTACTACAAAATTAACCAGGCATGTGTATTTATGGGGATATATTTCAATTTAATGAGGGCAGGATTCATTATTTAATGGCTCTGCCAGCATCTAGCATGCAAACTCTTAAATGGGACATTTTTCAAACAGAATTGTCTACGTATACAGTCCACAAAGTTTATTTAACTGTTTAAATTAACAACTTTGTGAATTATCGGTAACCATTGGCAGGTAGCCTAATTCATTTTTGTCTCGCACAGAAGCATTCTCTTTGTTCAAGTCCATTTTTTATTAATTGAATTGATTAAAATTAATGTAATCATTAGAAAAACTTAATTTGAAGAGGTATGTAAATCGCTTGTTAATCGCAGAGACTTGGAACTGGAAGCAAAACAAAGGTTCTGGCCACTTTTATTTGCAGCAATTGAGCTACCGCTGGTGTTAAAAACATTACATTATGATTGTGTGTGTTTGTGCATGCACATATGCAAAGCTGCACTTTAGTTTGTGTATTTGATTTCATTAAAGTAATTCATGCCTCCACTTGGAGGAGGAAGGAAAAGGAAAAAGGAAGGGAAAAGTGCAATGGAATGGGAACTCCATCTGTGGGCATGTGTCAGAATGAACTATTTTCAGTGAAAGCCATTCTGGACCACCCATTTCAGACTTACGCTGGTGTGCGTATCTCTGAAGTACCACATAGTTAAGGGTGCATAAAAAGTGTCTAAGATCCTCAAGCCAGGAATGTGGCTGTTCATGGGACAGAAAAAAGATTTTGGGCTAAGCATGTGTTTTTTTATTATTATATATTTTTTTCGAACAGCAATGACAGGAATAAAATGGTGTGACCCGAGACACCTATCAAAGGAAGCAGACACAGTGTTGCATTGAATCACAGGCCCATATATCGCTATCCTTTAGCTGTCATGCAAACGCCTCCCTACCTGTTTACACTGTGCTATGAAGTCAGGATCGGTTGGACTTTTCCTTGAAATCCAGTGAAATGATTATTTCCGTGTACCGAAGTGACTTATGAGCAGAAGCAATTATTCCTACAGACTAAGGGAAGGAAGACACTTTTATTTTTTCTTATTTTTTCCAGGTGATTCCAGGTGTCCAGATGCTGTTCCATAATTCAGCCTCTTCTGCAGAATGGTGAATACGTATGGGAAATATTCTCTGTGTTATCAACATTGAATGACACACGGTCTCACAAGTGTATGAAAAATCACTCCCCAAAGACTGAAAGATATACAGTGGGTATAATCACCACCATTTTTTACATTTTATTTTCTTACTTCATGGAATCAAAATTGATTTAATTGGTATTTATTGCCACTGATCAATACAAAATATTCTATAATGTCAAATAAAAAATGTTTTTTGTAAACTTTTTTTAAGCTTTATATTAATGAATTCCAAAACGGATAATAATAGATTCTATAAGTATTCACCCCTATTGACTTTTCAAGATAATGTAAGGCTATACTCATGTCATCTGGGGATTTCCCATGAAATAGACTTTTGATAGTAAATATTTTCAAATGCATTTCTCCCATTTATTTCTTCATATTAGGTCATTGCAGATGATTCTTTATCTATCTAAGCTGGAAAACAAGAATTGAAAAATTTATGATTTTTCACTTTGAATGTGAAGAAATAATATGGAAAAATTTGAATCATTTATCATCAAAAGTCTGATGATTTTGATTAGATTTTTCAAACATTGCTTGAGTGGGGAATCAGAATATACAGTAGTTAACTCAGATTTCAATGGGATACACACCCCTTGTCAACAAAACCCATCACCAAGTCTGCATCTCAGACAGGGATGAAAGACACAGATCTCCTCTCGAAAGGGCTTGTGTGGAGGATACGTGCAGGTCATTCAGACCCCTTACTTACGTGGACCAGATATATAGTCATTTTAACACACATTAATATTATCCATATTTCTGCATACAATTTTTTTTAAACTGTATTATGTTAACAATTATATTTTTCTGTGCTGGTAATCCTTTTTTGTAATAGCAGCACTGTAGCTCTTTCCTGCTTTTCTACATAATTTTTTATAAACCAATGCCAATTATAGCATATGTCTAGCCTTCCTTTGCTTGCCTAACCGATCCCTGGATAATTCAAATAGCCTGCTAAACTGTAGAAAAGGGGGACATCTTAACCAACACATGTGAATGTAATGGTCTAAAACAAAACAAGGTCAGCAGACCGCCACACCATCAGGCCTGATTAAAAACCAAGAGCTACTGAAGAATGGCCAGCTGTGTCCTGCTGTCCTCAGAGCGTCATGGAGGCTGCTGAGTGCTGGTGAATAGCGAAAGTGCTATTTTTTCTTTTTTTCTTTCTGCTACAAAGTACATATTGTTCATATGATTGTAATAGGTTTATACTAGGTTTTTTTTAATCCAAAGTGACTTACAGTAGTGAATGCATACATTTTTCAGTATATGTGGTCCCAATGTGAATCAAACCCACAACCTAAGTGTTGCCATTCTGTACCTACTGGTGATGTTTCAGCATCTGGCTGATACGTATGTTAGTATCACTACTGTTAACGGACAGAGTTTGTTATGGGTGAGTGATAGCAAACACTATTTTATTTAATTATTTTATTGTAATTGTTTATTTAACAGGGACAGTAGGCAAATACATTTATTGTCCAAGGGTTAGCAAAACTGCTCAATTTCATTTGTAGTCCCAGTAAAAATAGGAGTTGTGATTTAAAACCAGAAAAAAACTCTAACTACTTAGTTAGATTCCCATTATTTCATCAGTCTCATAAAATATGAGATATGCTGTGGCCAGCCATAGCAAAACAGTGGCAAGAAACAATTTCCTTTAAATGAGAAAAAATGTATGTTAAATGACCATTAATCATAATTTATGCTCGTCTTCATTTGAGGTGTAAAGCAATATTGAACAGCAGTTGTTAATGACGTTCTAAAAAATTAAATAAAAAATACTACTACACTACTAATCGCTGGTTCATGCCAATTTAAGCAATTATATAGGCTTTTGTATTTGAATATATTAGAAAATATTGTGAAACTGGTGTCTGTACCATCATGCATTGTATAGCTTATTAAATTAATAAAGAGACATTCCATTGTATCTATATATTATGATTGCCATAATACTGTAATTGTGCTGCAGACTGCTACTTCTCTTCTTATCACCTGTACTGGCTGTTATACTGTAGTTTTTCTTTTAATGCCTTTATTCTGTGTCATGGTGTGTTACCATGTACATGATTGCGAAAGGTTGTTCACACCTGAGGGGGATGATTACCCTGGTTTCCTGGTTTCACTGCAACAGTGAACAAACGTATATGTGGTGATTATACATGAATAAACATAAAAGCCAACAATGCTGTCCGACAAGGTCTTCAAGTGGATACTGCATAAAAACAGTGTAAGACCAAAGTGAAAAGCAGAATAAAACAGTGTGTGGAGGCTGCATACATGGCTTCTGATCGGCAGTGGCAGAAAGGCTAGTCAGACATATTGTTGTTCTTTCTGAAATTTCAGACTGCTGTGCTCTTTTCTGTTATTTTGGGGGAAGGGCTGTGGTGGCAAATCCTCAAAGAAAGACACTTAGATATAGCCGTCAAATTAAATATAATTTTATTAAATAAACAAGCATGTTACCTTGTGGATTTGATCCCCCTCAAGTAGTCCCTGAAGACAAAGCCTGCTCGGCACATGGTCCTATGAGAGCTGTACATGAGAAATGATGAATGACTAGACACAAGGCTTGAGATAAATAAACACAATAAGAGGAATGAATTTGACTCTTTTATACTTTTTTTTTTTTTTACATTCCAGTCTGGATGATTTAACTTGTCTGTCAGGCGCGTGACTAGACATTGCAAATATCTGGGGCTGAGCCCACGACCTAGTCTAGATAATAATCGATCATTTTACTTACTATGTAGTAAATGACATTAAGCACTTCCAACAAAGTTGAAATAAAGTGCAAAGTAGGGGGGTGGGCTACATTTAACACTTGCAGTGCAGTGTTCATGGTTGTATCAGTAATGCTCAACGTCGAACCCAGTCAATAATATTATCCCAAAAAATAATTAATTCGCCAAAAATGGTCCGGGGCTAATGGGGAAAAAAGGGGCCATGGCTATAGCCCAATAGCCAGGCCCCTGTTGTTTGTGCCTGAAACAGGCCTTACCTTGTTCTTTACCCAATACTATCCAGCTTTTTGAGTTTTCTTTCAACCAATAGGGGCATAGTTGGTTGGTTGTTGGTTGCCTGTACTTGTAGCCTAATTTGTTAGACTCATAACCTTATGGTACTATGAGCCTAACGAAGTTGACACTCTGATAAACCTGCCTGGGAATGTTCTTTGCTAATACACCAACGGTCAATTACTCTTTCTGACCAATCATGATATTCTTGTGGGTGGGGCTCCAATTGGACACAGCAATTTAAGCCAACCCAATCATTGAACGACTGCACAACATAGCACTGGATAAAGCATGCTGGAACCATTCAGACCTCAGGAAACAGATTTCTCAAACTAACGTCAATTCCCAGACACTCTAGAGAGAGAGTGCGGTTAAGACAAAAACTTTCTGAACTCCTGTTTATTAAACATCTATTCAGAGGATATTTATTTCAATTTCTCACATGAGACAATTTGACAAACACTCACCTTGAGTGCTGAATCACAGCTCCCAGGAGTTTCACAGCACGGACTGACTGATAAAGCGTTGGAGGATGAAAGATGGATGAAGGATCACATGTTTCTGGGGAGCTGCTGAAGTCAGAATATCTAAATTTGGATAGTAACCACAAACAGTATCAAAATGGCTGATACTGTGAGCAAACCGCTGTAGGGCAGTTCACAGAACTATGCCCTAAATTAACCCAAAAGAATGTGAACTGTTCATGATGCCAGCAGGGAGCCAACAGGCGAGATGCGTAAACAATGGTATTGCCCCAAATGCCTTACAACCCCCTTACTAATAAAAGCAGTCCTGCTGTCTCTAAGCAAAACAGGACATGGAGGGGGGTGTTCTCAGGACTGTTGATCACATCACTGAGTTGAATGTGGTATACTGTAACTTCATCATTTACATATACAGTATAATCGTGTTTGGTGTTGTTGGAGAGCTGATATCATGAGCAGTGGGGTGGTGTCATTGATGATGTGGTACAAGTGGTACAAGTGAACAGTGGAAATGCAAATGATCCACACGTCAGCGGCCATCTGTGAAACTAACGTAGTGTGATGCGCGTACAGAAACAGCGCAGGGAGTAGTTCCGTTTTTCAGTGATCGTGTCCTATTTGGCGTTTTATGGTTTCCTTTGATGTGTGGGGATATAGGGGGAAAAGTGGTATACTTCGAGGAGATTCGCTACTACAACCTCCTGCGCAACATTCACGTATAGCAGTTTTTGTATATCTATACTTACATTACTCAAATTCTGTTTGATGTTTCTGTAACAATTTCTACAAGTCCAGCTAATAAACATTTTCATACCTTTCATTTCTCATGAATCTAAACAACTGCAGTTACAGATTGTGGTTTTAAGGTTACCGTTAACACACACACATATAACGTTGCACTCCATAGCCACTCGCTTATACATTAGTGCATTGACATTTACATTTACATTTTAAGCATTTAGCAGACGCTCTTATCTAAAGTGACTTACAAGATGTGCATAAATAAATGGTAGGAACAATCATAGTTCGAACAAGAGATCAGCGATAGACATCATTGCAGGCAGCTGCGTACCATACCTGTAATACTGCGAAGGAAAAGGTTGGAGTAAGCAGGGATACATAGGAGGTCATTACATACATCAAGCAGGTCATTCTGTAGGAGATGAGCAGACAGTTGGTTATAGACAGCCTGCTCTAGTGTTCTGGAGAGGAATGGGAGGAGAGAGACAGGTCGGTAGTTGGAAATGACAACAGGATTCAGAGAGGGTTTTTTGAGGAGGGGGACGACATGAGTGCATTTGAGGGAAGAGGGGACAGAGCCAGAGGAAAGAGAGGAGTTAATAACATTGGAGACAAAGGGGAGGATGTCCATAGAAATGGACTGGAAGAGGGGGGGGGATATGATCGAGAGGGCAGGTGGTAGGACGGTGAGAGTGAACAAGTTTAAGGATGTCCGAGTCAGGGATGGGCAAGAAGGAGGACAGAGGGGTGAGAGGTTTAGGTAGCGAGATGGGTGAGGGAGAGTTAGGTGAGGGAGAGGATGGGGGGAAGGAGTTGCGAATGTCATCGACCTTCTCACAGAAGAAGGATGCAAAGTCATCCACAGTTAGAGAGGAGGAGGAGGGGTGAGGAGAGAAGAAAAAGTAGAGTAGAGTTTTTGAGGATTAGAAGCAGAAGATTGAATCTTGGAAAGGAAAAATGCAGACTTAGCAGAGGAGAGGTTAGAGGAAAGGGTAGCCAGGAGTGTGTGGAAGTCAGTCAGAGCCACAGGGGATTTTGACTTTTTCCATTTCCTTTCTGCTGCTTGCAGTTTGAGTCGGTCAGCCCGAATGGAGTCAGTTAGCCAGGGGGTGGGGGGTCGGAGACGAGCAGGTTTAGTGGATAGAGGGCAAAGTGAATCAAAGGAGGAGAAGAGGGAGGAAAGTTGCAATGGACGAGGATAGTGGGGGCAGGTGAAGATGGTTTAGACACAGAGGGGAGGGGGAGGGAGAAAGACAGAAAGCAGTGGTCAGACACATGCAAAGGAGATACCACAATGTTGGGTGAGGTGCAGTTCCTAGTGAAGACCAGGTCTAGTTGGTTACCAGAATTGTGAGTGGATGGGGATTCAGCCACAGTTAAATCGAAGGACTGAAGCAGGGGGAGAAATGAGGGGTGTCCAGCAGCAAGTTGAAGTCACGAGGAGTAAGATGGGAGTGCCATCCTCAGGGAAGGAGCTGAGTAGGGCATCCATCTCATCTAGGAAACTCCCCAGTGGACCTGGTGGGCGATAGAGAACAATGATATGCAGTTTACATGGAACAGTGACAGTGACAGCATGAAATTCAAAGGAGGAGGGTGAGAAGTATGGAAGAGGAACAATACCAAATCTCCACAGGGGGCAGATAGGTATACCTGTCCCTCCACCTCTACCTTTGGGTCGTGGAGTGTGGGAGAAGGTGTAGGCAGCAGAGAGAGCAGCAGGGGTGGCCGTGATCTGCAGAGTGATCCATGTCTCTGTGAGCGCCAGGATCTACAGGGAGAGTAGTGAGGCCTGGGCCGAAATTAAATCAAACTTCCGGACAGCGGACTGGCAGTTCTATAGTCCACCTACTACCACCATGTCGACACCGGGAGATCTAGGAGGGTGGATGAGATTGGAGAGATTTCGGTGTGAGTAGAATCTGTCCTTCTAGGAAATCTAGAAGAGGAGACATGGACTGGGATAGGGATGTAGCATGTAGTGTTAGATGCAGATGAAGTAGAACAGGAAGAGAGGTAGCAAGATACGCAATAGTATCCCTGGTAGACTTTACACAGGCTAAAGGCACGTCTGCATCTCATATAGAGATAGCGATACGTATAGAGCCACACTATGCGAGCTGAGAGACTATAGCCTCTCATTTGCATATACAATTCTAGAAGCAACGGTTAACAGAGAGAAAGCTAACATTAATTGGAGTCAGATAAAGTAGTTGGAGTTAGATAACCTCCATTTAATCCTGTTCCAGTATCACAAAGGTAAGACTACACGCCTTCACCACTCGGACACTTCCGACATTTGGTGTGTTTGAGTGGGATCTTACAGGATTCTACACCGCCTTATGAATGCTAACCTTTGATACACCTTAAATAAATTCAGGTTTAAGTTGGGGCAACTTAAAGTCAGTGCCCGGACAGAATATGGTCACACTATACCCGCTGTACTGACAGACATACAACCCTGTAGCCTACTCATGTCAAACTGCTGAAGCTAAGTAGTGTTGGGCTTGGTTAGTGCTGAAGCTAAGCAGTCATCTTGTAAGTCGCTCTGGATAAGAGCGTCTGCTAAATGCTTAAAATGTAAATGTAAAAATGTGTTGGGCTTGAATAATACTGAAGCTAAGTAGTATTGGGCTTGATTAGCACTGAAGCTAAGCAGTGCTGGGCTTGGTTAGTACCGAAGCTAAGCAGTGTTAGGCTTGGTTAGTACTGAAGCTAAGCATTGTTGGGCTTGCTTAGTACTGAAGCTAAGCAGTTTTGGGCTTAGTTAGTACTGAAGCTAAGCTGTGTTGGGCTTGGTTAGTACTGAAGCTAAGCAGTCTTGGGCTTGGTTAGTACTGAAGCTAAGCAGGGTTGGGCTTGGCTAGTTCTTGGATGGAAGGTCTCTTGGTAAAGCTAAGTTGCTGCTGGAAGGAGGTACTATTGTCTCCAGACCAAATTAAATTAAATTCAGACAAAAAAAGTCATCAAATCAATCCCCTAAATCTGATTGGCTACTCAACCCCTTTTACTCTTTCCCCACTTTGATTCCCCAGCAACTGGGTTCTCAGCTGGCCTACCTAGTTAAATAAAGGTAAATAAGAAATATAATGAAAGATGATATTTTGGAAGCAAAGAGACTTGTAAGCACCGATGTCACTCTTGCTTGCATCATAGTATCGTAAGTATACCACTGTGTATAAATAGAATCAGAAATACTACTAAGTACATTGAGTAAGCAATATTAGTTCAATCTCAATATAGTGAAAAAAAGATGTACTCTCATGTACTGTACTTCCTCATGTACTTCCTCATTGATATCCACTCCTCTGCTCCTAGTTAACCATGTTCAGATTCACTGTTGTACAAAAATTTGCCTTTGAGGACTGAATGTGATTTTTTCCATTTCCAAGAACTTACAGTATGTTCCCACTTTTAAAACAGCAAGCATTCCAAAATGTCTCACTGCCTTTCTTGTGGCTTGCTGAATGAGCGGTTCTTAAAATATGGAGCGTTTTCTTATGAAGGCTGCAGTCTGTGTGTCTTTTAGGGCAGGCTGGTCCCAGCAGCTGGAGCACTTAATCTGTATTTCTTTTGTGACTTGGAAGACCTTTCAGAAAGAAGAAGCTCTGTCTGACCTTTAATATTGCTGAGTTACATACCTTTTTATTAAAGGGACATTATAAATTTCTATCACCATATACCACTGCGGCTAGTAAAGTTCACACAGTGTAATGTGTACATTCTGGCTCTTAAGTTATTGAGGACCTATACGGTCAGCAGAACAAATAATTTTTTTCCCCAAACAGGCCAATTTTCACTTATTGAGCACATTCTTCATTTTTCTCCTGCCCCTTGATTGATTGTAAGTATTTCTTCCTGATTGGCTTACCTTTAACTATTCATCACATGTTAGCAATCTTTTGCTTTAGCGATGTGCTTGGGGAGCTAGTGGTTTTCCCTCGCCCTGATGTCAGCAGGTTTACTGTCCATGGCTCCTGTTCATGGCTAAGGCACAGATAGTGATCATGATGAATCATTCAAATTTATTTAAACTGCATTGCATGTGTACACCGTACATTCTCCATTCACTTTCTGTGCTGCTCGTTCACTATGAGAGGCTTTTATCCAAAGCGACTTACAGTAGTGAATGCATACATTTTTCAGTATATGTGGTCCCAATGGGAATCGAACCCACAACCTAAGTGTTGTCAACGCCATGCTCTACCTACTGAGTCACACAGAACCATCATGTATGATATCACACAAGTAATTAGAGAAGAAGAGGCAGTTATCTTCTTTGTAATGCTCTTTTTCAAATGAATTATTGGAGGGGACAATCAAACTATTTTCAGAATTGGGGGGGACTCCTCCTCCCTCCTCCCCCTGCCCCCCCGCACATTATGCCCTAGGATACAATTACAAGGACAAAGCCTTTTCTGAATCCACACCACCGTCTGTTCCTTGTGCTCTTGTTAGAAACAAGAAAAAGATGGAGACCTTTCCAGACCCCAATCCAATTTGTAATTTGGACGAAGCGGTTCACAATGTATGTATTTATTTATTTATTTGTCAGGGGCACAGCAAAAAGCATTGTTAGAATGTTAGGAAAGAAAAACACGCATCAGATACAATGCTTTAAAGTTTATAGCCAAAGGCTAATTTCCAACACCAATAAACTACAGAAAAATAAAAGTATGTTTAAAATTAAAAACAAACAAAACAAAATACATGCACAAACACATTACAAAAAACTACATCCACTTTATACAGCAAAATAGCAATGAATAAAACAAAACAGAACACAAGCAACTGTAAAGGACATAAATCCAGTTAAAACAAAGACATTTGAGGGAGGAAATTCTTCCAGCAGAAGGGGTCAAAGATCCTTCCTGAAAGGAGGTGGTACCACATACGATACAACATGAAGCATAGTATCAGAGACATCCAAGTCAGAGGAGAATTGACAAAATACCATTTTCTGTGGTGTAAATAAATAGGATAATTGTGTTTCTTGAATTGTGTTGTAGAACATGACATTGGTCTCAGCAGTGTTGATAGTAATACATGTTCACACATTTTCATCTTGTTAAAGGAATACTGATTAAACACTTGCAGTTCTTCAAGTAAATGATGTTTTTTATTAAGGTTCATCGAGGGTATGAATGCATTTGTAGGGCATGATGTACACAATATTGCCTTAATATTACTGTTTGATGCTTGTATTGAAGACCCATCAGGGATGAGGCTGGAGAGAGGGGGTTCAGGACGAGAATGCACACAGACTTCTAAAAGAATTAAGGTCTTTGCAATGTCTTGTTCCCTTTTGTTGTTCCAAAACAAGTTTGCCCAAGGGCAGATGTGGAAGTGGGTCAGACTGCATAACAGTGCTATTTTCTCTGAATACGGCATGAATGTTTAATGCATATTAACAAAACCATCTCCCAGAGGCTCCCCAGGCAATATCAATAAATGGGAGATATGGACTACATTGGGCTGGGTTTCAGTCTAACTAATATGAGCAGTCAGTCGATAGCTTTGAGTAATACATTTATACACTTTCTATCTGCTTCTAAAACTATATTTTTAACTTAAAGTCTATGACTTTTTTTGGGAAAAAAACATGATACAAAGGACAAAGCGCCATCGCGGTTTAATGCTTGTGGTCCATGTGGTCCTGCATAAATGAACATCGTATTCTTATACCATTGCTGTCCATACAGATTAAGTAATTCCACCTCTTCATATATATAATTTGTGGTCAACTATCACCGTGCCTCAAATGTTCAATGATTAACCGAGTGCTCACACCAATAGTGAAAAGATTGATTTTATTTTTAATAACTTATGTCTTGTACATAGAAACTGCTTAAGAGTTATTGATGGATGTCCCGTTTTTGTGCATAGAAATCACTTTAATTGGCCATTGCTTTCAACTGATTATTTGTCTGATTGAACAAGTTGATACATAGAATGCTAAGTCACTATGTTGCTAAAATACACAATAAAAAAGCCTAATTTTAAATTAAAATATTGATGTAAGGTTGCTGTGAAAAGTAATTATAACTTGGCCAGAAGGTATTTTGTTTACATTATATGTGCATTATAAGAATATATGAATACATAATGATGATTACATATTATATTAAACTGAATCTTCAAACAGTAATTTCTGATAATAATTGGCAAAAGGGGAGGAAAAAAATGTAGGAAAAATATTTTAATATACCTATGTATCATCCAAAGTGAAGGAAAAGGCATACAGCAGCTTGACTGCACTGTGGGAATTCTCACAACTAAATCTGCAACACTCACTGACCATCTATGTTACCCAATGGAAATCCAACTCTGGGGGGTGTCTAAGACAGAATGATCAAGATTTCATTCAACATATGGCACCTGAAAGTGATCAAGTGCATCAAAGTGTGACCAATTGATCAAATTCAAATGTATGGTTCTAGAATGTAATTGTATGAGCTTCAAGGTGACACATTGTTTCAAGAGGAGAAAATATTTGTGTCGCAGCTAGCGATATTGCATTTGATTCCATTCCTGAAAGTACTTCTTCAAGCTTGACAATAGCCGAATCAGGGCCACATTACTGACATGATGAGTTTGGGTATATCTGCTTGGTTACATCCTGTCACAAAAAAATGCGAAATACGAAACAACTTTGGGAAGTGATTCTGTGTGGCTCAGTAGGTAGAGCAATGCTTAGGTTGCAGGTTCAATTCCCACTGGGACCACATATAAAAAAAAAAAAAAAAGGTATGCATTCACTACTGTAAGTCGCTTTGGATAAAAGCGTCTGCTAAATGGCATACTACTTTTGGAGCACAATAACATTTCTAAAAGACAATTATTGCCATTTCTTATCCAGGTAGGCCATCAAGCTTGGACTATACTATAAGTACAAGTTAAGTATAAACATGTCCATAATACTGCCAGTATATCTGTACACATATTTTGTTACAGGGTCAATATTTGTATTTTCAGATGTGTAGTTTGTCAGACAAACACAAGTGGCTTAACAACCCAATTTACAGTATTTATAGCATTTACAATATTTTGGATCATATGCATTTTCTGCCACAATAAAAGAGAGGACGATTTTGATTCAGTGTTAGGAAAATTGTACATATTAGTACATACATAGATGCATTTTTTTTTTTTTTGTTGCTTGTACACATTGACAAACATAAAATATAAAATAAAAAAATAGCAAGTGTGCAGGAGACACAACAAACATGTGCAGCAGAGGTAAAAAAAAAAATCCAGAATGGGTTTGTGTGGAAACCTCACCTATTAAGACAACAAAATAACATGTAAGGCATTAGGGCTAAATTGGCTACATTTGATGAATAGGAAAATATCTGAAAAGACAGTTATGTGAAATGGTATATACGTTTATCACCCAAAGAAGCCTGGGTTTGAATACTTGCTTGCATACTGCCAATGTACCCTTGAGCCAGATACTAAATCATTCAAACGGGAATCAATCAGCTGATCAACAATGTCATGGCTGAAGCTGGAGGACACATCTTGAGGTAATTGAACACATTTCCAGATACAGTAGAAACCAGCTGTAAATCCTGTCCTTTTTTAGTTGGACTGAAAGTGCATAACCATTCATCTTGTTTAATGGTACTGAAAGTGTACACGCAAATAGTGGTTTATAACTCATTTGAAAACATGTTCTGCAAGCTTAGCTCTATTAAGTGGGGAAAATGTCAAGGTCCAGGATAACCGGGAATGTTAGCGAATGTTCGAAGGTACCACAATCATTATTTGTATTCATATGGTAGTGGTGTAGGGGTAGCAAGCAGTTTTTATGTGAAATTATTCAATAGACACTGCAATTATTCAATTGATGTCATGTGAATAACATTCAGCTTGTCATGGTGATGGATTAAATAACAGTAGTAGCAGTAGATCAAAGGACATAAAGGTGAACGCTGTGTGGGGGAGTGAGAGCGATGGCATGTATTTTGTATGAATCTTTAAAGGTGCTTACATGCTTGTGTCCTGATGAAGCAATATTAGCATTCCAATACCTGTTATGCTTTCCGGCTCCCATGTGTTGCCCCCATAAATTCCTAAATCCTGGTTGCTTTCTGTCTGCAAATACGAAGCACAATTCAGATGTGTGTCTAAATCTTTGGAGCTATGTAATTTACATTTTTAGCAGGCTTAAATATTTTTTATTTTTTTTTGCGACCGCCTAGAGACTATAAAGATTGTTGAGCTTAAACTTGAACTTCTCCTTGTTTGCAATATTTTTGGATTGGTTCTTCATTATTATTATTTTTATTTAACACAAGGATAAAATTCAACAATGATTTTATTTTATTTAACAAGGATAATTTTTAGCATATGTTAAGTACTTTATATTTCAGACACGTAAACCAATCCTTTGCAATCGTTTGTATCTCAGGCTTAAATGCAACCTCTTGTTTGACATTTATGTAGCTCCCACGGAGAGCAATTCCTGCCGGTCATATTCTCTCTGGAGTGAATGACGGCTGAGATAAGTTCCCCGTTACGAAAGCCTTCAAGACATAAATTAGAGTTATCAAGGCAAGCTAAATAATTATAGAAGAACCACAGGGTTTAAAACATGGCCCTGTGTATTCATTGACATACACCTGTCATCCTTTTGAATCCCTTACAGCCCAAAATAACTCCCAAGGCTGGTCACCTTCCTCTCTCCATTTAGAAATTTATTTGGGTGAAGGGCCAGCTGCTCGTGGAAGATATCACAAACAGCAGTATAACTGAGCTGTATAATCTGCAGTCCTTGCTGATACGCGATTTTATATCGGAAGAGTCTGAGGTATTTCGAGTTCGAGTGATAGGGCCAAGGTTGCCCCCCCACATCACTGTCTGAGCTTGCTCTCGGAGCTCAAGAGCTCCTCAAATGCAATCTCGTGGCCTAGTTGGCTGACCATGTGGCCTTTCCTTGACTGAGGAAAGGCAGTAAATCAAATCTTCTAATACTTCAGCATTTAACCTTGGCAGTTTGGGTTCTGTACCTGATAATGTTTCCACACAAATATGAGTAATTTATAAATGACCACCAAAAAACAAAAAAAACTTTACCGAAACAGGGTAAATGCAACGACTTGTGAAAATGTGCGTTGTGGTTAAAACAAACATATGGACTTTTAATTAGTTTTAACAAAATTAATAATAATTCGGCATAGACAATCAATATGGCAACACTTTTTATGTATTGCTTGTTATTTAGAAACAGATGGTGTGTGCTTTTGATTTTGTAATGTTATAAATTCATGTTGCATTTTCTATTTTAAGCCAGAGGAAAGATTCTTGAATATTATAGTGCACATGAAGGCACTCATATTTGGCTAAAATAAAACATTGTTTTCAAAATGAAAACATCTCTCCATTTAAGAGAAAATAACCGCAATGTTGTTGTCCTTGCAAAAACAGTTCATATGCAGGTAACTGCCAAAATAAAGGAAACACGAGTAAATGAGGGATAAAAAATATATTGAAACAGCTGCTTTCACACAGGTGTGTTTCCTGGGTTCATTAAGCAATTAACATCCCAACATGCTTAGGATCATGTATGAATGTATACATGTATACCATGACAAGAAGAGATCACAGTGGCTTTGAAAGTGTTGTTGGGGCACGTTTGGCAGGAGCTTCAGTGACAAAGACTGCTCAACTTGTTGATGTTTCACAAGGAACAGTCACTAAGGTGATGTTGACATGCAAGTCTGAGGGAAAGACATCATCAACTAGGGGCAACTGTGGTTGAAAGTGTATACCCCTAGACCATGATGTCTGTGCATTGGTTTGAATCAGGTAACTGCAAATATCAATCTTAATACTTTACTCTTCATGATACTGCTTTTCTATAGCTATGTCTTCTAACTATATTTGTTAATAATTTGTCAGCTAGGTAGACTAGATTGTTGTAGAGTGTAAAAATGAGACAGCTAGATAGCAAATGGTCAGTGTAAAAAAAAAAAAAAAAAAAAACTATCTAGCTGTACAACATCCAGAACACCCATCGGGACTAAATTGTAACAGAAATCTTGGGCTACCTTGATTAATCTAAACTTTTTTCAGTTTATTTTGCTTGATTAACAAGTGTGCCAATTATCAGAATTTTATCTTATAATCTCCCAAGTGAAATTTGGGAAGGACATTTGGTCACAGCCATGCTGTCAAAATAAATAAAGATATCAAGCATTTCCGAGGAAGGCAAAAGGGTATTTTGGCAATAGTCAATCAGGTACATGCACTTCACCTGCACCAGCTGTATAAATTTAATTAATCAATCTGGACTGCAGAGTGAAAAATGGCGGTGCTGGTCATGCACACAACATGCGCATACTAAAGTGTTCTACCTGGCCTGCAAGTAAGAGTGGGGATTCCAAATTGGGATAAAGTGCTAGAAGTCAAATTCAAAAGTTTTTGGAGATCTTTTGAGCCCATGTTTAATTAATCAATCACCAGGAATATGGTTCTGACAGCTCGGAGGACTACAAGACATGACCATCAAACACTATAAAAGCCTAGGCAGACCTCAGCTGTCTCATTTCTATCTGTCATTTATGTATTTTCATTAGTCGGGGAAAAAAATAATTCCATCTATTGGTTTAAGGTCTATGCACAAACAAGATGCAGTTTTATCTCTGCATCTTTTCCACAAAACTGCAGAATAAAGAATAAATAGTGCCTACTGGTGTCAGGAAAGGCTGTGCAGAGGCATCACACACATTTTTCCTGCTGTAAGACCTGCTACCCAAATCTGCTTTTGATAGGGTGTCAATTCCACAGGAGAACCCTTAGGGAACCTTACAGGGATACAGTGCACAATGATGCTGTACGAATAGAGAATGAAATCAACCGTATCATTTTTCTTTTTGTCTTTATTGTCAATTCCTGAAAGGATCAAGTCCCTTTGAATTAACTGTTGCAGAACATAAATTCCCCTTTAATGGTTCAGAGTTTAACAGAAAATGCATGGCTTTTAAAGACACAATTTTAAAGTAAGGTATGGGAGTGTCATTTTAATAAGGTGTATGTGGTTAATCTCAGATTTTCAGGCAAGAGATGTGAAATAATAGGATGGATATTGTCCCTGACCTTGAGTGGTTGCGACATTGAAAATCTGATACCAATCTGAAAATCTGATATCTGATACCAATACAGATAAGACACATTTTTCCCATTTGCAAATGCCAACTGTACTATGGCCTGGATTCAATCAACATTTCTCCTTAAATTTGACTCTAAATGCAAGTAGCCAAATAGTATTTTCTTACTCCACTAACAGATTAGTAAATTCAACAATCACAAAAATGAACTCACCAAAATGTGTGAAAAACACAAAAAAACACACACTTTCGATTATGAGCCAGTGAAGGGCAAATGTTGATTGAATCTATGTCTATGTTCTCACATCGCCTCTGAGCCTCCCACACAGGAAACACTGCAGCTGAAGTATGTGCACTCTTATACAATCGCTTTTGAGCCAGGGACTATTTTTCACACTGCAAGCCACACAGCACACGATGGGAGAGCGAGTTCTGGAGGGTGTCACTGGGAGGAGATGATACAGCAGGAACCACGGCCATCTTAAACCCATTCCAAAAAGAGCTAAGCTAATTATGTTCAACTCAAACCAATCCTAAAAAGAGCTAGGCTAATTATGTTCAATTTAAACCCTTCCTTTAAATTAAACTAATTATGTTAATTGCCTAATTGGACTTTCCTAATTACAGCCCAGACTTGACCAAGTGATGTCTTCCCAAAATGGCTCAGGCCACAGTCATTGTGAACGCCTTTACCAGCAAAGCCACTGCAGAGCAGTTTTTGACAACAAAACAAATGTATTTTAAAATTTTCTAAATTGATTCTTGTCCATTTTGCATGCCACATACATTTTTAAATTGGCTTGTGTATTCCATGAATGTATTGTCAGAAGTGGTAGCGGCACCTTCAGCCAAGCACCACAATCATTGTAAAAATTACTGGAAAAAAATGATTATTACTATTGACCTTAACAAGAGCCTCAGAGCCAGTAGATTCAAAACAACCCCATAACATCAACGATCCATCATCATATTTCACCCTAGGTATAGATTTTCTCTCAGCAATTGTATTAGTATAAGATAATACAATTTTCCATTTTTTGAGCATACAATATAGTTCATTTACCTATATTGTTTATTTCATATAGCCTATTTTTCTCATCTTTATCAAGGGTATGAATAATTTCGGAGATGACTGTATAAAATGTGACAAGTGTCAACAGAAGGTGCAACTAAGTGAGTTTAATTATTTTCTAGACAGAGAGCACTGCCATTAATAGCTTCAGGTGACATTTTGGTTACTAAATTACTAAAGTGGCACTGCCAAGCAAATGCGACATCTATAATATCATGTTTATTTTGTAGAGGAATGTGCACAAAAGAACATGCATAATTAAATTAATTTACAGTACATACAAGATTTGTGTGTGTCACTGATATTTCACTTTTAAGATGTTATTTGCATAGTTTATTTCACAGCTTTGAATTAAAGTCTCTTTAATGTCAATAATGCATTGTTGTTGCTCTGTCTTGCCCATTTTAAAACACATTGGGTAAAGTACATTGGGTACAAATGGGTAGATATACTCTGTTGTTTTCATCGTGTTGAAGATTATATGCACAGCCTACTACTGTCAGTTTAACTATGCGGTTAAGATTTTTTCCCCCTTCTCATTTCCCTAAGGGGACTTCTAATAAGATAATTGATGCATGACTGAATTTTAATTAGTCATCCAATGTGTAGGCAGGATATTTCAATCTACTGTACAATACATGTCATTAGTACCCAAATGTATAGTGGTGACAACACTTTGTATTTTAGAATATTGCACTCCACAAAACAAAATATAGAATGAATGGAGGGGATCACTTTGCAATTTGAATGCAAATTTGAAACCAAGGTTAAATGAAACATTGTTCATAGACTATCTTCCACACAATGGCAGAGAGGGATTTTTTATTTTGCCCATGCCACTCGGCTTGCGCTGCAGGATTAATAATCCTGCATTGAAATATTTTATATCATTTTGAGTGCTTATTTTCAGTGCATATTTAGGTTGTAGTGTATGTGTGTTACTGCACTATTTCTAGTAATTGTTATTGTTGCTAGGTTTCCACGGTCTTGATAAGTACTGTAACTATGCAGCATGGGCTGTGTGCCGCCATTTTGAGTAAGGAGACTGAATAAAGCATGTCAGAGGACATACTGGGAAAATTTTAATAAGACATTAGTACCATCAGACTTGTAGTGGGGGCAGCAGCTTTTAAGCATTCAATTAGTATTATGAACATTACCTGGGTGGTTTTGATTAGGGTCACAATGGATATGTATAAAAGCATAGCAAGCAATCATCCAAAACAAAATTACATTCCAGGTCTGTCTTCTCATGAATATTCATAGAGCAGCCATCACTAAAAATCATTCCAGCAGCCACTGGGCCTCATTAAGAACATAAGAACATAAGAATACATAATGATGAGAACAGGCCGCCAGCTCATCTAGGCTCATCATGTCCTAATCTAAAGAGTATCTAGTACTGCTTCTAGCCTAGACTTGAATAGCCCAAGAGTTTATTCCTCTACTACCTGACCTGGTAAGCTGTTCCAGGCCAATTGACAACTCTGTGTAAAGAAAAACGTCCTAATATCCATGTGGAATTTGCCTTTAACTAATTTCCACCTGCGGCTTCTTGTTCTGCTAACCAAACTTATCTTAAAAATCTTTGGTAGTTCACTTTGTTAATCCCTTTTAGGAATTTTAAAACGTCAATGAAATCCCCCCCTAAGCCTCTGTTTGCTAAATTTAAATAGATTGAGTGTCTTAAGTCTATCCTCATAACTTTTACCTTTCATACCAGGTATTATTATCATTAATGGGGCGGAGTGCTAGTTGTCAGTGGTCTCTGAGTGTCAGCATAATTGGGAGCTCTACTGCACCCTTCGTTAAACACCACACACAGTATAGCTCTGCCATGCAGCTGGTCCGAGGTGAATCCCTGGTCTTACACTCATCAGGATACATGGGGTTAATAAAATATGAACAAGTGTGAACCATCCGGTCAAACCACTGAAAGTTCACATCAATCCCTAAATGTTTTATTTAATCTTTGTACTGCCAATGTGAATCAACTCGAAGCCGGTTGGGGCATAAGGATATTTTTTTCAGATATTATATTACCCACGCACGCATACGCACTGTTATTTTAGCTCAGCCTTCTGTGGGAGGAACTGACATATTTTATGTATACACCTGAAACCATGCTTATCAGATGTATCTTGTTAATACACAGGGCCTTCATGTATACACTAAATATTACAGTGATATGATTTAAACATTGCCAGCTTATTATTCTTAGCAATAGAGACATCCCTAGTTGATACAGAATTTTTGAGTAATGGCATAAGAGTCTTCTGGTGGTGTAGTTTTATTTAGTATTCAAAAAAACTCTTGCTGGCTGCATAGGAGAATAACTCATCACAGAAGGTTTTCAGGAACAGAGTGCAGAGCAAGGCTCCCCATCTTCCATTTCCTACTGGGACGGTTGGGGACTTCCAGACAGATTAACTTGACATTAGCTGTTGCAAAAATAGAGTGTTTGTTACCCTATATTTCATACAGGCATAATGCTAGTGCTATAACCCTAATATCTTGTCTAGCTAACGACCAAGTCACCTTGCCAAGCCACACAATTAGGCTAATAGCATTTGAGTAATCAAACTATTTTACAGTATGTAGCTACTGCACATGTTGTATAATGATTAGCTGTATTGTGTGGTGCAGTAGATGGTTATGGAGTTATGAACTACTGGTGTTTTAACTGGGAATTGGAGCTAGATATCTTACAAGTAACTCCCTTCCCCACCAAGACAGATCTTTTAACATTCATGTAATGCAAGCCATCTTTCTCTTCTTTCAAAAATATATTTAAATTAATGTATTCAAGCATCAGCTGTTGTTATGGAACCCCAGTGCCCAGCTGAATAGAAAAATATTGCATTCCCCTTTAAGCTACATTGTGTTGCACAAAACCATGTTATGTTTGAAATTGAGTTGAAATGTTAGTCTACAATGTGTCTCTTTGTGGAATATAGGGCTCTTTGGTGTCAAGGTGCAATATCAAGACACTTGCTTTAATTCAGGACGGTTTAAGGAATTAAGGCATGTCCAAATCCATTCGGGTAATTTTGTGACCAGAGATGGTATGGCGCCTGTAAATTTGGTTGGTTTAAGAATAATACATTAATCGTGGGTGTCGTGATGGTTTTGAAGTGCTTCATTGTAAACCAGTTGCATTTCAAGGAGTTTTTGATTGAACAATTTGCATCAGAGTGAGATGAAATACAAAACATCCACGGGATGTTAATTAATGGTGCCACTCAATGATCACACGACCCCAGCATTTGAGTTAAGAAGCAATCTGGTTGGATGAACACAAACAAATGATCAGCCATGAAACTTGCACAGCGCTGAATGTTTTTATTGACACCACCACCCCCCCGCCCCCCCAAGCAATGTTGCACCTTTATTGCAGACCATGAAATTACCCAATGGGGTGGAGGCGACAAATATTATGTTTCTGAAGGACGAAAAGACCAATTCCACTGCCGCCCAGTTGCGTTTTTGCTACCATTCTCACCAAAATAGTGTCCATAATATTCAACCACAAGTTCAAATTCTGAAAGGAAATGATTAACTTACAGAAAGCGGGCTAAATACAAATTAATGAAATACATACAGTATTTCATAAACATAAATATTATTTGGAAAAATATGGCAGCAAAACATCTGCCAAATAATAAATAGACAGTTAAATGGATGTCAATGATTTACACTATACATGTTTTATTATATGTCATATTTTGGTTGTACTTTACATTTTTGTTATTATTGGAAGAAAATGAATTTTACACTTTGTGAATATGTTCATAATGAGTTTCACATGGTGTTATTGCTGCAGGTGATTACATTTGACATTTTAAGCATTTAGCAGACACTCTTATCCAGAGCGACTTACAAGATGTGCATAAATACATGGTAGGAACAATCATAGTTCATGATTGAAAATATAAACTAGAGTAATGGTAATTTCACGTCAGTGAAGCCAGTTGGAAATATAATATATATATACTGTATATATAGATGTGTGTGTGTGTGTTTATAACAAAGCTAGGTAATCCTGGCTAAATAATTTGTATTTACAAATGTAATGCTATCTGCATTTGGCAGACCTAACCCTAACCTAGCAGGTTTAACCCTATCTGCCATACCACCCACCCCCCATGCCATGTGCATTCTGACCTTGAATTTAAGTCAGATTTTTACAAGGTGGAAGGAGCGCACAGCTTTTATTTCTGTCAATAAACCCATAGAACAACAACCTATAAAGCCAAGATCACCGTTATCAGATAAAAAAATGATTTATTAATACAGGTTTATATGAAATATAACCAAACTGATCATTAAATACTCAAATTACACACATTCAATATTTTTTTTATTTTTTGTATAAGTCTATTTTTGAAAGTACAGCTTTATATGTGCACAGAGGGTTCATATATAAATAACTAAAGTAAAGATGTCTGTATATTTAATATGCGATTAATGCTATGAGGATTCAATAAGAGCTGCTGTGGCTCTTTACTTTTAATTGTGTTTATTCATTCATAGTACCACCACTTATAATATATTGTAACACCCTATGGGGTTTGGTTGTAGATGTTATGTGGAGTAGTGCAACCCAAGAGACAGATCCAAGCTCAATTGTACCAAAAATACTTTTAATACATGGAAAATCCACTCAAACACAAACTATGGGGAAGTCACTCAAAGGGTTGAATATTTAAATAAAGTCCAACACAACTCAAAATCTCTAAAACAAAAGGTTTCTTCCGCTCTGGAAAGCTAACCCCTTACCCAGAGCCTCTCCAAATCCTGTCTGGTCAATAAACGTCACAGGCTTCCTTTCCACATTCCAAACTCTTCCGACAACTTGTCTCCTTCTCTCTGTTTGTCTTCCTCCACTCGCTCCCTTCACAAGGGAAACCTGGCTCCTTTTATTCACGGTTGATTGATTGATTGATTAAGTGTTAATTAGTTGCAGGTGGCAGTCGTTTTGGTCCTGCAAGGTCGGGGGTGACCGGTTGATGGCACCATATTAACCCCTCATGGCTCATGGCTCATGGCTCTGCCTGCCAAGTTGCCACAATATACAGTAAATATACACCGATCAGCCACAACATTAAAACCACTGACAGGTGAAGTGAATAACATTGATCATCTTGTTACAATGGCACCTGTCATGGGATGGGATATATTAGGCAGCAAGTGAATAGTCAGTTCTTGAATTTGATGTGTTGGAAGCAGGAAAAATGGGCAAGCGTAAGGATCTGAGCGACTTTGACAAGGGACAAATTGTGATGGCTGGATGACTGGGTCACAGCATCTCCAAAACGGCAGGTCTTGTTGGGTGTTCCCGGTATGCAGTGGTTAGCACCTACCAAAAGTGGTCCAAGGAAGGACAACCGGTAAACCGGCGACAGGGTCAGGGTCATTGGCGCATGGTCCGATCCCACAAGGCTCAAATTGATGCGTTCATGCTGGTCCGATCCCACAGAAGAGCTACTGTAGCACAAATTGCTGAAAACGTTCATGGAGCAATGGAAGAAGGTGGGCTGGTCTGATGAATCACATTTTATTTTACATCATGTGGATGGCCGTGTGCGTGTGCATCGTTTACCTGGGGAAGAGATGGGACCAGGATGCACTATGGGAAGAAGGCAAGCCAGCAGAGGCAGTGTGATGCTCTGGGCAATGTTCTGCTGGCAATGTTCTGTTGCAGACCAAGTACACCCCTTCATGGCAATGGTATTCCCTGATGGCACTGGCCTCTTTCAGCAGGATAATGTGCCCTGCCACACTGCAAAAATTGTTCAGGAATGGTTTGAGGAACATGAAAAAGAGTTCAAGGTGTTGACTTGGCCTCCAAATTCCCCAGATCTCAATCCGATTGAGCATCTGTGGGATGTGCTGGACCAACAAGTCCGATCCATGGAGGCATCACCTCGCAGCTTACAGGACTTAAAGGATCTGCTGCTAACGTCTTGGTGCCAGATACCACAGGACACCTTGTGGAGTCCATGCCTCGACGGGTCAGAGCTGTTTTGGTGGCACGAGGGGGACCTACACAATATTAGGCAGGTGGTTTAAATGTTGTGGCTCGGTGTGTATATATATATATATATACACAGAGATATATATATATATATATGTATCTATATAGGTATTTTTGCAGTGACGTATTATTTCATAATGCTGAAAGGAGGAAGACTGGTGTTGATGTAATACAGTCCTGTATCATGTAAGAAGTAATGGTTGAATGATTTCCCTAATTATATAACATGCTACCCTATGAAACTCAAATTGATGTGCTGTGGTTGTCTTTGGCTTAACTTGTTTTTGATTTTATGAACCAATCATTTTTAGCCACTCCAAACAGACAAACACCTCATTGCTACAGAGCACCTATTATTTTAAGTTAATATTTAACATTTAAGACACATTAATACACTTTTTTTATATATTAAAATATTTCAAGTTTCCATGACTGCTTCAGCAATTTTATGTCATTAAAATGTCATGCATTTGAAAGGGGAGCACGCTGTCAGGTATAAAGATAATTTCCAGTCCCTTTCAAAAAATATATATAACTGATGCCTAATTAAATAAGTTAATTAAAAATATAAATATCTTACCTAGGATAACACAAAGGTTTGAAGCCCATGATGGTTAAAGGTTGGAACTGCAGAAGTACAGAATAAAGTATATTCTATGCCAAATCAAATTAAATGTAATTTAATTACTTATTGCATTATATATGATATACTTAAAGGGCATCCACATCAGTAGTTTACCCTTACAATGAATGAATGCATGAATCAAGGATGTAATTACTCACATATTAAATATGGGGGGGGGGGCATAATGAAAGGGAATGTTTTACACAAATATTGGGGGGGGACAACCCCCTATGGTATGAACACATGTTATGCCTATGGCATGAACACATGTTATGCCTATGGCATGGACACATGTGGAAGTCAAGCCCAGGGAACATATTTGGTGGGATGAACCAAGCACACATTAAAAGCTATGCTGAAAAGACTGATGATGAAATGATTGGTGCATACAACTAACCAATTTCCTTCAAGCTGTTTGGCAGCTTTTTAATCTGTCACTCTGACAGGTTCTGTCAATCTGTCACTGTCGTCTGGAAAAGACTACACCTTTATAACGTGAGCACACTGCCTTAGCAGAGTGGAGAGAATGCCCTCAGGTATAAATTGGGGAGGCGGGTCACCTGCACTCGCTGGGCATCGGGAGCGGGAATCTTTTCTGAGTGAGACCTCCATCCAGAATGAAGGCCAATTTAATGAGGGGATGCAGTCGGAGCTCTCCAGCTGCTTCAAGGCCTGCAGTATCTGCCTAATGCTGTCACTCCGGCTTGTCAGAAGGGGAAGGCTTTAAGGTTATCAGTTTCTATTATTGTCTTTGAGCTGCCAACGTGTGACACCGGGCTTTGCCTTTGTGTACTTCTGTCATTGGCAGGACCGAGTGGAAAACAGGTGCCATATTCCCTCCATATGCTCCGTGGCCCTCTCCAGCACAGAAAGTGGCCCAGATTCAGTCAAAATCTGCCTTTAAAGGAGAACTCCCATGGTTTGGAATTGAGCAGATTTTTCTTGAGAATAATGGTTTTCTGTACCAATAAAACTACTGTCACAACAAGAACAAAAACTACTTACAATTTTTTTTGCCAATCAAATCCATCACTACAAATAAAAAGCAGCTATTTGTAAGCCTATTGTCACCTGGGAAATATAGCATCCTACTGGATGGGAGTGGTCATGATATTCTTTAAAAGACAGATTGACAGATAGTCAAGTGTTTACTGTTGTATTTAAATGATCCACGTTTTTACATCATGGCTCAGGACAGGAAAAAGCCCAAATTATGAAACCTGTTGAGCAGGAGGTTGGTCCTGGCAGGAGTATTCCTTTTGATTGTTTTTCTCACAAAGCACTTGGTAAGGTCATTATACGACAAAACAGATGAACAAGGTTTGGATTCAGATTGAGAAGAGTCAAAGCTAAGAACAAACATTGATTGAATCCAAGGCGATGTCATGTTGTTGCAATTGTTCTAGTCATAAATATTGCTTGCCTGTTTTTAAATGTTAAATTTTTTTTTTGCATCTAATACATGTTATGTGCCAAAAATAAAAATAATACTATAATTGAGTGCATTTCCATAGTAGTTGTGTCATATATAATACCTACAATGAATGACAGATGGATCATTGCTGTTCTTTTGGATATACTTTCATCATTCACACCTCATATGCTATAAATAAAACCACTCTGATCATGTATTTAGTGACACAAATCTCACTCACACATCTGTTCACCACTGAAGAGATAAATGGCTCTCAAATAATATTCAAATTTAAAAAGTCTAGAAGATCTACTTCCAGTTCTTTCCTTTTATAATATGTAATCAATCTTATATGAAGGACCCAGCAGTGTAATTAAATCTAGTGCCAAGTGTCTCACCCTGATAAAAAAAAGGAAAAATCTTTACAATGATTAAATCTTAAAGCAGAACAACAATGTGTTTATATTTAGTGGCTGTTTCTGGTTACATTATATGTTTCATAAAGAATAGGCAACATACAGGTAACTGCTAAAATAAAGGAAACACTTGAGTAAGTGCAGGGTTCTGGCGGCTCTGTTATGGTGCATTTTCCTGGTATAGTTTAGGTCTATTCAACCCTTTATAGGGCAAGGTAAACACCAATAAATACAAAGCCATTCTGAGTGATCACCTTCATCGTATGGTGGCAGTATCTTACAAACGTACTAACCATGACAGTACCTTACTAACATTGTGAAACTTAAATTCTGTATTTGGTGATAACAAATATGAAAACAGAGGACAAGCAGTAGTAGGGCAGGCACTCAAGGATACTGCCAACAGTTTGCTTTCTATCTTGATAAACTGTTACTTGCAGTGTGGATATGTTGGCCCTTGAAAACGTTGATAAAGGACAGACCAGGTGACTGGCAGGCCTTGCCATTCTTTTTGGAAAACTATTTTTAGCTGCCCACGTACACCATTGGCATGCTCACAAGAGGGATGGCAATGTCATCTGCATTGAGAAGGAGCAATAATACATGTTCATTCAGAGGACCTTTGGTGTAAAATAACCAGCCGCTCAGACAAGAGCAGCTCTTAGACCAAGGTTAGGTCATTAGAGACCGGAATCTTAATTTGAGTGCAGTGTAACACCCCAGTTTGACATTTGATGTACTGCATCCTCCAATAGTCTCAACAACTAGACTTCTCCCTGGTTAAAGTCAATGTTATCATTATATCTTATTTTTTTTCTGTTTTTATTTAACAGTACATGCTAATATATGTCAGAGTTTTGCTATTTATACTGAAGTGATGGAGTGTCAAGTTTGAAATGACTTGGACGCGTAGCTTTGTACTCCTGTTTGTGAAATGTCTTGAGCATATTCTCAAACAAGATATATATGCCCTGCCCCCCCAGAAAATCAATACGTACATTATCAATCAAAATGGTGCCATTTGTATGCTGTTTATATAAGGCACTTAGTTCAGAGCTGCGTTTTTCAAACTGTGGTGTGCGGACCCCTGGGGGTTTCACAAAAGAGAGTAATGGCATCATGTTTCATTTCGTTTTTGTGACAAATTTGTAACAACAACATAGATAAGTTTGATTGACATCATATTCATTTAAAATATATGACTTAAGCCAGGTCTACACCGCACGCATTGCTCAAGCAGCACATAGATGCTGCACACCGCTTCTGTTTGCTGTGTCTACACTGCTTCTGTTTCCTGTTTCCTGTGTCTACACCGCTTCTGTTTCCTGTTTCCTATGTCTACACCGCTTCTGTTTCCTGTTTCCTGTGTCTACACCGCTTCTGTTTCCTGTTTCCTGTGTCTACACCGCTTCTGTTTACTGTTTCCTGTGTCTACACTGCTTCGGTTTCCTGTTTCTTGTGTTAACACCGCTTCTGTTTCCTGTGTCTACACCGCTTCTGTTTTCTGTGTCTACTGCACTTCTGTTCGTTTCACGTTTTACTTGCACTCTTCTCCTGTTTTCAAATGGGCTGCATTTGTTTCACATAATAAGATAGTAATATAATATAAATATAATATTATATATATAAATATATATATATAATATAACTTTCTTTCCAGTTGATGAGTGTGTTTCCCCCCTCTTTCCAAAACAAACAATACCAAATGCAGCCTGCAGCTTGTTTCTCTCATGACAATTGGAAAAAAAAAATATATATAAAAATATAATAATAACAACAAAGGAAATGAATAAATCTGTCATCTCTGTTTGAGTTCTCATAGCCAAATCAGGAAGCACTGTGGGACCGTGTGGAATGGCTGGATTGTTGTTATCGTGGCGAAGTCAACACATATCTCATCGCAACGCGGCGCCCCCCGAAAGGGGCAAGCAGAGACGTAATGGGTGCGAAGATGAAATCCCCCTCCAGCTGTTGAGTGGGTGCCCTCTTCTGCCGTGTGCGGAGACAAATCAGCCCGACGCAGTGGGGGAGACGGGGCCCGATGTTGACTGTGCTCCGGTCCACAGAGACAGAGAACTGCAGGCTCCTGCACTCTCATTACAGATCCTCGTGTAAATTGTTTGGCCAGATGAAGAAAATGCTGAAAGTGACCTCTCAAACAGCAAAGGTTGCTGCAGGTATACACAAAAATAGCTTCCGGAGATATACATGATCATTTTCTCTGATGAAAGCCCTTGAAAATGAAATGATCATTGCAATCTCTTTTCAGTATGATAGTTGCTCTGATACACGGTGATGTGATTTCTGGATAACAAGGAACATGCGCTTTGGTTTGCTGCTTTCCTGATACACAGCAGTGATAAACATCTAATTTTGAGATGAAAGATTACAAATATTTGAAATGTTGTCCAGTGTAAGGTATCATTCTGTCATTGTTGTTTGTGTAATGGAAAATGAGGGCGGCATATACTGAACCACTGCTTTCCAGTACTGTCAATTGCCTGTATCTGCATTTCTTCCGATTGCATACTCCATTGTATTGCATAGAATGCACCTAATCCCATTTTAATTGTCCACTCTTTTATGTAAATGTATTAAAGGAAAATACATCATGCACAAACAAAGGTCTGTATCAGCAGCTATGATCTAAACATCGACATCAGCATGGCAAAATTCTGTTAAAAGACCATTAGTAAAAAGAGGTTTACCTGTAAACATGCAAAACTGTATTATAAATGATCCAGTAACAAGTAGGAAAGAAACAGAAAGAATCTTGTAATAATAATAATATTAATATTAATAATGGGCATCTAGAACACAGGAGAACTTCTGTGGAAATTCAGAAAGATATTATTCCACAAGTGGAATAACTGAGTCTCACTTGTTTCCAGATCCGATGTGGTACTACTCCTGGGGAGGTCATAAAAATGTAGATGGACAGGAAACAGTCGTAATTACAGCCGCAGTTGGCGGTTACACTTTACAATTTTTGACGATTCTCATGTCTTTAAAAAAAATACTATTACAGCAGTCATCCTGCATTCTAGCTTTTAGTAACCGTACTGTAAATGTCTCATCACCCTGTCTGCAATGACCAACGACTCATTCATGGTGCAAGTCGTTTACAACAGTGGTTCTCAAAGTCGGTCCTGCAGTTCTACCATGAATGTTGCTTTTCGTTCCAACTCTTGTATAATTAAGATTGTTGAAAGCACGTTTTGGTTACATAATTCTGTACTGAAACAAATTTTAACACAGTCCAGGTTTGGCTCATTACAATTTGCTTTATCGTTGTCATTTTACACAAATGTTTTAGTTTCAATGGCCAGATGTCCACACATTCAACATTTAGGACTTCAAATAATTTCAGCTGTACGGTCTATCAATTAATCAATTAAAAAATTGAAACTCTTTCAAAAGGAATCATTTGCCACAGCACATTACATAAAATGAAGTTGACTAATCAAAAGTCATTGAATTCTATAGAATATTAATTATTTAAATATGAATATCTGATTTCTGATATAATGTGGAGGGTAACGTTAAATCATCCCTCATTAAACATGGGGTGTTGAGAGGGTTGATCACTTTAATATAACTATAAATATTAATTTGCGGTCAGTGGCCATGACCATCGGTTATACCCTTGATTGTCTTATTCATCTAAAGAGACATTTAGAATTCTAATCACTTGCATGCTCTGTGCCATCTACTTGGTGGTGACATTGTAGCTGATGCGATGCCAGTTGGCAAAAAAACTACCTTTTAGAATATGGGTCATATAGGGGCACCTGACAAAGGGATTCGCCCTCTATCAGCCACCATTGTGAACCATTATTTTTATTAGATTACTGACTGTGTGTGTGTGTGGGTGTGTGTATTTCTTAAAACATTGTTTTCTCAGAACAGCGATAGTATTAGAGGAATACATTTTGACCTTTTGAAAAAAAGGGTTTTGTTTTATGTTATGTTATGTTTTCTAAGGCCGTGAATACAGTGAAAATAAAAAGCTGGCTTTAACTGACACCTTATCACAGAGTGGCATACCCTCTCCACTGATCTCCAGAGACGACATACAGATCCAGTGATGTCACAAAGATCCAGTGATGCAGCTAATACTTGATGAAGTTATTAACTGCTTACATCTGAATCAGAAAGCAATCTCTTTAATAACAGTGTCAGTTAAAGTTACAAATGATGGTTGAATCACCCCTTTCAAGTTACAGTATTAATCAATGAAAAATTCTTGCTGAATTTTTATATATATATTTTTTGTTCCTTGAAAAATATCCCTCAGCAATGGCTCATTAAATTTAATTTTTAAGTAACCGCACTTAGAATAGACTTCCAACAATAGTTTTAAAATAGAATTCAGGTCTGTCTAAGATGTTCCATTACATTAACGGATTCACAGAGGGAAATTGTCATTGTGATTCATGGAAACTAGAAACCTTAAAAAGGGTGTACATACCAAAACAAACACAAACACATTTGTGAAAGATGCATACTAATAAATAAAGCACTATATACAGGTGATTATTTAAAGAAATGTAAAGGCTTTATTCACAGTATATATATATATATATATATATTACAATAAAATACAAATATATACTTGTGTTCTAATTTCTTCAGTTTGTTGCTTTATAGAAATGAATGGGATGTGTGCATTTTCACCTTGGAGTTGGCCTTTTTAAATTACCTGCCATTGTAACGTCAGTGCATACTGGATACTGGATACCATCACAGTCTTGATATCTTCACAGTGTCATAGCTTTGCCCCCAAAGGCATGCTTGTTTGCAGATGTTAAACAGTTTCCCCAGAATGATCCCACAACAGATAGAATCTTGACATTTCAATTTGAACCCAAGTATTCTTTGGATGAGGAAAGAACAGATGTTGAGGTTTCTGAAGTGGAAGATTCTGGAGGCTGAGACACAACCCCCCGCCCCCAGCAGCCGTACCTCCTAGTGTGAGCACTCCCACCACTCCCACTGACCAAGTGCAATATTGGTAATGCATGGAAAACATTTGTAGAAACTGTGAACATGATTGTGAGCTCAACACGTTTGGCAAGAATCGTCTGATTTTCTGAACTGATATCAAAGCAGTGAAATAATCTGTATGCAATGTGGAAACCATTGGAATGTAATTTGTTTTCCAACTACAGTAAAACATAAGATCTGAAATTATGTATATTGTGAAAGATAATGTTATGTGACTCCTCTAGGAATACTTTTGCTTCCATTAAGAGAAATGTGCAATTCAGTGTGACATGCTATGTTTTTAAAGGTTCTAATTCCCTGCTGAACAATTCTGTTGTATTCTAGTGGAGCAACACACTGATGTCAGCATCCAAGGATGCTCTATTTCAAATGAAATTATTTTTATCTGTTGGCACATACAACATACTGGCTTGTATGTTGTTTAAATTGCCTTGTTGAGTATGAAATAGAGGTAAAAAAAAGATTCCGAAATACATTAGGTTTTAAGCAGAAGTACCACAAACAATGCTGCGTGTACATCCCACAGCCCCCCCAAAATCATTTTAAACTCTATCTGTATATATATGGCCATGGTCATAGAATAAGAATCACAATGTAGATTTTCACAAAACTTAGTTTATTCACATTCATTTTGGGATAAGATGATTTGCATATATTAATTATTTTTACCTGAAATTATTTTGAGCCTTTCCTGAAAGGAGTGTAGGAAGAACATTTTGGAGGCTCTGGATAATGGGGTAACAGGCACTCGTCACCATGCTGGCAGTGTGAGGTTGTGGTTTGAGGAAGTGGGGCAAAGGAAGGTTATAAGTTGGCCATCACGGCCCACTAAAAAATCTTGTGACAAAATTGACACCTAGATATATATCTGTAGAACCCTGAAAGTTCTGAAAGCAGAGCTTTTGAAGGTCTGAACATGACTTAAAGGCACATTTCCACCTCCAACACTGTTTTCAGCCTTACCTCACGTATAAAATATTTTCAGTAAAAAATTACATTTCCTAAATATTACTTTAAGCTCAGTGGTGACCACACCGAATGCTGGCTCGTGATTATCTTACCTATGAACACTGACCATCTGAATCAGACTCCCAGCAAGGACTATTGGGTTTGTGAATACAACTCATGGTAGGTCACTGTGCTTGAAGGAACAAGCCCGGCCAAATGTAATCAAAGTAGTTGTACTTGTGGTCAGCACATTAGCAGTGGATAGCCTTTTAGCTTGCATCTGTTTTTTTCTTTTCTTTCTCACATTGAATTTGACATGTTTGAGATATCAGTTCTCTGAGATGGCCACCTAAATGATCACTGTGCAGCTGAAGTGTGAAGAAAGATCCACAGCATTCTGTTAGTGTTTGATCAAAAGACAGAATGCTAACCTGGGGACAAGGCAGACATAAATGTCTGTTTGGATTAACAGCCCAAGGTCATGAGTCCGGGCATTTCAATTAGGACTTTTCAGAGCATGGATTCAAGCAGGCAATGCAGCTTACATCTGTTTAATGAGACTGTCAGTCTTGAATGGGCTTTGAAAAGAGAGCAACTTTAAACCTTACAGCGGAAGCAGCTCTGTTTACAAACACTTCCCCCCATCATTTCATCTCAGTCAATAATTTATGCCAGCTGTGCATTGAGGAAAAAGTGCCATCTTTGCATGTTTTTCCCATCGTGTTGCTCATTTGCACTTCATTCAATTAATGTTGCTAGTGAAGGTCATTCTCAAAACATGTTAAATATGGTCATGGAAGGCCATGGAAATGAATCCTGCGTCTATCCTTTTAAATTATAATATCTTACCTACTCTTTGTGTTGGCTGATTGATTTATCTGAATACACTGAAGCTGAAACTTCCTCATACACAGAATATTTTACACCATTCTTTACAAAAAACAACAAGTAAATAATTAAAGCAGTACTAAGTGCTAACTTTTTATTTTATTTCCAGGACCAACAGTACACAAGCTTTTTATCCTTGAGAGCTGATTAACATCCTGCCTATTAAGGAATAGAACATGAACTCACGTGGGTGTGAACATGACGTTCAAAAGACCATATCGCTCAAGTTTTAAATTAAATAGCCAGTAGCAATAAACAAGGGAAGGTGACCAAAAACGTTTGCTTTTTCACCTGGCCCCTGGCACAATCAATGCGTTCATCTCTGCTTTTATTTTTCTCTTTTGGGGGATTGTTCCCCTACTATGCTAAGCAGTGTGTGAGTCATTTCTCTATTTACACTCAGTGGCCACTTTATTACATTACATTACATTACAGGCATTTAGCAGACGCTCTTATCCAGAGCGACTTACAGTTTTACATTTCTTTACAATCCATTTATACAGCTGGATATTTACTGAAGCAATTCAGGTTAAGTACCTTGCTCAAGGGTACAACGGCAGTGTCCCACCTGGGGATTGAACCTGCAACCTTAACGTTACAAGCCCAGTTCCCTAACCATTATACCACACTGCCTGCCTATTATTAGGTACACCTGTACACCTGTACACCTGTTCATAATGCAATTATCTAATCAGCTAATCATGTGGCAGCAATGCAATGCATAAAAGCATTCAGACATGGTCAAGAGGTTCAGTTGTTGTTCAGACCAAAAATCAGAACGGGGAAGAAATGTGATCTAAGTGACTTTGACCATGGAATGATTGTTGGTGCCAGACGGGGTGGTGTGAGTATCTCGGAAACTGCTGATCTCATGGGATTTTCACGCACAAAGGTCTAGAGTTTACATAGAATGGTGCGAAAAACAAAAAAACATCCAGTGAACGACAGTTCTGTGGGTAAAAACACCTTGTTAATGAGAGAGGTCAGAGGAGAATGGCCAGACTGGTTCAAGCTGACAGGAAAGCGACAGTAACTCAAATAGCCACGTGTTACAACAGTGGTATGCAGCAGAGCATCACTGAACACACAACACATCAAACCTTGAAGTGGATGGGCTACAGCAGCAGAAGACCACACTGGGTTCCACTCTTGTCAGCTAAGAACAGGAAAGTGAGGCTACAGTGGGCACAGGCTCACCAAAACTGGACAGTTGAAGATTGGAAAAACGTTGCCTGGTCTGACAAATCTCGATTTCTGCTGCGACATGCAAATGGTAGGGTCCGAATTTGACGTAAACAACATTAACCTATGCATCCATCCTGCTGGTGGTGGTGCTGTAATGGTGTGGGGAATGTTTTCTTGGCACACATTAGTCCCCTTAATACCAATTGGGCATTATTTAAATGCCACAGCCTACCTGAGTTTTGTTGCTGACCATGTGGATCGCTTTATGGCCACAGTCTACCCATCTTCTAATGGCTACTTCCAGCAGGATAATATGCCATGTCACAAAGCACACATCATCTCAAGCTCAGTGTACTCCAATGGCCTCCACAGTCACCAAATCTCATTCCAATAGAGCACCTTTGGGATGTGGTGGAAAGGGAGATTCGAAAGATGGATGTGCAGCCGACGAATCTGCAGCAACTGCATGATGCTATCATGTCAACATGGACCAGAATCTCTGAGGAATGTTTCCAGCACCTTGTTGAATCCATGCCATGAAGAATTCAGTGTGTTCTGGGGGCAAAAGGGGGGTCCTACCCAGTACTAGAAAGGTGTACCTAATAAAGTGGCCATTGAGTGTATATTAGCTTATGAAACATTACTTTATATGAATGAAAGGGGACAAATCATACTTTTTATTGTGATTTTGCACAAATGAGCAGGTTATGTGAGCACAAGTAAATGATTTGTTTGTTGAAGGTAGGAGTACATGCTAGGTATTGCAAACATATTCCTCTGTTTTTTTCCATGCACCCAACCCCCCAGTCCGCCGGTCCGTGGAAAAATGGTCTTGCATGAAACCGGTCCGTGGTGCAAAAAAGGTTGGGGACCACTGTGTTAATGTATTTATTAATGGCTTAATAACCTTAAACAAAGCCTTTGTTAATACAGTACAATACCGAACCCCGGTACTCACAGGGCCACTCTTATATGCAGCGAACATCACGTCGGCTTCCCTCCCACCTCCCTGGGGCGGACAGCCAATCGCCACCCCCTGGTGGCACTCCCGGCCAAAGCCGACACTTGGCGAGACGGGGAATTGAACCCCGGTCTCCGTGGCCAGCGTCGGACGTTGTAACCACTGGACCATGCGGGAGGCAACACAGTACATTTTAATGATTTCTTTCATGTTGGTTAATGCATTAGTTCATGTTCGATAATGGAACCTTATTGTTAAGTGTTACCGAATGATTTTAAGCTTTGACCATGAACACGTTTCATGTGCATCTACTAATAATCCTAAATCTCAAATAGAAAAATTGCACAAGATCCTAATTAGAGTGAAAATCCAAGGTAAGCTATTGCTATAGAAGCAGAACATAATATTGTGCTCAGAGACTGGATCCATGGATTCCCCACAAAATAGGATTCTGGGAATACTTGTAAAGATCCTGTCCAAGAATAAAACAAAGTTAATTATTATTATTATTATTATTATTATTATTATTATTTTAGCTTATTTTGACATTTAATGTATCAAGTATCTTTTAATCTGGTCATGTGAAGTAAAAACAAAACAAAATGCATGGAATGAAATGCATTGATGTACGAATGTGTCAAATATGATCAGACTCACAATAGCACTAATATGAGGAACAAGAGCTGACAGCCTCGAGGCATATCAGCATGCCATGGATTAAACAAAATGATCTGCCAGTTTTAGTCAAATAACTTTTGTGCCAAAGCCAATGTTCCACGCCTCAATCTGGGTGCTTTGTGAAAAACAATATCGTGTGCACTGCAGTTTTGTAAAGGCTTCCAGTGCTTCACATACAAACCATCGCTCTTCTCAACAAAGACTAGGAATGAGTTGGTCCTTTTGTCAGCTAGCCTAGGACCAGGTCGTCACGGTTTCCAGGGAGGACCTTTCTGTGTGAAAAACAATCAGTATGGGTGGCTGAGTGGTTTAGTTGGAAAGAGGCACTGTCTATGGGCCGATAACCCTCTTCTCTACCCACATCACAGGTCATGTGGCACAAACTTAACATTGGAAATGACAATGAATAGACTGTATCTTGCTGTTCGATAGCTCTAACGATGATCTCTAGCCATATTAATGCATTCTTCTAGTATGTCGCTTTGGATAAAAGCATCTGCCAAATAATACATAATGTAAATTAAACAGGAGCCTACTTCAAGTTGAACTGACAAACCCAGCCTCCTTCGTTGCCCTGAGCGAAATCCCTTGCATGGATTGATGCGTGCTGTGAAAAGGCAGGCCTTCACACAATATCCTCCACAGTGCCCTGAGTGCCATGAAACGCACCCGGCACAGAGTCAAAGAAAAGAGCAGAATGGAGACGACGCGAGTCATGGGCTCACTTGATTGGCCAAGTGCATCAGGGAGAGGGAGCATTATGTCGCCTCTGTTAGACCAAATGAAACAGGAATTAGTCAACAGTAGTTTTGCAAGATTGCCTCTGCCAGAGAGATTTCAATCCCCATGATGTTGTTCTTGCAATACACAAAAAATGCATAATCATAAAAGCAAGATATAAAAAAATTATTTCTTTCAACACTGGTAGTTTTACAAAGAAGAAGAGAACCTAGCTCTCCGAAGCCCTCCATTGTTTGAAAGCTTTGAATATGCAGGGAAATACAAAATAATTTAGTTTAATTAAAAAAACCATAGAGCCATTTTTGTTTTCTTTGTAGTGCAATCAGACATGGGTCAAATCATTTTTCTAAATAAGCCTATAGACAAAAGAAAAATCCCTGCTAATTACTGACAGTTTCAAACGAAACACCTGGTTTCACCAATATTAAGAACAGGGATGTCTGTAGGAATGTTTTCAAATTTTATCAGCATCTACACAGTTAAAGTATTTAAAATATATATTTGACCCAGGTCTGAGTGATATAACGATAGAAGAGACATTACTGAGGCACTTTACTGAGCATCTAGTGTATGAGACCTGAGGCCTCATTTATAGAATTTGAGTGGATTTCATACTAAATTTGAGTACACGACCAGTTCCTAAATTGTGCATAAGCATTGGGGTTGGACCAATGGACGACGGCGTTGGAAGTGGATGATGGGGTGTCCCAGCACCACTTGTTCTTTGTGCTTCATGTTGAAAGCGCTACCAATGGAGCGGTCTCGTAGCGATGAGCAGTAGCACTCATACAAATGTCTACACTCATAAAAGTGTTGTACTTCATCGCAAACACTTTGGCAGATGTAAATTAGGTGGAACTTGAAGCCACTCGAAGGAAAATGGGCAACTTCCAAATTGTGAAGAAAATGGCCATGACTCATATGTCAATCATAAAGGGGTAGCAAATGAACTGTAGGAAGCACATTTGTTACAGTGTGTACACTCACAACATGTTGTTGCCAGGGGGGTAAATGAAAAACTGAGTCAGTGGGACAGGTAAACACATTTGAATAAGTTGCATTTAGTCACACGGCTGTCTATTCAGTCACACATGGTACGATGTTTGTCCATTCAGTCGCACATGGTACGATGGCAGACCATTCAGTCACATGGTACGATGGCAATCCGTTCAGTCACACACGATACGATGACAATCCAGTCAGTCACACAATACGATGGCAGTCCGTCAGTCAGTCACATGGTACGATGGCCGTCCATTCAGTCACATGGTACGATGGCAGTCCGTTCAGTCACACAATACGATGGCCGTCCATTCAGTCACACATGGTACGATGGAAGTCCGTTCACATTTCACTATCAGCACCATGGAAGTCTCAGAGCTGTGCTGCTTTCTTATGACTATAGCAAACATCCACACAAAAACATTATTACATGTTACAAAATAAATGAGGTAATCTAGAGGTTAATACAATAATGCTGCATATGTTCAGAAGAGTGCATAATATTTATGTTGTGTAGTTTTGTTATAAAAACAGGAAAAAAACATGCTGGAGAAGTTTAGGCTTAGGCGAATATCTCTTTTTCCCTTTCAAATAGCTCCTGCCCAGTGATCACAGATTTCAGGCCACGCCTCTTCCTGTTTCCTGGATTTCCAGTCCTTATGAGAATAATGGTTATGGGGATAAGGTTGGTTTGATTGAATCCAGATTAAATTTGTCAGTGTGAATTGTGTTTCTTATTTAGTCTAGATTTGTTAGTTTGAATCCCGAACCTTACATCTTGTGTTATAGGCTTGTATGTCAGGCTACAAAGTATTATATCGTTAAAATGATCTCATTCTGTTGCCGCATGCATGCATGCAAAAAAACATTTCAAAACTACTAGAACTTCACCTCCCTGAAAGGTTATATAATAAAGTATCAAGTCATTTGAGGGTGTGGTGCCATGTTCACACAACCTCATGAAGCATATCAAGGAGATTGTTTTTGCCAAATTACCAGGAGCAGTAATATGACTCCTCATCCCGTGGCTGACCGCTGTACATAAAGCCCTGCTAGATGTGGAGGATTTGAACATGATGAGTCCAGACACATGTGCTCCCAGTATAAATGATTAAAGCGAGATCAGCAGCCTGCGATTTACGCTGAGGTCCTGATTGAAGTGACAGAACAAATATGCTTTGGATGTTACAAGGGGCGAGGAGGGAGAAGAAAAGGCAGGCTGAACATCATGTTTATTTAAACTTTGATTCATCTTATTAAGGAAAATGGTGTTCCTTTAATTAGGGAATGTATTCCTGTATGCATCCTGTTTCAGTTTCACAGTTAATTTGCATATTTCTGAAGAAGCACTGCAATATTTATGAATTGCTAACTCAGCTGGTATTGACCCAGCACATAGCTTCTAATATGCATCATTTTACAACACTAGGTCCTTGGATAGCTGTGTATTGAAGAGATTAGCACTGATGGTATTTATTTTCCCCTCCATCTCAAAGATCTGTATATATTTTTAACGTTATATTTACACACATTTTCAGCCTCATGATTAATGCAAAGTAAGCCATTAAGAACTTCACTTCCAACATTTAGTTAATTCAAAAACAATTCTGTTGTGACTCACTGGGCATAATCATTTTTTTATATTATATGAAACTAAACAAGTATGAACTCAACATTAGAGTATCCTTTGGCTGTGTGTGTTTTATTCTCTGCACTATCATTGATCTTTAAAAAGGTAGTCTTTTTTCAATAGTTGTTTTACTTCAAAGCAGTGAATGTGTGTATTTCATTATCTTGGTCTGGTGAAAAAAATACTATGTTTACTTCTATTTTCTTAACATTTCCTTGATTTCCCACACCTACTGTATAATACCTTGTTGTACACCAATATGTCAGAGTAAATGTTGTGCTTGTCATCTGTTAGATGTTGAGACAGTGGTTCTGAACTTGGGGGGGGCAGGGGGCATTGGTTCCCTGGGTTTGTGTGAAGCCTCAACAGGGGACACTGCATATGCAGTATTTAGAGGCATGTAATGGACAAATAAAAAATATAACATGTGCACCAGAGTAGAAAGCACATGAACCTATGAGCTGAGAACAAGGGGTACACAAACCAGGAAACCATTTCAAAACTCCCAAAGGTTTTCAGTGCAACTTAATTGAGTGCACATAACCAAAGAGAATGTTTTCTACCTTACTTTATTTGACACATTTCAACATTTTTTCCAATCTTTTTCCAATTTTGGTCAGTTTATTTGTGTTATTCTGGTTCACTATTAAATTGAGAGGTGCTTTCATGTGCACATTTCCATTTTAAATGAGATGCAGCAGAGTTAATGTGTCTTATTGAAATCTTTTGATACATCCAATTATGTAAACAAGCTTGAATAAGTAAATAGCCTTGCGCTACGATATTGAATCTGATTAAGACCCCATGGTCAAAATGTCAGCAGTTTGTTTCAAAGCTATGGGATGAAAGGAACTTTCTCTTAATTGAATATGATATTAACACTCCTCCCCGCACACAGGCCCAGTTGCAGTATTTATTTCTCCTCTGAATGATAAACACCTGATCCGCTTTCCTTTAAATGTTTCAAGGCTTAAGGCTTTGGCTCAAACTACAGTCGACAACTGAATTCAAAGATGTAAGTGATCAGCATAGCCAATTTGGTGGTTGAGCTTGAAAATTAATGTGTTAAACAACCTAGTCATATTAAAAAATATAAAATAAAATCATGGAGACAATTGTGACGATACTGCAATCCAGTAACAAGCAAGAGAGCCCCAAACGGAGTAGTTAATCTGGACGGTGACTGACAAAACCAACACCCATATGTAGAGTGCAAGTGTTTCCTTTTCTCCTCCAGCAACACAACCGATATGATAAATCATTGTGTTTGCTCTCACTCCAACCTTGACTCAAAAGCAGCAGAATATACTCATAACCTGTATTGTTTTTTTTATACAGCCTCTTTTGCTCATATTCATCAAGGGTGCCAATAATTCTGGACCTGACTGCACGTGCGATTCAAATGCAGAATAATAAGTTATTTTTAGAGCTGAGTAGCATGAAACAGAATGTGACAGTCCACAGTGCGTGATATTGCTTGCTAGTGCCAGAACAAGTGTGCTATTAGTTCCCTTAGCCAGGCATTTGTTTATAGCTTGCCAAGCTGATCTTATCTCCTTAAAATAAAATGCATGTTGCTTAATATGATAGCTAAACATACTTTTTTTTATCACATGCAGAAACCTCACTCATGGTGGCTTGGAGGAACCATTTTGAGTTCACTTGGCAAAAGATCACAAATCAAAATCATACACGAGTGGAAGTCATACAAGATGGAAGCCCTGAACTTATGCCGTTACATGCAATATTTGTATGCTGATTTTTATACTTCCCGACCGACACTACTTCTGCACTATTAGAATAACTGTAGGCCCTCATTAATTAATGACACCAACCTAACAAAGAGTGCTTTCGGCCCCAGGCAGGCCCGAGGGCTAACACAGCTACAACAAAGATAAAAGCCAAAAATGATGCCAAACTTCAAACTATCCATAACACATGATAGCACTTATGGTTTGTACTTTGGAAAAAAGCGCAATAATTCATGATATTTCAGTGAAATTCTTTTTTGCGAGCTCTAATAAGATGAAAATATTACAAAAATACCTCTCCAGCAGTTTGGCTATTCTCCTAAATGAATACATTGAATAAATGGCATCAAAGACTATACACTGTTTGCAGACATGTTATGTTATATGGAGTAAGAGTCAATAAGAAGTGTGTAAAGTATATAGTTCACATACATTTTTTCATGTCTGCCTCTACACTGCATGTGCAGTGCCCCTTTACACCCCGCAGTATGTATCGGTTTTCTAAACAGTCATAAATATAAAACAAATGGATTGCAGAATACATCACATTACAGTAAAGCTGAATTGTATAGTAATTAGGGCTGGGACTTTATATCTGTTCTTCATTAATTAATTACAGAAAATTTAAATTTAAACAGAGCACTGGATTAAAATGCCCTTAAACCAGTCGATCAACTTTTACTTGTTGCAATAACTCACAATGTAATTACCAGGAGAAAGAAAACAAGAGTTATGTATTGATAGCCAACCCACATCTGAATTGGAGATACGGGGTTCAGAGCCAAGATCCAAAAGTTAACAAAGTAACCAACTCACTGGCTCAAGATCTGTTTGTTTTCATCGAAGATTCAACAAAAAACACATTAGTTTTACTCAATTTATGAATCAATTTGACCTTCTACTTCGAAAAAACTAAGCTCTGCTTTGCACTATAATTTGCAAAGGAAGTGTCCTTTTTCAAGATTACTGCACCTGCAGTAGCTAAAAGAACACATAGAGGACCAAATTAATTACGTCAATATTCATTGATTAATTGTTACAAAATCATTTGAAAACAACTCGTGTCAAATATTGTATTAAAATGCGATTAGTGATTAATTAATTAAAACTTAAAATGGAAAATGTGTCCCACCACTTTTAGTAATATAATGATATATCTGTTCTTCAAACAAATTTAAATTTAAACATGAGATATTTCATACCATCCTTTCTCAAACAAACATTTTTTAAAATTTGTGTCTGTGTCTTATGACATTCTTGAATAACTAATACCACATGGGCAAAAATGTTGTGTAAGTTTTCGATGAACAATGAAAACAAACAGATCTTGGTTGTGGATTCAGACTTTTGGACTCCACTGTACATGTGTCAATCAGCTAACTTTCCCTAGGTCTTCTGAATCAGCAGATTAATATATTTAGGAATAAACAGGCTATTTTTGATTGTCCAATAAACTCTTGCAGATTCTGTCTTTAATTAATGTGTTCATCATCAGTGACCCGCAAATACAAACCTGAAAATATGTCTCTACATTAGTACAGCTGTGGCCATGGGTTAGTCCAACTCTGGCAGACTGAAATTGGAGCCAGTTTTATGCAAAAGGGTTTCTGCAGTCCAATTGTGTGTGCGACCAAACAACATTAGTGCAGTTTGTCACTGTGTCTTTCAAAAGACCATGTGTGTGAACAAAGCCAAATAGTCAGACCCAGCAGGAAACTGCTCAGATATCCAATAATGATGTTTATTATTTTTATAACTATTTCAAAATTTATAGCACAGAAAAAATAATTTTCTTTTTTTTATATTGGCTTAAGCCACATTTACATATAGATGTCTTGGATGGATTAATGGTTGCCTGTATATATAAAAGTGTTTCTTTCTGAACTAACACTGGTCCCTGATGAGGCATTAAAAGGTCTCCCCACATCACTCGGATCAAACTGTCTGCAGAGAAACGTGCCCAAACAAGGTGATTAATTCTCCCTGACACGTCCTTGCTTTTATAGACGGCATTGAGGCTAGGTCAGTTGTCTCCTATCTCAATTCCTGAGACGCCCAGAGTCGATGACTCCATCAACACGGAGGAGAGGGTCATTAGCACATCTGTCATTAAATAAATGAAATCAATCCTTTAAAAAAAAGAAAAAAACATCTGGTTCCACAGGGAGGAGGGAGAGGCCCATTATTTCATAAGCTCTCGATTGCTTTCCCTGCCGCACTAATTATGATGTAACTGCAACAGCAGCGAGACTGTGGACGTGCGGTGATTAACCCATGTGTGGTGATTAACCCATGTACCGTGATTAACCCATGTACCGTGATTAACCCGGGGCAGTTGAGAAATGAGTCTAATGAGATGAGAGGGACATTGGATCTGTTCAATCAGATTGTGCCCTCTCCTCCAAAGCATTTTAAATCCTCCATGACCTTGTAATTGGCTGTGGCGACTCATACTTCAGCCCATTCAGCACAGCGCATTTTTCTTAGCATAATTAAGAGGGCCTGAATGGCCACTATTTGGCTGGTCACGAATCACAAAAGTTTTCAAATGTTTTGTAAGTGATCAGTAATTTATGACAGGTCATCAGCAGATTGGCCTTATTTTTTTTGTGCCAAGCACTGGAATTAAGCTATGGGGACCTTAAAAATAGTATCAGACAATTAGCTCAACTGTCGTCTCTTACTCAAGACTGCGTTGTAGAAGCACCCTAGGTTCAACTGCGTGGTGCAGAACTAGTACCAAACACCCTTGGTTTTTATGCTGAAGTCTGAAAGTCAAATATCAGATGCTAATTTCAGCACCATGTGTGTTGTAAAGAAGGGTTCTAGAACTATGTTGACTGACTTCGGATTTGTATTCTTAATTTCTGGCCCCCTGTGCTGATAAAGCCTTGTAAAACTATGAAAAGAAAGGGACAGAAAGGGACTTAGCAGGATGGTTCTACCTTTGTGTCGAACATAAATAAAAAATAGTCCCAGGAGGCAGGCAGTGTCAGGAAGGTAGCTGACTGTAAAGAGTTGCATGGCCAGTGTCGACAGAGGGAAGAAGGGGACTGCTACACTAGCTATCTACATAACTTAGCCAGCAAGCCAGAGTCAATGAACGTCTCCTCACCAGTGAAATGAGAAACATTAACATAAACATTAATTATCAAAAACTTAATTAAACCCCAAAATCTGTTTCAAGTGAGAGATAATGATTGGCAAAAGCCTAAAAGATGTAAATGTCACATTATATGTTTTATATGTTTATCTATACTGTATATGGGGGACAGGTGTTGGAAATGAGCCGTTGGTTATAAACATTTGATGATGAATGGGATACAGTTGCCTATATACTGTATATATATGCCATTTAGCAGACACTTCTATCCAAAGCGACTTCCAGTAGTGAATGCATACATTTTTCAGTATATGTGGTACCAGTGGGAATTGAACCCACAACCTAAGTGTTGCCAACGTCATGCTCTACCTGGCTCTACCACCATGCCAGTGGCTCAGCTCAGACCACTGTCACCTCTGTTTGATTACTGTGGTACACAGTTGTCTGAGCGTCGTATATGATTTTCATGGCTGCTACCATTAGTTCATATAAACACTATGTATTTATGTAGGCTAATTTGGCAGTGATGACCTCTTTTAGTTTCTTTTAGAGCATGAATTACGATAATGTAACAACACACATAATTGGTACAAAAAAATGAATCCACTCTTTAAGTCCGGCATTCCTCTGAAAATAATCAATTTGGTTGTTGATTTCAAAGAAAAAGTTTGATTGAATTCTTAGCAGCCTGCCCAGTGGTGAGTAGACTCCTTGAAGTAGGCCAGCATAGTTACAGCACGGTAGTAGATATCAAAGCATTGTGTGTTGGAAGCCTTTTCAGTGCATAGGTCAAGATAATGGTCAAGGTGCTTTTGTGAATTCCCCATCTTTTTCAGCTTTTGCCAACCATTATATCTCACTTAAAGCATTGTAGTTTAATAAATAAAATAAAAGCAAGCCCAGTAGAATGTGTGTCCCACTTTCCTCAGTTCCCAGGTAAGTAATAGTTTGATTCCTTCATTAATTCAGGATCCCTCTCCCTCCACACGTTTCCCGAGGCACTTCCGTGGGGCTCTGCCCTTGGACACTGCTGTGCAGCATTCTTTGACTAAATCGGTACATTTGAATTATGGTTTCACTGCTTGATAATGACACACATATCTAAGGATCCGCTTCAAGCTTTAATTCCCAAGCATAAATAACCCACGATTGTGCCACCTCCTTAGCATTAAGGGATGACATTCCGAGGTATCTGGTGAAAGTCATACAGAGCGAAACAATTCCATGTAGAGTGAATAGAATGAAAAATAAGAAAAAACTGTAATCTGCTTACCTAAGATTTGAGCACTTGGTGCTAATGTAACTGTGATGTTGTTTGGTTTTATTTTGATTTCTTCGCTTTCATGATACCAGGAGCGGTGGGGAGGAGAGTAAAGAGGGCTGATCCACAGTTAGCTGTTCCTGCTGCCTCACAAAGCCTGGGATGCCTTCAAGACCTTGGACAGCGCCAGCAGGAACGCACACCTTAGGTCATTTGGTAATCACCCCAGGTGTTTCTTGTTGCCTTTCTTAGGCAGTTACAAAGCCACACCTGGTTCCATGCAAAGAGAGAGAGGCTTGGACCCAGCTGCTGTGTGGCACAAACGGACTGCAAGGGCCCGGTCACCAGAGAAATTGCTAATGTACATTGAGATAGGGAGGAATTTTTGGCACTGTGTGCCCTGAGTGCCACCCGATGGGGCTGCTGATCACAGACTGGCGCTTTAGCTGTATACGCCACCCAGCATCCTCGCATCATGTGCCCCCTTTTTTTACAGGGCACCGCACATCAACCAATTGCTTTAATTTCTTTAAATTGATTGATTTATAATTATTTAAAATGATGATTTATCATATAATGCAATAAGTCTTTATAGACAGAACTGTATATTGTAACAGAAAGTTGTCGCATGGCATCATGCAGATTATCCTCTGTAGAGATAATAAAGGTGTTTACATCTATACATTATTATTAATAATAATAATAATAATAATAATTCAGTAATCTAAAAGTAACCTGCCATTACCAGTGTTGGACCCAGTCCCCTTTCTTGCTGAATGTGTTAGGTCTATATGTATGTACACTGCATTGAAAAGCACAATACTAACAGATGACAGATATAAAACAATAATACCAGCAGCAACCAACATAAACGGCTAGGGAGTGTTTAGAAACTGGATTTGGTATTGAATTCTATTTTATTGCCCATAATGTGCCCAATTTGTTCCATTCAGTGTGTACCGGGAGAGAGCATTTGGAGATTGATCCATTTCTAGCAGGCCAAAGTTAGAACCAATGACATTTCTTACTGAAACAAATCCTTATTAACTACCAGAGACACAACACCAAAACTACATCTCAAAGTAAATGTGCTTTCTTTGGAGGGATCACATCCAATCCTTCGTATAAAAAAATAAAAAAATAAAAAAACTGTGCTACTTCATTAACAATGAACCGCAGTGCTAAATAATAAATCATGTTGGTTGTTTGAGAACATTTAATACATAATTTCTCATTAATGTGTCGCTTGTTTTACCAAGGAAATATTCATTCATGAATTCTCATGTCTGACATGTCCATTGTCTATTTATGTCCTCTTTCATATTTGTCATCAGTAGATTTGCCTGTTTTGATTACTCATATTTTCCATCATTTGACTGACAGGGTAATGATTCCTTCTCTTGATTTTTCCCATGTTGCTCTCATGCACATAATGGTGATATCAGCTATTGAAAGGTAAGTGCCTTCAATGTGTTTTTGTTTTCTTTTTTCTTCATTATAATTGAGCCTGTGTCTGTTGCTGTTACAAATTTAAAAAGGGAAATGCAATGTTAAATTATTCCATTATTTTGTCACATTATCACAACAAAGGATGGGAGAGAACCAGTTTCAAAACCCACCTGTTTTGCTCAGCACTGACTTTCTTCTGACATCAAAAGGGTTTTTTGGGGAAAAAGTCCAGCCAATCACACCTGATTGAGTCATTGTGAAACATGATTCCAATCTCAAAAAGACCTGGTGTTTGATTTTAAATGAGAATTCAGAAAAGGGGGTTTTCAAGTTCAAATGGACTGTGCATATTAATGACAATGACAACTGAAATCTGTATCAAATGGTCTGTGGCATGAATTATGTATTAATCCTATGTCAAAACAAATGTCCCAATGTGATGTGAGCCCGTTCTGTTTCAATCATGCCATTCATGTCTTTCTATCGACATTAGCCTATCACTTTGTCTGAAGTCCGGCATCATTTCACTGACAGGAGCATGGTACACACCTGAGGTCCATTATACGTTTGTATTCATGCTATATAACTGTACCAAGGTGTGTTTTGGATCTGGTCATCTGTTTTGTTAAGGGTTAGAGTTTGTATTATTCAAAAGATCTGGAATTTGTTTTTCCTGTTTGTAGGTAAAAAGTTGTTTAATTAGGCGAAACTCCTCGGTACTCTCATTAACCTGCATTTCTGTCCTCCAATGTCAAGTGGTCAATGGACACCTTTTTGAAATGACTTGTTAAGCAATCAACATACTACGATCCAAAGTAATCATTTAATTATCACAAAGTAATCATTCAACTATCACAAACGTGTTGCAGTGCAGTAGACTTGTATAATACTATAATATTGTACCAGTGAATTCTAAATGTTTAGAATTTTCCACACATTTGGCAAGTAAACAAATCAAATGCATGTTTCCAAATGCAGTCACAGTTTGATACATTTGCTGCAGATTGCTTGTTTACCTAAAAGTTGTGCAAGTGCAACCCGCCGGGGCGCTATGCCCTGGCAGTTAACCAATGAAGATAATGACTATGCCACTCTCATTTAACAGGTGAGAGATCCTGATCTGGTTAAGTACTTCCCCGCACAAGAAGGTTCAATTAAATTAACTTAGACAGAGGCTGTAATACAAAAATACAAAATATCTTTATTTGTCTCTTGGCTGGGTTGTCATATTTTTTGGGGCTCACTGGGGACAGAGCATTGGGATACAAAGACACCATAAATTGGCAGGCACAAAACAAATTAACTGACCAGAAACCAACTGAAAAGGGGAGGTACTACTTCCCTTACTAGAACAGGGAAGAAGGGGGAAGGACGGAGCAAGGCCCAGGAGAAAGCTCACCCGCAGTCTACACGGTCTGAGCCACCAAAGCACTAAGGGGGCAGTACAAGGGATGGCGCTAGGGCGTCAATCTATGGGGAGTGTGATTATCTTTATGCACAGCAACGTGGATTACACCCCATTATGGGCACTCTTTAGAGGTTGTGATTATCTTAGTACACAGCAAAAATAGAATCCACCCCACTATGGGCACTCTTTATGGGTTGTGATTATTTTGTTACACAGCAAAATAGAATGCACCCCACTATGGGTACTCTTTAGCGGTTGTGATTATCTTGGTGCAAGGGAAAGCACACCCCTCTATTGGGCAACCGAAACCAGGAGTGGAGTAAAAAGCCAGGGGCTGGGACCCTAGTGTCCTACAGGGGCACAGAGAATGGAGGCCAAGGCTCCTATCAGGGACAAGGGGTAGGCAAGAGGGGGAAGCTGGTTTAGGCAAAACAACTAACAAAACGGTCAACCAAAATAATCAACAATTGTGCTCTGCCTTACATTGGTGTTAACACTATTTTTGCAGTGGGAAAACAGTGGTCAAAGTCGAAAGTGGTAACATGTACAGGCAAGTCCTAAAACAGACAAGAAAAGCTAGCTCAGTGCCGCCTCTGGCCATACTCAGAACATCACAATCACATTACACATGCTTTAATTATTCATCTTAAAACCACAGCATTAGGGTGGAATATACCATCCCTTTAAACTAATCTGACTGATCTCGATAACTATGTTATCAAAACATACAAAAATGGCATTGACAAAACACATGACTGATTTCATAAGCATCATAAACCATATCACAATAAAAGAATACATGACAATGATACAGCATGAAACACCCAAACATTTCACTAGTGTGGAGCACACAGCACTAGTTTCCCTATGGTTATAAAGCATAAGGCACTGCGTTTTTATTTTAAACAATAGTGCATACCTTGTCTTAATGTAGCTACAGAGGGCATAGGCTACGTAGTGCACCAGATACTGCAGCTGCGTCTACAGTGAAATAGGAGGATGATTTAATACAATAAAACAGACAATAGTATGCATGGATAAACCTTCAAACCCAAACATATCTTAAAGCAACCATGGGCATGGACTCACCTGAGATTAGTTTGTTACAGGCCTGAACCCTTGTCAGTGGCTAACGAGGCCTATGAGGGAATAGCACCCGTGCGCTGTTTACAAACGCAAAGTCACATTAAAAAGGCTATGTATCATCAGGGACCATCGGTATACAACTTATCACTGCCATTAGCTAATTAGGGTTATGCAAAGCATAAAGGGTATAGTAGCAGAGCGATACATACCTAGCAAGCATGCTAAAAATGAAGTTGCAAACTGATCTCCCCTCCCCACAGTGCAGCTGCTATAATGCTAGGATATGTTGTACCCTTTAGCGTCAACTTCCAAACCACAACTAGTATTTAGTTAAGACATTACCTCATCAAAATGCAACATACCACTTTGTAAGGCAAAGTGCGCTACGAAAGCCAACCCAGGCAACTTATGAGAAACGATTGCAACCTACAATGTATCTCTTTGCTTTACCAAATAATGAGTTTGCTTTTCCAGCGGGATTGCTTCCAGTGAGGTCATCGAGAGAACACCAAACAATGAATTTGCGGGCTCCTTGATTCAAAAGGGAAGTTTTAAAAGGTTGACCTATCTCTTTGCTTTTGGATTTGCTGTCGTGAGTTTGAGCGAATTGTTGGTTGCTGGGATTGTCTTTTGTATTGTTGCTTAGGGTTCGGTGTTTTGTCATCAGAAAGGGTAAAAGGATAAAAGATTTGCTCTTAAGGTAAATGTTTGTCGCCGTTAAGGGACAGAGAGGGTATTTTCAATTTTTCCCCGTCTAGCTTCGGAAAGCTAGTTAAAAAGTTAGCGATTTGGCATTACACCCAGCTGACGCTAGGTTTTTGTGGTTTTTCGCCCTCTCTGGAGCAAATCCAAGAGCAGGGAAATGTACTATAGCTAACTCACTTTTGTTGGCTTAAATTTAATTGTTATACAGTATTTGAAGCGTTGAGCATATAGCCATTTTGGTTGGCTGCTACTAGCTCTCTTGCTACAGACAACCGGACCGAATGTTTTCTAATTAGCTTTAAGTGTTGTTTACATTCAGAAATGTCTGCACCTGACTGTTCGGAACCACCTTGGTGTATAGTATGTTTATCGACTTGGTGTCTCTGTTTTGGTAGTGATTCGTTCAGTGCAGGGAGAGCAATAGATATATTTAGGGGTGAAAATGTGGCTATCGGCAGTGCAGTGCGAGTGTTGCAGGATGATTGCGTTTCTGAAAGGAGACTTCCAGGAGGGTTTCGTCTGCGACCGTTGCCAGCTTGTGAAGCATCTCGAGAGCAAGATTCTTGATCTCGAAGCCCAACTTGCTGGTCTCGACTGCCCTGCAGAATTTGTAGAGTTCCAGGAACTTATTAGTACGCCCTTTAGAGAGATAGCCTGCACACCGAAGCTGGGTAGGGGGGGGACTCTAGAGCAGGTAGGGAGAGAGAGTTGGGTGACGGTAGGGCGCCAGCGCAGAAAACGGCACACACATGCAGGGGCGGCATCTCCAGAGATTGTGGTGTCCAACCGATTCCAGCCCTTGCAGGAAGAGGATCTGGCCCAGCCTTCTATGAGTGGGAGGACTGATGAGCCCCAGGGCACCCTGGTGGCCATGCCACCCAGGAAAAGGGAGTTAATTGTAGTGGGGGATTCTATAATTAGAGGTATAGACAGTATAGTCTGTTCGTGGGAAAAGGAATCTTGCATGGCATGTTGCCTGCCTGGTGCTCAGGTTGGAGACCTCCTGGAACACGCGGATAAGCTCCTGGCCAGAGCAGGGGTGGATCCAGTGGTCATGGTCCATGTTGGAACCAATGACATAGGTTAGGGTAGGTTCGAGGTTCTACAGGACAAATTTATAGAATTAGGATCAAAGTTAAGGGACAGAACTTCCACGGTGGTCTTCTCTGGAATTCTGCCAGTACCATGTGCTAGCAAAGGCAAGGAGAATTTTATATTGAGATTTAACACAAACCTGGTGTAGGAAAGAGAATAACAGGTTTATGGGGCACTGGGACTCCTTTTGGAACAGGGGTGACCTGTACAAGTGGGACCGGCTACACTTGAACCGGAGGGGTACAGATGCATTGGGCCAGCGTATGCTCAGGGTAGCGGAAAAATATTTAAACTAGGGACTGGGGGGGCAGGGAGGGAAATTAGTAGTAGTAGTATTATGGATAGGGAGGTACAGACTGCCCAGATGGAAGATACCAGGGCAGAGCATAATAAATCTGAGGATATAATTAATAAGGATTTTTTGGATCATAATGTGAATAGAGGTGGTTCGGCATGTTATGTGTGGAGGGGAAGGACAACGTAAGTGTGAGTAAGGCTCTTTAGTTCATGTGTTTAAATGCAAGAAGCATAAAAAATATATTTTTGGAACTGGAGGCTGTCATGTTGAATGGGGGTTATGACATTGTTGGGATTACTGAGACATGGCTTGGCACAGCGGATGGGGATGGATATAATGTGGAGGGGTACAAATTGTTTAGGAAGGATAGAACTAATAAAAGAGGAGGGGGCGTGGCCCTTTATGTGAAAGACAATATTAATGTGCAGGAAATTCCAGGTATAAACTCATTCGTTTCTTGTGAGGATATCTGGATTAGATTATTGGGAGATCATGAGAAGGGTCTTCTTCTTCTTTTCGTTTTTTTTAAGCTTGGTGTTTATATGACATTTTCCCATTTCTGTACACAGTCCTTTGCATTTTTGTTGAACACTGCAAGGTCTTTTGAGCTGCAAGGTTTGGGTAGTAGAGAGCAGACAAGGCAGTGCTCCATAGTGTGGTCTACTTCACCGCATTCACAGGTGGTTGGGCCAGTCTTGTAGCCCCATCTGGCCAGAGCAGCTTTTGACTGTCCCGTTCTCGGTCTCAGGCGGTTGAGTGTTTTCCACTGAGCCCATGGTGCTTCTAGGCCAGGGGGAAGGTCTTCAGTGGGGGGTATTCCCATGACAGTTGGAGGGGGGTCATTTTCAAGCTTTCCCATCCAGAGTTGGATTCTGGTTTCTTCACGGGACTTTGTTAGGGGCTGGACATGGCTGAGAAAACTTTAGCCGCTGGGCCGGAGGGTGACATCCATGGAGGAGATGGCGTTCATCACTAGTAGCTTTTGTTATCTCGACTCGGTGGCAAGAAGGGGCTTAATATAGGGCCTATATACTATAGTATGCTATAGACCTCCAGCCTCAGACAGTAACATAAATAGTATGCTCTTTGGTAACATAAATCAAATCTGTGCTGAAGGAGAGATGATAATAATGGGTGACTTCAATTACCCCTCTATTAATTGGGAGATAGTGACAGGTCAGGGCAAATGTGAAGAGGAGTTTTTAGATATGGTTAATGACTGCTTTTTGGTACAGTCTGTTACTCAGCCTACGAGAGGGAAATCAATACTGGATCTGGTTTTGTGTAACAATCCTGATAGAATTTGCAGCACAGAGGTAGGAGAACCACTAGGGGCAAGTGACCACAGTGCAGTTATTTTTGATATTTTTTGGCAAGTTAAGACAGCCTCCTGTAACTCTAGAATTGTAAATTTTAGACGAGCTGACTTTAATAAAATGAGAGAGAATGTAAGTAATATATATTTGGTAAAACTTCTAGATTGCAGAACTGTGAATGAAAAAATTACTATATTTAAAAAGGTTATTGTGGATGTACAGTGTAAATTCATCCCCAAAGTAAGGAAAAATAGGATGAAAAAACAATCTCCGCAGTGGATGACCAAATCTTTACGGGAGATTTTGAGACAAAAGAAGTGACTGTACAGAGTATATAAAAAGGATAACTCAGAGAGAAACAAGTTAGATTATAGTAATATGTGGGCTCAGGCTAAAAAGGAAACATGATCAGCTAAAAGGCGGTTTGAATTATTTTTTTTCCCAAGACGCAAAAAGTAATCCTAAGAAGTTTTTTCAATATTGTAGTAGAAAAAGGAAAGTTAAGGATGAGGTTAAGTGCATTAAGAATAAGGAAGGAACTTTGGTTTATAATAATAAGGATATTGCTAACACACTAAAATGTGGGTTATAAATATGCCTAAATGTATAGACAAGGTACAGAATGTTTTGGAGGACTTTGAGATAAGGGACGTAGAAGTACTACGAAAACTACAAAAATTAAGACAAATAAGGCAGCAGGCCCGGATGGCATATATCCCAGAGTACTCAAAGAACTTGGGGAAATTATATATAAACCATTGACAGATATTTTCATTCAATCCATAATCACTGGAGAAATACCAGATGGCTGGAAGCAGGGTAGTATAATTCCAATATATAAGAAGGGGGACCATACTGACCCAGGGAACTATAGGCCTGTCAGTTTAACTTGTTAACTTAACTTATTAGGGATAAGTTGGAATCATTCTTGAAAAATAATAGTATTTTAAGGGAGAGCCAACATGGTTTTCTCAAAGGGAGGTCATGCCTAACAAACCTCCTGGACTTTTTTGAAGAGGCTACAAAGTGTGTTGACCTGAACCAGGCTTATGATATTATATATTTGGACTTTCAGAAAGCATTTGACAAGGTACCACATGAGAGGCTCATTGCTCAAATGAATTCATTAGGCATTGCAGGAGTAGTTTCAGAGTGGGTTCATAATTGGCTGCAAGGGCGAATACAAAGAGAAACAGTAGGTGGGGCCGTATCTGACCACGGTGCTGTGGGCAGTGGTGTCCTGCAGGGATCAGTGCTGGGACCTCTGCTCTTCCTTATTTACATAAATGACCTTGATATGGATGTTACTAGCAAAATAGTTACATTTGCAGATGATACTAAACTTGGGGGTTTGGGAAACAGTTTGGAATCAACTAAAGTAATCCAAGATGATTTAAACAAAATCCCAAAATGGGAAGATACATGGCAGATGACATTCAATATTGCTAAATGTAAAGTTATGCATGTGGAAAATAAAAACATTAGACAGGAGCATTTTATGCTCTATGAAAAGTTAGTAGGTGTTCAATTTGAAAAAGACTTAGGAATTGTAATTGATCAAAGCCTATCTGCATCAAAGCAGTGTGCTACAGCAGTGAAAAAAGCCAACAGGATGCTGGGATACATAGCAAAAAGTATTGAGTATAAATCAAAGGAGGTTATATTAATGTTATATAATGCCTTTGTCACTCACTGAGAATTATGTGTGCAGTTCTGGGCAACGCAGTACAAGAAAGATATATAAGCTCTTGAAAAAGTCCAAAGAAAGGCAACTAAACTGATACCTGGTATGAAAAGTAAAAGTTATGATGGTAGACTTAAGGCACTCAATCTATTTAAGCTTAGCAAACGGAGACTTGGGGGGATTTGATTGAGGTTTTTAAATTCCTAAAATGGATTAACAAAATGAAATAGCAAAGATTTTTTAAGATAAGTGGGGTCAGCAGAACAAGAAGCCACAGGTGGAAATTATTTAAAGGCAAATTCCGCACAGATATTAGGAAGTTTTTCTTTACACAGAGTTGTCAATGCCTGGAACAGCTTGCCAGGTCAGGTAGTAGAGGCAGAAACATTTGGGCTATTCAATTCCAAGCTAGATGTAGTAATAGATACTCTTTAGATTAGGACATGACGAGCCGAACGGCCCGTTCTCGTCATTATGTATTCTTATGTTCTTATGTTCTTATCTGCGGGTAGGGGTGTGGTAGGGCACCGTCATACCTGTTACACAAGGGTTAGTCTTGTAATGCTGTATATATTATGTATTGTGTATACAGGTTCCTCAGCCAACATCTCTCCCCTTGGTCTTGCTATGCAAGAGAAAAGTTACATGCAAAAATGTGTCCAAATGAAAATCTAAACAAGTTGTTACACCACCTGAAACCAGCACATAAAAAAGGTAATGTGTTGAAGATTTGTTTTGTCTGTGTGGATTCTGATATTGGCCATACATACATACATACATACATACAATGGGTGCATGCAATGGACAACATACATAATCAAGATATATTTTTGCAAAACATATAAACTGAGAGATTTAACAACAGATTTTACAATTAAAGGAAATTAATTACACTGCCATATACATTTTCATAAACAGGTTTATGTAACCATGTTCAAAGCATTGCATTTTGTCTCAGTTATTTGCACTGATTTATTTGTCAATTTTTGAATGACTTAAATAATTCAAAAATATGTGTGACATTATAAATAACAACAAGGGCCTCGGGTAGCTTAACAGTCAAAGCATTCGCCTGGAATGCAAGTTGCCTACTGCAGCCGTGGTTTGAAACCCGGCTGCGGCAGTCCGGCCCTGGGCGAGAGCCTCAATTGGGGGCGGCAATTGGCTCTCTGCCCCAGGAGGAGGGGGGTAGGGAGAGCTGGCATGAGCTCGCCGAGGAGAGGAAGGGCGACCCTAGAAAGTAGCCGTCTCGGAGGAGGCAGATCATTGCCTCGGAGTAATAGCTTGTCTCGTAGTGACGGGCAGCGGGTTCATGGGGGAGGGCGAATCGAAAGAAATAGAGGGTATAATTGGCTACCAAATTGGCAGAAATACAGAGAAAAAATCTGAAACAAATAATAAAAAAAAAAGAATAAAAGTAACAACAACAAATAATTCCATAAGCAGAAAACAATGGATTTCACATGGCTCTAGTTATGTTACGAGACAGGGCGAGGTAAGTAATCTTTAATAAGTCTCTTCCTTTGTGTTTCCTGCCAGTGTGCTCATTCTGTTGTTCCCTGTAACTGAGGCATTTCTTCACTCTATTATGGTTAATCCTCTTATGTTCCGCTCACTCCTGTGCCCAACCTGGTTCATCTCCTTACAAAAAAAAAAAACTAATTTAGGTTTGTCATTGCCTCAATTTTGCTGTTTCAGTCACTGAATGTCAATGTAGTTCAATTCATTATTTTAAAAAAAATTGTGTCTCAGATTTTCTCCCGTTTGCCAATTATACCCTCTATTTGTTTTGAGTCGGCCTCCCACATGAACTTGCCGCCTATCACTACGGGGTTATCTAATTCCCAGAGGCTGGTGATGATCCGCCTCCTCCGAGATGGAACTCGCCCACCTACTTTCTGGAGACACCCTTCGCGCCTCTCAGCGAGCTCATGCCGGCTCTACCTCCCGCTTCCCCCTGGGGCAGACAGCCAATCGCCGCCCCCGATCAGGGCTCTCGGCAATGGCCGGACTGGCACAGTCGGGTTTCGAATTGCGGCTGTAATAGGTAGCTTGCATCTGCAAAGTAAGTGCTTTAGACCGGAGGCCCCCCCGTTCAATGAATTCTAAGGTACTTTTCTGCATGGCTCTTGCTTCTCTGCTTTTGATTATGCTCTTAATTTTGTGGGGGATTTTGTTGTCTCAACATCTATAACTACTACTATGTAGTTACTCTATTACTATGTTCCATTCCCCCATCACCTCAATTCTTCACATGGGCATACATTCAAAAAAATTAAAAATAAATGAATGTAGTATCATTACATTGTATCATTTAACAGTTAAGGGAATTTCATGGATCTGTTGTAAGATTTATTAAATTGCGTTGAGCTTTTCCACGTTTGTCTGAGAAAGAAAGAAATGTCACAGAGGAGCTTATCTTTCTAAGATGATATCACACCTAGTCTTGTCATTTTTCTCAAAGACTTCCAGAAACATTTGGAACTGTATTATTATCATATTTTATTAGCAGTAGTAGTACTATTATGGGGTGAAGCACAGAGGCATACGGTTGTTTCCTACAATGGCATAATAGCACTCTAATATACTAGCTATCAGTAACAACCAACTTTTTCTGTTTTGATGAGGTCATGACAAAATGTTTCTGGGGTATGATGGGGTATAAAAAATGGTAATGTGTTCAATTTGAAAAAAGACTTGTTGGGAGTAGTCTATCTGCATCTTGGCAATGTGCTGCACCAGTAAAAAAGGCAAACAGAATACTGGGATACATAGCAAAAAAGTATTGAGTATAAATCAAAGGATGTTCTATTGATGTTATATAATGCCTATGTCAGACCTCACTTAAAGTACTGTGTGCAGTTCTGGGCACCACACTACAAGAAAGATATAGAATCTCTTGAAAAGGTACAAAGAAGGGCAATCACATTGGTGTCTGGTATGAGTAAATGTTACAAGGAATGACTTACAATGCTTAATATATTCAAGCTTAGCAAATGGAGGCTAAGGGGTGATTTGATTGGGGTATTTAAATTGATAAAAGGGATTACTAAAGGACCAAAGGCTTTTTAAATAAGGTCAGTTAGTAGAACAAGGGGGCACAGTTGGAAATTAGTTAAAAGTAAATTCTGCACGGATATCAGGAAGTATTTTTTTTACACAGAGAGTTGTAAATGCCTGGAACAGCTTGCCAGGTCAGGTAGTTGAGGTAGAGATTCACTCCAGGCATGATGGAGTACTGGATATGTGACTAGGACATGATGAGCCTAGATGGGCCTGTTCTCATTTATATGAAAGCCATGTTTTTGAAATTGTAAAAAAAATAAAAAAAAAAAAAAAATATATATATATATATATACACATACTTTATATTATGAACATTCCCAATTTCACTTTGTTGGCTTCTGTAAAAATGTATTTAATCAGGTGTCTTATTTAATCACACGAGCAGCTAAATGATTTCTTGAGGTGCAATATTAATTACCAGTCACAAAAGCCTCAAATAAGCCTTTAAATAAATCAAATCCTGGGCCAGGTCATTCAGTCTCACTGCTGTGCACATTAATCATCTTATCCTTATTGTGATTTATGCTGTTATATATAGCAATTGGCAGGGCACTTCACAAAGTGCCTTAATATCACATGTTCAAGGCTTCATTATGTAGCTATAGTAGGTCATTTTATCACAACAAACTCAACATGCAAAATATATATATAAACAGAAACATTCATGCCTGTTACAATGCATAAATCCTCATGTACTTACTAAAGCAACATAATGTATAATCTTACCTGAACTCTTGAGGTAACAGACAAAAATACTGACTGAAAGGTAATGCAGGTGCCACTCCCAGTGGCCTGCAATTGTATACACACTGGGAAACCAGTGTGACAGACACCAGCAAGTATCATATCAACATTCACTCATTGTACTAATATGTGTCACACTTCACAAACATTTTCCCTAGACATACTACTGACCACAGTAACCATCTGTTTGGCTTTAGTTATATGCATCCTCTGGTTTTCTGTATTTTAGCACTGTTCAGTAACTAATAATAATATATTGTAATTTTGTGAATTATAGCATTGCTCTGCATTTATAAATACATTGCTGTAAATGATAAGACACAAATGAAGTACTCATACTGGCCATTATAACATGCAAGTGACTGTAGATGGTAATATTTTGACCACTTAATGGTGTTCACAATAAAGTATTTAGAATTTAAAGTATGAACTCTCTTATAAAATATACGTGTCTTCAAACTCAGGTGTGAGCCGTTGCCTTTGTTAGGCCTATATAAAAGTACAGCTGGCCATGCCTGAGGAGAGTTGAGGTGCTGGATTTGTTATTATGCCCCTCTAAATACAGCTTTTAGTTTAACTTTTTTTTGTGTTTTGTTTAATTTCATTAGACAGTGTTTTGTAGTGATAAAAAAAAAAATAAACTGGCCATTGGCCTACTGGAGCTCTGCTTTTGGTTTGTTTTCTATCCACTCACCACCTGGCATGGTGGCCACCCCTGCCACCTTGCTACCCCATGCATTTGGCTTAATGAATCTCCATCAATGAAGAAGCTGTCTATAGAAAAACAGTGGTGCCAGCAGATGGAGAATGTCAGGCAGATTCTACTTCACCGACAGCGAAAGTAATATGATCCTGTGTTGAAAAGTGGCCGTGAGCCACCATCCCAAGGGGATGTAATGGCATTGAGACGAAACAGGGATCAAGAGCTGTGGCTCATGTGAGCCCACAAAATAGATTAAATTGGGTTAGCATTGTTGCTTTGGATGAGGGTGCAAAAGGATTAGTGTGCAATGACCATACAACTATACAAAATGATACCAAACAAGTTGAAGTGTAATTCAAAAACAAAAATACAACAAATTTGTGCAAAATTTCAAGAGAAAATGTAGTCCTCTGGCAAACGTACTGAGCAAATGCAAGCACCTCAAAAGCTTAGAAAGTGACTCAACAATCATAAGCGCCACTGACCAAGAATCAGCCAAGCTTCATAGCTCATAACAAAACAGCCTTTCATTATTATAGCATGGCCCAAAATAAGCTTAAACAAACACTATTCCAAAATTGTATCCGAAACAGGGCACAGGCTATAATATAATATATGCCATTTAGCAGACGCTTTTATCCAAAGCGACGTACAGTAGTGAATGCATACATTTTTCAGCATATGTGGTCCCAGTGGGAATCCAACCCACAACCTAAGCATTGTCAACACTGTGCCCTACCACATGAGCCACACAGGACCAGTCTGGTTTTTATACCTTCTCTCTCCAACTTACACTATTTTGATCATTCCATTTGATAGGAAATATACAAACCAAAATACAATCCACTGTTATTCTCACAGTTACAAATCATTAAAGCAGGAACTCTCCATGTATCTTACAATTAAAATACATTATTTTAGCAGCTTTGCAAAATTAGGAATTTTCTAAAGCCCGGTTAGCCAGCAAACTCCAGAAAAAGGCTGTGTTTGTGCTCATGGGTAATGGGTAGAACAGACTTTGTCTTGTACATAAACCTATGCAAATGCTGAAAATATTTTAACTACACACAGGTAGGAATCAAACCACATTTGTTTTGTCCCATTGTCCATATCCAAAATTGGTATCCGTGGAAAAGGTAGCCCCTGCCGCCTCTAAGTTCTAAACAAGAATTTAGCATTCCGATCATCATTTGAAGACTGCCCAGACACCTTCAGTTGCTTGCCAAACACCTTGTTTCTCAGCACATATCGTTGTTGATAAAGGTTAATGTCTGAGCCGTAAGCAATGGAGGTACCAGGAGTGCAGTCGGCTCTCAAACGCACGGCCACGCCAGGCGGCATATACATCTTGCTGTCAGAGAAACAACCAAGCCCTCAAATTAGCTGAGCAGCTTGCGAATGGGAATGCATGCATATAGTTATCAAATCCAAAGTTGAAAACACCTGCCAATTCAGTGGTATTTCTGACACATTTGTTATGTTTCAGGGCAAAGGACCAGAGCATATATAGGCTACACTCATAATGTAATAATTTCCAGAATTATTATTTTTTACACAGAAAAGTGCAAGGCCTCTCAAATCTTAACATGGGCAATATAGTGTGTATGCATGATGAAATGGCCTCCTATAGCCCTGATATAATCTAAACAAATCAGTCATATTCATGTGAACTAGGACATGTTTTACAGTACCACAGATGCCTTGGATATATATAGTTAGTTATAATATATTTAGTTATATTATACCTGGCAAACCAATGTTTTACAACACAGATAATATAATTCAACAATAACAAGTAAGGCCCAACCTACATGTTCGTGTGTACGTAGTGAACAAAAGCAAAAGGGGGACAGGAAGTTCCGCAACCCAATGAGATGGGGACAAATAATGGTTTCCCTTCATCCGTCCACACTCACCTCTGTGCCTTGGCCAGCTTACTCTTCAGCCCTCTGCAAATTACGCTGCAGTGGTTCCCTCAATATGTCTGAGGGGTTATTATTTTGTTAATGTATGTGTTTTATACCATAAAAACTACAAATATATATATATATATTGTAGTGAGCATGCGTTGGGTGATGTATCAAGAAAAGAGTCTGAGTCCAGTAGTAATGCAAAGCTGACCACGCGAGTAGCCACTTTATTAAAAGAAGCAATAATTATCCATGCTCCATACACCGCACAGCTATGGATAATATCGGTAGCAAACCTCCGTGTTCCATACACCACACAACTATGGAGGATGCCCAAAAAGAACCCTTTGCTGATCAACCGTGTCCTTAAAATGACAGAAGAAACCATTAAAACGCCTTTTGAAGCTGTCATACTCAATCAGGAAATAACAGTCCACTTCACACATGCCTTGATGAACACTTTCGCCCTGCAGCTCGGGAGACTGCATCAAACACACTGAGCATACTGGTCGCAGTGGTTCTAACATTACTCACCACAACCAGCTAGCTAACACGAACACATAATAACAAGTTCACACACATAAAAGGTTAACCGAACATTTAGGCATTTAACACAGGGGGACACACACAAACACAGAACGGTGTGCTCCCATGATGCTCTGCACACACATTTAAATGGCCGACCCTCCCAGGATCGCTACAATATATATATATATATATGCCCAACAAAGTGCACATTCAATTATGAGATGATTAGAAAGGGTTGTTCTACCCCCTCCCACCAGGAAAACAGAAATGATGGAGGTTGCCAGATAACTGAAAAAAGGGAAGCAATGAGGCTGCAAAAACCTCCCTTATGTGATGGTGGCTGATTGTTTAATGTGTTCCACTGCCACTTTTTTAATTTACCATTTTTTATGTGACTCCACTACCACTGATTCTGTGCATTAATTAGCTGCCATCACCACGGTTTACATGTAAAATGTAAAACAAATAAAATAAAAATGCTTTTTAACTTTTCTTTCCCTGTGTTACAGGTACAGTGTACAGCTGCCAACGACGATGTCTGTTGCAGTGTTACTACACTGATCTCTTGCACTAACTTTGATTAATCTTACCATGTATAAATGCACTTTTTTGTAAGTCTTCCAGACTCCCATTGGCTGCTTCACATTGACTGAAGATCCAGTGTCTTCACAAATTTGGCGTTCTTCCCATGACAGAGACTTGGATGAAAACCAGCAACAAACTTAATCCCAGTGGCGAGCTCCTACAAAACTCAGATTTACTGCTAATCACAGACAATGCAAACTCAATTTGATTGATCTTTTTATTCATAATAATATTAATAATAATGAATATTAATTAAAACCTTTTTTCTATCCGCTGTGGCAAAAAATGGTCAAATCCATAGCTCTCAGTTAAGGACAGAGAGCATCGTATTTATGTTGCATCTGAGCCTTAATGTGATGCTTTCAAAAATGACATTCATGAAGTTGGAGCAGAAATCTAAATTAATTCCATGTGCCCACTCTTGTATTTATCTCCTGGGGGTGCGCAAGTTGAATGCAGATTCAATAAATCACAGACAATGCCGCTTTGTGCAATCTGTCTTATTACTATAGAGCACCCCGGTTGCATTCTCTCCCTGACCTCTATCGCTGAGTCAATTCCATGCCTGGCAATACACGAGACTTTAAATCATTAGGCCCGGCAGGTAAGTGCATAACTGTTTTAGTTAAATGAGATCACTGGATTTCAATCTTCCCTACAAGTGTATCAATGCACGGAGGAATGCTATGTATTGATTGCAGAATGAAAAAAAAATCCCTAAACTAGTTATGGAAACTCCTGAATGCATGCTTTCAAGAATATTGTTGGGAATGGAATGCACCACACAGACAACATTGGGAGGGGGATCCATTCTATGCAGCCCGGTTACATGTAACCAAGGAAAATTACATTTTGTATTTCTTCACAGTGGCCTAAATCCATGATATGAATTCCTTTCGGTGTAGTGGGAAAAATTGTGAACACCTATGTTTGCATGTTACCAGGCTCGCATGTTAAAAGAGCGTACGGCAATATTGGGAGAGTGAAGCTTCATGAGCCCAGAAATGTGTTATCAATGACTCCCTGATCAGAACACACATTTTGGTGTGGAGAGCAAAGCCGTGGTTTAAAGAAGGCTCACTCATTCATGGCTAGGAAAATAATGTGGGTCCGATATAATGTCTGCAAACAAACAAAGGTGTTTCAACATAAGCAAGTTTAATGGTAAGAACAGGCTATTCATTTAGGCTTTTGTCGAAAGTGTTCCTCCTATTAACGGTCGTATTGGTGTTTTGCCCTCTATTAAGTGGAGAAGTTAAATTATAACTGAAATTCAATAAGAAGTTATGCATTTCCCTTGACCAATGTTCCATCAAAATGTTCTGTACACATTAGTAGTACATACTGCATAGTGTACTGTATGGTCACTGCAGACAGCATGTGTTCACTTTGGAGCTAGTTTATATAGCTTACCGCTACCCTACTCTGTGTTCACTGGTTTGATATTTCACATGGGCGTGGAATGACATGGGTGTCCTTTTCTATCGGGGAGGTTAATATGGGTGGAACTGTGTGTCCAGTCAAAGGAGAAAGAGGTCAGTTCGAGTGTTGCACCACCTAAAGGTAGAGCTGTGCGTTCATGTTCAGCTAATAAACCTCAACATTCGGATCGTTATAATGTACTGAGCAGTGAAGGACACACACACACACACACACGCACATAATAAACCTCAACATTTGGATCATTATAATCTACTGAGCAGTGAAAGAATTGGCCATACATACACACACACACACACACACACACACACACACGACAATGATATCAAGCTTCCTTGTTAAACTGCAAGGGAAGTTTCCCAAAATAAGGTCTGAGATACATCTGCAGAGTAATTAAAAGACTATATTTTCATTATTTCTCAATATGTAATGAATCTCTGAGCATCACTCGAGGGGAAGATGGTCTGGTACTTTAAATGTTACTAAGGAGCCAACAAGCCCATGATCTGGAACTGTGCTCGTGTGTGTGTGTGTGTGTAGGGGTCTGAAATGTCCATTCTTGATTGTAAGTAAATAATAAATGAGTGAAAGGGGTGCATGATGAGGCTTAACATTACCTATTGGTTGGGTTGTGTAATATTTGTCTGTGTCCCTAATCATCCATGTTACGCTTTAGAATTATGGATGTTTTTGAGCGTTTACGGCTGGCATGAGGAAATTGTCTGTCCAAGATTGAGTATGTCAAAACCACCTGCAGATGTTACCAGTGGGCCTTGTATGTCTCTTTTGTGATGAGCTTCCTGTGAAATACCTTTTTCAGTCTTCTGTCAACTTTTTTGTAGAGGGGGTCTAACAACATGTGGTGGTCATACTAGCAGACAGTTCACAGGTATCCACATTGACCGGATTACGAGAGACAGTCAAAAACAACCATTCTTCTGAGCACCTTTTGTTCCAACCAGCGCAAAACTGCTGTTCATGGCTGTGCATGTGAAAAAGGTCAACTTGTTCCCATCCCTGATAAAAGGTAGCAAAGGTTGTGTGCCCTGCACGAAAATAAAAGAACAAAAAATGTATTCTTCACTACTCAATTATTTACAATCCATCACATGAAATATGCCTTTGATAATGAAAGTTAATTGGATTTATGCAGTTTGCATAGTACCCGTTTAGAAGATGCTGGCTAAGAAGATGATGAGCAACAAGGATCTCATTCACAACTACAACATAGTAGCATTTTTTTTTACTCCATGCTGCTCTTGCAATCATGTGAGCAGGGGCAGGTTATTTAGCACATATAAAACATCTCTGAATTCTACCAAGTCCTGACCTGTTAAACCCGTGGGAGATGGGGATCCACTTTTTATAGCTGAGACTGACCTTATTTCAGAGCTCCTCTGCAGGGCAGCCAGCGCAAGATGGGACACAAGCCGAGCAGCATCCTCACAAGCTAAACCTGAGGTTGGACTAAATCTCAGAAACGTGATCTTCGTAGCGCATGGCTGCAAAAAGCGCCTCGTTCTCCGCTCGCCTGCATCAGTACAATATTTTAGCTCTAGATATGGACCCCGGCAGCACTTCAAATTCCTTGTTGTTGTCAAGAGAAGACCATATCAGGGATGAGAACAGGTTGATAAACGTGTACTCGTGCAGACAATGACTATAATGACTTATAAATGAACTAAACATTCAATTGCTATCAGTTCAGATATGGCAGCCTTGTTAAGCATTCCCATTGCACTAAACACGCTTGACACAATGTGATTAGTCAGAAGTTAGATGCGCAAAGACTATACAAGCAGTTGAAGCAAGTGGCAATCCTGCATGCTGTGTGCTGAATTGTTTTGTTTGAAATGTAACAATAGAAACAGAAGAACATGAAGTAGGCTGAAGTTAGCCATGCCCACTCCAATAATCTCCATGAGTGGTGATTTCACAGGAGTCTCTGAAGTTGTTGAGGAATGAGCCACTGTCTGATGTAGTTCTTTCAGCACACTCAGTGCAGCAATCTCGACAGTCCTTCTAGAGTCATTAATGATCCCTGTCTAAATGCCTCTCATTGAATTCAGTGAAATAGACACTGGACCATATCAAACCGTTAATTAATTGCATTGCTACCTTGCCACCTTCACCAGAATGGCGTTTTGCTCTGTGCAGCAGATTGCTGTTGCAGATGCAACAGTGGGCTGATCATGGAATAAGAGCGCCCACTAGTGTTCGATGTAGCATGTGCAGTGAATTTCTGCCAGTAATGATAGGATCACAGTGTCTGTTATATTTCACATTTCACATACCTTTATTATAAAGATGCATGACAATTTTATTGGATATTTAAAGTACCTGTATATTATAATAATATTGGTTTAGATCAACCTTAACTGAATAGTGAAGTAATAGACTGGAGTGAATTAATCTATATAGATTAAAATATAATTAAAGGTTTTACAATCATTTTGAATCAATTTATTCACTATCATCATCACATTCTATGTCACATAATATATCACTAATATATATTTTTTTAATCAAAAACCAAAACCAGCCCTTAACTTTATAATTTAGAATAAAATGAGGAATCAAAAATATACATTCGCTCTTTAGCTCTTCCCCAACCACCGACTTCTAATCCAGTGCCCCTTGATTAGAACTGTTACCCCCACTTGCCAAGAGAAATGCATTCATTCCCAAAGCAGCACCAGTATCTGTACCCAGCCTAGACAGCAAGCAAAGACACATTTTTCACATGCAGGACCCTTCCTTCTGCCTCCCATCGACCAAGGTCACAGGTGTCTGGCTTGATGAGTTCCATCCGCTCTCTCCAGCCTTTTCCTTAGCGTGCACTAACCCTTTCAAAATGTCCACCCGTTCAGCGGCAGAGCTGGACGGAAATGGAACGAGCGCACTCCACCGTCAGCCCCTGCCACTTTGGAAGGCCAATGATTGTGAATTCCCAATTTTATATTCTGATTGCTTTGCCATGCTGAATTTAAATAACCCCCATTGCACACCTGCCTCCCCACAAATCAGAAACTAAATGCAATTCATTTGCCCCCATGTTCACATGCTACCCAAACGGATCAGTTGCCAATGCCTGTCCACTTTTAAGACTGGGAAAATTGGAGCAGCTGATGTAAACAGAAGCATATGGAAGCATGGATTTCTCTGTATCGTCTGTCAGACGTTTTTTTCTTTCTTTTTCTGTTGCTTTAGAGAGATGCTCATTGATTCTCAAGGTTCTTTTCAGAAAGAAAAAAACCTTTTTAAAATCCTCCATATCCCCAAACCAAGTTATTCAGCATTTTGAGAATATCAGATTATTTTCCATCTACATCCCTGCTGAAGTAACTGAAGAAAATGGTGAAAAGAAAATAGCGTGTAGCCTTGCAAAGCTGAGCCATGAAATAAATAAATAAATACATGCATGTTTCATTTGTAGCAAAAGAGCAAAACTGGAGCTTAACAATGAAGAGGGAGCTCTGTCTGAAAAAAGAAAATGGTGCATAGCTTTCTTTACATTTTATCCACAAAGACTTTATGCTGTGATGATCTTGTGCACAGTGTACCGAACAGTTGTCATTTGGCTGGCGATCCCACAGTAACCCTGGCTCATTGTGCTTCCTTAGTCTTCATCACTGCACTGCAACTAAAATAATGTGCATTCGGGGCTGGAATCCGTATCATGCATCCAAATGTTACTGAGAAATATAATAATCTCTAATATGTTTGTGTATTTTAGTCTGAATCGTGAATCACAAAATAATTGCAATTTTTCCCTCATTGTGCACAGCATAGCAGTGTAAATATCTGTGTGCTGAGGAGGCTAAAAGTGTTGCATGAAGGAAAACCCATTTGTCATAAGGAGCATGGCAAAAATAATTTTCCAAGAACCCATCAATGCAATACATATACTTCCTAAATCATTCATAAAACACAAGGTTAGTCATCAGGTAGATAGATAGATATACTGTATATATATACAGTATATACATGTATGTATACCATATGCTGTCAAGCAAATTAGTAGTGAATCAGAAATGCATGTCAATACATATTTATAATGTTGATGTTGAAGATGGATTTCTTGTGTTAGTAAAGATGTGTCAACACTGGACCAGGAATACTAACCAAACCACTACCAAACCTCATGTTATCATATGCAGGTAATGTGCAGCTGTGAATTTGGTTGTGATAGAGGGTTGGGATTTGTTCCCGAAACTGGGATATACCCACATCAGGTTGATTGGGAGTACCACAACCCTCATACAGAATTTATAGTGGCAAAGAAACTGGGTCTGACCTTGCCAACCACGTAGAACTGCTTTCCAAGCTATGAGATAAACTATAGGGGCAAAAGCTGGGTTCTTCTGGGCTTCAATTATATTAATTTGCGTTTCATGTTACTGTGACCATGCGACAACACATAATTATTGGCAAATGTGTGCATTTATCTAATCATACTTAGTTTTAACAATGGCCGTCTTTGCACACAATGCTATCTTTCAGTTAACAGAGGAAATGTCTGAAAAATCCAATAGTAAGTAAATGCTTGCAACATTGCCTGCATGCATACAGGGGCTCTGTAATATGAGTGGAGGGTGGAGGACAAGTCACACAATATATTACTGAATGCAGTTGTAAACTGATACTTGGCAGAACTCCATGTGTTTAATACGCTAATAATAACGTTGGTAATAACTGTCTTGATAACACCATTCATAAACCACTCAATAAATCTCACTGTCTTCCGTTTCCATTACATTATTTTGGAGTACAATAATATACATGAAACTGCCAAAATAAAGGAAACACTTGAGTAAATTAAGGGATTTTATGCGGCTCTGTTATTGTGTGGGCTGCATTTTCCTGGTAGGGTTTAGATAAACTCAACCCCTTAGAGGCCAAGGTAAACACCAATAAATACAAAGCCAATCTGAGTGATCACCCTGCATCCTCTGGTGAAGCATTTCTCTCCTGATTGGAGTGGTCTCTTCCAGGATGACAATGCACCGATCCAGAGGGCATGAGTGGTCACTGAAACAACCATGGAATATGGTCTACATCATTTTCATGCTCATAAAATCATTCAGTCACCAGATCCCAACCCAATTGATTTGATTCTGTACTTTGATTTTGAAAGGATACAATGAGGTTGAAGTGCAGACTGTCAACTTTAATTTGAGGGTATTTTCATCCATATCGGATAAACCATTTAGAAATGACAGCACCTTTTGTACATGGTCCCTCCATTTTAAGGTACTACAAGTATTTGTTGAACTGGCTTGACAGATGAGTTTCGTTAGGCAGGTGTATTCATTTGTGTCCTTAGTGAATGCAGAAGAGAGCTGTTGATGTCTAGTCTTCTAGTCTTCTGATTCTAGACTTTACAATTGCCTTTGGAGATTGTTGTTGGGGTGTGACAACATGAGGAAGACAGAAGGGTTGATGCAAATTAAGCTGGCCGTCATAAGGCTCAGAAATGAATATCAATCAATCAGGAACATTTCAAAAACCCTGGGCATGCCCAAGTCAACAGTTTGGTACATCATTAACAAGAAGTGAGAACTCAATTATGTCAAAAGACCCGGTAGACAGAGGAAGACCACTGTAGCGGATGACCAGAGAATACTCTCTATGGTGAAGAAAACCCCTCTCCTGGATGCAGGTGTAGATGTGTCAAAGTCTACCATATGGAGAAGACTACACCAGCAGGACTACAGAGGGTACACTACAAGATGCAAACCACTGATAAGCCTGAAGAACATCCATCCATCCATCCATCCATTATCTAAGCCGCTTATTCCTGGTCAGGGTCGCGGGGGGGTGCTGGAGCCTATCCCAGCATGCGTTCCGGGCGAGAGGCAGGAATACACCCTGGACAGGTCGCCAATCCATCGCAGGGCACACACACCATTCACTCACACACTCATACCTATGGGCAATTTAGACTCTCCAATTAACCTAACGTGCATGTCTTTGGACTGTGGGAGGAAACCGGAGTACCCGGAGGAAACCCACGCGGACACGGGGAGAACATGCAAACTCCGCACAGAAAGGCCCCCGGCCTGGATTCGAACCCGAGACCTTCTTGCTGTGAGGCGACAGCGCTATCCACTGCACCACCGTGCCGCCTGCCTGAAGAACAGAAAGGCTATATTACAGTTTGCTAAAAAGCACCTGAAAGAGCCCCAAGAGTTCTGGAACAAAGTCTTGAGGACAGATGAGACAAAGATTAACATGTACCAGAGTGATGGAAAAAAAGGAAATGCCCATGATCCAAAGCATACCACCTTGTTATGTTGCGGAATCAGGAGGCAGTCACGTTAATAGGAGTTTGCTTTACTTCAGAGCAAGAGCGTGAACAGGGCATCCATTCATTCATTCTTCTCTGCATTTCCCCGCCAGCACTACGTCACATCCTCACAGGATATTCAATACTCAAGGTAACAAGGAACTAACACAGTGACCTCTAGAGGTAAGTATGTATACCTATTTGTAACATGTATCACAGTATCATAGAACACAACACACCTCATCCATGAAACATGATGGAGGGGGTGTTATGGCTTGGGCCTGTATGGCTGCCAGTGAAACAGGCTCACTTGTCTTCATCGAGGATATGACTGCAAACAGAAGTAGAACAATACATTCTGAAGTCTACAGAAATATTTTATCTCCTCAGAAAAAAACAAACGCCTCCAAACTCATTGGATGGCACTTCATCATGCAACAAGACAATGAACCAAAACATATTGCAAGAGCAACGAAGGGGTTTTTGACGGCCAAAAAGTGGAAAATCCTTGACTGGCCGAGTCAATCACCAGATCTGAATCCAATTGAACATGCATTTTACATGCTGAAGAGGAGACTGAAGGCAAACAGCACCCAAAACAAGCAGGAACTGAAGATGGCTGCAGTACAGGCCTGGCAGAGCATCACCAGAGAAGATACCCAGCGTTTGGTGATGTCTATGCGTCGCAGACTTCAAGCAGTCATTGCGTGCAAAGGATATGCGACCAAATATTAAAAATGATTACTTTATTTTACAATATGTCAAACGAATTATGGTGCCTGAAAATGGGGGGGACTATGTACAAAAGGTTCTATCATTTTGAAATGGTTCATCCAATATGGATGAAAATACCCTCAAATTAAAGCTGACAGTCTGCACTTCAACCCCATTGTTGTATCCTTTCATTCTCACAGTGCTAGAGTACAGAACCAAAATAACAAAAAATGTGTCACTGTCCAATGAATTATGGTGTTCACTGTACATATAATTCCTGTTATTACATAATATTCCTGTGAATGTTTTTCAGTTGATGTTATAGGTAAGTTTTTCAATAGTAAGAAACTCAACTTTGCAGCTCAGCTTTGTTTTTAATGCGTTTAAAAACTGTACAATGCGAGACAGTCTTTTACCATGACAGAATATATTTATGCAATGCCTGCATTTATGTGCCATGGAAAATATCTTTCCAGCAAAAATGCACTCAGGTGACAGGCCCACCCGTGGTGAGATATGAGTATATTCATGATGGAATATTTTTTTTCTCCTCTACCTTTTATTGGATACCATCTGGCACAAGGGAAATGATAAGGACTAATAAGGCAGCATCCATGTCAATGAATCTCACTAAAAAGTCCACTGCCATAATGAAGACAATTGCTTCCCAAATAAGCTCTGTAAAGACAGCTGGCTTAAAGATCAATCACAGTCTTTAGTTACCAACACAGGTCAGGGTGGCACCTGTCTATTACCGGAGCAAGGGCGTCACCTTGAATCATTTGTGTGGCTCAGTAGAGATCATTGCTATATCTGCTGAATTAAACTGCACAACATTGCAAAACCCCTCCAATATGTGTACACATCAGCCAAACTAAGATGAAAACAAATCCTACCCTAAAGGTGCTTGGTTGTACAGAGAGAAACAATTAGTCTTGTGTTACCTGCAAGCATGCATGTCCAGTTCATTTATGATCCTGTGGCACAGTGTAAAACACAGCCTTTAAGATCATCAAGAAGAAGGCCTTGTGGAACAAACGTTCCTGTCAACACTACAAGATGGGTGATGTATGCGTTACAATTATGAAATAGGCCAGACTGTCGTGAGCTCTTCCGAATCGTTTCCCATCGGCTGAGTTAGAGATCCTGAAAGGCAGCGCATTCTTATTTCTGTCCCCATGAGTGCATGAATATCCTTTTCTCCCCAGATTGTGTGTGTGTGTGTGTGTGTGTGTGTGCATATATGACTGCATGTTGGCTTTCATCACTCCCATTGAGATTTGCAAATATATATCTTAATAGGAGTTATGCTTTTCATTTTGTTTTCTTCTTCCATCTTATCCTATCCTATCAACCTGAAATGACAGTGTCTAAAGCTAGCAGGGGTCTACCTCCTGACAGCCCCATGTGGTTCATGTACTTACTCAGGAACTATATTTCTCGCACAATTTCCCAACCTAAGAGCTTCCAAAGGTATTTTTTTCAGAGCCATCTCAAGACATTTGCAGAGACAGCATGTAAGGGAATAATTGACCCGGATAGCATTTTCAGGACATTTCACATCTTGACATCTTTCCTGAACTGAGATGCCATTTAAAAGCATCTCTTGAAACATTTACAATCTCACTTTTGTAAGTCAATGACATTCATTAAAAATGATATTCAGGTCAAGCTTCAATTGTTTGGAAGATTGAAGTCTTTCTCCCTAACGTACAATAATTCTGCTTTAACCAATATACTGTATTTCATAATTAACTTTTGAACCTACTCTGAATGACTCTTGGAGTGAAAGGGACATATACATTTGATATAGTTTATTTTTGTATTGTGATTTCTAAGATCATGGTTATATTTCCTTGGAACAGACCATTAAGAGCTTTGCATATTGTGATGGGCAGTAATCACACCTCTTTTGATATAAATTCAAAATCTTTGATAAAGCTGAATACGTAATCTTTATTTCCTTACAGGTGGCTTACCTACTAATACCGATGGTTGCACACAACCTTTCACAATCAACAAACACTCATATCATTATGTCACACAAGGGCACTCAAACAATCTCTCTCTCTGTCTCTCTCACACACACACACACACACACACACACACACACACACACACACACACACACACACACACACACACACACACACACACACACACACACACACACACACACACACACACACACACACACACACACACACACAGTTACATAACAATCTTGTACTCTATCAGTGCCTTACAGTCATACATTTATTGAATATCCTAAGAGAGCAGCAACATTACCCATTAAAAGAGACTGCAAGTTTGTGCCAGAGCACTGGGTTTGACCAACAAAGATCAAATTAAGCAGATAAAATTAAGATCAAATTAGGTCTAGAGGGATTTATGTCTACTGGTATAATGGAACTTAATGAATTGAAAATGTACATGAGGGGAGGTATCGAGCCCCAATCGAGGCTATTTAATTAAAATGCATTTCACCGTTATAACATGCACGTCAAGTAATGACAGCAATAAGGTTTTAATAAAAGCTCTGTGCTCGTTTGCTCAATGGCTCTCGCATGCTTGTAAAAGATGTATTTGTGTTTAGTCCTGCCCTTTAACCAAAATTGAATAGGTTATACATTAGCAATAATGAGCTTGGGATAATACTAGCCCCCTCTCAATTGGTCCCAACTAGCAAAGCAATAACACAGATAAGGACAACGACATTAAATATGATACCCAATAGTTTTCAGATTTACTGTGCAAACACTTTTTTTTTTTTAAAGACAGGAAGTAACTGTGGTCGGGATTGTCAACATTGGAGATTATGTGGGATGGCATGGCTCACCAGGCAAAAAAAGGAAGTGTCCACTTTGGATTCCTTGTGAAATATGTTCCCCCCACCTTGTCTTCACCGTACCAAAGGCTTAGGCAATAATGCAGGAAGCGCTGGAGTGGTGGGAGCTCAAATATATGCTTCACATTTCTGTGAAGTGGTTGCCTCCTGTCGTGTAACGAGGCACACAGACTGCCCTGGCGTGGGTACCCACTCCCTCTCTGCTGTCCTACATTGACCCAGCACACCACCCCATCATCACGTCTAGGAACATAAGCCAGATCGAGAAGTACAGCGTCATGTCTGATCACCTGCATCTCTGGGGGGCATCGATGTGGAAAGGACACCCATCGGTCGCTGCCACAGTCTTTTTCAAGACTGGGGGCCTGTGCCAGAGAGCCCAGACAGTTTGGCCCATGTCCTGCAGTTAATCTGCCCTGGGGAGTCCTACTGTAGTGTAGATGACACAGAGCAACCTCCTCTGAGAAGTCTGAGCAGCTCTGTGCACTCTGTGTGAGCAGCTCTGTGATGTGTGAGCAGTTCTGTGCACTCTGTGAGTTTTGAGCAGCTCTGTGATGTCAGGGGATCAGGGCTGGACTGGGACAAAAAATAGGCCCTGCCATTTGGCTGCCCATCACAATCGGTCGGACACCGCCCATCATGACATCCTTGCAGTCTGTTCAATATGCATATGAAAAAAACATGATTGGGCCGGCCCAGTGTCATAGAAAATGAACCAATGGGCCGCTGTCCATTTTTGTTCCGTTAGATGACAAAACATTTTTTTATTTTTTATTTTTTAAATTAAAAATAATAATTATGGGCCCAAAACAGCTAGACTATATAGCCAGTCCAGCCCTGAGGGGGATCATCATAGAATGTTCCCGTGGGCCAGCTAATAACACAGTATAATGACCTGCTCGCTACACCGTAGAAGAACAGTTCAACATAGAAACGTAGTTAACATAGAAACGTAGACACATAATTAAACACAGAAACATAGTTAAACATAGAAACAGAAATGTAGAAACATAGTTAAAATGGTAAAATAGCAATCTGTCTAAGAGGGGGAACTGACAGATGTTAATCAATTGCACATAGAATTGGGCATTGCTTTGTATCCAACAATGTGCTTCTACATTACTGTTGAGATGAATAAAAACTTCCAGAGTAATTAATAACATAACATACAGCCTGTGGGTAAAATAATGCAGCGTGATAATTCGAGTAAATCTTTCTACTGTAATTACTCATTTTCTGCACATTCGTGCTAGCAATGAATTTTCTGCCTGAAAACAAATTTTGTTTCTGGGGTTTGATTCACTAGCTTAGTTGTGTTGGGAAGTCGTGTCACATCAAGCTGTTAGGAAGTACAAAGTTTAAACGAATTGGCAAAAAGATAGAGGGCAACAGTGTGCATCACGCTAGCCAATGTAAGCAAGCTTGCTCATGAAAGCCATTACAGAATAAATACTGTTTGCTAAATGAAGTTCTCCAAGTGCTTTTTCATTTCAACACATTTCAGCCCATCTAGGTTCGTCATGTCCTAATCTAAAGAGTGTATTATTGAGCATAAAATATAGCTCAATGTTGCTTATATTATACAGCCTTTTTTGGTCATTTTCATCAAGGGTGAAAATGTACTGTAATGTGACTGCATTGTGTAACTGTGAATGCACATACATACATATACACAATATTTTATACAAAAACTTAAGGCAATATCCAGCCCCCTTGTCCACTGACTATAAAACAAATGTACATGTTGATTAGCTAGATACGATGTTTAGATTAAGCAGAGGATATTTGGATTGCAGTTCGAATGCTGAGAGAACATGCATGTTTCCCTGCATCTCTCACAAAGGGTTAATGGCCTGTGGCAATGGACGTGTTTTTTTTGGATTAGAATTTACCCCATATATCAGGATTTTTCTGAGATTGGATCATGCAGGAAGGTGAAAAAAACAAATCATCGCTTTGACTTTTTCACAACCTTGAGAGGGGGAACAAGCTTTTCAACCACAGCCAAGGTTTTGATGTGCCGTCAAGATCACCTTTGACTAAAGATAGAGGCTATCAATTAGGTCACCCGGGCAACTCATTGACTGTGCTTTGGTCAGATTACTTCCCCTTGGTCGGAGGATTGAGTTTCCCCTTTGATTGTTCCTCCCCCTGCCTTCAAGTTTGTGTAAGGATACTCTCTTCGTACCCTGTACCCTCTGTTAAAAAAACTATAAGTGCACAAAGGCATATTCTTGAAAATAGAATAATTAAAATTGCCTTAATGACTACAGATTGTGTGTTAGTAATCATTATTGAAAATATTAGCTTTTTATATAAATAAAAAATACATATGGTCTTGTAATATAGTATATATATATATCTCATCTCATCTCATCTCTCATCTCATTGTCTAAGCCGCTTATTCCTGGTCAGGGTCGCGGGGGGGCTGGAGCCTATCCCAGCATGCATAGGGGCGAGAGGCAGGAATAAACCCTGGACAGGTCGCCAATCCATCGCAGGGCACACACACCATTCACTCACACATAGGCCCAGCTGTATGATCTCTTACCTAGTAAAGGAGAGTGGCGTAGTGTCTATACATGGTACTCAAACTTATTATATAGCTGCCACAGGTCATACACACACAAACACACGCACACACACACACACACACACACACACACATGCGCACACACACACACACACACACACACACTCAGTGGCCACTTTATTAGGTACACCTTTCTAGTACTGGGAAGGACCCCCCTTTGCCCCTAGAACAGCATGGATTATTCATGGCATGGATTCAACAAGGTGCTGGAAACATTCCTCAGAGATTCTGGTGCATGTTGACCTGACAGCATCAAGCAGTTGCTGCAGATTTGTCGGCTGCACGTTCATGTTGCAAATCTCCCGCCACATCCCAAAGGTCCTCTATTGGACTGAGATTTGGTGACTGTGGAGGCCATTGGAGTACACTGAACTCATCATGTTCTTGGAACCAGCTTGAGATGACGTGTCGGAACAGTGAATTTACAATAAAAATTGTCTATTCCCTGAATCCAGAAGCCTTAACAGGCAAATGCCCTTGTTTAAAGTTCAGCACTCTGAATACTGTACACAAGTGGTATTACGTGTTAAAACCCCTCACTTATCCTACATGTAAATGATATGTATTTGATTTGATATAATAATTAATACACAGGATACCAGTGATCAGTTAAATCTCAGAATTCGTTGATAGGCAGAGCAATCTGGTGGATCAACCTTCATCAAAATATACAACTCACAATTCAATTAAAATTAACAGCTGGTTTATTCAGTTACAACAGTTAGACAAAATATTCAATGTCCAATCTACAGACGTAGGTTCAACTACCTTAACAAATACTAAATCCTAGACATACAATTGACATTTAACAATCACAAAAGGCATGAAATGGAAAAAATATATACCAAACCAAGCTTGTCTCTCTCCAAAAATGCAAAAACAGACGCAGCTGTGGTGTTAGCTGGAACCAGATCTTCCAAGAGAAAAAAGGAAAGAGAAACTTGTAGAATTCCATCCCCAATCTAAGCCTCATGTCACCAACAGGTCAGACTGTAAGTGTTGGGGGGGTTGGCTCACTCCCTTCTTAGCCCATAATTTACGATTTGGGGTTAGTTCCAGCGCAAGCCAGGCAATTCCCCTTTGACCTCTCTCATTAGTTCTGCGTTTTTGCCACAGAACTGCCGCTCACTGGATGTTTTTTGTTTTTCGCATTCCTTCTCTGTAAACTCTAGAGACTGTTTTGTGTGAAAATCCCATGAGATCAGCAGTTTCAGAGATACTCACACCACCGCGTCTGGTACCAACAATCACTCCATGGTCAAAGTCACTTAGATCACATTTCTTCCCCATTCAGATTTTTGGTCTGAACAACAACTGAACTCTTGACCTTATCTGCATGCTTTTATGCATTGAGTTGCTGCCACATGATTGGCTGATTAGATAATTGCATTAATGAGCAGATGTACAGGTGTACCTAATAAAGTGGCCACTGAGTATATATATATATATATATATGGAGTTTGCATGTTCTCCCCGTGTCCGCGTAGGTTTCCTCCGGGTACTCCGGTTTCCTCCCACAGTCCAAAGACATGCACGTTAGCCTAATTGGAGAGTCTAAATTGCCCGTAGGTATGAGTAGCTAACAGTTTCTCGCACATGGCTGTTCAATTAAATTAACTGGGAGCCAAGGCTTATTTATGCTGGCATGAAAGAATATTGTGGTACGGAAATGCTGTCACAGATAAATAAATGAGTACAAGCCTATTATGGGAGCACTCACCAAAGATTGAGATCAGGGGTACACCGGTGCACAAGTTAAGCAGTCACACAAAATTAAAATGGCAACATTGAAAATAGGAAAAATAACAAAATGATCCAAACCAAAGAGGATGGATGAGGGGGGCTGGGCCGCTAAGTACCCAAACCTATGGCGGGCGCCAAAAACATTAAACCACTAGGAAGGGCTCTAAGGAGTGAGAGAGACCCTACCACACAGGGGAGCGTGGCGTGGTTAGAGATACATACAGTAGGGTAGGGGAAAACTCAGAGTCACACAAATAAAGGGGTACGGTGAAACACTTCAGTAAGGGGCCTGCGTTGAGCTGAGAGTGAGCCGAAGAAGAGGACAGCACTTCACACCAATAATAAGTATATTTACAAACTATGAATCACAGCTCCTAAACAATGGGCACTAATACTGAAGGAAAGGGATAGGGAATAGTGTCACTGGCAGCTTGTGGGGCTTATAAGAGAGACAAGGCCTCCAACCTGGGTGTGAAGAGGGGTAGAAAAACAGCATAACAGCAGAAAAACACATGCATACACACACACACACACACACATACACACAACAGAGACCAGATGCAGCACTAAGGGCTAAAGTACTGCTGCAACTTGAACCATAATTCTAACTGTGGGATCAAGGTCAAGGATTTAGGTGGAACAGGTTGAGCCCTAACACGGAAGACATCATTAAATCTTCTGGGCCTCTTCAAGCCATGCATATGAAACCTCATTTCACAGTTCATAGGTACAATCTTTAATCCTTAGTAATAAAATATAATAGAATGTATTACTATATGTGTATACATTTGCTTACAAATAGCAAAGCTCTGCATGTTCAATATTCTGCCACAGTTCAAAGGTACAACTTTAATTCCAATACAATAAGAGAAAACCATCTTCACTAATACTTCATATCTTAGTTTCTACGTCCAGGACAATTAATGCAGATGGACCCGAGTAGACAAGGTAGCTACTGCCGGAGTAAAACATGGCGCTTTCTCAGTACCAAAGTGAAACCACAAGTGTGTATAAACGTGACACTTTAGCACATAGTAGGTTGCTCACCTTGCCCTGCTTGGTACTGGTGCAAATGCTTGGGTGAATGAATTAACGTAGATGTAGCAGAGTAGATATGGTAGCAAACACTAATAAAACATAATGCTATCTGTAATAAAATATAACGCTACCTGTAATAACACGTAACGCTACCGTAGTACCAAACTGGAACCACTAGTGCAAATAATGTAAGCTTTAAAATTACCATACGAGCAACCTACAGAATGAAAAACAATGTTAGCATCACTCATTTACAAGTTATCATGCTAGTTTACAACAGGACTCAATCTGCTTCAGCCTAAAAGGTGCATAGCTTTGCGTTAGCCAACTGCAAAAGCTCAGGTTCCTCCAGTATATATGAAACAGTTCAGGAAGTTGTACATTAAAAAAACTGGCCTAGTAGTACCTCTGAGGGGCAGGGATCAGACCACTGTCAAACACTATCCCTCAGACTTCCACACCAACATTACCTTTGCCACTGTGCCTCTGACTTCCACGCCAACCTCACCTTCGCCACTGGTCCTCGTAAAACATCAGCAAGCTGGGCAGTCTTCATTCATCCATTCACATATTTGTACACTTATGATCTCAGGTGGACAAACACAGATTTTAAAGAAACCATTCCCAAATTATGTTTTGAGCATGGAGAGTAAAATTGCAAAACGGGCTGATGAGGCAGAGCCCCTGAGGCGTGGGGGGTTCACAGCTCTGTGAAGTTGTTATTGAGCTGAGGAACCAATAAATCAACTTGCATTCTCGTCCGCCTGTCATGCATCCGTCAGCTGATTAGGACGGAGACGGCGGAACAGCCCGTCAGGAAACGGGAAAGAAAAGGCCGACTGTTCTACTTCCTTGACTCCCTGAGCATTGTGTGACAAAGTGAGCATGTCAGCCAAGGAGACGTTTTCGACAAGAGAGCTAACAAATTACAACAGTAAAGGGTATCATTTGGCCAGATATTCCTTGGACCTAGTTTTTGATAAAGGGGAAAGACATTTTTATTTATTTATTTTCCTTTTGACTTTTTCTTCAAACGTTCGCTCTACACGGTTTTGTTCATAAGGGTTGCTGCTGTGTATGGGCACTCTGACTGTCAACATTGCTGATCTGAATGTATCTCAGGTCTCTGACAGGCTGTTTCACTTACAAGGGAATGTGCAGAACAGCGGGCAGTCGCTGAGCAAGGAGAGGGGAACTGTGTCACAATCCTGACTAGTCTAACTAGCTTCCTCTGGTCACACAGTGACAGAAGAGCTCGTCATTCCACTGCCACGGGCTCTTAGGGCCGCTAATGAAAGGCTGCTGTTTCTGCAGACACATGCTATCCGACATCCGTCTTTGTGCTCCCGATGTCATGTTTCTGCCCTTTGCAGAAGTGGAAGTTAGGAAGTCAGAAGTTTGGATCTGTTTTATTTACCTTCATAAAAGGGGTACTTGCTGATCATGCAGAAAAAATTGTCCTATTAATTATCGAGGTGAGCTCTCCTGCACAGGATAAAAAAAGGTTCTGGAGTGAGACTTCATTATCTGTAACTGTAGGTTGCAATTATTTGTATTGGTGTATATATCATTATTTATCTGATTATTTTTATCAGTAGTCAGATCCATTGTTGACACATTTCAGAAATTCTCTTGTATGAGCAGTTAATGCCGTATGTAATATAGACTATAGACGTTGAAGAAAATCGAATCATATTCTGATCCATTAAACCAAACGCATGATGTTGCAGAGTTAATACACAATAACCATGCCCTGCTTACTAGTGTGCACAGGGACTGCGGTTCTGCAAAATATAAAAAATGATATGGTCGGGAAACAACACTGGTAAAATTGTCTTTTAAACATCAAAGGTCCACAAATTATTCAACCTTAAAGCAGTGAAATCACAAGAACGAGAAACGCTGAAATCGCCTTTGTCAGTTTCGGCTGGATCCTTCCCCCCTCTAATTAAGTAAACATGATGTTCTGCTTCCACAAGAATTTCTCTTCTCCCAAGCTCACCCGACCAGAAGCGAACCATCATTTTCAATGTTTGAGATGATATATTACCTGTCAGAAACTTGCTGCAGAGGCAGAGTTATCAATAATAGTTTAACAAAGCCAGTTAAACTGCCCAATTTGATAATAAAATGTAAACTCTATGAAATGTTATAGAGTTGAGATGTATAAGCATTGATGATGATGATGTTTGATTAATTTTATGCCACTTAATCAATAAATAAACACCTTACTTTCCTCACAGATTTATGCTTCATATTTGCTGCTTTTTAAAAATCTGTATTTGGATTTTTTACATGTTTTGAGACTAGGTTTTATAATTCCATTTTATTTAGCCATGAACTTAGTTGTGAGGAATGGGGCTAAAGTGTTGGACCACATATTGATTGGTTCACAAGTCGATGATTGACTGATAATTGCAGCCTCACCCATCTTTGGCTGGTACCTCATTGTCCCAATGCTATTGGAAACGAGATCTCTGGGGGAGCAAGGGGCCATAGCTTAGTGACAGCTAGATAGATACTGGATCCATCTTCATCTTTATTTAAAAACGTGCATGTATTTTAATTGTAGCTGAGGTATAACCCAGAGACAATTTTTTCAATATCAATATTGTGCATTTTTACACTGCACTTGTGGAATAAAGTTATTACAGCTAATCACTAGATCAATTAAGGTTGTTAAAAACACGCAGGCAAGTTCTACCATCATTTTCCACTCAACTTATTATAACACCATGCAGGTTTGGCTTGTTTTTTTCCCCCCCGACTTGTGCTCTTTGAACTAATTTGCCCACACATGGTTTAGTTTCAGTAACCAGGTGTCCACACTTTCAACAATTAGGCCCCCACTTATTTTGCCTGCCAGTCTATAATTGTATTATTATTAAAAAAGGTAATATCTTTCATAAGGGATTATAGTAGTTGATCTGACTGATTAAAAGTCCTGGGATGTGAAAATGGGACATTTATGGTCCATCGCATGCATAGCTATTTTTTTTTTACATTATATGGCCTTAAGAGCTTACCATGTTTTAATAGAAATGAAAAGTGTCTAATTAAGAACAAATAAAAGCTTGTTACAATTCAGAGGTTGTGGAAAGGCTGGGAAAACAGCAGTGCTCAGCCCACGAGGACCGTGATTTGGGGAACCCTGTTTTACTTCAGGCGGCACGGTGGTGCAGTGGATAGCACTGTCGCCTCACAGCAAGAAGGTCTCGGGTTCGAATCCAGGCCGGGGGCCTTTCTGTGCGGAGTTTGCATGTTCTCCCCGTGTCCGCGTGGGTTTCCTCCGGTTACCTCCCACAGTCCAAAGACATGCACGTTAGGCTAATTGGAGAGTCTAAATTGCCCGTAGGTATGAGTGTGTGAGTGAATGGTGTGTGTGCCCTGCGATGGATTGGCGACCTGTCCAGGGTGTATTCCTGCCTCTCGCCCGGAACGCATGCTGGGATAGGCTCCAGCCCGCGACCCTGACCAGGAATAAGCGGCTTAGATAATGGATGGATGGATGGATGGATGTTTTACTTCAACCATTAAACTAGGAAAGACATTCGATCTAGCTCCGCTGCTAGCCCAGCAAGTCACATAGCCAATAGCAAAGTACAATGTAAGTGGCTGAGTGAGTAACAAAACCAATATCATTGTAGATATGGAAGTTGCAAGCAAGTTAATCACATAAGCTGTCATTTTTGCACTTATGATCCTCCATAAGATACACTATTTACAAACAAAACAGCAGTGCCTGAGAGCCGTAACAAAACACATGTATAATGTACTCAAGTTTCTTCCACTCATAATTAATTGTTTCTCTGAAACACTGTCAGTATATTTCAGGGTTAAAATGCTTTTGTTAAAAAAGTCTTAATATATTCATCAGTTGTCTGCATTTTTCAATATTTCCTCTCTTTTGCATATTATAATATCTCAAGAGAATGATTACGCTGTAATGAAGTCACAGTGCCATGAAAACACTGGTTCTCCAAGGACATTTGCAGGAACATAATTAAGAAATACAAAACAAACATACATATATATATATATATATATGTATATATGTGTGTGTGTGTGTATGTATATAAGTAAGTCAAATTAATATGTGTTACGTCCTTGAATCTCAGTTTTTGCAGTCACCCTGTGCCACAACTGAAAGGAAAATATGATTTTCTTACCCTAGTATTGATATCCAAAGGGGATCACATGCGGGCCCATTTATCTAAGTACAGTTAATGGTGAATCCACTTCATGTCTCACCACAGATAGTGTAGAAAAAGGGTAAATGTAACACACACATGATTAGTGTACATATGCCCTTTATATAGTACTTTTTATGAGATATTTATCTCTGTCTTTTAGAATTAGGCCTACTATTTCTTTCCCCTTTGACTGCAAGTAACTAAGCAACAAGGAACAATTTTAAATAACAAAGAGCATAGAATATAGCTTTACATGAATATGTTCTTGAGGCTCTTTCTTCTCCTTAGGAGGGTAAGTTAAAAACAGAAGGCCGACTGGGAAATGAACAAGCTCTTTGCAATTGCCATTAATGCTTCCACTAATTTATTACATTTCCTTGCATTAATAGAAAAATTAAAAAAGAACATAAGAACATAAGAATACATAATGATGAGAACGGGCCGTTCTTCCCATCTAGGCTCGTCATGTCCTAATCTAAAGAGTATCAAGTACTACATCTAGCCTGGACTTGAATAGCCCAAGCATTTCTGCCTCTACTACCCGACCTGGCAAGCTGTTCCAGGCATTGACAACAACAAACTTCCTAATATCTGTGCGTAATTTGCCTTTAACGAATTTCCACCAGTGGCCTCTTGTTCTGCTGACCCCACTTATCTTTAAAAATCTTTGGTATTTTACTTTGTTAATCCCTTTTAGGAATTTAAACACCTCAATCAAATCCCCCTAAGTCTCCGTTTGCAAAGTTTAAATAGATTGAGTGCCTTAAGTCTATCATCATAACTTTTACCTTTCATACCAGGTATTAGTTTAGTTGCCCTTCTTTGGACTTTTTCAAGAGCTTCTATATCTTTCTTGTAGTGCGGTGCCCAGAACTGCACACAGTATTCTAAGTGGGGTCTGACAAAGGCATTATATAACATTAATATAACCTCCTTTGATTTATACTCAATACTTTTTGCTATGTATCCCAGCATCCTGTTGGCTTTTTTCACTGCTGTAGCACACTGCTTTGATGCAGATAGGCTTTGATCAACTACAATTCCTAAGTCCTTTTCAAATTGAACACCTACTAACTTTTCTCCTCCCATAAAAATGTGTTTATTTCCCACATGCATAACTTTACATTTAGCAATATTGAATGTAATCTGCCCATTTGGGGATTTTGTTTAAATGATCTTGGATTACTTTAGTCCAGCGGTTCTCAAACTATGGGTTTTCACCAAAAATTGTCGCAAAAAAAAAAATTAAAAAATTGTAAAAAACAAAAAAAATAATTAAATCTGACTTTTCTGACCGATTATTTTTAATCTACCGACATGCATGAGTTAAAAATACAAATAAAACAAAAAGGAATAAAAGAAGTTATGACCCGAAATTCCTCACCTATGGCTTTACATGGACAGGACATGAGGAGGACCCAAGACCACAATGTGTTGTGTGTGGGGAGGTTCTAGCTAACGAGAGCTTTAAACCATGTAAAATGCAATGCCACTTGCAAACTAAACACAGCGCATTACTATTTCTTTCATAGGAAACAAAAAGTTTTACCAGGACAGAAAACCATGCTTAAAACTGCAACAGCAGCAAACGAACGGGGGCTACAGGCTTCATTGGTCGTCGCACATTGGATCGCGAAGACCAGTAATTTTTCATAAAGTCTGTTTTATTTGTTTTTCATAAAGATATAGCCTCTGAATGCATTTGCTACTATTTTGGAAATAGACCACCAATATATGTTTCTGGACTAAAGTTTTTCAGCGTTGTAATTGCACTATCATTTATGTATGGGGTTGTGATTTTTTCCCACCCATGAAATGGGGTCGTGGAGTAAAAAAGTTTGAGAAACCCTGCTTTAGTCGATTCCAAACTGTTTGCCAAACCCCCAAATTTAGTATAATCTGCAAATTTAACTATTTTGCTACTAACGTCCATGTCAAGATCATTTATGTAAATAAGAAAGAGCAGAGGTCCCAGCACCGATCCCTGCGGGACACCACTGCCCACAGCACCGAGGTCAGATACGGCCCCACCTACTGTTACTCTTTGTATTCGCCCTTGCAGCCAATTATGAACCCACTCTGAAACTACTCCTGCAATTCCTACTGAATTCATTTTCGCAATGAGCCTCTCATGTGGTACCTTGTCAAATGCTTTCTGAAATTTTTCATTCACAGTTCTGCAATCTGGAAGTTTTACCCAATCTATATTACTTAAATTCTCTCTCATTTTATTGAAGTCAGCTCATCTAAAATTTAAAATTTGAGAGTTAGAGTCTTAACTTGCCAAAAAATATCAAAAATAACTGCACTGTGGTCACTTGCCCCTATTGGTTCTCCTACCTCTGTGCTGCAAATTCTATCAGGATTGTTACACAAAACCAGATCCAGTATTGATCTCCCTCTCGTAGTCTGAGTAACAGACTGTACCAAAAAGCAGTCATTGACCATATCTAAAAACTCCTCTTCACATTTGCCCTGACCTGTCACTATCTCCAAATTAATAGAGGGGTAATTGAAGTCACCCATTATTATTGTCTCTCCTTCAGCACAGATTTGTTTTATGTTACCAAAGAGTGTACTATTTATGTTACTGTCTGAAGCTGGAGGTCTGTAGCATACTCCTATATTAAGGCCCTTCTCATGATCTCCCAATAATCTAATCCAGATATCCTCACAAGAAACGAATGAGTTTATACCTGGAATTTCCTGCACATTAAGATTGTCTTTCACATAAAGGGCCACACCCCCTCCTCTTTTATTAGTTCTATCCTTCCTAAACAATTTGTACCCCTCTACATTATATTCATCCCCATCCGTTGCGCCAAGCCATGTCTCAGTAATCCCAACAATGTCATAACCCCCATTCAACATGACAGCCTCCAGTTCCAAAAATGTATTTTTATGCTTCTTGCATTTAAACACATGACCTTCAGAGCCTTACTCACACTTACGTTGTCCTTCCCCTCCACACCTGCATGTGCCGAACCACCTCTATTCACATTATGATCCAAAAAATCCTTATTAATTATATCCTCAGATTTATTATGCTCTGCCCTGGTTTCTTCCATCTGGGCAGTCTGTACCTCCCTATCCATAATACTACTACTACTACTCATTTCCCTCCCTGACCCCCCAGTCCCTAGTTTAAATATTCCTCTGCTACCCTAAGCATACGCTGGCCCAATGCATCTGTACCCCTCCGGTTCAAGTGTAACCCGTTCCACTTGTACAGGTCACCCCTGTTCCAAAAGGTGTCCCAGTGCCCCATAAACCTGTACCCCTCTTTCCTGCACCAGGTTTGTAGCCACGTGTTAAATTTCCATATAAAATTATGCTTGCCTTTGCTAGCACGTGGTACTGGCAGAATTCCAGAGAAGACCACCGTGGAGGTTCTGCCCCTTAACTTTGTTCCTAATTCTATAAATTTGTCCTGCAGAACCTCAAACCTACCCTTACCTATGTCATTGGTTCCAGCATGGACCATGACCACTGGATCCACCCCTGCTCTGGCCAGGAGCTTGTCCGTGTGTTCCAGGAGATCTCCAACCTGAGCACCAGGCAGGCAACATGCCATGCGAGATTCCTTTTCCCACGAACAGACTATACTGTCTGCACCCCTAATTACAGAATCCCCCAGTACAATTAACTCCCTTTTCCTGGGTGGCTTGGCCGCCAGGGTTCCCTGGGGCTCATCAGTCCTCCCGCTCACAGAGGGCTGGGCCAGGTCCTCTTCCTGCAAGGACTGGAATCGGATGGACACCACAATCTCTGGAGCTGCCGCCCCTGCATGTGCGCGCCCTTTTCTACGCTGGCGCCCTACCGTCACCCAACTCTCTCTCCCTACCTGCTCTAGAGTCTCCCCCCTACCCCGCTTCGGCGTGCAGACTATCTCTCTAAAGGGCGTACTGATTAGTTCCTGGAACTCTACGTACTAATTCTGCAGGGCAGTCGAGACCAGCAAGTTGGGCTTCGAGATCAAGGATCTTGCTCTCGAGATGTCGCAGATGAAACCCTCCTGGAAGTCTCCTTCCAGAAACGCAATCATTCTACAACACTCGCACTGCACTGCCGGTGGCCACATTTTCACCCCTAAATATATCTACTGCTCTCCCTGTACTGAACAAATTACTGCCGAAACAGAGACACCAAGTCGATAAAAATACTATACACCAAGGTGGTTCCGAACACTCAGGTGCAGAAATTACTAAATGGAAACAACACTTAAAGCGAATTTAAAAACTTTCGGTCCGGTTGTCTGCAGCAAGAGCGCAAGTAGCAGCCAACCGAAACGGCTATACGCTCTACGCTTGAAATATAACAATTACATTTAAATTTAAGCCAACAAAAGCTTGTTAGCTATATTATATTTCCCTGTTCTTGGATTTGCTCCTGAGAGGGCGAAAAACCACAAAAAACTTTGCGTCTGCTAGGATAGGTGTCAGGTGTGGTGTCTCAGGATAGATGTCAGGTGTGGCATGCTCACCAATTGGACATAACCCAATTTCACCTGTTTTCACCTATCAGGAAGCCATAGGACTGGAGAAAATCCCACTTTGAATTACTTAATAATAAGTAAGAATTATTGATAAGAAATCATATTTGCATATTTATGTACAATAACAGCCCTCTTATTTTTCATTATTTGGGTTATTTTTTTAAATCCTGATGGCATCACTGTGATCACTGTGACTTTTGATAGACTCTTGTTTTCTGTGTCAGAAATGTTTCAAAGAAACAAGAAATAAACAAGGTTTCCTTAGAATTTACAGTGCAGTTGTAAAATAAAGACTCAAATTAATAAGTTGCTTTCAAGCAAGTGCCTTAATCAGATGAAACGCTCAACATCAAGGCGAGGTCATTATAAACAGGAAATTGGTTTGAGGAGTACCACAGAATTCAAACACTTGAGTTAAAAATGTGCTAAATAGTATTGCTGGCTGAATCATCATCATTTTCCAATCAATAGGCACAGCATCTCCACTGCACATCTCACAACTGGTGTAATTATGGAACAGTGCAAATTAAAATAAAATAAAAATATAATAGTATAGCAAATCAGCACAAAAAATGCTGATTATAGAACAACAACAAAAATTCCACTCAAAAAATTAAGCTTTGACTGTTTATCTTCTTGACACAGATAAAGTTGGAGGGTTTAGCTCTGTGAAGCAATTTTGATGCATGCCTTTCACAGCCTGCAGTTTTGTTGGCAATATACACTTCTTCTCATGTGTGGTCTCATTAACGGCACATTTTGGAACTATTTTTATGATGGCGCAAAGCCAAGGCACAGTGGAATCTCAGCTCTCTGAAAGAAACAGCTGCCCACATGGTCTGTCTGGCAGTTTCAGTGGCCTTTAGGTGAGAACATTTTAATAATTTGCCTTGAAAAAATCAAGAGAAATAAACCATGACTCTCCTATCTTTTTTGTGACAGTTTTGATGTCCTTTTACAAACTTTTCATGTGTTCTTAATGTACGAGGTGTTGTTTTAACCGACTTGTATGCCTTAGATTTCACGTCTAATTTGATTCGTTCTTGTCAGGACTTTTGCGGTTTCATTATTTGCATTTGTATTTAATTATTCTGTATTTGTGACCATGTGTATAGATCTCTGTCAATGCAGGCATTTTTTTCATTACTTTTAGTGACTCACAAGTTTGTAACTTAAGTTTGAGTTTAAGAGTTTGTACTTAATTGCGAATCAAAGTTAAGGATAAATGAAATTAATTTAGTCCAGGCCTGCTATGTTATATTCTTACATTCAACAAACATTGAAGTACTGAAAGCACTCTTTCCAGTAATAATCATTCATTAATAATCAATAATACACTCACGTTAGGTGAGTGTATTCCCTATGTGAAGTAATTGAATGCATTCTCTTTATCCTCCCTGTTGATGTACACACTGGTGAAGTGCACAGCAGGAGCAGGTTAGAGCATTTTTTTCAATCTAATAACCCCGCAATTTGCAAACTGGGGTGCTTTTATCTTTGATGTACACTTATTCTGACGACGTGTGAGAATGTACTTTAGGAAAAGTAATTTTAATATTAAGCTGCAATCTATGTCTTTACAGCTCAATGTTTTGTTCATTATGACTTTAAACTGCGTTTGTTGATTTTGTAAAGCCTTGTAATTATGATGAATTAGACTATTTGGAACGGCTGCCTGGAAAGACATTATGTTCTTTGATATGGGAAGTCAATTTATCTGTAGATAAAGCAATACATCTCTTCTTTCATTTTATATCACCACAAAAGTCATTTTCTGTGTAAAAGGAAATATATCACCACGCATCAATGCAATATCAAAAATAACATCAATGGAATATCCATCCAAAATAACATTCCTGGAATCTTGCCAATCCACTAGCTACTGAGTGATAATACCAATACGAATGGGTTTTAACATTAATGTAGTGCTACTGTAGCCATCTTTTCTGTGTGATCAATGTCCCCTTAGATTGAAACTATAGACAGAGCAGTAATCTCAAAGTGATCAGTGATCAAGAAAAGTTAATTTCACATTTGCACAACCGGTCTTGTGTACTCTAAATGTATGCAAAGCACTGTTAACTTACTAGCATTAACTAGCTGGTAGGCCATGTCTCTTCTGCATGCAAGTCTGTCTGGCCTCTATCACCACAGCAAAGGCTGGCTCTCTCCTAGTGCTTAATAACACCCCCTGGCTGTTCCAATTTTCAGGATGGACCATCCCCTCTCGTGCCTTACTGCTTTTATTGTGTAATTATAGCAAAAATATTGCTTTAAAGAATGATCTACAATATTTCACTAAATGTAACTGAATATACTGTATATGATCCCATACATTTATCTATGATTGAAATGAGTTAAAGAAACATTTTATTCTACCACACAATTGTACCACATTTGGTACAATTTAATTAAAACAAAAAGGAATCGCACATGGGTGATTTTTATTCAAATCACACTGCACCATAAACAGTTTCAGTACAATTAGCAGTTCACAGGCATGCTTTTAGCCTCCCTGGTGTCAAGCTCACGAGCCTCCACTGTTACACATTTCACATTCAGTATTCGGCCAGGTGCATCTGCAAGGCCGTGCTTTGCCTCAGCCCATATCAGCTGGAGGTTTTTAAAATTGTAATTTGTTTATCTGTGGGAGAATGGGTGTGAAAATTCATGAAGATACTAGTGGGCTTGTTTTGCAAAAAAAAAAAAATTAAGATTCCATCTTTAAATGTATGAGTTGGGTTGTTTTTTTTGTTTGTTTTGTTTTGTTTAATTAATACCACAGAGACTGCACAGCAGAGTCACTGTGGGCTGGCATTTTAAATGCTTATTTACTACTTATACTGAGCAGTCTATTGCAGATAAATTTTTGGGACTTCATGGCAAATTCTGTCAAGCATATGCTCTCTCAGGCATGATTCAGGTCAAAGTTCAATATAATCTTCGCCTTACCCAATGGAGTGGAAAGCATGTGTATTTAAGTTGCTATGACACTTAGAATCCTGAATCTTCTAATTGAGTTAGACGATTCAAATTGTTTTTAGTGATGGAGGCTGGATGCTGCACACCTGCCTTTGTTTACTGTGCTGCACTATGCTGTCACTTACGTTCACTCTTGGGAGTCTTAAATTGGGTAACCTGTTCAACAAGTTGCTTTTGTTGTTTGAGCTCATCTGCAGAGTATTCTCATAGGGGAATCGTAGTTCTTCCTCCTCGCCCATTCAAACACAGGACGTTGATTAGTCCGTGCATCACAAAGTGTGTGTATAATGTACGTTATTCAAATGATTCAATTCTGCATTGCAACAGACCAACGCTAACTAATGATACACCTTCAAAGGCATTCAGCGCAAACACGGCAGTGATGTCCAATGACTGGGCTGAAATAGTATTGGTCTCAATTACATTTTTTATCATGTTTTACCCCTGAAATTGAGTTCTGGCTCTGGGGGGGGGAAATCACACAGATTCACATCAACATATCCCCCCTCCATATAATTTCCCCAATTTCTCTTGTCAGGATTTCAATAACCACCCTGCTGCCTTCAGTAGCACACCTCCTATGGCCAGGTAATAGTAGTAATCTTATTGTGTAAGATAATGATAAGAATCCTGCCATGAGGGCCATTTTGTGTGTGCCGTGTAAATGTGTGCATGATCGTATATGACTCAATCATGTGCGTTATCGGAACTTTATTACTTTTAGATAGGAGTAAAGTACTGATATTTTGAGGAGGCACAGAAATAGTGTTGCCACGGTTACAAGTCTAGTCATTGCTGTTGCATTTTGATAATGATCTGGCAAAGGCATTGCATTTTGAATTTCAAGGTTATCCTGACGGTATATATAAGTATATGTGGAAGCAAGAACCTATTCTTAAGGTATAGATAAGCATGTGTGCAAGAAAGAGCATTCCATGTGTGAAATCAAACCATTATAAGATGCAGGTTTTTTTTAGATAGCAGTCTGTTTCTATCACTGTTTGGCTGTATATTTCAAGCGGGAGAGGATGTCTTGTAGATATGTAAGCAATTTATTTTACCTAATGTTTGAATGCACAGAATCTTCCAGACTAATGAAACAGCAGCCAATTTTTTAGTTACAAAAGAAAAACATGGGCAATCACCTTCAGCACCTGGTCATGGCGCCAGTGGTAGCGACCTTCACCCAGTGCTTTCGGGCAACAGCTGAGGATGTGCTCGAGTGTTCCTCTTCTGAGGCATAAGGGACATGCTGGTGAGTCAACCTTGCCCCAGCAGAAGAGGTTGGATGGACTGGACAGGACGTCATAGACATACTGTATCAGGAACTTTACGCGGAAAGGCTCAGCCTGCCACAGCTCGGACCAGGTGATCTTGCGGTCTGTTGCCTGTTCCTATCTTGTCCATGCGCCTTGCTGCCGCATCCCCACCATCTGACTTGTGCGCAGCTCCTCAACCCCAGCTCTTACCTCCTCTTGAACCAGTTGGCGCCTGTCTTTGCCGTGGGCTTTGTCATAGCGAATTGTTGTAATGCTACCACCAGAACGCTGTGGCATAGCCGTGACTCAGCCTCGTCCACTCCATCTTGCGCCCTCCACTTCCTCCCAGTCCTCACCTCGATGCCGGCCTGGGAGACTTTTGAGTCGCTTGACTCCCTGTACTGCAGCACCTCCCTTGCACGGGTAACCTTAAACTCCTCATTTAGGCTGCTCATGGGGAGTTTCAGTTTGTTCTTCTTCCCGTACAGATCGATGCTACTCAGGCTTTGTGGCAGGCCCAGCCACCTGCAGAGGTGATGGCTAATCCTCCTCTCATAGCCCTCAACAGTGGACAGTGGGAACTCGTAAATGAGCAGGGGCCACAAAATCCTGGGGAGGATGCCGTGTTGGTAAATCCAGGCCTTGAATTTACCTGGGAGCCCTGACCTGTCACCATTGCCAGCCATGCCTCCAGCTCCTGGTTTGTGGCCATGATGGATGCAGTGTCCTTCAGAGTGCAGTCAAAGGTCTTGCCGAGACTCTTGATGGGTTTCTCGGTGACTGATGGGATCTGGGTACCTTCCAGAGAGAAGCGGAACCGGTCAGTCACCTTCCCTCTCTTCAGTACCAGGGACCTGGATTTTGCTGGCTTAAAGCACATCCGGGCCCAAGTGATGAGCCTCTCCAAGCCCTGGAGGATCCATCTGCACCCCGGCACTGACATTGTTGTTACTGTCAGATCGTCCATGAAGGCTCTGATGGGGGGCTGCCAGACTCCGGACTTGGTTAGAGGATCTCTGCACTCTACCTCGGCTGACTTGACCAGCATGTTAATAGCCAAAGCAAAGAGGATCACTGAGATGGTACATCCAGTGATGATCCCTTTTTCCAGCCGGTGCCACTCTGATGAGCCTGCCCCAGAGGTGACTCTCAGATTGAAACTGTGGTAATAGTCCAAAATGAGGTCCCTGATCTTGCCTGGGACATGGTGTCGCTCTAGTGCTGTTTCCACCAACTTATGGGGTATGGACCCATACGCATTGGTGAGGTCCAGCCACAGCACTGCCAGGTCACCTTTCCCTTTTCGTGCCTCTCTGATGAGCTGTGTGACCACTCCTGTGTGTTCAAGGCATCCTGGCACCTTTGGGATTCCACCCTTCTACACAGAGGTGTCGATGTACTCATTCTTCAGGAGGTACTCGGTCAGACGTTGGGCAATGATACTAAAGAATATCTTCCCCGGCCTCAACGCTGAGCAGCGAGATGGTCCTGAACTGCTCGATGTTCCTTGAGTTCTCCTCCTTAGGAATCCAGACACCTTCTGCGAATCTCTATTGTTGGGCTACCTTCCCCCTCCTCCAGATAACCCTCAGGATCTTCCACAATTGGTGCAGGAGCCTGGGACACCTCTTGTACATTTTGTAGGGCACTCCACTGAGTCCGGGGGCTGAACTGGCTCTGGCAGCCTTGACAACCTCCTGGATCTCCTTCCAACTGGGCTCCTTGCTGTTGAAGTCAGTGGTGGCTGCGGGTGGTCCTATCAAGGCTGTGCATTCCCCTAGGTCCTCCTCCCTTGCTGCATCACTGTAGGTGTTGCAGAGATGGTGGTCTATTTCCTCTTTGGAGCAAGCAAGGTGGCCTAGCAGCTGCTTGGTGAACTCGAAGGGGTTTGCAATGAAGGCAGACCGTTTCTTGGCCCTCTCTTTCGCCCGCCTTCTGTGCCATTCTGCTCTGCGAAGAGTGATGAGCTTCTTCCTGAGGATGCTGCGGAGTTCTGCCAGCTCATTCCTCTCTTCCTCGCCTGCTTCCTTGAACTGCTGCTTCAGCTTTCGTAGCTCCTGCCTCCTGGCTGATCTTCTCTGCCCTACGGTTCTTCACATAGGGAGTCTTGGTACCCAGTTCCTTCACCGTACCAAACCTCTCGGCAGCAAGGCTGATGATGATGGTTGTCATCATCTGGAGCTTCCGGTCAGCGTCCCCCTTCGCCGTTGCTTCAAGTATTTCATCCACATCATCATAAAACAGGAGCCATTCTTTCTCCTTGTTGGCAGAAGGCCACTTAACCCATCGATTTCCTCCTACTCTGCTTGGGAGTGGAGCTGCTGGCACATGGAGGTTCCGGGCACTGTGGGGTGACTCCGGACCTGGCTCCTCCTGCGTCTCACCAGGAGCTGTTCCTGTGTGCTGTACCACCTGCTCCCTCATTCATTTTGGCCTGGTTGATCTTCAGGCCATGCGGGTTTTTGCAGACCTTGCCACAGACGCATTCTGCACTCGTTGTCGATATTCGGTTAGCTTGGGTTGTTGCCTGTGTGCCCGTCCAGTTGGGGTGCTCATCCTCCCCCCCTCTCGGGCACCCCTGGGGGGTAATTGAAATCACCTGGTGTTGTGCACTGGTTGCAACAAAAACCTGCATACACTCGGCCCACGATGGAATGAGTTTGACACCCCTGCTGTAGAATATAAACTCTACAGGTATTGAGATATTATATGCTAAAAAACTGTGAAAGTGGGCTCTTTAGTTTTTGATTGTAACCCTCTCCTGACTTGTGGAGCTCTTGTTTTTGCTTCTTTGCCTTTCCCTGTGCAATTGATGACAAATAGATAGTACATGTGTGTTCCTCCCTCAGTGAAACAGGAAGCCATGGGAGCCCACCATATACCCGTTAAGAAAAGTTTATTTATTTTTTGGGGGGAGTTATTTTGTTCTTTTTGTCAATTTATTTTTGTTGGATTTTATTTAAAATAACAATTAGGGGTGTGAATCCTTTTGACATATTTTTTCATTGCTCATCTTTAGCAAGGATATGAATAATTTTGGGTGAATAATTTTGTTTTTTGTTTTGGTTAATATTATTCCAGGTCTTCTTGTTTCACCATTTTGTGAAACATGACTAATATCAACCTTATTTTTGTGCTTATTTCCTTTGTGTAATATTAGGAAAATGTGCCACATTTTTTGACACAAAAATGTCTTAGTGCTGGACCTTAACCGTTTATGCTTTTGTTCCAACAGTTCATTTGTTTAGTTGTTTTCACGGTAACCAGTGAAGAAAACAAAGCAACTGTACACAAACTCAAATGTGTTTAGCATGTGAACAACGATCACCAGTGCATTGTCTTAGACAGACACTTTTTGTAATTATTGCAACAATTGAATTTTTAGTTGAGTCATCAGCACTATTTTAATAGTGCTGAGGACTCAACATACAGTATATTCATTATTATATATATATATTCAGCTGGTAAATTATTTTCTGTCTACAAAATAATTTCTGATCTTCTGGCCACTTTCAAATCACTTCCTGTTGAACATTGATAGCAGTCTTTAGGCAGCAAATCACAGTCCTACTGTTCATGAACCAACGGTTGATCATAACAGACCCTTTTCCCTCCCCATTCAAGTGGTAATTAACACTTTGGCTGCTGCTTTCCAAATAATAACACAATAAATATCTCTGTGTGTGGGATAGTACTACATGATCATTTTTCAGCACATTGTTTCTTTTTAATAACTACACATTCACAGGGTATCGGCAACCGGAGGGCTTAGAGCTGGCAATCGATCTAACGTTAAATTAACACAATTCCAGATTTCAGCTAACCTTGACATGAATAGTTTGCTCCAGTTTGGGTATAAAAACCCAAAATATATCATTAAGATTGGCGGTGTGAAAAATATAGTGGCACAGGATCTGGCGTTCTTCATTTCGGGCGGTGTGAATTTGATGACGTTTTGTAATACGATTGTAAATGAATACTGAAATCCGTATCACCAGTGATCCAATCGTTCATGGAAATGTCAAGGTAAGGTGAGAGGTTATTTGATTATTTGACAGGAAAAAATGAACCATCTAGAGTAAAACCCAATTGGTAAAATGGTATGTTGGTTAAAAATTCAACCTGCAGTGGTGGATTGAAGGTAAGCCTGATTGCTAGGGTTGCACTTATGCAACGGTAACTCAAGGACCTACAGGACCCCAATTAATTTACTTGAATTGCTGAGTTATAACACATTAACTGACTAAATAAAAAATACTGTTAATTTTGATTCCCGAAACTGTGCCCGTTCAGTAATCCGGCCCTGCCCTGCCCATAGCCCAAATGACTGACAATCAAAGAGTCATTTACGTAAAAGAAAACAAAAAAGATTATTTCAGCCAAGGCACCTGCAGTGACAGTGTGTTGTCTTTGTCCTGCTGTTATAATAAAATATTTTGCAACAGGGGCATTTTTTTCATACTCCCACTGCTTATCATTCTCCCAATAAGCTTTCTTTTAATTGTATCAGCAAGTAAGTGATCCCCACCACCGCAACAATGCCCAAGGTGCCTTTTCATCACCAAAGACAACAGAGAACTTCAGGCCCTGTCCTCCTGGAGGTTCATCTTCACCACATATTATTGTGGGATTTTATTTTGTTTATATCATTGTGGTTTCCTGACTGTAGCATTGTACCAACTCTGGTAACAGTCTCTGTTTTCTGATTTGGGGTGGTTGGGGTGGTCCGTAAACTCTTGTACACACTGAATATGGATATTAATCCCCACAGATCAATGTTGTACTTTGAATGCAATTATTCAAATTCAATGATAACTCCATATATCCCTATTTCCTCCAGAGGTCTTGGATCCATAGTACATCTCGAGGCTGGTAATACTAACTGAATCTTCTACAGTTACACAAACACATCTCTGGCTCAGCCGTGATTGATGTACAGTGTCTCTTTTTCCCAATGAGTGACTTTTTTTGCACAATAAATCATACTCAAAACATTGATTTTTTCCCCCCTTCCAAATCTTTGGAAGATAGAATTTTGAATCGATTGATTAATTCCATTTAACCTCTGATCATGTTCACCTCATCAGGAGGCTGGAATGAAAGGTTTCTGTCTGTCAAAAATATAGTTTTGAGATAAAGTATAAAAATGTTCAAACAGAAATATGCTGTATTACACCTGTATAAGTTTTACATGTTTAAATACATATTTCTACTTGTACAAAGTAAACACTTCACTGACATCCGGCACACAATTCAATATTTATTTGGAAAATGAATGGAATGACTTCACAGACTTCAATAACACACCCGGTTGCTCACCCTCCCTGCTTTGGGAAACTGCAAAAAGCAGTATTATGGGTAAGATTGTTTCCTTCCCTCTAAAAGAAAATACATAATATAGAAAATAGTTTTTTGAAAATAAAATATATCACTGTTCTGTCTGAATTATCGTGTATAAAATTACTAAACGACATCATCCACATAGCCAAAATATAAAAGACATTGAGCCAAATTAAATATGTGATTATGGGGATTGTGATGATGGGAGACAATATGGGGAAGAGTGAATAAAGGACTGTAATGTTTACATTAATATATGGAAGGGTAAAATATCTGATTTATAAATGCTTGTGTGCATACATCGTTACACGGCTCCCAAACCAAAGCTGTTGTAACTACATGACCACAATAGAATCAAGCCACACTGTTGGCCTGCCCATGACAGAATCATGCCACTCATGGAGTTTCACAGGTTTCATGAAACTCACGTGTCCCATTAATTGTGTTCTGTATCACAGAACTATTAGTCTAATGGGTGAGAATGGGTAAGGAGAGGGGAGAAGACATGGAATAGGATTGTGTAATTATCCATTACCAATATGAATAAAACTTGGTGGGGCAATATTTTGGGGGTAATCTAGTTACAATTTTTAAACACATGTAAGTTTGTAAATGGTACCAATCTAGTGTTAAACAGACTTTACCGAGATATGGTGCCAGATTAATTTGAGAAGGTTTGGTTTGATTTGATTTAATTAATTTGTCATTCAACATTTCAAAGAGTTCATTTGATTGACAACAAATATATATATTTTCCAAAATTCATTTTAGATTGAATAATTATATCTGAAATAAATATATGTATACCATTGCATTTGTACTACAATAAGAACAAAGGACAACATGTTCAAAAAAGTTAAATTGGGTGAAATTCTTTGAAATTGTAAATACTTTTCCCCATAGGAAATGAAGTCTTGATAGATTAAATACTATTTGGACAAAAGATCCGGCTACTGTGGGTTTAAGACTTAAGTTTGAATTCTACACCTGAATGCTAATGCTAGAAGCACTACAAGCATCAGATACCTGATCTTAGCAATACACAATGTGCATATAATGTCCATAATAATAAACAGGTATACGTGCGGATAAATGGTATATTCTCATCTCATCTCATTATCTAAGCCGCTTATTCCTGGTCAGGGTCGCGGGGGGGCTGGAGCCTATCCCAGCATGCATTTGGGGCGAGAGGCAGGAATACACCCTGGACAGGTCGCCAATCCATCGCAGGGCACTACATACACCATTCACTCACACACTCATACCTACAGGGCAATTTAGACTCTCCAATTAGCCTAACGTGCATGTCTTTGGACCGTGGGAGGAAACCGGAGTACCCGGAGGAAACCCACGCGGACACGGGGAGAACATGCAAACTCCACACAGAAAGGCCCCTGGCCGGGATTCGAACCCAGGACCTTGTTGCTGTGAGGCGACAGTGCTATCCACTGCACCACTGTGCCGCACTAAATGGTATATTGTATTTGGTATATAAAATTGGTACATTGCTAACTATGTCTCCCGCCCCTAGAATGGCAGACAGGAAACATGGCTCTTTGCTTCAGTGAGCCGTTTCCCAGCTGTGATGGTGTTCTCGATTGAGGATGTCATATGGCTGAAGGACTGACCTCGTGCAGTGGTGTCTTTACCTCATTGTGCGCTGATCAAGTTGGAGTCAGGGTGGCAACAGAGGGAAAAAGCACACAGTCAGCAGATCAGACAGAGCTCATCAGCACAGTTAGTTCTGCGGGCCCTGCTAGGTGAGTGCAGGAGACCAGGACGTGACCTGAATCTCAACGGGCGGCCGGGGGAAGATGAGCCGGGGGCAAGACAAAAGCGCCAGACCTCAGCGCAATCAGAATGACGCTGCGCAGTGTTGATAAAGTGAGAAAGGACCCGAGCGTGTAGCGGCGGAGTGCGCTCTCCCTGGAGAAAGGATAAAGAAGTCCATTGCCCGAATATCAACATTGCTGAGCGTAATAGATTTCAGGCTTACACTGTTTGATTGAGGTCCGGGTATTGGGATGGATGAATAAAGTGGGTCAAAGGTTGTAGGACTGTAATATCCTGTCAATCTAGTTTCTGATTACGGAGGATGACAAAAAGTAATGGGCAAACTGATGGGGGCTCTAAACAGATCTTACTGCAGTAAATAAAGCACGTGGGTCCACTCTTTGTGAATTGAATGCCGGTCTGAGCATGTGGCAATAATACTCTGCCCGCTGAAATGTATATTGTTAAATTATTCAACCGGATGCTTTGTGATACCGCAGAAATATGTTCAATGAGCACAGATTTACATTTACATTTAGGGAATTTAGCAGACACTCTTATCCAGAGCGACTTACACAAACTGCATTCAAACATGGTAAGATTAATCGAAGTTAGTGGAAGAGATCAGTGTAGTAACACTGTAACAGACATCATCGTTGGCAGTAGTTTTATGATAGGTATAGATATATTGGCTCAAGGCCAATAATAGTTGGTAGTTATGATGCGCAGACTTAATGCACTGCAATAAACACGCATGCATCATTGCACAAAGCATATATCATTTCATCACTAAGTGGAGTCAGGCTAAACAAGGGGAGCAAACGTTACCCGATCTGTGATCTCTCTTAAGCGGGAGTATTTTCACATCAATTAAAATAGGCAAATCGTCAGAATATTTGCGGTCTCCGTACTTTCTGTGGGTTATTGTGATTTGCAATGATTCTGAGATGATGGAGAGTTATTTTAGTTTACCCCCACTGCCCCGTCTCATTGACAGATTTCCTCTCAGATTCCGCACACATATCGATCACGTCCACCAGGATGTGGTCCCTCCATCTCGCCAAACCTTTCTAAATCCAGCCTTCCATTTCTTCTTTGTCAAGCCCTTCTGTTAACCTCTCCTCCTCCTACTTTCTTTCTACTCTTGACCCTCCCCTCCCCACCCGCTCTTTTTTCTTTATTTCTTCTCCCTTGATGCTCAAATCCGCTGTATTGACTCTCTTGCTTCACAGATTTGTTGCAAAGGCATTGTTCTTGCTTACTGTTATGTTAGCCAATCTACCTACCTCCCCGTTTTCAGCTTCACGGACGTCTCTGGGTCTGCATTCTATTTCTGACTAAGTTAAAAGCAACACATGCACAGGGAATACAATGTGGAGAAAAGATCCAGATTATCCTTGTCAAAATTAAATGCAATGCATAGACTTAACTAGATATAATGCATTTCCCTGTTGGCCATCTTTATTTTGGTCTGGGTGGTTTAGTTCTGTCTGTTACTGTATTGTGTTTTGCCTTGAGTGCATTGTTTTCACATTGCTTTTGGATATCTCAGCATCTGTCAATCACACTCCTGGTATGGGCAGAGAAGTGTGGTAGAATCCCTTGAGTGCTGGATTTCAATTTTCTCATTCAATGTTCCTATTCATTAATCACTCCTCAAGAGTGTGGAATCTATTCATTTTAGAAATGCACGTAGCTAGCTATATTTCAGCACACAGCATGGTGGCACAGTGATCAAATTCCTTTTGCTAGTTCAATATTGCATATGCATAATGCAAAATAATTGTGTTAGATATTCTGACATTTCATTTCCAAGCACAAGCTTGGATGTGACAGCGACATCATTTGTTTGGGGGGTTTGGATCGGTCTTACAAAGGTGGTGTTAATACAAACGGAATGTGAATCAATTATACCAGAACACTGGACAGGGGACAATTATGAAATTCTTTAAAATCTTTGGGGAGGCATTCACACATGTCCACATCATTCAGGCTGCTCTAACTTCATGCAGAAATACTCTTAGCATTGTGAATCAATAAGCACTTGATGAACTTGATTTCTGGTGAAACTCGTTGGACACTTAACATGATATGCTGTCATTCATTGCAGTTAAGGACCTTATTAACTTCCAAATTGCAGTGGACATTTATTTCCTGACTAGATCATATATGGAGAAACTGTTTACTATGATACAACATATAATCATAAACAAAACTAATCATTGTGTTCCTGGCAATAAATAGATAGTTTACACATTTGCCTGTATTTGACTATATTGCCTAATAATTGGCTCTGTGATTTCCCTACAGAACTAGCTAGACCCATTAGTAATATGGAGAGATCCCTAACTGACACACAATCTGAGGAGAAACGTTGACCTTGTGGTAATCCCAACAGTGTATCAGATAAGACACTCAGGGCTGCTGATTAGCTCCTGTTCCTTGATGGATCCGTAAACTGAGTTTCTCGACTAAATGGAACCGCTCGTAACAGGCAGCACAGAATCAACTGAAACTCCTTAATTTGGTGATCTGAGACTGTTCTGCTAAACATAAGCTTTTAGCAGATTAAATATTTAAAAGGCATCCATTTGTCTTTGTTTTGTCAGACACAGAGTCTGAAAGCTTCTATGTTGGAGTGGTCTATGCTGTTTTGAAGGGCATGCAGTGGTTTGATGTTTAGATCTGCAAGTCTTATTTACAATATTTGTGAGAAATGAATGCGCATTTTAGGCATGTAATATAGGATCCTATATCATTGAAGGTGTATGAGATAAGTATAATAATATAGCATAATATAATTTTAATATCTAGTACATTATACTTTTAAGGTAGTATATAATATAAGGTAATTGCAATTGTGTTTCTTACATCTGCTGTCTGCACATTTTACTGAAACAAAATGAAGCAAAAAGGGAAGATACTTATTATGACGAAGAAAAGCAACTGAACATGATGCAGTGGTCCCCTAATTTCAACCAGCAAACTATTAAGCACACATGGCAGCTACAATGCTAATAGAGACTAGTATGTGGGTTTACTGTTACAGATATTTAGACTGGAACACAATGAGAGAAAATGGTATCCATGACCTGGTAATTATAGAGTGAAAAAGTCTGTAACAGGCAGTTAGATTATTTATTATTTTCAATAAAATAACATATTTATTTATATAATTGTTTAATATTGAAGCGGTGGACGCCACGGAATCAAGAGTCAAAAGACCTTGCTTTTCCATTGTAGTACTACTTCTTTATTATAATAAAGTGTGTAGCATGTGGGAAGGAACCACTCATGCATAAGAATCACACGGGGGCCATTCCCAACGCATATACACACAATGACGGTTGGTCGTCACATATATACATTCAAACATAATTCGCAACAGGAAAAGGGCCTTTCATTCCAATCACATATGGTTTCTCATATTAGAACATTTATACAATTATGAACATAACTACCTAGCGATCTTATGCCTAGCTGGCCACAAGGGCCCCTGGGACATGTTGTAGTTTCATAGGCTACTGTTAGCCACCTAGCATGCTATACACAAAGTACAATGGAGGGCAGCTAGCATTTCTGTGGCTAGGCTAGCTGCCCACCGTTACAATATTATTTGTAGAAAGAACTGGGGAATTTGGGCATATTTCCACAATGTTTGTTTCTTCTTACTTCAACTTAAGAATGTAACTTGTATATGTCACATTCTTAAGTTATGTCTTAAAATAATTAAGACTCCTTATATGTTTTTTGTTCCTGTAGTATCGTGAATTTTAATATGTCAGAAACAATCAAATTTTAATGCTTGCTGTTCCTGTATTTAGTATTTAGTGCATTGACCTCTCTTTCTCTTGCAACATACAAGGCATCTTCTATATGTAGTTAGAAAAGAGTCCAAAGCAGTGCTTAATTTGTGCCGGGCTAGCCTGGGCGCAAATGCCAAGAATCCGTTTTTGTGCCCCGGCAAATGTCTTACTCAGAATCCGAACCCCGGGCTCATAAATATCTAGTGCGACAACAACGCATATTTTAAACTGGCATTAAACAATGTTACATCCAGTGAACATTACCGACACAGCCGAGTATGAGAAACTTATAGATGAACTGAAAGTTCTCTACACACAATACTGGCCTGAGAAATTAGAAGCGCTTTTCGGAGAGACTGAGATTGAAAGTCTTTGTAATCGTTTCAGATTTAACAGCCGAGAAACAATTAGTGCTTTCAGAGTGTTCACAGAGACATCGGGAGAACAATTTACAAAACCTTCGAGACAGATACAATCCCTGTCCTTGCAACATTCTGTCTTTTGTACACCATGAAAAATGGCAATGTTCTCTACACAGGACACTATCATTCTATTATAATATATTATATTATTCTGTCCTGAGGACTTATTCAAATGCTTGCCACAATTCTGCAACAACATATCAAATCGTATCTGTCTGTAATCATGTATTAAATATCTATGCATACTCTGAAATTCCCATTTCTGTACATTGACTACATTCATAATTCGGTCTCGATTTTTATTACAAGACTCGGCTCTGAACTGGTGGACAGGGTAAAGATCAAGAGCCTCTACTTCTACACAAACACATCGAAGGTTTGTCCCAAACAAAACAGATGTCAATGATGTCAGCCGGCCTGTGCAATATCAACTCACCCAAATAAAGGGCACATGAATTGGACTAATTACAATTTGGTGAATAATCATGGTCATTAAAAAAAGATATTGCTGCAACTCTGCATACAGGATATAATTTTTTTAGCATTTACGTAGTCAGATTTCTGAATTGCTGATTTACTAGTGAGAATTTCAAGGATGGCCAAAAAGAAGTAAAACACTTCCCTAAATAAAACAATGCCCTAAGCAGCCCACACACAATTTAGCAAAACAATTTATAAAAAGCCACTCAATAACCTCAAAGGCTCCAGATCAAAGAAAGAGAGCAACTGGCCAGATTGCAAGGGAAGTCTGATTTCCTGTGTAAAGTGACTGAATATTGATTTATTTTCTTCATGATTGGAGGTGAAAGGAACAGATCTACAAATAATGAGCAGAAAAATCAATATATTTTCAGAATTCTTCGATTTTACACATGATTACTCACAGAAGCGTGTGCCATAATTTGAATATTTTAACATTTTGGATTGTGGTTTTGGCGATGCAATAATATTTGCATCCTTTTCATTTTGGTAGGGGTGTGGGGATTTATATTTGTGTGAGAAACTGGTGCCATGCTTAATATTCTCGATTTCATCACAGCTGCTTATCTTATGAGATATTGTCAGCCAATGGCCACCAAATGGGTCTGGAGACCCAGAGCAGTCAGCCAATGGGCTACCGAGGTGTCTGGAGACCCAGAGCAGGCAGTATCCAGGTTCTCCAGACACTTGCTGCCCTAAATACCTCATGTTTTACCCTGCGATGTTAAAATGCAAACAATCTAATTTACATACAAGGTTTAATTGGTTGGTATTACCTGCATTTCACGTTGAAGAGTAAGGAAACAAAACCTAAAACTGATGCAAATATTTAAACCTACCTTTATATGAAATGGTAGAAAATACTACTGCAAGAGTTTTTAAAGGTGCATAAATACTACCAACAGATGTATGATGAATCATTGAGTAGTGTCTGAAAAAAAGAGATTAAACATTGTAAGGTTGAGAATAAAATGCAAATGGCAAGGGATTAATAAAGTTATTAAATAATTTTAGTTCTGTCAGCAGAATAGGAAAACATGGGTAGACATTAGTTAAATTAGATTATTTTTTGCCCTTACACCAGGCAGCATTATTTCAGAGAGATTTGTTAATGCATAGCTTACCAGAATTGAGCAGAAACTGATACCGTTTGAGTATTCAAGGCCAGGCTTGACGTACAGTATGTGGTATTTCAATCAGTGAAATTATCCAGATTACACAACCTAAAGTACGTATGGGGAGTATGGAGCATTTGAGAGCATGGTCTATTATGTATAATTATTCAATAATAATAGTTATTATTATTGAACAAAATGCTCTTCAGTCTCCATGTTTGCTTGCAATCAAGCCTTTTTTATCATAGTACTTTAGTTATGCTTTTCTGGATGTTTCCTGTTTTACTGGCCTCAGCCCCAGATGGTCTATGTATCTCTAGAGCACCTGGAATGTGAAGTTACAGTTTGTCTTGAAGTATTAAAATATTAATATTAGAATTCAGAAACATGTATTGTTACTTGTACAAATCTATACAAATTTCAATACACTTCAGCCAGACTGTATCATTCTTCAGAACCACAGAAACAGGCCTGGATTCATTGAACATTTGTCCTTACCCTTGACTTACAAATAAATGCAATTGTTCCTTTTTTCTTCACAGACAGTTTGGCACATTCATCAATTCATTGGCAAACACTTCAATAAACTCACCAAACTGTTTGGGAAGAGCAAAGTGAACATTTGCATTTAATTGTGAGACAAAGTTAACCATTTGAGGTGTGAGGCTGTTTTTAAAGTTATAGTTCTAATTCACAGTGTTCCATTCTGGAACTTTAGAACTGTTGGGCCGTTAGCAGCCCTTTATGATGTCATCAATTAGAATCGACTAGAATGCCACAATATGTTCTAGAACAGGGGTCTCCAACCCGTCGATCAGCTACCAGTAGCTCCCGGTCCGCCTATAAGTAGCTCGCCAAGCAATTTTGAAAGAACATACATTTTTTGTGCTGAACCACAAAAGTTCTCACAAATAATCGGAAAGTTTTTGGCTTCTATCGGATAGTAGCCGTGAGCCACGTCGATATGATCCCACCCTTGATTAGTCATGGTTGGCTGAGAATTGCCAATGAAATACACATCTGCCAATCAATGCCTACCTTCATACTCTTGTCATTTTATATTTTATCAGTTCCTGTGTAACGCAGGTCATGTGTAACGTTATTGTATTATGTTGTTCATTTTAATGCTACAAAAGTGACATTTATTTGTGCAGTTGCATTTAACAGAGACACAATGTAGCAAGAGTGTAGCTAGCATCCTCATGTTAAGTTCAGTTAACGCTGAATTAGCTAGCTAGCTGCTCGGTGTTCTTTGGAACAGGAATATAAATGTATAATGAGTATGAACGGAGATTGCAATACCATTCATAACATTATATCTGTAATGCATTATTTCTATAGTACGTGTGTAACTTCTGCAACTTCTATTGAGCGCATGTACCGCTGTTTTGTTAGCTTGCTAGCCTGTCTGATCGAGACACGCAGAAGCCACGTGCACACCTGCCGTCACTGTTTGTGTGAGACTGGAGCAGCAGGGAATCTCCCTGGAGTGTGTGAGAGACATTGCCTGTCGTGGAATCGCCTATTGCTGAGTTTTTCTGTGGACTGGGCCTTGCCATCCACTACGACAACGTTATATTGACCGGTTTGCAAACCCATCACATACCAAATCCTCCGGAGGTATATAAGACAGTAGTTGTTGTGCACAACAATAGGGTTTTTTATTTATTTATTCGAGTTGTACAATTTTGATTGTCTTGTATGATTTGTATGTATCCGCTCAGTTCTTAATTACTTCAAAAAGAAAAGAGAAGAAAGTGACAGGAAACAATAATAAACACTTTCTTTCTAAATGTATGGTGTTGCGTTTTTCTATCATTTACATAAATATACGCATCTTACACTTACCTTCAATTCAAAGAGGAGTACACAACCTCAGAAATATAACACCCGTTGTTAATCTAAAAATGCCACCTAATTTAAGGGTTACACGTGTAGTCTTTTGAACTTGAATCTGGAAAAGAACAGTGTGAGTGCTATGGAGCAGTTAGCAACTAACTAGCAAAAGACAAATAACTTCGTTTGAACATGAAAACTAGCAGTGCCAGCCAAAAACAGCAGAAAACATAAAATATTCATCATGAGTGGGAGAATGAGTGTGTCAAAGAAAATTGTGTGTCCTTGATATGCGGTGGTGCCGTTGCTGTTGGGAAAAGAGGGAACGTTGAGCGCCACTATAACACACTACACAAGGTTAAATTCAAGCGTGATTTTCCCACAGAAAGTGCATTGCGTGCTCGGAAAGAGAGTGAGCTCAAGGTGCAATTACAGAAACAGCAGTCATTATTCACCAAACCAGTGGAGAAAAACAGAGGTGGCCTCGTTTAAAGCAGCACATTTGGCCAAGAATAAAAAGTTGTTTACCGACGGTAGAATTGTCAAAGGTGCCATGACACTTATCGCCGAGACTTTGTTCAAAACCACAAGAACTGACAGAAATGATGGAAATCGGACGCTCAACTTGGGGTGAACACTGCTGCTCTGAGGATTTCTGCCCTTTCAGGAGATGTTCAACAGCAGCTGGAATGGGATCTAGGTCCATGCTCTTGGTTTTCGATCCAATGCGATGAGTCAGTTGATGCTAGCAACACAGCTCAGTTATCAGTATTCATTCGAATGGTCTTTTACCAATGAAAACAACAGCCAGAAGTGTAGACATCTACACCATACTTAAAAACTACTTTGTGGAAAATAACATGCCCTTGAATAAAATTGTGTCAGTGGCCACTGATGGAGCACCTGCTATTGAACAAGTTTGCAAATTGCAAAGCAGAAACCTGATTTCCCCTGTTTTTTGAGCTATCAGTGTATTATCCACCAGCAGGCAATCTGTGCCAAAGTGATTGAATTTGACCATGTGATGACACCTGTCATAAAGCAAATAACGTGCTCAAATTGCATCACTATGCCCCATATTTTTGGAGCCTTGTTGACAATGGAAAATACATCAACATCTGCATAGCTGCACAGAAGTCAGCTTCCTTGTTTGGCTCAACATACCGGTGTGAATCAGGCTTCTCTGACATGAACTTCATCAAATCAAAATATAGAACACGCCTCACTGATGAACACCTGGCTGACTCGATCAGAGTAAACATGTCTGGATACACTCCAAACTACAAAGCTCTTGTGGAGAGCATGCAGTGTCAACCCTCTCACTAACAAGGTAAATATACATTTATTTTATGTTAATATCAGCATTCCAATACAGATGAATAGTTCATTTGGTAGCCTAAGTTATTTATTAACTATTATTTCCCCTTGTCTGTCACCTGTCATTTACAAAGAGGAGAGGAGAGCAGAGAATAGTAGGAGAATGTGTTTTTGGAATCTGGAATAAATATGCAGGGTTATCAAGTCTGTCATTAATAAAATCAAGGGAAAAAATGAGTAGCTCTCAACATATTTTTCTTTTTTTTTAAGTAGCTCTCATGGTAAAAAAGGTTGGAGACCCCTGTTCTAGAATAAACTCCTCAAAGGGTTCAGCACAAATAATGGGGAAGCCGGGTCACAGTCATACAAGCCTCTCTTTAAAAGACACACCTATAACTTGTCAAATAAAGAAAATGTTTAAATTGGATTTCGGAGAACACCGTACAGAAAGGAAACTGAATACAACCGTCTCTTCACGGATCAACAGCTAATAATTGAAGCTTATATCCCATAGACTGGCGTGCACATTTACAGTACGACTCTTGAGAACTCATTAATGAGATCTTGGCATTGGATTAAATGAATAAATTCTCAGTCTATCTCCAGGAATATGTATGAGCGTGTTGATTCAAGGCCATAGGTTGACCTGAGATTGACTGTGGCATTCTGAAGTTCACAAGATGACCCATACATACGTGGGACGACCCGGCACATCCCCAGAGTTCCCCAATCACAGTGACCTCTGTCAGCTTTGGACTAATTACATCCTGACAAGCACTGTGTTGTTTTTTTTTGTGGAATGTTCAATTAAGAATATTAAACATCACCAGGAAGTTTAAAATAAAGTGAACACTAGGCTGTGCCTGTATTCATATTTCCATTTAATCCTAAACCTAAATGATGATTTAAACGATGACTTAAAATATCCAAGAAAAAAAGAAGTTGCTACATTGAAAACCTTGACATTGGGATGACAGCTATGCCCATACCTATGCAGCACTGAGAGTTTGTCACTTTTCAGGATCTCCCACAAAAATAAGTACATTTTACATTTTAAGCATTTAGCAGACGCTCTTATCCAGAGCGACTTACAAGATGTGCATCAATACATGGTAGGAGCAATCACAGTTAGCGCACGAGATCAGTGCAGGAATACAGCAATAGACATCATTGCAGGCATCTGCGTACCATACCTGTAACACCGGGAAGGAAAAGGTATTTTACAATGTTTACAAAATGTACATTTTTTTTTTTTTTTTTTTAAAAGAGTATAGTGTTGAACAAGTAGACAGTGGTGAAGACAATTTAGCTAGATGGACAGAGATCAGGGGTAGTGGAGTCTGAAGAGGTGGGTTTTGAGTCTCTTGCGGAAGATTGGAAGTGATTCCGCAGTCCTGACCACTTGCGGGAGGTCGTTCCACCAACGAGGGACCAGGACAGAGAAGAGGCGAGACCGCGAGGAGCGGCTGCCAGGCGCCCGGAGGGATGGGGCAGTCAGTCTGCCAGCGGAGGCGGAGCGGAGAGGTCTGGACGGGGTGTAGGGCGTGATGAGTGACTGGAGGTATGGGGGAGCAGTACCTCTGGCCGCTTGAAAAGCAAGCACCAGTGACTTGAATCTGATGCGTGCTGCGATGGGGAGCCAGTGCAGAGAGGAGAGTAGAGGGTGACGTGGGTGAACTTCGGCTGGTTGAACACCAGGCGAGCAGCAGCGTTCTGGACTAGTTGCAGTGGCTTGATGGCACAGGCCGGAAGGCCTGCCAGCAAGGAGTTGCAGTAGTCCAGACGTGAGATCACCAGGGCCTGGACCAGGAGTTGAGTGGCCTCTTGGGTGAGGAACGGTCGGATCCTCCGGATGTTGTGGAGGGAGAAACGGCAGGTCCGAGTGATCGCTGCAATATGGCTCGAGAAGCACAGCTGGTTGTCCAGGGTTACCCCAAGACTCCTGGCAGACTGGGACGGAGACACTATGGAGCCTTCCACGGTGATTGACGCATCAATCATCGGGAGCCCTTCGCTGGGAGGAAGAGCAGCTCTGTCTTCCCCAGGTTCAGCTTCAGGTGGTGGGTGGACATCCATGCGGAGATGTCAGCCAGGCATGCAGAGATCCGTGCCGGGACCCGGGTATCAGATGGAGGGAAGGAGAGAAACAGTTGAGTGTCATCAGCATAACAGTGATAGGAAAAACCATGAGCAGAAATAACAGAACCAAGTGACTTGGTGTACAGAGAAAATAGGACAGGGCCTAGCACCGAGCCCTGCGGGACACCAGTAGAGAGGGTGCGGGGAGAGGAGGGATCCTCTCCAGGCCACCTGGTAGGACCCGGTCAGCCAGGTAGGACTCAAACCATGTCAACACAGATCCAGAGATTCCCATCTCGACGAGAGATGAGAGCAGGATCCGGTGGTCCACGGTGTCGAATGCCGCCGACAGGTCGAGGAGAAGGAGGACGGAGCTAAGGGATCGGGACTTAGCGACGTGAAGAGCCTCTGTGACCGCAAGGAGAGCAGTCTCTGTGGAGTGGCCTGCTCTGAACCCAGATTGGTTAGGATCAAGCAGGTCGTTCTGTGAGAGATGAGCAGACAGTTGATTATAGACAGCCCGCTCTAACGTTTTGGAGAGGAATTGGAGGAGAGAGACAGGTCGGTAGTTAGAGATGACAGCAGGATTCAGAGAGGGTTTTTGAGGAGGGGGACAACCTGAGCGCATTTGAGGGAGGAGGGGACAGAGCCAGAGGACAGAGAGGAGTTAATGACATTAGAGACAAGGGAGGATGTCCATAGCAATGGACTGGAAGAGGGGGGAAGGAATGGGATCAAGAGGGCAGGTGGTGGGACGGTGGGAGAGAACAAGTTGAAGGATGTCAGAGTCAGGGAGGGGTGAGAAGGAGGACAGAGGAGTGGGAGGTTTAGGTAGCGGGATGGGGAGAGGGAGAGGTGTGGGGGAAGGAGTTGCGAATGACCTCAACCTTCTCGTGAAAGAAGGATGAGAAGTCATCGGCGGTTATAGAGGGGGGGTGGGGGAGGAGGAGGGGTGAGGAGAGAGGAAAATGTAGCATAGAGTTTACGTGGGTTGGAAACAGAGGATTGTATCTTAGAAAGGAAGAATGCAGACTTAGCAGAGGAGAGGTTAGCGGAGAAGGAAGCCAGGAGTGTGTGGAAGTCAGACAGAGCTGCAGGGGATTTGGATTTTCTCCATTTCCTTTCTGCCGCACGCAGCTTCAGTCGGTTAGCCCGAATGGAATCGGTTAGCCAGGGGGCGGGGGGGGCGGAGACGAGCGGGTTTAGCGGATAGAGGACAGAGTAAGTCAAAGGAGGAGGAGAGAGAGGAAAGTAGGGTGGATGATGCTACTTCAGCAGGTAGCTGAGAGAAGGCATCAGTAGGGGGAAGGGAAGATAGGACAGTAGCTGACAGGGCAGCGGGTGAGAGAGCGCGGAGGTTGCGACGGACAAGGACAGTGGGAGCAGGTGAAGATGGTTTAGGGACAGAGGGGAGGGGGAGGGAGTACAATGGCCACAGATTCTTAATCCTTACAATAATTTCAATTTCTGTACCCTCTGCCCTCATGTAAACACATAGCTTCACACAAGCCCTTGGGTTATTTTGTGTTAATTGTAGAATATTTGTTGAGTTTAAAATTTTGTAGAACTTAAAAACACAAGCAGTCCATCAGACCTTCATCACAGACTTCTACTGACACTTCTACTGGCAAGATCGCCCACATTGATCACACACACTGCTTTCAATCGGTTTAATTGCTTCAGGTGTAACATCTGTCTCTGTAGTTGAGCATTCTCTGAGTAGCGGGAGGGACCTGTGAGCTGTAAATTAGTCTCTATTTTTATCAGCTGGCATTTGCCACTTAGTGCCTAGCACCACTTGGCTTTATTAGTAACGTTAGTTCTGGAAAGCGACAGCTTTTTGTGGCAGCCTCCCCATCCTAGCCTCACCGTATGAAGACTCGGCGGACAAAGACAAAGGAGTCTACCTATAGGAGTTCACCCAGGGAGGCCAGCTAGGGAGTGCTCGCCACACGGTAAGTATCATAGTTTTGTCTCTTCCTCTTCTGCTTCCTCTGCATCTAACACTACATGTTACCCCCCTATTCCAGTCCATGTCTCCTCTTCTAGATTTCCTAGGAGAGATTCTACTCACACCCGAAACCTCTCCAATCTCATCCACCCTCCTGGAACTGCCAGTCTGCTGTCCGGAAGGCCGATTTCATCTCAGCCCAGGCCTCACTACTCTCCCTGCAGTTCCTGGCGCTCATGGAGACCTGGATCACTCCGCAGAACACGGCCACCCCTGCTGCTCTATCCATGGCCTACACCTTCTCCCACACTCCATGACCCAAAGGTAGAGGTGGAGGAACAATACAAAGTGTTCCTCTTCCTCACTTCTCACCCTCCTCCTTTGAACTTCATGCTGTCACTGTCACTGTTCCATGTAAACTGCATATAATTGTTCTCTATCGGGAGATAGACACATGCAGATGAGATACCATAATGTTGGGTGAGGTGCAGCTCCCTCCCCCTCCCCTCTGTGCCTAAGCCATCTTCACCTGCCCCCACTGTCCTTGTCCATCGCAACCTCCGCTCTCTTTCTCCCACTGCCCTGTCAGCAACTGTCCTAACTTTGCTTCCCCCTACTGATGCCTTCTCTCAGCTACCTGCTGAGGAAGCATCATCCACCCTACCTCCCTTGATTCACTCTGTCCTCTATCCACTAAACTTGCTCGTCTCCGACCCCCACCCCTGGTCTAATTGACACCATTCGGACTGACCGGCTAAAACTGCAAGCAGCAGAAAGGAAATGGAGAAAATCCAAATCCCCTGTGGCTCTGACTGACTTCCACATACTCCTGGATACTTTTTCCTCTAACCTCTCCTCTGCTAAATCTGCATTTTTCCTTTCCAAGATTCAATCTTCTGTTTCTAATCCTCGAAACCTCTACTCTACGTTTTCCTTATTTTGCGATAAGGTCGATGACATTCGCAACTCCTTCCCCCCATCCTCTCCCTCACCTAACCCTCCTTCACCCATCTCGCTACCTAAACTTCTCACCCCTATGTCCTCCTTCTCGCCCCTCCCTGACTCGGACATCCTTCAACTTGTTCACTCCCACTGTCCCACCACCTGCCCTCTCAATCCCATTCCTTCCCCCCTCTTCCAGTCCATTGCTATGGACATCCTCCCCTTTGTCCCCAATGTTATCAACTCCTCTCTTTCCTCTGGCTCTGTCCCCTCTTCCCTCAAATGCGCTCATGTCATCCCCCTCCTCAAAAAACCCTCTCTGAATCCTGCTGTCATTTCCAACTACCGACCTGTCTCTCTCCTCCCATTCCTCTCCAAAACACTAGAGCGGGCTGTCTATAACCAACTGTCTGCTCATCTCCTACAGAATGACCTGCTGGATCCTAACCAATCTGGGTTCAAGGCAGACCACTCCACAGAGACTGCTCTCCTTGCGATCACTGAGGCTCTTCATGTGGCTAATCTCTGGATCTGCATTGACATGGTTCAAGTCCTACCTGGCTGCCTGGAGAGGATACCTCTCCTCTCCCCACACCCTCTCTACCGGAGTCTCGCAGGGCTCGGTGCTAGACCCCCTCCTATTCTCCTTGTACACCAAGTCACTTGGTTCTGTTATCTCTGCTCACGGTTTTTCCTATCACTGTTATGCCGATGACACTCAACTCTTTCTCTCCTTCTCTCCATCTGAGACCCAGGTCCCGGCACGGATCTCTGCATGCCTGGCTGACATCTATGCATGGATGTCCACCCACCACCTGAAGCTGAACCTGGGGAAGACTGAGCTGCTCTTCCTCCCAGCGAAGGGCTCCCCGATGATTGATGCGTCAATCACTGTGGAAGGCTCCATAGTGTCTCCGTCCCAGTCTGCCAGGAGTCTTGGAGTGACCCTGGGCAACCAGCTGTGCTTCTCGCACCACATTTCAGCGATTACTCGAACCTGCCGATTCTCCCTCCACAACATCCAGAGGATCCGACTGTTCCTCACCCAAGAGGCCACACAACTCCTGGCCCAGGCCCTGGTGATCTTACGTCCTGTGCCATCAAGCCACTGCAACTAGTCCAGAATGCTGCCACACGTCTGGTGTTCAACCAACCAAGGTTCACCCACGTCACCCCTCTACTCTCCTCTCTGCACTGGCTCCCTATCGCAGCACGCATCAGATTCAAATCACTGGTGCTTGCTTTTCAAGCGGCTAGAGGTAATGCTCCTCCATACCCCCAGTCACTCATCACTCCCTACACCCCAGCCAGACCCCTCTGCCTCCTCTGGCAAACTATCCCATCCCTCTGGGCACCTGGCGGCTGTTCCTCGGGGTCTCGCCTCTTCTCTGTCCTGACCCCTCGGTGGTGGAAGGGCCTTCTGCAATTGGTCAGGACCGCGGAATCACTTGCGATCGTCGGCAAGAGACTCAAAACCCACCTTTTCAGATTCCACTACCACTGAATTCTGTACATCTAGTTAATTGTCATCACCACTGCCTATTTGCTCAACACTTTGTATCCCTGCTTACTCAATTAAAATAAAATTACTAACCTTTTCCTTCCCAGTGTTACAGGTATGATACACAGCTGCCTACAATGATGTCTATCGCTGTATTACTGCACTGATCTCTTGCACAAACTATGATTGTTCCTACCATGTACAGTACTTATGCACATCTTGTAAGTCGCTCTGGATAAGAGTGTCTGCTAAATGCTTAAAATGTAAAATGTAAGACTACATTATCCTTTATGAAAGTTTAGTTGCTTGGCATTGGCTAACTTGGCATCATTTTGATATCAATAATTTGGTATGCAGAGCAAATTTATGAATTATTTTATTGATGTACAGAGAGTATATGCTTGTAAAAAAGTTGTAAACATTTGTCTTGAGATTATTATACACTGTGAGTGAATCCCTTGCCGAAGATCTATCGCTATGGTTACCAAAGATGTCTGTGTACATTTTGTTACATGTGTGTGCTTTGGCATCTAGTAGTTGCCAAAACTGCAACCTAGATGATTATTTTCCTTTAGATGGAGAAAAAAATCTAAAGCTAAATACATAATCCAGGCATGTGGCCAAGTTGCAAAAATAAATAAATGTATATGTTTCAAAAATATATACATATATATATATATAAATATATAGAATATTTTTTATTTGTTCCATCAATGCCAGCATGCATTACATCCCATTGCTTTTCTTCATTGTGAGCTTTTCATCCCCTGTGATCTTCATTGCCGATACAATACGTACCGTTCAACAGAACAGCTTTGCTGCATTTCATATGTATCCACCATAATTCTGACATTTGGGCATACTTTAATCCTGGCGACTGTCCTCATTAGTTCTGAGTCTTCTATGTTCGCAAAATGTAATTGGTTGCAACATAATGCAAAGTCACCTCATATCCACCACTAGATATTGTGTCCTCATTATTTGCTTTAGTAAAATCAATATAGTAATTTACATGGTTGTCAAACCCAACGATATGTGCATGTCGAAGAGGCAGTGGGGTGCTGAGGTTGTACAACCAGAAATATTTTTTCCACCATCATCAGCTTTACAGAGGCAACGGACATGTTCAACTCAAAGGTAAAGATTCATTTACATTGACATCACATAAGCTCGATATTTCACCCCAGCAAATCATATAAAATCAACAGGAAATTATCCCAGAAAATATAATTGATTTCACTTCACCGGCACCCCATTGCCAGGCGATTTATGATTGATTGAATCCTACATCACTTAAGGTGATTTAGGACTAAGATTTACGATGTAAAATACAATTGCCAAATAGACAATATATCAATATCTCAATAGACCCTGAAATATATTACTACCTAAAATGCAACAGGATAATACAGTCCTTTTTAAAATCCAATTTTCCTATTTAAAAAAAAATTATCTTTAAATTTGGAATGTCCAATTGTATTTGTAGGCTTTTCTATGTGCTGCTATGTCGGTTTTGCAGGTTTGGCATGTTGAATCAGGAAGACTGGAGAACAGGATGTGCTGCCAATCACGTCTTTTCATTCTGCGGTGCCCCAGCTGCGCAGTCATTGTGTTGGAGCGGTCCACTTCCTGAGCAGTCATTGTGTCTGCAGGTGGCAGTGTTAGCATAATGGTTAAGGGACTGGGCTTGTAACACAAAGGTTGCAGGTTCGATCCCAGGTGGGGACACTGCCGTTGTACCCTTGAGCAAGGTACTTAGCCTGGATTGCTTCAATAAATATCCAGCTGTATAAATGGATTGTATGTAAAGAAATGTGAAACTGTAAGTCGCTCTGGATAAGAGCGTCTGCTAAATGCCTGTAATGTAATGTAATGTGTCCAAGGGGTCCAATTCCTGCGCAGCCAGACTGCACGTGCTCGATCGACCTGAGGAGGCGCTGGTGTGCAGTGAGTTGAAGACAAACCCGCCATCTGAATCCTGCCTCTCTGGATGCCGCTGGCTGAGTGAATCATACGCCACCCTGTGGGACTTCCAGGCACAGCTGGCACTGTCATGGACCGGATTCAAAACCAGGCTGTGGGGACATCCACACATTGGAGCCCGGTGTCTTAACTCGTCACCAAGCAGTTCCACAATACAGTATTTTACAATCAAATGTCAGACTGATGTAGATATTTGAAAATGCAGCAGCGAAAAGGAAACATAAAGACATTATTATTCATGATCGTGATTTCATTTGTGCAGTTAGTACAACAAAAGCATTGCCGGTGTGATAACAAATGACTGTGTTAACGGTTAGGGGGAAAATAGTAATCAAACAGGGTTTGATTAAAGAGGGTCAGATTAAGGATTAATCCACTTCTCTCACAAGGAGATGATCTGAGGTAAATTGGTGAGGAAGGTTTTCCTAGTGGGGTTAAGCCCTCTGTGTATTATGGATTTTTATCTGTTTCATTGAGCGGGTTGGCCATTTTTCACATTGGCCGATTTTCAAACAATGTGGGGTGCCTGCAATCACCCTTTCCAGTCATTATTCATGGTGCTTGTGAGGTTTTTGTGTGCAAATTGGGATCCCGACTCTTCCTTCTTCCTGCCACATCTGCCCTAACCTCTAGAGAGACCCTATCATATAACCAACAGCTATTTTTGTGACTGGAACAGGCCCAAATATTTGCAATTTGTGTGAGGCAAACGCATGGAATGATGACAGTTCCAGATCCCTTGGAGACCTGGGCCAAACCCAGAAGGGAATCGCTCTCTTTCCTTAACTTGACCGCAGCTGTAATCTCATTTCACTGAACTCCAAGCACCTTGTTAACTCCAGAAGACTGTATAAGTCCATTCATTACAGGGCCCTTGTGATGAATGACTAAGACAGTGAGAAAAGTCAAGTCCACTTTCATAAATCAAACAGGGCCGAACCACACTCCACAGTAAGGATGAATGCATCCTATTGAAAGAGGACAGTGCTTTACCACATCATCTTTTGTGTTTCTTTTTCATCCCTTCTTTTTTATTTATTTATTATTTTGTTTAAACAAGTGTTGAACTTGAAATGTTATTGTTCTTTGCATAATTATTAGGCTCATAAATTAAACACAGAAAAAATAACGGTAAAAAAGTCATTTTAATCGCTATATTTTTGCACTCCAGAACCACGGAACTCACTAAACATGTTGCAGCCAGCCAGAGTAACGCGGATCAGGATAGCGAGCAACATGCATCCAGATACGGGGTTTAGTAAAAGTCTAACAAAGTAACCAACTCACTTGATTGCCGTGGACAGACCAATTTCGAAGATAAGGGGCTTACTGACACAATTTATGAATCATGCAGAAAGACAATTTTCCAGCAGCTTCTTTGTATCATATTCCTTTTCATCACCTAAAATCAAGATTTTTTTTATGTATATGTCTATTTTATTTCCATTTATTTTGTTTAAATTGATAGTGTTGAACTTGAAATTGCCTCTAATTAATTAGATTAATTTTTTTGTCCCACCACTAATAATTATATCAAATGGCACATTCGTACATTCCTGTTCAGTGTCCTGGGCCAAATGTTTTAGATCATCACACTGGTTATGACTGTAGGTTTAGAATATAGCTAATAATGTTGTGTTATGTTATTCATGGGAAATGTTCATATTCATATGGATAGACCTTTTTGTTATTGATCTAGTCAGCATTTGCTACACTGTCATAAATGTGAGCTGTTTCATTTGCTTTATTGCTCCTTCTAGCCTATTGACATCAAGGTGCCAAACCAAGCATCCCATAATTTCCCTGCCTTGAAACCAAGTTTTGTGCTCATCTCATCATTTTTTTATTCTGCATAATACTGTTTGGACTATAACAATAACCGGCTGTCATTTATGCAACTTAATCAGGTCAGGGTGTTGGTGATTCTGTTGTGATCGGGCTAAAATGGTGTATTGTGAAATCTTAATTGTGATGACTCGGAGCTACAGTGTAGTCGCCGAGAGAGCAACAACCAATCAGGGGGGCAACAGACCGATACAGATGTTAGAAAATGTCAGCCAATAGCACTGATCTAGAAACACCTCCTCTCGCCTTCAAGGGGCAAGTCTGTAGCATCATCATTCAGGCCAAGTTGGCATATACGGTATTAGTGCTCATATTAGATCTGGAGTATGTGCTTTCTTGCCAACCGTGAGACTTGAAAATAATTTAATGCTGGAGGTCAGTTGGTTGGTTTATGAGAGTTCATTTCCTGCATTTCAGCGACTTCTGAGAGTTAAAATAACCATCCAAAGCAGTTCATAAAAATATTTGTGATTTTATTTTTTAAATAATATTTAATCACTGTGTCCAAGGTTCGGTTCCACCGGCCGTGCCAGAGTCAGCTCTGGCCGTGAGTGCCACTAGGGGTCGGAAATTGGCTGTCCGCCCCAGGGAGGGGGGAGGGAAACCGACATGAGTCCATTGTGTATAGGAGTGGCTCTGAAGTACCGGAGTTATAGTTGACAGGCTTAGGGAGTGCCATCTCGGAGGAGACAATACTTTCCTCTGTCACTGCCGGTCACAGGACTACGGCAGCGAAGTCGCAATACAAGGGGGGGATTGACATTAAAAATAGAGGGTGTAATTGGCTACTAAATTGGGAGAAAATGGGAGAAAATCTGAAATAAATTATTTTGAAAAATAATATTTAGTATTAAAATACATTTAAAATCACATACATTTAAAATGCTATGCAAAGTTGCATACCATTAAATGCATGCAATTATGACTCTTTGTTTCAGTCTGCTACAAATGTTCTATAATAGCATAAAGTTACATCTATTTAAAGTTAACAACCAGCATAATATAGAAAGTAGAAAACTTACATAAGCAAGTTATCATAGCTAACAAGCCTCATGCCGTCACATGACACAATTCTAGTAGTTTGCTACGGACAGCATGGTGCACTTTTTGTGCACCATGTCACTCAAGTCACTCTGGATAAAAGCATCTGCTAAATGCCTAAAATGTAAATGTAAATGGTTTTATATTTTGGGCTGTTGAAGACTGCTGAGTATTAGGTAACTGATGGGTATTACTTACTCATGATTTCAGTATTTTTACTCTCTTCAGTTTTGGAGCCTCTCTGATTTTTTTACAGCAAGGGGAAATGGGATTTTCGTTTAGCTCTCTCACCATTGTGACTATTGATATACATAATGGCAGAAATTAGTGCATGAGGGAGACGGGCATGAAAAACAGGACTCTCCTGGGAACAACGGAAGGGTTAGCAAGTATGGAGGGGTACAGCATTTTCTGGGTCTAGCTTAGAAGCGAGAGTGAGACAGGAGCACTCTCCTTTGCTCTGACACAGAGACTGGGGTTGCTAGCCAGTATAGGCTTTCCATTTCTTGATACCCACCCTGCCGTGTGGGCTCACGATCAGGCGCACTCTTCTGCCCCTTGCACAACTGTTGCTCACCGAAGCTACCTGCATGTTATGATCACTCGCATTACCTTGATCACCGGGGTTCCCAGGGATCCCTCCTGGCATTGTGTTTGCTCTTGTACGGTTGGGGGAAAATTGTCAAATCACTTTTGGATTTAATGTGCTGGACAGGTACTTCCACTTCTCTCCTTTTTTTACTTTCCAACTGCTAGTTCAGTGTACCTTATTGTTTGTAAGTTTACTTCATTTGTGACAGCTCAGATGCTAAAAACATAGTAACATCCGCACAATTTATGTCAGCTGAATGTGCTAAACCATATAAAATAAAAATAACCTACAATGAAATATGGAACACACAAGTAAATATTGTTCTCAATGCCAGTATAAACACCATTTTGTACATTTTGTCATAACTATAATGAACTCATTTATGCAAAGACTTATTCAAGAATTCCGCTCAACAGCCAAGATTGTCAAAATATGGAAATCGCAATGGGGTGAAGAGATCTTGGCAGCTGATGGCACAAATCATTCAGCAGGAAAATGTACTAATTCAAAGGACAAATAGTAATATCTCGCTTGGAATCTAAAAGACAGGCATTCCACTAGTTGTTACTATGGATGACCGACTGGACTGGCTGAGAAATGTTTATGGCTACAATTTCAAACTCATCTCATCTCATCTCATCTTCAGCCTCTTATTCCTAGTTAAGGTCGCGGGGGGGCTGGAGCCTATCCCAGCATGCATTGGGTGAGAGGCAGGAATACACCCTGGACAGGTCGCCAATCCATCGCAGGGCACTACATACACCATTCACTCACACACTCATACCTACGGGCAATTTAGACTCTCCAATTAGCCTAACGTGCATGTCTTTGGACTGTGGGAAGAAACCGGAGTACCCGGAGGAAACCCACGCGGACACGGGGAGAACATGCAAACTCCACACAGAAAGGCCCCCAGCCTGGATTCGAACCCGAGACCTTCTTGCTGTGAGGCGACAGTGCTATCCACTGCACCACCGTGCCACCCTCAATTTCAAACTATCTAATGTAACTACTCTAGAAATGATTCGTGATGAAATGAACAATCTAATTGAGAATGACCTCAAAATTATATTGGGCAGAGAATTTAACCCCACCCCCAATTATGTTTTGGACAGACAGTCAAAGAGATCACAATAAAATCCTAACAATACCCTTCTTAACTTAATTTCCCTTTCTGATTTAACCTTATATCTGGAGGGGTATGCATCCTGGTAAAATTGAGCACACAAAAATGGCTCTTTGAAACCTAAAATTTATCTGTGGCTTACCTCTAGTTTGCTCGGGTCCCTCAACAACAGACAGTAGAGATCTTCTCTGCTCCATTATCTGACTCAACGTTAATAACATTTACTACTTCTGGTCTGCTTTTCCCAAAACAAAACAAATCGCACTGGAAATTGAACATCTCATTTCTGGAAATTGATTCAACCAGAAATCATATAATCGCTTGTATTAACTCATATTCGGGGAAAACAGCAGTCTGAAAATGCATTTGCAATACATTGGGAATTATTTACAATTGATTTCAGAATTGTACTGATGAGGTTGGGGGCTCTGCAGAAAAAGTAGAAACAAAAAGGAGAAATTAAACCTTACTAAATAATTGATTGCGTTCTTTTCTATTCCACCAGAAGATCATTTAATTTTAGTTTCTTCTAAAGTATCAAACTTGAAACAAATGAAAGCAGCTCTATATCACTATGCAAATGCATGGAAGGAGAAAATAACTCTAGTTATTTATTTAAACTTGAAAAGCAATATGACAAAAAATAACAATATTTTCTAATTAAAAGTCACCAATATCATGGCTGCAGATGCAACATAAATTATGCATACATTTATATCAATCTACTTCTCCAAGGTGCAACCTCATGCACCTGAAATAGTGAACATGTGGGATATGCATCATTTTGCAACACGATCCATCTGTACATTCATAGAATCAACCCCTTTATGTTTCACATAATTGGCAAATTTACAAGCAACCTATCTCAGAAAGCAATAACCGAGGGAGGTGGAGCTCTGCCATTTCCTGCGCATGGTTGCCTCTGTGCTAACACAAGGTTTCTGGTGGCAAAATCCCATTAATTCTATTACAATGCCCCTGTGCCGTGCATTTGCACCAATCCACACCGCCAAACAACCAAACAAGCCCCCTTTTCACCCACCCAAGGTAAGCACAAAAAAAGCCTTTCTGCGCCATTACAAAAATATCAATCTTCCATCACAATAGCTGTGTTTGCGCTAACGAGGGTCTTTCTGCATCCTCAAAACAGAGCCACATTAAGTTAAGAGCATGTAATGGAACAGGGGCGGACTGCTGAGTGCTTTTAGGACACGGACCCCTGAAATTTATTTAGACTAATGATCAATCCATGGACTAATAGAACTAATAGAACAAGAAACGATAGCTTCTCCTTCCCTGAAGTGCTCAATTATCAGACGGATGGCTCATCTTGTATGCCTGATGTATCTTTTCTATCATTGTAGGTCTTGCATGGAGTGCATGACATGCTTAGTAAAGAAAGTTTCATGTGTAGTTTTGTAGTATTTTGTTTGTGTTTTGTGTAAGTCTTATTTTGTGCCCTCTGCAAATGTAGTTATTTTTTTGTCTTCAGCTAACATCAGCTCTCATATTATTGATATGCTTCTGCTCCAGAGCACAATATTGATTTTGTGTAAAAAAAAGTTTGCAGAAATAATACCAATTGCTTTAAAAGTAAGGAGCAATATTTCACATTATAGTTTTTCAGTGGACGTCTGCTTCAGATGTTCTTCCCCAAGTTAGACGATGTTCTCTGGAAGTTATACTTGCATTGCACTTTTGAAGCTCACACTTTTACCTGCAACTTTAGCTGTCATGCATCTGTCTGAACTTAATTAATTTGGAGCGATGCGGTTTCTCACATGTGCTTTGATGTGCAGGTGGAAACGATATTGACAGTTCCTTCGCCTGTGAGAGAGCTCAGCACAGAGGGTGAGAGGAAAGGTGTAAGAATGTGGAAAACCATAGCCTTGGCATGGCTAAATATATTCCTCTCCAATCCTCTTTTGGAACCAATTTGTAACAAATCATAGAAAATTACTGAACTTGCATTGAAGAACTACATGCATGTTATGGCAAAGAGAAAGAGGTAATTATGGTGTTTGTGTCTACATACTGTGCATATTCCAGTATATTACAAACATCTCTCTTAGAAATTGAAATACACAGCAAATAATTGGGAAGCCTAATTCATGTAGCCCTCGTGCAATACACCTCCAATCCAAGTCTGATGACCTCTATTTCTTTTACAGAGCATTAATCACTAGAGAGTAACAAGGCACATAAAAATGACTAGACCGTAGCAACACACATCATCTATTTGGTTGTTGATTCAAAGAGGAAGTTTGATTGAATCCTCAGCAGCCTGCACTGTTGTGAGTACATTGTTTGAAGTAGACCGTAGCAGGTATCAAAGCATTGTGTATCAGCTTTCTGTAAGTCGCTTTGGATAAACGTGTCTGCTAAATGATTGTGTAGACGTAGACAAAGGCAAAGGTTGAGGTGCTTGTGTGAATTTTCTGTCATTTCTGGCTATTGCCAACCATTATCTCTAACTTAAAAATCGTTTTTGTGTTTAATTACATATATATTTCTGACAACATGTACCTTTTTCACTGAGTTTGGCACTGTTTAGATCAGGGGTGTCCAGACCAGTTCGTTTATTTCTGTCGACGGGGGGGAGTGCTACACGAAAATAATTATTGTCGACGGCTACGCGAAAAACCTGGGGTGTTTATTTCGCGAGTTTTCAAAAACCTGAGAGCAGTTCAACTTTCAAGTGCAAGTTTCATGCGGCCATATTCCTTATATTGGAATGCGGCCGCGGGCCAATTAAAAATGGACCGCGGGCCGTAGTTTGGACACCCCTGGTTTAGATGCAAGCACATAGTGCATGCACTATTTTTGTGATAGGAAAATTGGGTTGAGTGTGAATGCAGTGCAAATGACAGTTAAGCGTGTGTACATGCTGTGCTATTTTGAATATGACCCTCATGGTTTCTTGAAATAGCAGACAAAATATAAAATTGGATAATTCAGTAAGATTTTTTTTGTTGAAAACTTGTTTAATATTTGTCTTTATAATTATCCCCAAGAGCTTGTAATTCATAAGAAAGTCACAAAGCACTGAAGACCGTGGTAAGGATGTAAAAATGATTATCCAGGACAATGGCTTGGAATTTAAGCAATTATTCTGATGAATTGTAGGAGACAAGGAGCAAAAAAAGCCAGGTGAAATATATCTTGGGAGCGATAAACAAACATGATAGAACGTGTTTAATCTTGTTAACAAATGTGACCCGTTGGGGCAAGAAAGTTATAGCATGTCCATTATGTTCTCCTCGGAGAACCAATGATATATATCTTGTGTTATCTTCAGTGACTTTATTAAAAACATGGCCAAATATAGGTTATTCATTATTTTGCTAAATGTCTTCCCATTCCCTTCTCCTGTACTCTTTTTGGCCTGTGCAGTAGAAAGCTGCAGTGGGAAACATTTTATTGTTAAAATATTGCTAAACGGATATGACAAATGGGTAGAGATCAAAGAAAGAGCTTTTCTGAGAGAAATTCAGCACTTCCAGCCATGTTTATGGACTCCCATTTCGCATTGTAAATTTGTGCTGTTGGTCTGAATCTTTGTTTAAAGATTGTGTCTTCTTGTCTGGCAACAATCATTTGAAATTTGCAAAATAGTTCAATTATTAGTTTATGCGGTTATACTGGTTGTTTTTATAACTGTCAAGGTGCACTTTGTTTTTATAAGGCATATCTGTCATGACCAAACTTTTACAATGTCCAACATTTTTTTTGAAAATGATGTCCTACTTCACATTGTAGCCCTTACAAGCTTAAACCCTGTTTACATTTTAAGCAGTTACACATGTGTAACAGTGATTTGTATGGTTTATGTGTGTAGAAGTAACTTGCCGCTCAATGTCCTATCCAAATCATGAGTCAATGCTCAATGGATAATATGTATTTGGATGGATTAAGTTGTTCAGTACCCACTACCAGTCCACCCATACACAATAGAAAGATTTATTGGTCATGGTACTGTTTGCACAAAATGTATTACTGTCAATGAGAAGAAATATTGGCTCAAACGTTTAGATATTCCCTACAATTTACAGAAGCTACCTCCTGTATAAAAAGGGGTTGCTTGTTGTCATAACATGAGTTGTTTTAGTCTTCATACACAAAAAGCATTCTGGTTTCAAAGTCCATGCTCACATGTTAAAATTTGTGTCTTGAGTGTTTGTTGTATGTTGTATCATAGGAGCTATTTCCTAAAGCACAACATGTGAGGACGCACTGTATCTTTAGTCACCTTAATGTGTGCAGCTGTACACAGTTTAAAACCATGGTCATCTTTGTGTGGCAACAGTGTATGGCGAATACACAGGAACTATGCACTTCATGTACTGTAGAACTAGCAAACAAGTATAATCAAACTACAAAGTGCAAAGTATTACTTGTTTAAAGTATAAACAAGTGTAAGTACATGGTAAGTACAAAATAAAAGCCAACTTGTTGTGAAGTGTAAAATATTTTCACCTTTGTGGAACAGACTGTGGGTACATGGTTAGCAATCAGGAACTTCCCACTGAATGTAAAGTGTAAAATCATCTTCACTTTTTTGTATCAATAAGATACAAAATTAAGATGATAACCATCTTAATCAATTAAGATAATCATCACCCGCCACGGAATGAGTAACAAAGTATCGTTTGCTTTAGCAGTTTCTCATTTTCATTTGCTTCTACTTTCGCTTTTAGTTTTCGGGCACTAATTGCTCCCTGCACCCTCCAAGGCTTCAAGGTAAGGGCCCATTCTTATCTTTGTCCCTCTGCTTGGGTGAAATGAGCCACTCACTGCTGTCAACACCGCAGAGACACTCACAATCTTTGTTCCCTTCTAAAGACTCACTTTAGACTGTGTCTGCAATCCGGCAAATTGGTTCTGTAACTTTAGACAGACTTTAGAGCCTTTAACCTCAGAATGAGAACTTTTTTGTAAACCGGTGAGTATTTCATTTGAGGGGGGCATTGCTTTGCATTGCAGCATTTGGTAGTCAGCCAGTAATTATCTTCACTTTGGACGCATTGTCTTGGGATGTATGTATGTTTGAGCGGAAGTATGTCACAGCTGCACACTGCTCCTCTGCAAGAAGATCGGTGACATTTCCACCTCACCTCCAAAATGTGATAAACAATTCTCGCAAAACTTGACTGACTCATCCAGAGATTTTTTTGTTCCAGTTTCGCAGGTCGATGCCTATATAACAAAAGTTTCAATATTTATGTTAAATTTGAAATATTTATTTCCCAGAAATGCAGTTTAAAAGGCTGTAAAAAAATAAAAAAAAAAAAAACCTGTCAAAGATGTAAATGTGAGTTCCAACTCCGTGTCCACGTTTTCAAAGGTACTACGAAGGAGTCTTAATTAAGAGGTGGATTCGCACCCTTTTCTGCCCTCAGAATATTCAGATATTTTACTTTTATCAAGTTGCTCAACTGTTCCATTTTATTAATACTTCCAGTGGTAATTTGCGTATGATACGGGCTTTTCACAGCGATGTCTTAGATAGACCTTTCTTTCACTCCCTTGGGAAAAACTGCAAAAAAGTATGTTAGCGTGCTGTCCATCTCTGCTTTAAACAAGTATAACTTTCTCCCCATGTTGTATCCCTCGCATGTGTTCCATATCTACTACTGTTATGGTCATGATTATATCAAATGAATAAATAATGAGTCCTTTTTTTTTAAATTATTTTTTAAAATAATGTACCCGTTTTGTCTTTAAACTGGCCTTCACCATAACAAGATGTTAACACATTGGAACGTATTACCATAATTACCGTATTACCAGTAATTACTGTATTACCCTCCAACTCTGCCGCTGTACCTCATTCAGTAGTTCATGTGTTACAAGCTTACTTCCCTTTCTAGCTACAGTCAGCAGCTAGTCCACAACCTATACTTCCAACAGGGAAGAGAAAGATAATTCTGTGCCCAGATTCATGAGATTAGGTCTGAGTGTGAGTGTAACGCAGTCACAAATTATGATGTGATATGTCTGTCCCAGTTTTTTCATCCCTTTGGACCCTTGTATGATTTTGTGCTCTTGTCTGTCTCACCAATGTCCATTGTAAATTATGAATCCTTTAAATTCATATTTAACAAATTACTTTCTTACAGTGACTTGTGTTTCCATGTGAAACAAATACATGCTCCAATACTATATGGAAATAATTTGGCAGGCTTGTCAAATATGTAATATAATATTTTTTTAAACATTGTACATGTATCATGCTATGTGGATGTGATGATATCTCAATACAGGCTAACATTTGTTTACAAATTTTGCCTCTATAGTTTTTATTGAAGTTCTCTTCACAAACATGACTTTTCATTATCGAAAAGGAGGCGGACAAATTGATGTAAAGCAATATATTCAAGGGTATATTATACATTTATTTTGTAACAGTTGTGCAATACAAATATCTTTGCAGATTATCTCAAATGAAGCAGCAAACTACATCTCGCACATTTTCTAAACCATCATAGAGATGGAGTAATTAAGTAACAACAGGACAATAGCAGCATCCCACTGGGGATATAAATCAAAGACTTTCAGGTTCACAGTTCTGTGCCCTGGTCACCTCTCCACACTGCTGTGTATGAAAAAAATTCATTCATGGAAAGACAAAGGCATTTCAAAGGCTCTCTCCCCAAGAGACACATAACTACAATTACATATGAAACAATTAATTCCAATAGATTTATATTGCGTCATGAATAACACCGATAAATACAAAGCCATTCTTGAGTGATCACCTTCATCCTCTGGTGAAGCATTTCTATCCTGATGGGAGCGGTCTCTTCCAGGATGACAATGCCCCCATCCACGGGGCGCGAGTGGTCACTGAATGGCTTAATGAGCGTAGAAACGATGTAAACCATATGCCATGACAGTCTCAGTCACCATATCTGAATGCAATTGAACGCTTATGGGAGATTCTGGAATGGTGCCTGATACAGCGTTTTCCATCACCATCAACAAAACCCCAAATTGTAAATTGTGTAATTATGTAATACCTATTTTTCTCAAATGATTATAAAACTATTGCAATTATACAATTTAGTACTAAAACATCTATATGTTAGTATAAACTGTCTTACTGCTGATAATGTGTGGATGAGTGACTTCAGCATAGCGGTGTGTATTCATTTCTATTATCTGAGGTCTGACAAGATAAGATGACTTGGTAAGAAAAAAGCATAAAACAAGTGAACATGCTGCAAGATCGTGCTGGAGTTAAAAACAGGTTATGCCTTGCAAATTATTTTATCCTACTGAAAAAAATCTTTGAATTCTTCCCCTAAGGGTGTATGCAATTTCTTTATTCTTAGCACTAGTCCACTACCCGCACTAGTCTTTGTAAAGTAGGCTAAATAACGTAGAGGGTATTTTAAATTGATACAATGATGTCAGCACTGCCCTTTTTTCCCTAACTTGTCCAGACACGGCTAAACAATATCAGCTTTATATTCCTATCAGAAGGTCTTAGGTAAAATCTTTGTGAATATGAATTGTATTTGTGACCTGGCTGCAGGCAGAGTGAAGCCACAGTCCTGCAGACGATATTAGCATTCTGTCCAGGAGGCTCGTCCTTGGGGAAGCCTCCTTCAGGGTGCAAGGACCACGTGACCGCGCACAAAGTATTGATTCCAGTTAAATAACCTTTGTGCCAGCCCATGGCGGTGCTAGCCGTGAGGGGAAGACAGCCAAGCAAAACAATCCAGTTAACACCTGCGGAAGAGTCTACCCAATTACCCAGGATCGCACTGCTTAAAGGGAAAGACCGGACACGTGGAACAATAAAACATGTATGAAACCTATTGAACCAAATTATACCTGTTCAGCAAAGGGAATTGTGTGAATGCATGAATTCATGGGGTTATTTAACACCATTTTCACATGATGATGTAGTGTTATGAACAGACAACACACCTTCCAGTTTTACACTTACACTTATATTATATAATATATTATATTATATAAAGTGTATTTATTATATTATAATTTGTTTATAATAACATTTAAACAACCAGGGATAAGGTCATTTGATTATGTGGAATAATAATATTGTCCCATAATATTGTCCCAAACAGCATGGCTAAAATATGCTGTCCTTAACATCTTTATTCCCTATTCTCCTGAAATTTGGAACGGTCAATCGCTGGTGCGTCCCATCGCTACAATATCTGGGGACTGAATTTGGGAGGTGCATACTAGCGTGTGCCTCCTCTGACATGTGTGCCATGAGCCGCTGATTCTTCCTGCTCTGTAATCCAGCAGCTGTTAGTGTAGCAGCAGACCACATGCAGGCCTATCATCATTATTGTGTAATGAGGCAGGAAATATCCTGCCAACCAAAACCCTCCCTGCCTCAGTGATTGTGTCACCCATTGGGATTCCTGGCCAGAGTTGGCCCTGACAAGGTCCTGATTTGATCCGAGCCATGGGTCACATCACTACAATAGGATCACCAGCTTCAGACGGACAAGCAAAATAATGGTGTGCCGAGTGCCGATCGCACTGTTTGAATTCAAATTTAATGAAAGGAACAACTGTTGTAATTCAGTACTGCTCATGTTTATATTTGTTCTCGCTTTATATTCATGCATCTCTATGCTCATCATACCATTTGGTGAACATTCGTGCCCTGTGGATGGGGGCGTTGTCATTCTGGAAGAGACCACCCCCATCAGGATAGAAATGCTTCACGATAGGATGAAGGTGATCACTCAGAATTACTTTGTATTTATTGGCATTTACCTACCATAAACCATGCCAGGACAATGCACTCCACACCATAACAGAGCTGGTGGGAAACCGTGGGAAACACCATGGGAAACAAGCGCTCGGCCCTGTAGGTTTATTTTGGTGTGCATCACACACGTACTCGTCCGCTTGTTGAGAACAGGGTGAAAGATGACCCTTATGACTAGAGATGCACCGATTGCGATTTTCTTGGCCGATTCCGATTTCCAATTTTTGATTAGTCTGACTTGCCGATACCGATTTTGGCCGATTCCGATTTTTTTTCTCCTAAAAACAATAATTGACAACTTACACAAACATTTTTGTAACTTTGCTTTAATAGAAAATTAAGATTGACAATTCTGAGGTAGGTCAGAAGCATGAGGTAGGTCTCACTGAAACACATTTCAAAATAAAAAAGTGTTCCAGGTTACTGGACAGAGCTTTTCTTTTTTGTGCAAATTAAATTCAATGATGAATAAAAAGAGAATCCAACAACAGTGGCATGTAGCCTTTAAGTAATAAATAAAAAGAAACAAGAGTAGTTTAAATGTACTGACATGGTGACAGACCACTAGTCCGAAAATATTTATTTAAAATCTATCTAACGTTATATTCTGATGACAGATGACACAAGCCCTTTTTCCATTAAATAATTATATGGCTTCAACTTGATGTGCATCAGAAAGTTATTGCGACAATGCTAATGGAAAACAGGTTAGTTCGAACCTATGATGCGCTAGACTAATTTGTTTGCTAGAGGTGGATTAGAGTAGATCCCAATTCTATATAGTGCAATGGAAAACACTTGTAGCGATATAAGGGCGGATGTTTCAGTTGCGGAGCTTGTCAAAGGCATTGAAACAAGCCGCTCTTCAGCAGAATTTCGTTATTTGCGTGAGTCAGGTAGCCTAACGACTACGACTTTAACTAGCTTCAAAGCCTAGATAAAAATGTTTCAAACTAGGAGTAATTGGAAAAAGGCGATGCTTGCTGTTTCTGAGTTTGTTTGATAGTGGAAACGCACAGCTGTGGTTTAGCTAGAAATCGTTAGATGAATTTATCATTAGGTCTAATAAGTTAGATTTGTATGAGTGAATAGCACTGTTTCATAACGTCACTCATTAGCGAACATAATGATTTCAGTGCAATTCAGTGCTTCAGCAGGGCATTATTACGTCAAGTGTATGCACTACCACCATGTTCTATTAATGGAAAATGGTTCAGAGGAACCGAACTAGCGCAACGAAGTTAATTATTAATTAACCCGGTACCTACGGTACTGTAGAAAAAACGAGTTGGTCAACCTAAATGATTAGGTTGGTCGTTCGAACGTTTTCGAGGTTGTTCCGCCGGCTTATTTTCGATTGACATGTATGACAAACTGAAAGCTTTAAGTGTTCAGCGCTGCGCTCATCTGATCTGTCTGCATTGGCTCACGGGTACGCGCACGTCACGTGAAAAGAGGGGGCGAGAGCCAACCGGCGCACAGAATCGGCTATGTGGAGTGATCGGGATCAAGTCACCGATTGAGGCCGATCAGCTGAAAATCGGCCATTTCCGGTCAGAGGCCGATCGATCGGTGCATCTCAACTTATGACCTTTCTTCACTGCTCAGTAGACCACTGCCTGTGTTCTTATCACCAGTTTACTTATAAACATGCATTTCTAGGTGTGATAAGGGGTTTATGCACTGCAATCTGACCATAATACTGCTTTCTGTCAAGTTCTTGACAGACTGTTCTTGATGAAACTGCCTGCTCATGTCCTAGATTGATATATGTCAACTGATTCAGAGTTGCTCGTCTGTTTTGCCTTGCATCTCAAACCAATGCACAGACATCATGGTCGAGGAGTATGGGCTTTCACAGTTGCCCCTAGTTTATGATGTCTTTCCCTCAGACTTCCATGACAACATCACCTTAGCCACTGTTCCTCGTAAAACATCAGCAATTTGAGAAGTCTTCATCACTGAAGCTTTTTTTTACTGAAGCATAATTACAGACAGGAGTTTTATTTCTTCAGAGAAACAGACTATTTTTATACTCACTAATCTGATCAATCTGTGCTTGTGAAAAAAACCAAAACATGTTAAATCAAATTTAAAAAAACTGAATTTAATAGTTGATTGAATCCTGGTATACACCTTTATTGACCAGTCCAAGATAGATTACGGTTTGTGTGGCAAACAACTGTATTGCAAGATCATTGCGATGTACAAGGATCCATCAGGAACATTAGAGAAGGAGAAAGTGTCACAGCGACTCAGGGGGGGATGATAAATTATATATAGTATTGGCATCAGAGTCAGTCAAACTCAGTTTCAGAGAAAAGCGAAGCAGTCAAGCCAGAATTTCAATGTGGGATGGATTTATTTCCTCCGGCCGTCTTGCCACGTTCGCAAAGGAATTGATCAATCAGAGCAGAACAAGAGGAGGTTTTTTTGACGTGCAGAGAGCACTAGAAAGGAGTTAATTACCCAATTGTCCATATACCCTGTCTCCTTGAATGCCTCCTTGTTCATTGTTTCCTCTCGTGTGTTCCCAATGATTCCGCTGCCTCTCCATTTGTTAGTTTCCACTTCAAAACAAAAGCTCTCGCAATGGTAAGAGACGTGATGGAAGTAATCCCTCTGCAAACAATGCAAACTCAAATTCTGAGCACTGCGGTTGATTGTACTCATCGCATTTATCACTTGTAACAGAAAAATACATTTCACTCTCGTCTGTGCCAGCATAACTGATAAGAGATATGTTTTTATTGCAATCCTTTGCTTGAGATACCGTTGCACAATTTGAGGTAACTGTACACATCCAGCAATGATAAGAATATCAACGGTAGCCAATGTCACTGGATGTCAGCATATTCATGGCTTTTTTAGAAATGAGAGACAATAGGATTTTCTCATGGGTTCCAATAAAACTGCACTTTTTCAGTCTTTTTGACATTTGTTGTCTGTGGAGGATGGTTCCATTGTCTAGGAATGAACAACTTTCTTAATACATTTTTAAAAAAAATGTTATGCTAATTCCCCTATTTTACCCCGATTTGGAATGCCCAATAACATTTCTTTCATTTCTTTGGTGACCACAGGACCAAGGTCGGTATGCTTTTGGCACAGCATAGTAGGCAAGCTCAGTTCAGAAACATCAGACATAGACAGACGTCAGCATCATCACACATTAGACACAATGACTAGCAAGACAATATTCACAGACAGTCACAAGATCGTATTCACAGACAATATTTACAAGATTGGCATACGTGCTTAAGCGTATTCTTCTCATTGCAACCTCTGCTGTCAGTTCGGGAGAGTTCACAAAGCACATGCTCTCCTCCGAAACATGTGATGTCAGCCGCCACTTCATTTCACACTGAAGTTCAGAATTTAAGCTCGCACAGACAGGAGTCGGAAAAAGACACTTCATGTGCAGCTTCACACCAGAAAACCACAGGCGCCCGAATGACCAGCAGGGCTTCAGTCCCTCCCTGGGGGAAAATTCCACCAATTATGTGTCGCACCGCGGGGTTGCTGGCCACAGTCGGCACTGGCATGGTTTGGATTCAATAACAGACTGTGGGGCCCATCCATAGACTAAAACAGTACAGGATGAGCCAGCAAACCCCATATGTTCTCTTTTTAATTAATACTTTTTTACCCTTGAATTGCCATATACCTTTGATTTCTAATCTATGTGATTAGACAGCAACGAGCTAATCATTTTATGTACAAATTAAGTAAACCATATTCTTTTTTCCTGCTCCAACAGCTCAGCAATTGAAGTAAAATCAAATAGCTCTATGGAACCTGGCGTCAAACAAGTCTTCCTATATCTAGCTGTTGATGTATTACAGAAATCATGTATATTTTTGGAACATAAACATTTACAATTATAACGTAGTATCACACTACTATGAAAGGTAATGATGGTCCTATATTGTGTTTATGGTACAATGGCCAAAAATTGATCAAATTGCATCACTGGAATTGTCACAAAGAAGATTCTAGAGTACATTACCTGGAGACAATGTTGGGATATGACATCACAGAAAGAGCAATGACACATTGTCGACAGAAAGGAACTCCCCTAGTGCAGTTTTATAAGGAATGAGAAGCTATGCTTTTCTGTGGACAGAGAGATTTTCTAACACCTTATAATTCAGGCACACCAAAGCAATGGTCTCTGACGAGCCTGGACTGGTGATTCTTGGGGAATAATTATTATTCTGTACAGTAGGGCTGACAGGACTAATGCATTCCTTCCTGAATCCACCCTGTGTTTGCGCAGGAATAATGAAACACACTTCATACAGGGTGGTGAATCAGCCTTTTCTGCTGTAACCTTCACAATCCAAGGAGGAAAAAAAAGGGCTAATGCCAAACTTTGTCCATTCAAAGTCTGCAAACAATTTATATTAAGGCCACAGTAGGGAGAACACAGTGTTGAAAAACTAACAGCCTGAAAACGTGCTGTCACCTTCGTTTGTGAATGTCTATGTAAGGCCTTCAAATGGGGCCTCTCACGTAGTCCAGTGGTTACAACATTCGACGGTGGCCACGGCGGAGCCAGAGTCGGCTTTGACTGGGAGTGCCACCAGGGGCGGCGATTGGCTGTCCTCCCCAGGGAGGGGGGAGGGAAGCAGACAGGATGTTCGCTGCACACAGGAGTAGCTCTGGAGTACCGGGTTACGGTCAACGGCCTGACGAGTGTCGTCTCGGAGGAGACGATACTTCACCTTCACAAGGAGAACACAGTGGTGAGAAACAAACAGCCTGACAGCATCCTCACCTTTATTTGTGAATGTCTATATAAGGCCTTCAAATGGACGGTTTCTTCAATAGATTTTTATAATAGTTCTAGGTGGTTCTTTTTTGCAGGTCAAATTCAGAGACCACTCCCTACGCTGTTTCTGTTCTCTTCACACAAAAGCTCAGGTGGGACACAAGTTTCGCTTTTCCCCTTTCTCATTGGCTTAATGGTTAAGGCTGTTTGCGAATTAGCTGGCCAAGTTTGGAAATTTAGAATATGAGAAATGATTATAGCCCACTGTACATTTGTACATAACAAACTTGCACAGCAGACCTGCCTAATTTCCTTCTGTGTTTTTGGCTGACAGGTCAGGTCACCTGTAGTCACATGTTATATTATTGGCAGTTACATATTTTGAATATCTTGTGTGTAGAATTTGGCCTAGGAAGTGTTCTTGAAGAAAAGTCCAGAGGTATTGATGATTGCTGGTTTACTCAATGAAATCAGTGATTGAGCCATTGTGTGTCACTGTGACACTTTGACCTTCCTAATGTCCATTGGTAGTGTCAACCACTGTATTATTGACTGGTAACCAAGCAGTGAAGTGATTAAACTGCTAGGGGTAGCTACAGTTACTCTCTCAAAGAGTATCAATCTTGTAAATTATTTGTTAAATCTAGTTAACATGCAGAGCTAAGAAATCTCTGTTTTGACAAAACTCAGGGGACCTTGGTGATTGTAATCCCATGTGAAAATCATTTTAAAAGGCGATTTGCCATAAGTAATTTGCCTTCCACTAAGACACCAGACTGGCAGTCATAGGTAATCACTTCAGTTGTCAAGACTGGAACCCTGCTGATTTTGCAAAGATGGCTGTACTGCGTACTCTCTCTCTCTCTCTCTCTCTCTCTCTCACACACACACACACACACACACACACACACACACACACACACACACACACACACACAACTTCACTTTCAGGTTGAGACGAAGCCTGCTCCAGAATGAAGAAAGTGATACAGAAAGCTGTGGTTTTTCTTTGGATGTTAAAGTATGTACAGCGGGTTCACCCTGAGATGCCATTTCATTGCCTTGGGTATTTTTTTTTTCCCCGGCACAAATTTAATTGGACATCTGCCTTACATCAAGCGCAGTGCACACCTATTCCTTGGCATAATACGATTTTCATTGTGACAATATGGGTGCAATTTATTGGTCTCGGAGGACAGTAAATAGAAAGCGATGCAAGTCAGTTGAGCTTTAATTGCACTGTCAAGAGCTGTGCCCTTCCCCAGACACCCCGGCAGGCAAGCCACTGTGCTCCTGGGCGATCTGTACACCCTGTCAACGTCCCTTTCTCCATTCCCATATCAGTGCCCCCTTTACTATTTCTGTCTCTGAAAACTGAAATGGTATGTACCATAGCTGATTGTCTGAGAGTGTGTGTGGGTGTGTGTATGTGTGTATTTGGAAAAAAAATGAACTGGCTCAGTCTATAAAACAACAATAAATCAATAAATTCATGCAGACATTAAAATTAATTCATCGGTTTTTCATTTAATATTACCGCATACAGTACTGTCTGTGACATTGCCACCTTCAAAGTCAATCACACCTCTTGGTAATGGATGTGTGCTTACATAAATGTATTTAATATTCTCATATTCTGTGGGTCCCAAGATCCCATTTTCCTCCATTTATTGTGAAACTACTGTTGACTGGCTGTGAAGAAATCAGAATTCTTTTACACTCACATGCACAGTGATCAGTGAATTATATAATTGAATGCAGGCTCTCCTTCATGAATATTGATGAGGTAGAATAAAACTTTGGATAAAAAGTAAATAAATAAATTGTCTTTTTTGGCAAGCAAATCCATCAATAAATATAAAAACAGCACTAGAACTGTATTTATTTTAGAAATGTTATTTTATGTAAAGAAAATGGGTAAATTATAGCAAATTATGAAATTTTGATAATAATCAAAGCTAATAAACTGCAAGCTAACTGTGACACATCACTTGTAAGACTAAATTTTTAAAGAATACATACTTATTGTAATACATTAAAATTGCAAAATATTTCTTTGAGACATAATGTTTATTAAGATCTGAACCTACTAGCATGGGCTAGGCACCCTTTTTCCCTTTCTTCTTAATGTTCTCCAGGGTTGGTGAATGCATTTGGGGGAAATTCCCCCAACTAGAAAGATAAAAGTTTTACCCAAAACAATTTCTGACTGACATCTTTTCTTTGGAATAATTTTTTTGTCTTTCTCCCAATTCAGTGGCCAATTATACACTCTATTTATTTCAATTTACCCTCCCCACACGAGTCCGACGCTCATCTCTACAAGGCAAGCTTATTCTCAGAGAGACGGAATTCGCCCACCCATGTTCTGGAGACACCCTTACGTGCTTCACGGCGGACTCGAGATGGCTCACCCTCCCCCCTCCCTCTGGGGCGGATGACCAGGGCCGGTCAGGTAGAGACGGGTTTCGAACCGCGTCCCTGATCAGCAGCAACACTTGTATCGGACCAGCCAAGATCCGATGCGTTAGACCACTACGCTACGCTATCCACCGCCCTAGTTTTTTTTTTTTTTTTTTTCATAATCTGATATAGGATATAGCTTTAAATGGCAGGCTGTTCCCTAGCAATAACTGACCTCCCCTGAACTTAAACTTGGCTAAATGTCAGCTCTGAATCTATAGCACCATAACTAGCTCATAAAACGCATAAACGCATTAACGTTTGATTCATCCCGCAACCTAGGTTTTGATACTAAGCTGCTACAGTACATTAGATTTGATCCTGCCTTTATTGGTCATAGTCTACAGATTGTGCAATGCCGTACCAAATATGATAGCCAAATGCATTTCACAAGTCAGTAGCTTTTTAGAGCATCCGTTCATCCGTCGAACATTGGCACATTTAGCAGGGGCAGATTGTACAGCGCATTGTGAGCAAATCGCTTATCACGGCTCCCAGTCCCTGGCCATCTCCAGCCATCACCAATATTATAACAAAATCTTATTTTTGAATTCATTTCCACACTGTTGCTTTTTTTCCCATGTATAGTTAAGCCACAGGTCATAAGCGATACCCACCATGGCTATGGGCACACACTCTCATCCATCTTTTATGATTGAACATGAACAGGGCCGTCTTTGTGGGGGGCAACCGCTGTGACTGCCCCAGGTCCCGCCCTTCCCCGAATAATAATCATCTCTATTGCTATTATAAACAATGGTTGCTAAACAGTTGCTAAGTCTATGATGTCATTGCGTTAACAGCTAGGCCTCGCATAGGTGGACTCACCCCGGGCCCCACCCACCCCTTGAAATGACCCTGGACAGGAAAGGATCATTGCCAGGTTCCCTTTTAACTGCCACCCGGTTGGGGTGACTTGCAATCTCATTGAATGGCGCTCAGTGCACACTTGACTGTACCATCCAATTAGCATTGGGGTAGAGGGTCCTAATACTCTTACTCTATATGATAGCATGCGAGTAATCTGAGACTACTGGTGGATAAAATTATTTGTAATGCCCTTTTTAAATTAATTTTTTGGGTGGACAATCTAACTATTTTCAGGATTGTGTATGGAACTTGTGTATGTTAAATCATGACTATTTCACCTTAGATGAAGGGCATCTATGTAAATAAATGACAATGATACATACTGTCAACTCCAAGATGATTCACACCCTGAATAAAGATGAGCAAAAAAAGACTGTATAAAATAAACAGTACAGATAATGAGTTATATTGTATGCTCAAAAAACTGATGTTCATTTATGATTCCACTGCTGTGTATGCAGAAAATGTCCTCTTCCAGAATTTTCTTCAGATTTGCTTCCATGAACAGTTCTATCTTTCTGTGCATGCTCACTCAGCCAGGGCGGTATTAATGGAGTCATTATTTTTTGTCTTAATGTTTTTTTTTCTTCTATTTTATCACGCTGCCAGAAGACCGCAGGTGAAGCGATGCCATTTTGCCTCCTTTACCCAAGTACCGAAGACTGAAAGCAGCTTGATGTTGCCTATTGCATTTAGTATGCAAATTAAAGTTCAATATGGTTTATCTTAAATAAAGAGCACTAAGAATACAATGTAAATCATTTATCAAATATCGTTTTTTTTTGCAAATTGCTATAATTCATTAAAAATGTGTCAGTCCACTCGAACCTCTTGAACCAATAGCGGCCATGACTGGCCACTTTGGAGAATCCTGTAATGTGTGCCACAAGCCTTGTTCAAATGACAGTAGGTCTGCGTATTTTCCCTTATAATATTAACATGTGTGTGTGTGCGTGTGAGCATATGTGTGTGCGCATGTGTGTGCGTGCAGGGTCGACTTAAGTCAAAAGTAGTGTAACTCATAACCTGGAGTGGCAGCATTAACAAAGAATGACTACTTCACAACCCCCCACCCTGGTAATGTCTGAATATGAAAACATGCCTTCATCAGAACAACTTGTCAGTTACACACAGTAATTAGTAATTACTACGCAAATCTAGTGAAGCATTTCTTCTTTTGAGGCAAACCAATGCACAGGCCATGATATTTTTAATGGGTTTTAACGTACATTACTTAAAATAATAACATAACAGATATCTTTTAAGTCCGTAGTTGTGGGATGCGGGACCCTCACCACGCCCACAGGAATATTCTTCTTAAACAAACCTCTTTTACCACTGCGCCACAGGTGCATGACCATCTCTTGCCACAAAACTACGGGAATAGACAAGCGGACACGCCTTAATGCCTTCGTCCTGGATTAGCGCCACTGTCTGCACACTGCGCTTTGACAAACGAAACTAGAGCCCTTTGTGTTTCTGCAGCGCCTATCGCAGAGCCATGTAACAGGTGAAACCAAATATTCTCTGCCACAATGCATTTCTCTTTTAGTGAATATATTACATAATTCTAGAAAAGGGGATGCTATATCTCAACACAAAATGCCATGGGTAAGGTCTGACAAACCATTTGTCAGTGTATAATAACAGAACTAAACAAATAGGTGAAATGTCCAGAATGGCGTGTGATTATATAAAGGAAAAACAGGAGCACATGCCGGGTCCCTGTCTGGTTGCATTTCAAAACACCATAACTGCAGATGGAGGTGAGATTCATGGCAGACACAGCGGATTCGGCTTGGCTAACCCAGCACTCACTGACAGGTGACTTGCTCTCAGACCTGGGTCAGATCATTGTTCTATCAATTATTATTATATACAAATCTTCCTCCATATGATTGTACGTTTTGGTGAGTAACATGGCGCATTGAAAACTGTCAGGGATCTGCAGTGTTTTCACATTTTAATAACATCTAGAGAGTTGTTGATGTCCCGGTTCAACTGTATTGAAGGTGTATTTGACCAAAGTCTCCCTGTAGTGGCTTAAATAAAACAGTTGACATGCAAGGTAGGGTGCCATTTCTCAAAATAAACAGATGGAATTCCCAAGATTTGACAGAAAATCTGCAGACTACTCAGTTGGTATCTTAACGGTACTTGGTAGTTGTTTATTTTTCATCCCAAAAAATGTGATTGTGATTCAGTTTAAATAGTTGGCAATGTGGCCACATTACAAACTGTAAGAGTTTAAACTCATCTACAAAATGAAGGATGATTCATTGATGCCTACTGCAGTTCCACTGTTAATGGCAGAATTTTTCAAGCTGAATTTTTAGCCTTTTGTTTTTACATTTATTGAAACTTAACACCGAGTTACTTTTGTAATGTCTAGTCTTATTTCCAAATATACACTTTGCAATGAGTGCAGCGTTCTGTTACTTCTAAGTATGCTTTCTACAGAAACTATGCAGGTCTATGAAAGAAAAACGACATCTGTCTTTGAGCTACAGGCATATTGCTTAGAGAAGTCAATTATCACTTTAAATTGTTCCTGTTTGTTGCAGCAGGGAATTACAGACAGTGTTGATGGATACTCCCCACACAACCAATTCATTTTTGAGTGGTGTAGTATTATTTCCGAATGCAAGTTTCTCCTGAAGGGAATTTAGCCTTTTATTTGACACTTGAGATTAAAATATATCCCCTTAAACCATTTCTTTATGCTAACACCACAAACTTGTCTCTCACCATTTCAACATGCAATCTGCTCTCGTCTCAAGTTAGCAAATCACCTTTGGGTAATGGTTTTATGAATGTGACAGAGTTTTAAATAAAGTGAATTAAATATAGTCTTGTAGACATTCAACTATTGTAGGCAAGTATAATATCAAGGTTTAGTTCTATGTTTTATCTCCGAAGCAACTAGATAAGGTACACTTTAGCCTTCATTATGCTTTTATAAATTCTACATTACATTCATAATTCATGGCAATAACGCATTAAGTCGCTAGTTCACAAATGTGTGGAGTCCACGAAATGTGTGGTTCCATGGGGTGCAATTTATATTTGAAGAGGCAATAAATATGTTTTTACTATGGATAAAATACTATCCTTTTCACCTTGGTTTATTTTGGAGTTAGACCTTATTAAACCAAGAACGTAAATAACAAACCTGAGCAGACTGTTTTTTACAGTTATTCCCCAGTTTAGAATCTGAAATTGTACCATGAATCTCCAATATGTCATCAACACGTACTCAGTGCATCTGAAGCACATACGTATATTCATACATACAGTGCACTACAGGTATATAATCTTGCAGTTACAGTGTACTACAGGTATCATTGCACAGTAGTACTACAGGTATATAATCTTGCAGTTACAGTGTACTACAGGTATCATTATAGCATTGCAGTTACAGTAGTACTACAGGTATATAATCTTGTAGTTACAGTAGTACTGCAGGTCTACAATCTTGCAGTTACTGTGCACTGCAGGTCTATAATCTTGCAGTTACAGTGTACTACAGGTCTATAATCTTGCAGTTACAGTGCACTACAGGTGTGTTACCACCACATTTTTGGGGGAAACGAATAGTTCCAGTCTTGGATGCTAATTAGAAAATGCATGTGAAATATGAAAAATTGTAAGCTGGTAGTCGTGGAAAAAAAAGAAAAGAAAAGAAAAAAGGGAGACTTCAAATCTTAGGGAGTGACTTTTTAGCCACCTTGGTTCAATGTCCTGATCCTCAAAGTGGGCTGTCCATTGTTTCACTTATCGGAGCGCAGAGAAGAAATTTGCTGTTAACTTCAAACCAACAACAAACGGTGAAATTAATACAATTCTGTGGGAAGTTTAGAAATGGAACACTCTTTGCTCACTGATCAAATCATTTTGCTAGCAGAAAAATACACCATGTAGTTTATAAATGTTTTCTATTTAAAATGGTCTTGTCTAACTTTTCTGAGTCTATATGGATTTCTCTTGATGGATCAGTTTTCTAAAAGCAATATGGAACGAGAACCCATTTTAACGCACATGGGGAATTCTTGTCAGAGACAGCGAAAAGACAGATCATCTAGAGACAATTTGGAGCCCAGTAGGGGACTATAAGCGGCAATCACGATAGTCCCCCTTCAGTCCAACTAGGAGACAAGCTTGGGGAAGGGCCACAAAGAGCATGTAGCCGATCCGACAGGAAACGATACCCACTGTGCCAGGATGCTGCCTGTGCATGCCATGTTGTCGGCCGGATCAAAGAGCTGGGCGTCGAACACAGAGCACACCTCTCTCCTGCACAGCCACTCAAAAGAAGGGGGCGTCAACCACGGAACACACCTCTCTCCTGCACAGCCACTCAAAAGAAGGGGGCGTCGACCACGGAACACACCTCTCTCCTGCACAGCCACTCAAAAGAAGGGGGCGTCGACCACGGAACACACCTCTCTCCTGCACAGCCACGTAAAAGAAGGGGGCGTCGACCACAGAACACACCCAATCAATGGTTGGTCACCAAGGTGATGGAGCGAGACTGAAATCTTGAAAAACAAACGTTAGTTGGCTTGCAAAAAAATCTTTATTTTTATAGTATAATAAATATTTGCATAAGTGTTCAATTGGGTTGAGATCTGGTGAATGAGACGGCCATGCCATATGGTTGACATTGTTTTCTTGCTCATCACACCATTCAGTGACCAGTCATGCCCTGTGGATGGGGGCATTGTCATCCTGGAAGAGACCACTCCCATCAGGAGATAGAAATGATTCACCATAGGATGAGGGTGATCACTCAGAAGGGCTTTGTATTTATTAATGTTTACCTTACTGTCTGCGGGGTTGAGTGGACCTAAACTATATCAGGAAAATTCACCCCATACAATTACAGAGCCAGTAGAACCCTTCACTGTGGGAAACAAGCACTCGGGCCTGTAGGTTTCAGCCATACAGTCCCTTCGGCAGTTAACTTAATACAGACTTTGATGTGTGATAAGTTGTAATTGTGTACGTTACTTCAGGGTTTATATCATGTTCAGTTAACTAATCAGTCCATGGCACTGAGGTGTGTATCTCTCAGGTTAAATATAAAATCGTGTCATTTTCGTAATGGAAATAAATATGTGAAACAAGTTTAATGTGTAAATATGTATTGGTGAGAGACGTGATTAGAGCCGAACATCGTACACACTATGTAAAGCACATTTATCATGCTGTGGATAAGCAGGCAAACTGTATGCAACACCACTGTTGTTAAAACACCAGAGTATGATATATTTTTTGCATTATAATATCTGTACTGCCTGTGTGAGAACCATTAAAATGATCGATAGCATTGTAAATAATTTTGCTGACCTGCCACATAAATGCATGAAGTTCTCAAATATAGAGAGGAAACACAACTCAACCAGTGATACTCGACTACTGCACTTTTAAAAACTATCTTACCCTACCCTATTGTGTACGATTTTTTATTCATGCAACTGCAGGTCCAAGGGTAAAAAAGGTCTGAAATCCCCAAACTGTTTTTGTGAAGAAAAGGTGGATATTTGCATTTAATTGTGAGTCATGAACATGTTAAAAAGCTTCTCTGGCCTTCAGATTTCAGTCAGCAGTTTCTGCTGCTAGCGAATTTAGTGGCAGTACAACATTTCAGCGGTTCTGTAATTAGTACAGCTCACAATATAGCTAACTTTTACAACTGCGCTGCAGGTGTGCTACTGTCTCCAATGTCACAAAATTACCGGAACGGAATGGGACATGCCTTAATGCACCACTGTCCTGAATTAACGAGAGCTTCGTGACATTGTGCTTTGGTGCTTTGACAATGAAACTATAGCACCTAGATCCTTTTTAAGAAAGTCAAGGAAAGTGTCATGTGGTCAATTTGTCTTGGTTGGGCAAATGGACAAAATAGTTAGGGCTGCTGAACAGTAACCATTCACAATAACTCAATCATGAGGAAACAGACTTTCAAGTTGTACCCCAAACAGCAATATATACAGTATATATATATATATATATATATATATATATATATATATATATATATACTGTATATTTAAACATATTTAAACATTGCTTATATAAAGCAAGTGCACTTTGAAATATAGGGCACAGATTTATAGCACTCTGCTCTAAACCCTCTCAAATGCATTTCTGTGCTTCATGTCACATCTGGTAATTCAATAAATACTTTGACAAAATTCAAAGCCATTTTGCAAGGTGACACGGCTCGAGGCCCAGATGCGTGGCTCATTTAAACATCCCAAGCCAGCTGTCCTCTCTTCATGTCCAAGATGATCCAATCAGGCCCAACATCACCAGGATGAAAGAGAACTGGACCATGGACCAACTGCTGAACTGACAGCGAGGGGCCAAATGTCAAACTCCTGTTAGTGAGTGTTCTTTTCACTGAAATCACCTTCCTAACTGGTTTTGCCAGGGGCTTCTTCAAAGGACTTCCCAAAAGTGTAATGCTTTTGATTCACAGTGCTTACATTGTTTAGACTGTTATATCTGTTGTGATTCAAACATTGGCCCCCATGGTCCTGTTTTAATTTGCGATCATTCGCATTCCAATCTAAGGAATATGGCCATTTGTTTGAAACTTGCACTGTTTCTGTGTCATTATTTTTTCCTTTCTCATTTGGTTTTCGGGTCTTATTTTAATCAGACATTATTTCACTGCCTTCTCGGTCCAAGTGGAGCTGGAGGAGGATAAAACACCAATGAGTATAATTTTACGGAGGCAATGAGAACAATATGAAATTCAAATGAGGACACAGACTGAGGCGGCATGGTGGCAGTGACTCAGCATAGCTGCAGAGCAGTGGCCCCTGTGTCACAGCCACACCCAAAGAGGCGAGTGGTGTGGGCAAGGGCATATGTAGATGAGAGAGCCGCAGGTGTGGAACTGTTCTCCACGGACATCCATGTCTCCGAGGATGAGGAACTCTAAGCAGAGGGGATAGGATCTGCTGGAGATGAAGTCAGCACACTGACATCATAGTTTTCCTTTTTGAAAGTGCCATTACCCATTTGTCATTTCACATCCTTGAAAAGGATCTCCTCCATTGAATTTCCCTCCCCTGTCTCCTGAACACTTACACTCCACTGTTCCATACACAAAATAAAAATATCTTTGTTATACTGTTTAATTAAAAGCATATCTACCAGGCTGTATTGGGTCCACAAACTTCAGCTCATTATTTTCTTGTGTGAAATCTCATATTTATGTCATAATACCACAGGGAAACGAGGTGAAATTGCTCTGTTGAAGATTATTGCATAGTGCTGGTTAAAAACAATTTTCCACTTCAATTAGCCACCTTCAAAGTTTTAAACAAGTAAACGATGTTCTTCGATATAATATGATATCATTGTAATGCTTATTCAATTTACTCAGACAAACTCATTTACAAGAGTATAAAAACTTTAACGAGCAGCAAACAGCATTAACAAGTTACAGGACACACATGTATTAAGGTAAGCAAGTACACATACTGATTCAATTAAAACGTAATGAAATGATACAAATAAAATATAAATTATTTAATCATGTTCCACTATCTCACTATTATGAGTTTGAGATTGCAGTTATATGAGTGTGAAATATATCTTCAGCCGAATGTCAATTATTTCCTGAGAATAATCAATCAACGATGCGTGTACAAATGCTATCATCTAAGTAAAACATTCTATGTCAGAGCGTCATCAAGTACTCCATCAAGAGGGACTTACTAAAAGTCTGGAATCTTGCACACAATTTTGTAGTGAGCAAGCCCAAAATAAAGTCAACTGCATGGATGCCATTCACGTAGCTGCTCTTAGGACAAGTGAAATGAGCCTCTCCAATCAGAGACTGAAATGTAGCTAAGTAACAAGGAGAAGAAAGCATGTCTGATGGCTAACTAGGCTGGTAGAACTATTTACTGACCAGCTCGTTGAGCTGATTGGCCCATGTCTTAGGCTGCAGTTAATGTATCATTTTTATAAACTTCCACCACCAACAGAGAAGTATTTTTTATTTTTTTAGTTTGCTATGCTGGTTACAAAATTACCACAGCTTAACAAACTATTTTTATATTGTTCTTTATCAGTTACCAATTACACTGAGTTACTGCTGAGCATAAAACGCTCTCACAATAATGATTATTCAGCTAATGTTCAATATGCCTTCTGTAAATTGAGTTGCCCTCCAGTTTGAAGTAACTCTTTAGGAAAGGGTTATTTATGGTTGAAAAAAAAACTCAAGTACCTCCATATATTATATATTTATGGTGAGAAGAAAAAAAGGTTTCTGACTATACTCACTTGTTTATCATAGCACAGATTCAATATGATTTCCATTCAGTTAATCCACTGTAATTTTTAGTTTCAGGAAACTCATAACAAGATTTGAATGGGAACAAAAATAATTAGACTATTCATAAGGCCATCTGTCTTAGATTGACAGAACCATCCAGTTCTGGAAATTGGGGGTACTGTATCATTATGTCTGTTCATATTACAGCTGTCTGAGACTGATAAGGGAATAAAATGAAGGTAATAAATTTAATTTATGGAACGCCAACATAGAGATAAATCAAAATTACACCCGATTCACTTCCACATTAGTTAATGTCTTTAAAGTGCATGTGCTGCATGTTAGGGTGAATCTGTGCTCCTTCAGCTGTGCTCACAGGTAGAGGTATTAATTCATTCTGAAAACACTAATGATATTTTACAGGAGCTTTGTACTGGTCGCAGGGGCCGTTCTTTCATCGTTTACTTTCATTATTCCCAATATGTCTGTTGGTTTGTTTGTAGTTTGTATTTATACGTTCAGCAACTTCAACAAACAAACGTATGTGGCTTTCATCCTTCTGCTAAGAGTATATGTGTATATTCAAAAATAAATGGTAGATTCCTTGCTTATTATTTCCAAACAATTCATTGCTCAGGCATGGAAAATGCATCGTGTTCACGTACAAATGTGTGCCACACCATATAGGGTACAATAGTTAACATATTTGGAAATGTGGAGGAAATGTTTTCATCTCTAAGTGAGGGTAATTTTTTTTAACAAGGAAACATGCATTAAAAATGACTGCATAAAGCAGATGACGGGCCATTGATATGCTAAGGGCAGGATGCACTGGTCATCAATGTCACTCATCTATTGACATGGTAACAAGTCACAGCCGACAAAGGCGAGGACAGCCACGTCGCCCTCCGTTACATAAATGTAGTATATCTGATCAACGCACATCAAGGATTTTTATATCCCTGCATTTAAAACAGCCAAAGACGCCTGCACTTCTCCAAGTCAACTCCTTTGATTTGCCTTATCTGCTGTAACTTGAGATTTGAATACAACACCTATTGTAAACTACTGTATGTATCAATAGGCCATGACATTGTGCTTATGGCATTCCTCGAAACTAGGGCCTACATTGAAATTGTGGTCAGTGTCTCAGCACAGGAAGATTTTGAACATTCGGTTGTTTTTCCTTTGCTCCTGTAGTCACTACTAATCAGAAATATCTCAGGCTTTTGGTCTGTAATGAATTTTGTTTCTGAAAGAAGCTTATGTGTTCATCTATTACTTTGATCACCAATGATAAACTAAAGCTTTGACTGGCAGAAAGTGCAAAGAGACAGGTAATACCATCACTTAAATATTTCACAAACTACAAAGACTACACTGTGCTACGCTATGCTGGCATTGCAGTATATGGATGACCTCTGACTGTGTAATAAACAAAAAGGATATATTGACTCTAAACAAGTATCCGTATTAGTTTCCATAAAAGCACTGAGCTTTTGATCGACAACAAAATGCATTGCTGTTCTAAACTTGTAATGATTGGATCTTGTTATTCTTGCGCCTGCCACTCTATAGGCCTGACACTAACTTGTTTTAAGTGTTTTCCTCGCCTGCTCCCAAACACTTGAGAACAATGAAGCATGCATACGGAACAACAAGCTCATAAAGGCCGTTTAATTTGGTCCTGGCGTGGCAATCTGTCATATCCCGGCACTCTAACTTTGCCGCCGCTAACTTCTGCTAAAGCCGCCTGACCAGAGAGCCGTACAGAGAATCAATCAGGTACAACTTTCACATGGCCACTTCTCGTCGTATCTGCCCCAGGTAGGAGGAGAGGGAGCTATTTCAGGGGAATCATACTTCTTTCTGTCTCCACCGCTAATGAGATGAACGAGGCGCTGCCTGCTGCTTGACCATGCATGCATAAGGAATCATTGATATGAGGCAGACTCTGGTTTGAAAAAAAAAGAAAACACCCCTGTACGTCCCCACCGGGCCCGTCCTCAGGCATGTTCCCATATGCCTTGAATACTGATGCGTAGTTCTGTATAAAAATGTTTAAACATTTTGAAAGTAATGCAGTTCATTCCTCTGTTTGCTGGAATTCTTAGGCATTTTGCTAGACTTGCTGGTGTGTTGGAGGTGCGCTGGACTTTTTCAGCACACTAATTATCAACAGGAGGCTGGCTCTTGGATCAAGTGAAGCTCATGGATTCGGGCAGCTGCCCATTGCTGTTTTGGAATGTAATCACTTTGGAGCCACAAGCAAATGTAATATGTAAAACAATCTTCATCTTTCAAAGAAATTACATCTGTAAATCTGACAAAAGTTTGTCATATTTATCTTGAATTACATGGTTACACAATTCCAAAGTTTAGCCTGAAACTTTTTTTCCTCTGTGGCCCGCTCTGGGATGGATTGACCTACCTGCAAACATCAGGATGTTTGCACTTACAGGTGGTAGACAAAATAATGGAAACACCAAAAGAAAAAGGAGTCATATTTTGAAGTAATGGAATCTGAATTAAGCTATACCATACCTCCAATCATCTTCAAACTGTACACAGAGATCACTCGGTCCCACAACCTCGAGGCGACTGGTTTTCCCCTCCCTGCGTGGTTGCTCCGCCCAGTGGTGGGGCGGCAGTGCAGTGTAATTGTTAGGGAACTGTTCTTGTATTGTTGCTCTGGTCTGTTAAATGATTGTAATGTAATATAATATAAAAAGGTGCATGTCCACCAGGATTTCAGATGTGTGCATTTAAACAGGTTTCCTGCACAGTCGTCCACAGAATATCAGATTTTATATTCAAGTGTGTTCTTGTGTTTGCTAGCTAGACAGATATATTAGCAACTGAGCCTTCTAGCAAGTCTTAACTGATTTGTTATATATAATTCTGATTTATATATAACAAACCAGTTTTATTTGTTTTTGCGTGCATATTAAGAAAGGGAAACAATTCACAGGTTTAAAAACTAGCCTATTATAAAAACAATATTGAATAAAAAACACTTGATTGTATTATTCAATCAATCAATCAATCAATCTTTATTTTTATATAGCGCCATTTAAAAACAGGTTGTCACACAGCGCTTCACAATTGACATTATTGCTTCAAGGCTGAGGTTGAGGAAAGCTCAGATTTGATTTCATTTGATTTGAATATAAACAAATGAAAGGGCTGATGGATGATAATTTAAGCACTATATTTGATAAGTTAGTGATATTTTTTCTCTTTTGCAACATTATTTTGAGCGAGATGTTTCCAGCCTTATGTGTGTCAATACTGTACTTTAGTGCCATATTAATTTCCGTCTGCGAGTCTGTCAGCAACATGAAATTCACCAGGGACATTATTCAACTGAAGAGAAATGAGGGAACCTCTGATTTTGTCAGGGGATGTCATTATTTATTTATTGTTACGTAGCTTCTATTTATTATTTTCATCTGCTGAAAAGGGCCATAGAACAGGAGGTAGACCAGAACTTTCTAAAGTATACAGGATTTCAAACTACTGTACTATGAGTCCAACAACAACAACAAAACAGTGATGATGAATCTTGTAAACATGTTGAATGTGATATGTTAAAAGGAAAGGGAAACTCATTGAAAATTCTGTGGATGGGCTTATTCTTTGTGTGGCACTGAAAAAAATATTTTGAAACATAACAGCAAATATAAAGTGATGCATTGCTGAACAACAGTCTATTTCCTGCACCCTTGCTCTGATTAGTTTCAGTTTCTGGGGACTGCACAAGGGATTCCTTCTGAATGGAGGTCATACTGGGACTGTATATGAACACCATCCTTCATGTAATCCCCATTGAATATTAGTTATATTTATCTCTCATTCTTTCTATGTTACAGGTCTGGACAGATATTAGATTATAGTATAGAAACCAGTATTGCCATTAGTTAATTTTAAATGAATTTCAAGTTTCAAACGTAGTCGTTCTATATATAAAAAATAAAAATGAGTGATGCCTTGAGCAAAAATAAATAAATGAATATGTACATGATAGCAAAAGCTTGAACAAGACTGCATATACTGTTTTTCCCAAACAAATTGTGAGTACATTTGGAAAAAAATGGTTACTGTAGGTGCAGTTTAAATTAATCCCAAAATAAGATGAAAAACACTCTCCACAGTGAATGAATACATCTTTACAGGTGATTGTGAGACAGAGAAGAAGATACTGTACAGAACATCTAAAAATGATCATTTGCAAAGAATGGTAGATATTGTAGTATGCGGACAGGCTTAAAAGGAAATAAGGGCAGCTAAAAGGTTAAAAGTACAGCGAATGTACAGAATGTTTTAAAGGACATTGGGCCAGATGCAAGACCACTTTTACGCACAAATTAGTACGTAAGTCACTCTGCGAGTGATTTAAGAGAATTTGCCGCATTCACCAATTTTCTCGTATTTAGAATTTTCTCTTAGGTACAAACAAGATTTACGAGTGGTCCAGAGCTGTCATAGGAGTCATACGTACAATTTGCCTGCCGTTCTCCAAAGCAAAACAACTTTGTTTTTGACTAATGGATTGTTTCCATTCTATTTCATTACTTAGAAGAACTGTTGAGTTTGAATATATAAATTACACAATAAATGATAGAATTCATAATGTATAATCATTTTGAGTGTCCTGTTTGACAATTGTAGGCCTATATGTGACTGTTTCCTTTTCAAATTGTAGGATAATATCATTCATAATTCATTAATATAATTATATCATTATCATTCGTTTCAATTGTGGCTATTGAGGCTATGGTATAATACTACAATATCAATATAAACATCTCAAACTGCAAAACGACTTAAATGGCGCACTAATTGCGTTACCATGTGCAACGTCATGGCTTACCTACTTCTTTTGGATGCCCTAGAGCGTCAGGCCCTTGGAAGAGAGCGTGTCTTTAGAGAGCGTGCTGATCTATTTGCAGAGACAGACAAATGGCTAGTGCCACGTTTTTGGTTACCACGGGCTGTGCTTCTACATATATGTACGTTGTTGGAGCTGCAACTCAGCAGACAGACACGCCAATCCAACCCTATTCCACCACTACTAACCACCCTCGGATTCCTGGCCACAGGAACGTTCCAAAGGGAGATAGGGGACAGATCGGTGGTATCCCAGTCTTCTGTGAGTCGTGTGCTTCCCCCGGTCATCAAAGCCCTAATCAGACTATCACCCAGGTACATCAAATTCCCATACACCGCCATCCAAGTACAGATCAAGAGGGACTTTCATGCCATCGCTGGATAACCCAACATCATCGGAGCAATAGACTGCACACACGTACGCATTAAAGTGTGTGTGTGTGTGTGTGTATATGGGTGTGAGTGCACATGCACGTGTGTTGTGGAGTGTTTGTGGAGTTTTGTGTGCATTTGTCGAGAGTGATTCTTGTGTGTGTGGGAAAGAGGGAGAGGGGGTGCACTAAGAGGGTCCGCCTCTCGCCCTCGGTTTTATTTGTGTGATTGAAAGAGAACTCGCACTCGGGCAGTGGAGAGTGTTTCTGGGCAACAGCCCGAAAACTCTCACTGTGGGGAGTGGCAAGTGTCTCTGTATGCATGGGTTGGAGAACTCTGACTGCAAAGTTTGAGTGTCTCAGTATGCATGTGTGGGAAGCACTTGAAAGGTCACTGGATATGTGTGTGCCTGGGGAGGTTCCAGGGGAGAAAGAGGTGCGGTGTCCCGTAAGTTATGATTATTTTAGTTTGTTATTTTAGTTCGTTGTTTTTACCCGAAAGCTTCGCGGCAAGTAGGGTGAAGATTTTGTGTCTGTGTGGTTGTGTTTGTTATATGTTAACCTGCTAGACCGACAAACTACACTCCATCTCCTGGCTGCTCTGTTCCCATCCAGGGTTTGTCACGTGGCGTGTGACAATATGATAAAAATACGAAAATGTTCTTGCATGAGGCCCATTGATATAAGGAATGAAGAAGTACTAGAAAAAGTGCAAAAACTTACATTTTAAGCATTTAGCAGATGCTCTTATCCAGAGCGACTTAAGACAAATAAGGCAGCAGATCCTGATGGCATGTACCCTAGAGTACGTAAGGAGCTTGGGGAGATTATTTATAAACCGCTGACATATTTTATGCAATCCCTAAAAACTGGATAAATACAAAATGACAGGAAGCAACATAGTATAATTTAAATACAGTATATGAGAAGGGTCATTGTACTGGCCCTTGGAATTATAGGCCTTTCAGTTTAACTTGCATCTCATATGAATTGCTGGAATATACTATCAAGGACAAGTTACACTTGTAAAATAATTATATTTTAAGAAAGCACAATTTTTTCAGGAGGAGGTCATTCCTAACAAACCTCCTGGACTTCTTTGAGGAAGCAACAACGTGTTTTCGCTTGAACCAGGCTTATGATATTATACATTTTAAAAAGCATTTGACAAGGTGCCATACAAGAGGCTCATTGTCAGAATGAATTCAATTGGAGTTAATCCAGGAGTAGATTTTCACAATTAAAATGACAAATAATAATGGTAGGAAGGGTCATATCTGACCTAGGTGCTGTGGGCAGTGGTCACCACAGGGACCAGTGCTGGGACCTCTGCTTTTCTTTATTTACATAAATAAGGTATTGTTACGTTAATGTGTTTGTGTCTCTCTCTGTTAGTAGGAAAATAGTTGAATTTGCAGATGATACAAAAGTTGGGGATTAGCAAACAGTTTGGAATCCAAGATCATTTAAACACAATCCAGAAGTGGGCAGAAACATGGCAAACTAGAAAACTATGAACTGATTTTTTTGAAGTTCAGGTGGAAATCTGCCTGTTCTCATCATTATATATGTTATTAATTATATAATTATGCCATAGATTTATCTAGGAATAGGTTTTGGGTTTTTAGGTGAGAGTGAAACTGCATTGATTAATATAAATATGTATTACATATGCACAGACAGGTAAGGAATGTGGATGTTCACCAATGTAGTGACATGCTCAGTCAACTGAATGCTTTGTCTTTACAACAAAAAAACTATTCACTAGACATGCCTGGTTTTGAACTGGTTATTAATTACCATCTCTGTGAAAAGGTGGGCATCATGTTTATATCACCTGTAGTTTGATGAGAATGAAAATACATTGTTAATGCATATAAATAAAATACAGAATTCATACATAGTAAAAACTGTTTTTTATACAGAGACACAATTCGATTTTTTATTTAATAGGTAGTTGTTGGATGTTTTGAAACAAGGCAGCTAGCAAACTTTAGTTTGCAGAAAAAACTCCATCATAGGGTGTTTGTTTTTGAGAGCCATTTTAATTGGCTCATACAGGCAGTGATTGACAGTACAATGTAGGATTCATGAAAGATCATTCCATCATCACCAGTTTCTCCCCTTGTTGTACGTCAGTGTCAGAGAGATGTATTTTATTTCAGCAGCTGAGGCCTTTAACGTGATAGATTCCTTTTTTACAAAGGCATTCTAGGGAGAGAAATCAATTGTGTTTAGTTAGAAAGCTCACATTTTGGGTCTATTTTTTTAAATAACTTACTGCACTAAGATTATATTATAAATAATAATTGTATAAATGATAAATAAAGTATATATAAACAATAATGCACATGAGTACCTGAATAATTTAACATCAGTGCACAACTTAAAACTTTGTTTTGTTGTGAGGATGGCATCGCTCCTATCCTGTTCATTAAATGTTCTAAACCGATGTCACACCTATCCTGTTCATTAGATGTGGTAAACAGCTCCAAAGCTGTGTGCTCCAGCTCTCCTCATTCCTTGACCGAGTTTTTACTGTTACCTGGATATGGATTCTTATATATTATTGTTGTGATTGTTGAGCAACCTTTTATCCCTCTTTACATTAGCTGTGTGTCTGGCACCACCACTTTTTTTACACAAAATGTGTTGCTGCACTTCTATTGAAACAGACCAATATGTGCAAAGTAGCTGGGTACCAAACATATCAACCCAGTTAAGCATGTATAAAATGACAGCAATATAAAATTCTCATGTACAGTATCTGTCATGATATCTCACACATGTTCCACAGCCCTGCAATTTAGCTATTGATATCTTTGTATGAGTCTGGGCAATATCTGAAGCATTATTAAGGACAGAGTAATATAACCAAATACAGATAAGAGGCATGCCATGCGTGAACCATGATCTTTTTCTTTCTTTAAATCGTAAGCTTTGCTAATAAAAGTATACGCACTGTGGGATGGATAAGGAGGGAATCATCATTTCTCCAACGTTTTTCATGGATGAATGTTTGCCCCAATTATCGCAAATCATATGTCCGCTGCTACCTTCCAAAAACCATCCAGCAGTGAACACTGCCAGAACATATGGAGAGTAAATCCAGTGTCTTCCTGATTAAAAACTTCACAAAAATGATCTGTCACAATTTTTCACGGAAAATACTTTGTATTAAGTTGAGTTGCACAATTCCTCTGTAAGATTTTAAAGTGGATGAACAGGTGGTGCTAAATTTATAAATGAGTAAAAATGTTCCACATCTGATCCCATAAATGTATCATGCAATCAATACAATTATCAGCCCCAGATAATAGACATTATTACAGTGAAAATGTCTAAACACCTTAGAAGAAGAGCAGGTGAACATGGGGTGATCGGTGTGTGTACAAAGCCATGCTATAGGTATGGAGATATGAACAGAGCTGTACAGTATATATAAAACACAAGTCTCGGTTATTCAGTATAAATTAATTCAAAGGGGTTTCCCTCCAGAGATCAAAAAAGCATTATTCCAAATCAGAGAAAGTTAATAGAAATGATGGATATGACCTCTTTCCTTCTTCTTCCTGAGTATTACAGAATGAGACATAATAAGGTCAGGCCTTATTACAAGTTACAAGTTGAAAAATCCAGGTCAATCAGCATTCCAAATAAATTCCTGATATTCCTCAAAGGTACTAGTAAGTTAAAATGTGTGTAGCTGAAAAGCCAAATAATTTGACTGAAAAGCATGCAGGCTGCTAAACCCCAAACTCTAAGTCTCTAAGATACGTACACACGTTTTTGTGGTTGCAGTAGAACATTAAGGATGTGTAAGATGTGTAAGGATATTCATTTTAGCAATTGATATTATACCATGAAATGTAGAGGTGTAAATTACAAAAAGGTGAGCATCTTTCTGAATCTGCGTGCGTCATATCTTATCAACTAATTGACATTAATAGTGACTACAGGAGTGAGAGTCATGGTGACAGCTTTCATGGTAACACCTGAAAGGATAGATTTCTATATATGGAAATATCTCTGTATTCATTATTCATTTCCCGAACATTGAGTACACATCTAGACATATTAAATATAAATAAAATTATATAATCTACATATAGAGATTGCAATCTTCAGTATAATTCACACTAACTGGGGTTATCATTTAACATTGCCTTATGGTTTGAAATAAAGTTTCACTCTGTAAACCATGACTGTAGAGGTAAACCATGGAGTTGGGTGACCAGTTGCATAAAGAATAAATCCATCACTTAAGATGATTCCCTCCATCTTAGGCATTCTTTACCCTGTTACATAATCGTTTGTCGGTTTTCATAATGAAAAGGGAAAACCTTATATAACTTAAATCAGGCCCAATACCATATTAACTGACTTTACATTGGTGTCTACATTTCTTTTTTCCGCTACCTGTACATCTAGTGTTGAATACAAAATTATGTGCCACCTTCCCAAAAATGGATGGCTTTGAAATGTAGTCAAAGTTTTGGGCTGTCTTTTGTTCATTGTAAAATTAATTTCATTATCAACCAAAAAATGTATAATTACACCGGCAAGCACATTTCATTTTATAAAATGTACGGCAACAGCGATTTTTTAAAAGATAGAAATAAGATGAAATACAAATTAAATATAAAACTGAAGCATTGAAATAAGCTCCTGGGATATTAATAATGAATACAAGATGTACATGATAAAATACACTTCTTAAAACTGACAGCAAAGACATCTTAAAATCTGAAGTTGAAAAATCTGACGTTTGATATTTTTATTTTAAAATTAAAGGGGAGAGACGTGAATCCAGAGAAGGGTATGTCTCTGTTCTCATCTTTTCCTTTACATTTTCCTTTTAAGATACAATCATGGCTATACATTGGTTGTGTAATATTGTTAGTAAAATAGCATAACTATCTAAATATGAATAGGATCATTGAAATGAAAGGGGTGTAATATTCATTGTATATTCATAAAGCCCTTCTACTACCAGACGTGTGACTCAAATACATGGAATTGTGTGAGCTTACATCCGTCTTTTGATTGAAAGGAAAATCAAATAGCCATTGCTTTCAATGTTGCATGTGTAATTTGGCATACGTTAACAGTAGATTAGTTACAAAGCAACAATGACTACAATGTAATATCTATGAGCCAATACCTGCAATATTACAGCAACTCAAGTGCAAATAACACTAGTGAATAAAAGGCCCAAACTAATTGTGTCACAGTGCAGCAAGCTTATCTATCCAGATAGGTAGCACAAGCATTAGCTAACTTTACAGAACAGAGAGAAACTAGCTTCTGCTGTTGTCAAGGTAGCTGAGTCCAGATATATATAGCTACAGTTGTTAACATCTTACATGCAAGGTGTACTTGTCTCCATGCACACAATATATCCAGCTGTGTATCTGATGTGTATTGAATTTGTACTGGCGCACTATGGCTGGTGTCCCGTTTACCCAGGTGGGTGCTGCACATTGGTGGTGGTTGAGGTGAGTTGCCCCTATCATTGTAAGCGATTTTAGTTCCCTGGAAAAAATGCACAATCTAAATCCAATATTCATTAATTCATTAATTCATCCAGCTAATTAGCTAGGGCCTATTTGCATGTCACCATTACAAGCTAATCGACTCTTAACAACAATTTGAAGACCAATGCAAGACGCCTGGCACTTCAAGACAAAACAAATGTATAGGGAATTAAGAGTTGCTCAAGAAGTTGCTCTTAATAAAAATCCTTCGTCCCATCACCCTGCCCCATCCACCACCTATGCACCATCACCCATGCACCTCTTACAAATCCCTGCAACCACGACCATCTCCCTTCAATGCACCACCAAGGGGGAAGAGAAGGAAGGCCACTGTCCTCATTACAAATGAGTCTATCAAACATATGAACCCCATTTGTGGTTAGGCCTTCAATGCTGCACAGTCAGATGGTTATTGTCAGGGTAGGTCTTCGTAAGGTGACTTGACAGGGTATCCACGTGTTATATGGATTCCACCTGGAATGTGTGGCTACTAAGGGTTCTCATCTAGAACCCTTCCGACTTCAGTCATCCGGAACAGTTGCTCAGCTGCCTGGATGGCCCATTGCTGCCAGTGATGTGTGCGAACCTGTCAGCTTGTCAGCTTGACTTAAAAAATAAAATAAGACTACAACTACAGTTGAAGCAGTTGTTGGACTTTCTTCACATTACGCGGTTTCTGAATGAGAATGTGACATTCATTCACAGCACAAAAGCGTTTCTGAGAAGCGAACTGCCAGAATCCCAAGCTCACACCCTATTATAGTTTAGCCTCCGGGCGAGGAAATGTGGAAATTACTGTGCAATATCTCGTGTGCATGTGTGCATGTGATAGACTTTGGGTCTTGGTCTTGGTTCGTGAACCAAACAAAACTATGGGGGTGACATTAACTATTTGCGTTTATTTCAGCCTGATACTGATGCGTGATGATTCTCAAGGTGGAGGTGAGGCCCATTTCCAAAAGGACAGCACCCTCAGACACAACACCCTTTAGACATGTTCAGTGTTTAATGTATTCAATCAGTAAAACTACCAATAACACACAGGCAATTAAGAACAATAGGTGGGAATCTCTGTATTATCCCTGTGTGTGTACTGTGTTACACCTGTGTGTATTATACCTGTGTGTTTTCCAGAAAACCTCTGCTGTAGGTGAATGGAAAGCAAGCGAAAGGGGTAATTGAAAACGTGTAACGTGAAACCAATCATAGCCTGGTCCACGTGTAGCGGCAAATGAAACTAATAAAATGTAAAAAACACAACACACAACAGCTGCATGCCAAAATCGGACTTCTCCCCTCCAGATTCCGCTTTTGGCTTTGGACTTTTATGATCCTAGCTGGTACTGTGTCAGGCTAGAATTGAAGATCCGGGACAAAGGCCTCAGAGAGGTCTCACGCACACCCCTCCACCAAGAGGCTGAGTTCACCATCACGTGTAGTTTCAGGGAATCATTCCCTGCACAGCGCATCCATCTAAATGGCTAAAATCAACCCAATCATGTACTCATTGCGCATCTAATGCAAACTCAGCATCTCAATGTTGTGAAATCTTGTTGTTGTTGAATATATCATATGTATTGTCTTCTAATTGTGTTTTTATACTACAGTGTTTCTACAATTTTCTTAACAGAGATGTTTTTCTCTGTTTCCTGCCCAGGGACTAGAGATGCAAATTAGCTTTATAGCTAACTCTGGTACATCTAAGAATTTATTTGACTCCCTGTCAAATAAATAAATAAATAAATAATATCTCGTCCGACTCCGGTCCACGCTTCCCTCCCAGTTCACTCGGCTTACTGTAATCCTTTTTTGATTTATTTCCTCCAGGCTGGAATCCCTGCTCCACGTCCACTGTCATGAGGAAGTCGCCACCACATCAAACAACACACCCACATGGAACAACATGGACAACGCAAAAAGTAACCAAAAATAAGACTTAAAAAAGGGCGAAAAACTCCTACACACAAACTCTGGCAGGCCAGCTTTGTGTCGTGATGTAGATATTGTTAGCTCATGACCATTTTTTCCAAGGTTTCAGTCACTGAACTTTGTAGCTCTTTCAAAGTCACCGTTAGCTTCACCTGTTTTTCCTAAACAGTTTTAAGCTTGCCCTGCTGCTAATTTTTGAGGCACAGTCTGATCTAGGAAGTGTCCAAGCTGCACGATACACCTATTCACTTCGTATTGATACACTTCACTGTGCTCAAAGGAATATTCATGCATTTCTATAACTTTATCCCCGAGTTGTGTTGGAAGGTAACAGGGTTCCGTAGTCTGTGGTCCGTCTCCTAGTGTAATACACAAGTTATATAATAAATTATATAACTATAATATATATATATATATTAAATGTGAATACTTAGAGAAGATTGTAAAAAAAAAGCTTGTGAATTTAAAATGCACATCCTTATTGTATAGTTCATAACATAATATAAGAATATACACATCAAATCTATACTCATTAAAATGATAGCAATTAGAAGTTTAATGTTGAAAATATGGGAAAAAAATACTTGCCGGCTTTGCTGTGGAGGGATAGGAATTGTTTCCATCTTTGTCTTCCTCTTCCATGTTTTATGGCAGACAGTGACCTGTAGTAAGCCGCTAATAATAACTTATAAACTTTACCTTCAAATGAAATATAAATTAATATTGACTATCTTGCACAACCGTCAATTATAAAAAACATTTGTAGAGACATTTGTTCTCCACGCTTGATCCTGTGATAAAGTTTTGAAGCATCAATTAATAAATTTCTATCAAAGCTGTATTGCATTTCAACAAGTCGCTATAGGGCATGTTCTGACAAAGGGATCCCTGCGGTGCGACCCGATTGCAATTTTCTAAATGCCCTGTGGGAAACACAGGCAAGTCATAGTCAATGCTGAGAAAAACAGACCGTCACTGGTAACACACACCTGCTACCACTGTCATGCTGGGGGCTTCATCTCCCTCAAAACCAAAACTTTATTACCTGCCAAAGAGCCCTGATAATGAAAAGAAGGCACTCAACTGAGACGAAAAAACCCCCCAAAAAACCTTTGTACAATGGTTGGTTTCCCTTATCTCAAGAAGACCCCCTTCTTTTCAAGCAAAATAACTTCCGTTAAACAACTGTAGCCTCTGCATATATTCAGGGAAAAACAGGCAGTTGTGCTCATAGAAAATATGCTTTTTTTTATTGAATCGGTACCATTATAAATGAAGTAATTTCGCAGCAGCCACCTGCCTCTCCTTCATTATCTTTATAATCTTACGGTTTTGGGAATCAGCATGCACCACGGAAGGTTTTATTGCAGGTGCTGTTCCATATATGATTTATGACGAGCACGGGAATCAACAAGCACGGTGTCCTTCAGATCTCCATCAATGCGGTTAATGTGCATCGACCAATTGGAGGCAGGACATGAAGGAAAATAAATAATAATTTGGCTTGTGAGTTTTATTGATGTAGGCTATGTTCACTTGTATCAGCATTAAAAAATGTAAACGTAGCTACCTAGGCAGTGTACTGGTGAACTGCAAACACCCTCCATTGGCTATTTTCTTTGCCCCATCTACGGATTATACATAACATAGTCATCAGTGGTGGATCTTGGCATAGGCAACATAGGCAGTCGCCTAGGGCGGCACGCCGGCACAGGGCGCACGCACACAGCTCTCCATATACAACACAAACGCGCGCTCACTTCAGTCTCACTCAATGCTAGCATTGGGCAGGCATGATGTGACTTTTTCATCCCACTGCTTCTGCTGTCTGTCAGCCTATGAAGTCTACTAGTCCTCAGCTGCTAGAAGCCCGAAGTGGGGGAGGGGTGGAGGTCAATATGTCAAAACTCACACTGTACAGTACAAGTCAATCAATGAAATCACCAAATAATATTGCAACCAAATGCACCCCTGCTCTCTTAACACACACAAGCAAATGGAAATAATATCTCAATAGCTTCTGATATACAGCTGCAATTTTGCCTGGTTTAAAACATAATGATAAATGAAAACTAGTCTGTACACCACCAAGGTGAAATGGTTTAGTCTCTTGACCCTGCATTGATGGGCAATTGTTTAGTCACACAAACAATCGTGTCACACACATTGAGGTACGTTGCCAAAATGAAAAGATCAAAGCCTTCGGGATTTCAGTTTAGAAAAAAGAGAAAATAAGATGAGGAGAAACGGGCCAAAGTATGTGTCACTTACGAGAATCTATCACAGAAGAATAAAATCTGTCGTAACACTTAAATATATATATAGTGCAGGGGAACTGGGGCCTCAGAATACATCCCGCTTAGGACGACAACAAGGCTCGAGCCGCTACTGATAGTTATAGTCGTAAAATCCCCCAAAGTCCATCCATCCATCCATCCATTATCTAAGCCGCTTATTCCTGGTCAGGGTCGCGGGGGGGTGCTGGAGCCTATCCCAGCATGCGTTCCGGGCGAGAGGCAGGAATACACCCTGGACAGGTCGCCAATCCATCGCAGGGCACACACCACACCATTACGGGCAATTTAGACTCTCCACTAACACTTTCATGGGAACCTACCCGGAGGAAACCCACGCGGACACGGGGAGAACATGCAAACTCCGCACAGAAAGGCCCCCGGCCTGGATTCGAACCCGAGACCCTCTTGCTGTGAGGCGACAGCGCTATCCACTGCACCACCGTGCCGCTCCCCCAAAGTCGGTATTGGTATTTTCTGACTAGTCGACATGCCTCTAACATTTAATTCTAGGAATGTGACCCAATTGAAACATTAAGAGACAGTCATTTCCTGCACGATAGCGTGCTGCAAACGGGCACATTTGGGGATCCACTGTGGAACCGCGCAGATCAAAGTCGGGAGGAGCTCATTGAACTGCACCGTTTTAATCTCGTCGTTCAAAAGGAGCTTTCTGCTGCAGCAGTAAATGGAAATTATGGGGGGGGGGGGATTGGAGGTAACAGGAAACTCACGCTGAGAGATGAGAGCATGGCAAACCATTCCTACAGGTAATTAATGGCACACTTACTCCTAATTATAAGCTCCAAGGTTCCCCTGCACGAGGTTGCTGCAGCTGCTCCGCCAGTTCTCGCTGTGAAAAAGGAGGACATAAATTCGGAAACGGTATCAAGCGAGGCACCTGGCTTAGCCCACACCTGTCACGATGAGACCATGCTTCATCCTGTCACTGAATTAACATTCTCCAGGGGATAGAAAATACTCAATTTTCATCTCACAATGCATCCCCCCCCCCGGTGGAAAAGGGCTGGTAGTCTGCATCTATTTTTGATGCTAAATATATCAAATTGTTGTTTGGTTCACCAATACAGACACCTGCCTCCTGTAGTAAAACACAGCATGGCAGATCTAAGAGATTTCCCCAGGGTTCCTCATTCAAGAACAGGCTTGTGACTACGGCTTAATATCATGTCACGATCTCGTGAGGATGATACAGCTTGTCAAGCAGTCACTGCTCTGAACCTGCCTCCCCCGCCCAAATAAGGGAGTAAAAACAGCCAAGGATATATCCGCACTGTCTGAAGAATGAGCAGAATAAAAGGCTAGCTAGTAAAGCTAAAGAAAAAATAGATTTTCCCATTTGCTCAGAAATGTTTATAAGGCTGACATTTTCAAGCAGGGCTGCATGGTGCTGGATTCATTTTTTACATAGATGCCTTTCACCCAACAGTAAATGAGCAGCAAAAATCATTGGGACAAACTATAATGTTTTGTTTTATTTTATTTTTGATCGATTCCAATTCACTTGTCGTTGGAAGCTGAAATCCTACAGCCGCAGTGATGCTGGTGGACGCAGTAATGTGCCATGGAGACATGCCTGTTGATAGGAATGACTAAGAACAACCAAATGTCAAAATAACAGGAAATTCTCAATCTTAGAAATATATACAGTGATATTGTTTTTTATATTTACACTCAGTGAATTTGACTGTCTCATTCTTGTTGTATTTGTTTACCATTTCCTTTTTTGTATTGTTTTGTGTTTTTATGTGCAAAGTGGTATGCAATACATCTACCTTGGGGTCACATGAATAGGAAGAGCATTGTAGCAGCACCTTCCATCTCGTCATCTGGCCCAGCCTTTTGGCGATGTGTGAATGTCCCTGCTTTGTGGAGGGCACCAGCATGGCTCAGGTGGCTCACGGCTCATGGCTCATGGTCCTAGTCGGCTTGGTAGCTAGCACGTTAGCCAGCTTCCTGAGAGTCCATGTCTGGTGTCTGTGTTTTAGAAGGGAAAGGGTTAATAGTGTTGCAGGGAAACAGGAGAGTGCTGCAGAAGGTGTGGTTAGCTAACCAGCACCAACGCTTATATTGCTTTAAAGTTGAATAAATACAAATTAACATTAGCACCTTGCATGATTAGTAACTTTGTATCCAGAAGTGTTATTTTCATACATTTGTCAAAATAATTGGATTTTATAACAAGGGAGTAACAAAATATTAAATATTGGGGGGACATAATGAAAGGGAATGGTTTATATCTACAAATTATGGGGGGGGAATCTTACCTAGTTCTGTTTTCTGTACCTTCAGGAATGAAAGGCATTCAGTTATTGTAATTCAGTTAATACAATTCAGAGTAGAAATCCAAATTAAATTAAGTATCAAATCTCAGTGGGGGGGGCATTGGATCTTGGGGGTGACATATATGAACATCCATATATGAATTATAATAAAGTTGACCGCCAACGTGTGTGTGTGTGTGGGGGGGGTGGTTTGTGGGAAAGAATAAAAAACTTATGTGAGAGAAGTTGGCAAGGGTAACTAAGCAGAGGCTTCACCACTGAAATGACAGGGTATGGATTCAGCAGAAAAACAGCCATCAAAAAGTACACTGTAATAAAATGATGAATTGTCAGAGTGGACACGTTGATTGTCTCCGCTGTCTAGCAAAGCCATACTATATCACTGTCACAGCCTGCAAGACAATAAGAGAAGAGGTGAGAGAGGCGATTCATAACCCTGAGATTCTTCAGGCATCATTTTACTAAAACACCCAACAAAAATAATTCAATATTAATTGAGAGGATATTAATTTTATAAGCTGTAATACCAAAACTTAAAAGCATCAGGAGTTAAGTACGGGAGATCACCTCCCATTGGAAAGCTAGACACTGAACTGAAGGCAGAAGACAGAATTGACGGAGAATTGGCATAACACATTCCAGGAAGAACAGCCAGATTTTGGGATGGTCTCCAAGCATTCTGGTATCATCCATTTTTAGCCAGCAGTTTTGAGTTCCAATTTAGTGGATGAGGCAGCTGTTCCATGTCTAAGAGGCAAGCACCAATAATCCCTGTTTACATAGGCCAATTTGTTAGGATGACATCAGCCAAGCGAGCTCATATTGTCATTTGAATATTAGTGGTGTGTGTTGCCCTCAGCATTGCATTGTGAGAAACATTGAATCTGTACTTGGCATAATTTTTTGGCCTTCACTTCTGAGAGCATGCATAATGTTAATGTGACACTATATGAAAATGACATTTCAGTTTTTAATGTTGCACATTTAAACATAATAGCCCACATAACGTTGTCTGATTATCTGCTTGCTTTTAAAAAATTAAATTGTACTTTTCAATACCCATGAACTAGTCTACTAATCATCCGGGGGGATAACCATTTCCAGCGCATGCAAATGAGTAAATATGATTAATGAATGTCTGAAATGCGCTGCACCATGTTGTGAGGTTCTAGAACCGACACACATTAGCAGGCCCTGTCAGATGGGACTCAGTCACACTTAAGTGTTCAGTAAAGGTCACGCTGTGCTTTGATGGTTCAAGGCCTTTGCATCTTTCATTTATGAATGTAATTCTGAGGTTGCTAAGGGGACTCAAACAAGAAGTGTATTTTGTAAATAAAAATGGACACGAACAGAAAAATTGACTATAAAAATGAGCGGGATTGATTAACAATCAGAAGAGAAAAAATGACAGCGATACATACACTTTTGCTTTATGTGAGCATAGGTGATAGTAAAACTGAAAACGTTTGGGAATTCAAGCGAGAGTGGGACTTAGCCATTTCCAAAACATACTGCTGTTCAGTCCTGTACCATGCATGGCTTAATTTAACACAATTCTCTCTTACCAATCAATGGGTCAGACAAACATTAAAGTAAAACATTATCTGTGAAGGAATGTATAAGTTCCAGTTCATTTTACCTACAGGCTGCAGAGAATATTTAGTCAAGGTCCAACATTGACCAAATGAGGAAACTGTCTGCAACTATAACTCTGATGTTACCATGCTGTTATATTACAACTTGTATAAAATGTACACATTGTGTTAATGTCGGTAAATATAACGATAATTATCGTTGTTTTTAGAATGATCAGTTTTGTAATTGTTTATTGGTATGCTAAACCTGAAGTCTGTATGCACACAACGTAGCCAATGATAGGTTGTTGGCTGAATTTTAACCAAAGTGTTGTTTTTTTGGCCTCTGGTTCTGATGTGATCACATCTTAGTGTTTGACCCAAGCACAAATGACTCACTAATGGCAAGAGATTGAATCGAGTGGACTTCCTCTGACTAAATTAGCAAATGTGTTGCCAAATTAACTCAGTTAATTAACATCTTTCAACATGCTCATTTCGGATTGTCATTTATAGCGACCATTTATACGCATTTGTCTAACCTTTATAATGAATTTCCTAATGTTCTAAAATGAAAATTAACACAAAATGATTTGTTTTAACTATTTAAATTGTTCCAACTCAGTTGAACTTCACTTCACAGTAACACTGCCATACCTTCTAGATTGGCATGGGCCTTATTCATAATTATTGTCATTGATCAGAGAACCCACATCAGCTGTGTGCAGTAATCGTTGCATGTGGAACTCATGACTTAAAGACACTTAAAGATAATTGCAGCACATTTCAAAGCTGAATTTATTGTTCTTAAAATGAATGAGCGTTTCAAATAATACATTAACAGAGTATATGAGCCTAGGCTCCCCTAACAGCCAAGAAAATCTTCTTTGTGTAGAGATTGTAAAGTAATACTTTCATCAAACAACAACAGAAAACCATTCCTGTAGTGAAGAGCCTCTCCCTGGGATAAACACATCACCCCTAACGATGAAAGGATAAATAAGGAAGAAAGCCAAATTCTCTCCTTCCCCTATCAGCAAAGCGTGCATCATTAATCATTAATCCCCACAGCCGTAGTATTGATCACCCATGATGTTGAAATATTTAAACATTCTCCCTGTTAGGAAACAGGTTCTGGGGGTTTTGTTTTCTTATCTCTGCACTGCCAACACCGATTCATTTCTTAAAAAACATGCAGAAAAGGATGCACTTTTTTAATGATGATCCATATTTATCAGATGTCAGCTGGCCTTCAGATATTTTATGGCACAACCTTCTCACCTTCCATCCGCTGCTTAAATGCACTGTAATGCATTCGGCTTATTCAATGGTTTTTTATTTGACTATATTTTTTATTTATCATTTACTGCCCTTTAAAAATCTACAGATTGAATTGAGGACTTTGGTCTCCAATAGGCATTAGGGGTCACATTACCAACGATTTATCTGATACCCAGCCACACATTATGACTGCCACGGCTAAATATATACAAAGTCACTGGGATCGCTGTGCCTTGTATGCATCATGTCGTAATGAAATTCAAAAAGACCTGAAGGATTATGAATAAAAAATCTAAGCACCCCCAAATGCACTTTATGTGAGCAGACCTGAAACCATTAATATATATTTTTGGATTATTTTGGCCTCGTAAAGATCCAGATGAAATGATTAATCAGCTGCATAAAAGGGACATTAATCACAGCAGACGGAGGGCGAGGAGATCGTTGGTGGCAGAGCCGTACACACAGGGCGTAAAGCACTACCAGGGGGAGATAAAAACCCGCTCTGAAGTGTTTGAGATAAAACAACAAAATTCCTCTCAACAGATGGGATTTATGTTCACGTTTATCATTGGGGGGGGGAGAGACGGGAAGGTTAAGTGAGCTTGAAGTATGACGTCCAAACATTCCTCTCTGAATCCTGCATTAATCGAGCACCAGGTGATAGGAGTGCCGCATAATTATAAAGCAATTGCAGTCAGGAGCCCATGCTAAAAACAACAACAAAAATGTATGCATGTTACATTGAATGTGTAAAATTAAGGAATCTAGGGCCTCGGGTGGCATGATGGTCAAAGCATTTGCCCGGAATGCAAGTTGCCAACTGTGGCCGAGGATCGAATCGCAGCTGCCCCAGACCAACTCTGGCCATGATTGGCTGTCTGCTTCAGGGGAATGGGGGAGGGAGAGCCGGCACGAGCTCGTTGAGAAGCACGAAGGGCATCCCTGTAAAGTAGGTGGGCGGGTCACGGAGGAGGCGGATCATTGCCGGCCTCGGGGTATTAGCTTGTCCCGTAGTGACGGGCGGTGAGCTCGTGGGGGAGGGTGAATCAAAAGAAAGAGAGGTTATAATTGGCTCCCAAATTGGGAGAAAAACAGGGGAAAAATCTGAAACAAATAAAAAAATAAAAAATAAATCTGGGAATCTATACCTTCACATGGGGAGTCTATACGTTCCCCTTCACACAGGGAAATCTGTGATTTGACACATTCACAGTAACATACATAACCGATACAAGGTGAATAGTCTTAGGTAACAGTAAGTGATGCATAATGATGAGGACAGGGCATTCAGCCCATCCATCTAAGTGTGTCATTTACTTACATTCTCTAACATATCCAGTACTGCATCCAGCCTGGGCTTAAATACCCCAAGTGTCTCTGTGTCTACTACATGATGCTCTGTGTAAAAAGATACTTCCTGATATCAGTAGTATTTTACCACCTTTGCCTTCTTGTTCTGCTTGTTCTCTCTTGTTCTTCGAACTGAACTTAACCTGAAAAATTTTCAGTAGTTCACTTTTTTAATCCCTTTTATGAAGTTAAACACCTCAATCAAATCCTCCCTTAGTCTCCTGCTTCTAAGCTTGAATAGATTACATAAAGTGTCTTAAGTCTTTTCTCATAACGTTTACCTATCGTAGCAGGAAACAATTTTACAAAGGCAGTATATAACATTATATAACATAAATCTTGGATTACTTTAGTAGATTCCAAACTGTTTGCTTTTTCTTCAAATGTTGTTCATCACCAGATGGATCCCGATGTCTTTTCAGTGGCATTAGACCTCGTTCTGACATTTAGTTTCCACTTCATGTTGTTGATTGACAAGGGCCAGAATCTGCATATTAATCCTCTACCAATCAGATGTAAGCATTTTAGGCAATGCCTTGTGTTTGTACAAATAACCAATGAATCAGCAGATCAGATAAATTTTTTTGGTACTTATAATTTATTTTTTATTTTTTAAAGGTATTTAGGACACCAGTCAGAGGCTGATGTCATACACTGCTGTGTGGTGAACCAATAGGGAGAAGGAGCCCTGCGTTCACTCATTTCTATTGTGTTAATCCTGTATGTGTATATTTCACAATAATTAACACTGAATTGGGGTTGACATCATTCGCAAAAAATATTATGTGAACACCTGGGCTTATTTTTCCCTTCCCAGCCAAGACTGTACTAAGGATTTGTTCAGCTGGAACCAAAGTGAACGGTGTATTCACCATTTCCACAACTATACACACATGTAGGTGGGCTTAACTCACGATTCTTATCTTGTGGTTAAATGGGAGGTTCTCATTGTTTGAATGTAAGTATGGCTCATAACGTGGCTGAAAGACAGGCCTGGGAAGCTGCACTCAGAGCCTGAATCAAACCCAGAGCCTGAATCGAGCCCGGGCCCAGCTGACAGAGACCCATCTCAGCAGATCTGGGGACAGGACCGTCACAAGTCGTGCTGAGATATCACAAATGACAGAGGTGAGTGAAGCTATTTTTCTCTTAATTCCATTTAATTTACCTTAACAGGTCCTGTCATCTCACATTATAAGAGAGTAAGGAGAGGAGCTGGCTTTGCGCTCAATGGTCTGCCAGCATCACCGCGTGGACAGAAATACAGCAGCAATTTAAATCTGTGTTTTGTCTCCCACTATCAACTGAATATTGCGAAGACATCCATTGCATGTATTTTCTTGCACATGTGGTAGTACTTCATGAAAAAGCAAATATAACAAAGTAAATGTACGATTTTTTTCATGAGGCAATGTTGAAAAACGTTGATTTGAAACCTCTCTACCAGTTACAGTTTGTTTATTTTGTTAAGGATTACTTGGTAGGTGTACAAGATTTAAAAAGCTGTGATTTCTGATATTTACAAAATTACCTATGGAAGAGATATTAAGTAAGTCTGCATAACCTTTCATCATTGTTTAGTTCAATTATGGAGCCTAACTGAATTTTATATCACACTTGGCTACCATATCTTCAATGTTAAGTACTAGGTGAAAAAGACTGCTAAAATGTTTTAAATGAGTTTTTAATGTATTCTGCTTGAATGTTTGAGAATCAAATTAATATATAATATATCAATTAATATATCAATTAATATATTCAATACGGAGTGGTTTGAAATTCAAGTTAAACTATTACTCTCAGCTGACATTGAACCATCCATGATTGTCATTAAGCTCTCGATTCATATGAGCATATGGGAGCATGAGAATTACCTTGTGCAGTGATTTCAGAAGGGTTTCATCAAGAGAGAGAGATTGCTGCATTTTCTCATTCTCCACTATCCCTTTATTTTCAGTCCTTGGGATTCTCGCAATATTCAACTCCAAAATGTAATGGGACATTTTTTTAAATGTGTGACCTTTTATCCCATACAACCTGTAATCATTTGGTTACACAGTGTAGTCATTTATTTCAAAACCACCCCACTTTCATGTCAAAACTGATTATGAACAAAAAGCATTTTAAATGTAGGCCTTTCTAAAGCCAGATTTATCCTTGAACCAGCATCCAGAATCCACAGCACGCAGACGAAACGACGCAGTCCCAGTGCCAGTGACGGTTGCTTGAAATTGGGGGTCCGCGTACGGTATTTAAATTCAACATCGGTTGATAGCATATTGATAAGTGAATATATTTGTTGATCATCAACAGACTTGTAGTTGACATATAGCTTAACTGTTTATTGAGGAAAAGAGACATTTAAACGATTGCCTGTAAACTAGCTATGGATGGTTTGTTGAATATTATGTTGAACATCTGTTGATATGCCGAAGCTACATTTGCGGTGCTGATTTATTAACCGATGTTTCACCTTTTACCTGTACTTTTGAAATGCATACTGTACATGTGGTCCATCATTTACCTGTGATTGTATCAGTGGTATTTTTTTCCCTTTCCAAAATACTTTAATTAGTTATCTTGAACTGACTCCCTGGTACCTGTCATCTCCGCAAAAAATATTGAATCCTGCCTACAAAACCAGACCAGCTACATTCATCTAGTCACCTCCAGTCCAAGTCAGCACTACTCAGACTGGAATGAGCTGCAAAAACCCCTGAGATTGGACAATTTTGTATCCGTTCATGTTTTTAAGTCTCATTTTCACAGACTCATGCTTCTGCTACAGTTGAGGCATGAGTACTCTATCTTGTTTATCTTTAATGCTTGTGTATGTTTTTAAATTCATGTTTGTCCAATTTTATTATGTTTTGCTGGCCTCTTGGCCAGGCCGTTATTGTAAATGAGAATTTGTTCTCAATTAACTTGCCTGGTTAAAGATTGGTTAAAAATAAACATAAAAAAATAAAAAAATAAGTTATTTCGTTATCCAAATGCCCCTTTCTGGGTTTGGTCAGTTATGTTTCTTGTAGCCTATATACACGCATCTGTAGCCATACTTGTTTTTTAATATCCTGAAGGTGGCAACTTGCCAGCCTGTCACGAAGCTGGCCGATACTTCGGACAAACAAAGTTGTTCTTTTTTAAGTCAAAATGATTAAAGCCTCAAAATATATAAAAACAACGACAACTTCTTCATTTCAGAAAACTAACATACAACAACCTAGGTAAAGACATGTATCATATTACAACTGGTGTCAACCAATACATTTAACTGCCTTGTTAACCAAAGAAAAATTGCTTTTTTTTTCAGCACACCTGAGATTAAATAGGCCTGCAATTATCAGTTTCACCTGGGATCATTGCCATTAATCAATCAGTTAGCTTACCTGCACAGTATTACATTCTCATGAAGTTGTTAACAATTAGTTTATACAATTACTGAGTAAAGTTCTATACCAGTAGTTTTTGGCATCCTAAACATTAAAATGCACACATACAATTGACAACCACACACACAAAGTCTCGCCCCTCCCAGCAGTGAAGGCTACTCCTTCACACAGCCAAATCGTTGGTTAATAAATTAGCACTGACTGTGTGTGGCTCTATTCATTTTTGCACATTTTACTACCCTAAGGCAAACACCTTTTATACAGTCTATTACCTATTTAATATCTGTTGATAACATATTGATAAGTTAACAGACATATTTGTTGAACATCAGCAGATTTGTAGCTGACATATAACTTCACTGTTTGGTAAAAGTACATATGTGGACTATTCAAATAAAGTGTTACCAGTATATCCAAATAAAGCATTACCCCTCCCCTCCCCTCGTAGAGAGACCCTCTTCTGCCATGAGACGAGTCAAATATAATGGGAGAAACGAACCCTTGCAAATAAATAAATAAATAAAAACCCAAGGATACTGATCCTGCTCCAGCTTCACTATGATTTTTATAGAAACTCATATCTCCAGAAAATCCCTCTGGGTTTAATACCAATCTTAAGCAAAGATAGCATCAGAGGGCATACACCTAAAATAACTGATGCAGGGATGTCAGTTGTATAACTGAAGTGTAAAATGTATTTTTTATTGCATACATCTCTTGAAATGTAAAAGTATACTAGAATTGCAAATATGAATCTCTCTTGTTTTGGGGAATTTTGAGAAACTGGAAAAGTTGTGGATGAAGGAAGAAAAACCTGAACAACAAGTTGCCTGTGTACCTTTTACGCTTGCATAAACATTGCCATCTCAAAGTGTTCCACCGAAGAAAAACCACAGAAGACTGCAAGGGTGAAAAAAGAGGAATAAGACTAAGACAGGTCACCAAAACGAAGAGATACGATCCTAGGATCAGATCCAAAGGCGTATAAGGAACAAGATCCCTGTAAATATGCAGGGGACTCCAGAGGTGAGGTGCCAGAGAGCTGGACGCATAGCCCCCCATGGTGTGCCCTCGGGTTTGAGGGACCGAGAGCCGATTAGCACTGCTAGACCTCAGGGAGTGAGATGGAGTTTCCGGAGGTTGGGGAGAAGTTGCAGGTGTATTCTGTAGGACTGTTAGAGAGTCAGAGTTGACAATGCCTGGAACAGCTTACCAGGTCAGGTAGTGGAGGCAGAAACACTTGGGCTATTCAAGTCCAGGCCAGACGCAGATACTATCTAATACTTTTTGGATTAGGACATGACGAGCCTAGATGGGATGAATGGCCTGTTTTCATCATTATGTATTCTTATGTTCTTATGTTAACAGAATTACCTTGTAAACCAGAAGAAAAATGTGAGTAAATGTACGTATATCCCGTCAATGCAGGGCTAGGACTGGAATATTGCCAGGTCATGTTTTGGGGGTATTAGGCAGTTCTGTAAGTACAATGCCTTCTTATTAAATTACTCTAAGTGTAAATGTTTATGTAAATATTAATTTATTTGGATAGCAGAATGTTTACATATGATGTAATTTTACATTTTTCCTGAAGAACTATCAGCAACAGCTGCTATGACATAAACTGGCCAATGAACAGGGCAATGGGCTGCTTCTGATGTGGTACGTGTGCCCCAAACCATGTGACTTACTGTAGGGGCCACATTTATTAATTACAAGAACATTTTACTAGAAATCATGTAAAATCATGTGGAGTACATCTCCAAAGCCTTCATCTCTCAAAGAACTGGAAGCTTTCCTCCCTAAAAATGGTCCAATATCCCACCACCTGAATCTTTTCTGAAGACAAAGGGTTGCCCAACTGCTTATTAGTGCATAAATATTAATATATTGTTTGTATATATTATTTTGCCTACCTGTATATTGCTTGTGAAATTCACACTGTCACTTTCTCTTTCCTGCAAGTGTACAAGTGTACAGCATCACTCAAAAATGGCAGTTATGTGAATTGTAAAGGGGTAAATTCTATCAAGATGCAAAATGCTGCATATCTCACTTGATTTCCAATTAGCCCCTGCCTGCGTAACTCATTCATCCTCTTAAACTCTTCTTTCTACACAATTTCACGGGTGAACATAACCAGAATGGATCACAACCGTGATCCGTTCAAGATGTGGTGCGTGTACCCTGGCCTTGTTTTATTCAAGTAAATAAATTCTGCCTTTCAGATGTCTGGATAGTTCGGGTGGAATACTAACATGACACCCCTCGCTTTAAAAACAGCTGCATGTGCTAGTGAGGGGAAAATATGTTTTAAGAACATTATTGAATTAAAAGCATACCCAAAAACATTTACAGTGTACAATTTACATCATCATCTTCATAATAATAATAATAAATCATCATCATTATTATTATTATTTAGCAGACGTATCACAATATAACGTGATATATAACATGTCCTGATTGGCCAGGGTGCAGTCACACCTTCGCCTTCAACTAATTACAATCTGAAATGTTACCTTGATGTTCCTCCGTACCCATGTGCCATTAAAAATACCCAGAGCTCATTCTGCCACGCCTCTTTGATCTGCGCTATTAAGCGCCCTAGCGTTTGCCTCTACATCCTGAAACAGGGCCCGTTATATCTCTGTATATCTATAATCACGGTATAGCATGTGCAGTTTCATCAAGAGCACATTAAATGCATGTCAGAGAGAGACGGTTTTGAGATTCAGCTTCAGTGAACATGTATAATAAGCGATTACTCTGACATGGGACTCGTTCAGTGAGAGCAGAGCTTAGGCGGATGAGTCAGTCTGGGTCTCCAAGGCGTGAAATTCAGGAGAACTACTCAATTACATTACCTTCGGTAAATACCCAGATTAAATAACCCTGTCCTCTGTGCGCACATGCCCCAGCAGGTCTCCCCACGGTGGAGTAACATTTCCATGGGAACGAAACCATATTTAAACAATATTCAGTTGGAATTCAGTTATTCAAAATTATATGTCGAATCAAAGTGAAGAGTACAGTATACTGGCATAGCACGATTGTACGACAGTTTGCCATTACACTTTTCATATTTTAATTACATTTACTTCCCGTGTTGTTTTAATTTGAATTTATTTTAATATTACAATTCATATTCTCAGTTAGCTAGATGGTTAGGCTATTCTCAGAGTAGCACACTAGCTTGTTTTAAAATAATTATTGCTCATTTTATAAATTATATGTGAAGGCATTAATCTTGCAGCAAATTAATTTGGTTTGTATATTGTTCCTAAAGAAACAGGGGATAATTGGTATTAAATGTTTGTTTTTTTCTCACAAAGGATTTGTAGCTCAAACTTGAACAATACCCTCTATAGTAGTATGATTTTCAGACATGACTGGCTAATCAATATAATTTGGTGCCAATTTCACAGGCAATGTGATAAGCTTGCTGTCACACATTATATTACCACTGGTGACAGCTGGTGCCTGAAACAGCGGAGTGGTTAATCTAAAGAATCGTGGGCAGTGTAACCCCAACATGAAGATCTTGGCCAGTTGAATATCCCCTGCTAAAACAAAACAATGATGTGCCACCACCGTGGCCTGCTGTTCATAGTTAAATGAGAACATCAATGTAAAATGTAACATTATACACTGTGGAAGCCACCCGGAGGCAACCCGAGGGCAAGTGATTGACGGGAGGTATGTGGTGGGACACTGGCTCCACCCCTTATCCCTATATGGCCGAACAGGAAGTGTGGGAACGCACCTGCAGCCCTTTCAATCTACAGACAGGTGAAGGATGTTCGGAGGCCTATTTAAAGGGCTGATTCCTGTCACACGGAGAAGGAGTAGGTTGGTGATTTCTGAGTGTTGTGGAGTGAGTGCTGTAGAATGTGTTTTGGAGAGTGTTTTTCTGGATTGCTACCTGTGTTTGAATTGGATTGTTTGAGGACCCCACCTGTGTATTGACCTTTGGACCGTTTGATGACTGGACTGGACTGATTTTGGATTACGGATTACGACGACGGACAAGGATTGTGGACTTTACCTGTTTCCCTTTTCCCCTTCCCTTCCCCCCCGGGAGAATAAACAAAACTGGTTGGCATTTTAGTGTGTTTTTTGTTTTTATTATTGATCATTGGCGGGGTTGCAACTCAACACCCCGGGTTCTGCTACCACACACACACCATATCTGCACATTTGATCCATCATAGATGAACTCTTTGCCTTTTGATCATAGAGAAGAAAATCATTATTAATTATTCCTCATCCAAAATTGTGACCATATGCAATCCAACATATGCACAGTGTCAGCATAGCTCCCACTAAGTTTTTAAAAAGTCAAAAGTTATAAAGTTATAAATATTTTAAGAGGGCATCTACTTTTCTTAAACACATGTAAAATATAGTATCTTATTTATACATTGTTTTATAAATAGTACATGGAGTATGGACCCCCCCCCAGGAATACAGGGATAAGTAAAGTAATATGTACAATGTTATACAAAATACTGTGGCTTTCACCAGTTAAAGGGTTAGAAATCTTTATGAGGTTTTCCATTCACATAAAGATTTCTGTTAGAAATATGGAACAGCGTGATGAAAGCACTAGGCCTATATTCTGAAGACTCTGAAGCATTCAGCTGGGAGCAATGGCATGACTTATGAGCTATGATTTAAGTTGGAACTTGATATGTTCAAGGGAAATGTGTTAGGCGTGTGATTTATTGGGCATCTTTGCTATTGGAGATAAAAAGTGCATACAAATGCAAATGCAATATCTGCTATTGCTGTCTGTTTATTTCAGAACTGTGGCGATGTCTTCATATAAGATTAGAATTTGTTTACGTGTGTATGTTCTGGAAAATATTGTCCAAAATCCCATGGCAGACTACACCCTTCCATAGTGCAGGATTCTCCAAGTCATCTTTTAGTTGTTGCTTTATAAATAAAATATTTATATATGGTTTAGTTTGATTCCTCGTTACACTGTGTAGTACACTGGTGGGGATTTCACCTCCCTCTGTTTCTCTATCTCATGTCTATCATTTACAGCTTCAGATTTGAGAATAAATTAAAACATGAAATACTTTGCAGTATCCAACTGAGACCAAAGCCTCATTTCCGTGTCCTAAAAAACATAAATCTCATTATAATTTAGATTATAATAATTTCAAGACAATCTATGTCTGAATGACACAAAATAAGTTCAAAGATAAAAAAGATTTTGACATGAATATACTGAATATGAATAAGACTTCAAGTAACTGCAGTCCATCTGCCATCCAATCCAAACCCACAGGAGAGGTACAAAAAACTTAATCATGGAAACGTACAGAAAAATACCGTTTTTATTTTGGGGTCTGAACTTAAGTAATGTTGCTTAATTCCGTGAAGCCTAACACATAACAGCGATGCATCCATTGTGACTCGGACAGGGTCATGCTAAAATTATTCTGATACATTACGCGCATTTTTAATTCACCCCAAAAAAAACATTGTTGCTGAAACAGATGCACTGCAACCCTTTGTTGCGTCTCAAGACTGTAAATCATTTATTTTATTGCATCACAATAATGCGTCGCCCTTTAGAATAATATGATGTCATCATTGTGCCTCCCAAGGGCACACAGCTGTTATCTGGACCATATGGTGTCTAAATCCTTTCTCTGCACAGTTGACATGGCAACTGCCAGTTTCCAGTTGCACAGGAGCCACTAGAAATGTGTCGGGATAGCTCCCGTGGAATATATATTTCAATCTGGGTATTATTAGATTGTTTGCCCTGTGTAATTTGAGAAAGAAAGAAAAAAACACTGGAATGTAAATATTGATTTATCTGCAGATGTATTTATTTCATTACAACACTTTTAATCTACAGTTGTGCACTGCTCAGGGGCATTACACGGGGTGTTAGACCTAATTGGAAAGATAGTTCCATATAAACACAATACAAAGTATGCAGTAGTTTAACTGGGAATGGACATTTCCTGGGAATGTAACTGCAAATAGAACTTTCCCTGAGATTTATAATATAAATCCCCTTCGATTGTCAATCGAAGACCTTCGATTCTCTTCTCAAGGCAAATAAGCACCCGTCATATGATAAGGTATTTACTTCACAGTGAATAACATTCAATGACACCAAGACCATTTAGAAATGGCAACGTAGATTTGCAGTTTTATGTTGCCTGACTTAAAATCAATTTTTGTAATCAAATACTGACACGAGGTTTAACTGCGTCTAGGCAAACGTGTGATTAATGTTGTAAAAGTGTCTCGTCTTTCAAGGAAAGAACGACAGGTTTCCATCATATAAAGGAGACAATTTAATTCAAAGCTTTCCGCTTGAACTGGGATATCAGTATCTTGTATCCAGGATCATTATAAATATATGTATATTTAATGGTAATAAAGGGCAGTGGTATACATATATAGTAACACAGGAAACAAGGCACTGTTGCAGTCAAGAATATCTTGCCCCAGAAGCACTTCTATTATGGGTCACTTATGTTGAAAAATACCTCATACCTTCAGTGAAATATAGTTGGATCTTTGATGTTACCGGCTTGCTTTGCATTTACTGGTCTTGGGGCTCTTGATAATGTCAATAGAATCATGAATTCCAGCAAGTACTGAGACATTTTGGCCAAAAAAACTGCAAGACAATGATCCCAAGAATACTTCAAAATCAACCAAAAACATGGTTAACTGACCACAAATTTACTGTTTTGCAATGGCCAAACCTGGTCAGAAAACTGGTTTAAATTGGAGAGGGCAGTCTACAAGCGCAGGCCAAAGGATCTGAAGGATCTTGAAAGATTATCTATGGAGGAATGGTCAAAGATCTCCCCCAATATGTTCATCAATCTCAAAAAATTATTATAGAAGAAAATTCAGTAGTGTTATGCTTGTGAGGGATCAGTGCAAAACAGGGGGAAGTACTGAAAATAGGGGTGTGAATAATTGTGACACATATATCACTTGTTAAAAAAAAAATTTTTCTCTGAGTAAATGAAAAATATTGTAGCGATCCAGCGGGTCGCTCATTGAAATGTGTGTGCGGGGCATTATGGGGGAACGTATTTTATTTTGTTCGCCCCCCCTGTGTTAATTACGTTATTGTGTTGTTAACTGTGTTATTGTTATAGTTTTTGTGTGTTAGCTGGCTGGTCGCGGTGCACTGAGTGTTGAGGCCACCGCGACCAGTGTGCCTACACTGTTTAGGGTGGTTCCATGTAATTCAGGGCAAAAGTGTTTGTCATCGAGCAAGTGTTTCTTTGACTTTACTTCCTGTTGTTGTGCTGATGAGTGAAGAAGTTTAATTGTCTGGTGTGTCCTTTTCAGGACGTGTCTGTACACCAGAGTTGTGCGGTGTATGGAACATGGATAATTATCGCCAGATATTATCCGTAGTTGTGCGGTGTATGGAACACGGATATTTATCGCCTTTTAATAAATTGGCTATTCGAGTAGCCATTTTTGCAACGCAGCAGGACTCTGTATATTTCTTGATACATCACCTCGCGCACGCTCGCTACAATATACTATAAAGGAATAATAATTGTTCCATTTAAAAAAATACAATATAGCTCATTAACTATATTGTTTATGTTATACAGCCTTCTCTACTCATCTGTATCAAGGGAGTGAATACTGTACTGTACTGGTGTGTACTGTATGTAGCAGTATAGCTGTCTTCATAGTTATCTCTCTGCATATGACAAACTGTCCACTTTTGATTAAACTTCAGCCAAAAATTTGGAAAATCATAATCCAAAACAAACAATAAGAGGGGTGAATTACGAATATGAAGGGTCTGCTTTTCAAAGGGCGTTCTGAGATTTCAGCAGATTTCCACCCAGTCATTGAAGTTCTTAATTACTCGCCTGCATTTGCAACAAAGACGGCATCACATTTCCTCTTTCCACATGCCAACAATTCAGCTGAAATGGTAATAGATTTCTAAATTCCACAGGAAGCCAATTACTCACAGACTCACAAAAAAAGAAATGAGAAATTCTCCCCTATCCATGCCAGCTGTGAATGGTAGATGAGGCTGGAACATCAAAGTCTGCTGTTTGATCCACCATTCCAGGTCTGGGCCTCTTCCCGCTTTCTTTAGCCCTTGAATATTTCGGGTGATTACATCAACGCTGAATTTGAACCCCCACCAGCAGCTACACTTCTGGCTCAACCCAACCACTAATAGAGTGGAACCTCTGAGATCCGGAAGTTCTCATTGATAATAGGGAGCTTGATAAGGCATAATTGCATATGTATTTTCCAGTTTCTCATCCCCGTTACATAAACGCTGAGGTTTGTATCTCTGAGGTTCTACTGTAAAATATACTTAAACCTTTCACAATTTTTTCATATTTTGGAAAGCACAGATGTCATCTCAAAATATAAAGCCCCCTTTGCAATTTGCTGTTGCGGTTTTTAATTGGTGAATTATAGCCCTAAGTTGATTTTGAATCATTCAGCTTAGGTTTACCCACCCAGTATGTCAGAGAGCTTTTCTTAGATTCGATGTACACACACACACAACTGTGCCATGCCCACATGGGAGTCCGCATCTCTGCTTCCCCCTAAGAAAATTGAAAACTTCATTTATCAATGAAAAATTACACATAATGAAATGTGACTATACATTAACTATAGGTGAATAGGTGAATTCAAAGAAAGTGAGTGTGTGCGGTGTCTTTTATATGATGTGTGCCATGCAGTAGTGCACACAGATGCATGATAACATGTTAGAGAACATTCTCCATGTCTCCTTAACCCCCTGAGGTCGACGGGAGCGGCGCCGCTCCCAGCAGCAATAAAAGTATATTACTATTTCTAACATCGCGATATTTTATCATACACACGCGACAAAAACATTGACAGAAACCTTAGAATCGCGACTTTCCGATTTGAGCACTGGCAAATCAAATGGGATTTTTTAAATTAGGTTAATTAGACCAAAAGTAAACCTTGCCTTTTACTCTCTTTTTTACCTGGTAGTAACGTCCCCCTTCTATTGACATGGTAACTAGGTGCGAGTTTCGGGGAGGTGTGTGGGGCGGGGCCTGGGGCCATGTGTGAAAACGCCGGCGTAAACACATAAACTGTCCCGACAATTTGAAGCAAGATTTTATACAGACATACAATTTTATTCAAGATGGAAAGATTTTCTGCGCTGCAGTGTTTGAGAGTATTGATGAAAAGCGACGAAGACAATAACTGACGAAGAGTAAGTAACTATATTTGATTTGCCATGTTATCAAATACTCGTATATATATTCAATATATGAATTCCGTCTTGTGACTACATATTCCGCGTGTTGCAACGTAACAAATTGCAATATGCACACAAGATCTATGGAAGAATACTTTTCAAACAGCCTAAAATGTTATTTATTTCGCTTGTTTTCAAATACTCGTGAAAATATATGAATTCGCGTCTTGTGACGCAAACATATTCCGCGTGTTAGTAACTTAATCTAAATCCCTAACGTTAGTAGATTAGTTGGTTAGTACTATACACATCTACCTAATATATACAAAGTGCAATCTAGAAAGTAAGAAGGAAGAAAACGAGATAATAAGCTAAGGCGTAAAAAACCCGAAAAGTATAAACTCCCGAAGTGCATGACAAGACAAGGAGTGGATCTCAAATAAACGGAACAAGGACAGACAGGGAGCAGAACGTGACAGAACAGGAAAATGCAATACTGGATAAAGAATAATTAATAAGGACTGAATGAAAAATAAACAAAGACCAAAAAAACAGAACAGGAACTCAGAATATAACACTGATGGCCCAGTGAGATGGCCCATCTGACAGATCTTAGAGGTGTGGACAATGAATAATGAATATTCAGGTATTTAGCATTTAGCCCTCCCACAGCCTGAAATAAATGTGACCAGTTCTGATAAAAACAGGTTTTTAGCTATTTAGATCTCAGATGTGCTAAACTGTTTTCACACCCTTACATAACCAAGACCTTGATGAACAAACGCACATTGGCAAAACAATTCGTCACTATAGTTTAGTGTGTGCTTTCACAACTTTTGTGACAGCAGAAAAATTTACTATTTTTAACTTGTGTGTTTGTAGATCTATTTACAAGCTGCATATGATACTGACCAAACTATTGATGGCATACAAATGTAGCTGTGATTGTCCTTCAAATAAAAATATCAAACACTTTGGAGTAAGTGTGTGTTAAATTGATGAAATTGAGATAAATATCAGACCATGCCAAAATCAAAAAACATCTAAAAGCTTAGCACGGACCTCAGAGGGTTAAGGCAGCAACATTACACTTTGTTAATACAGGCCGAGCAAATGACTTTCACTCAAAAAACTATGTTAATTTTCTAAAGTGATCTTCAAGTAGCGCATAATGTAATCAATGGTAGTAAACTTGGTTTTTTTGGGGGTTTTTTTTTGGAGGTACAGGAAAATATAGAATTCTGTCATCCTTGAACCCATGCTTCACAGGCCTTTGACTTTGCAAACCCACCTCACATGTTCTACTGTCTAACAGACGTGAACAAGGCCCTGGGCACCCGGGGTTTGTAATGCAACTGAAATATGCTACGTGTTCCTACAACCATTTTCTGAACATGTAACATGGTAATATACATATATACTATATATATATATATATACCTGGTAATAAGCTGTGATTAAGCATTGATTAAACCAATTCGACCCATGCACCACATATGATTTAGAACTCACTCCTCAAAGGTTTAATTACACACTACCGACCTTTAAAAGCTGTCCAATCAGCAACCTCTGGTGGCCTTAGAGTTCCTGTCTGCAGGGATCATGCATCCCAAACATGACTCTTTCTCACTGGCCCCCCATTGATGGAATGCATCACCATTAAAATACACCATGATATTCCGTCACCAACTCAAAACCTCAAAAACTATTTCTGTTCCTAGATCCAGTACAGGTCCTACTGTTTATGCTGTGTATGCTACACATACTGAAGATGACCTTTAGTGATCGCTCAACAGGTGAATTCATGAGGAGGCTGCATTAGCATCATGCTGCTAGAATGAGAATTACAGGCTGTAAACCCTCTGGAAAAACACACACCATATTTATGAGCAATGTGAAAAGCATGCAATAAAAATGTATTTCCTGCCAATATAACAAGGGTTCTATTGAGCGTCATGCAAATGTCACCTTGTGATGAGTGTGTGTCATTCACTGTTTATACAACACATTTACATATTCAGCAAGCTCTGCCTTCCAAGTCTGAAGAAAATGTGTATGTTTCCACCATTTTACACTGTCAAGTGTTTTCTTATGAAGAAATAAAAATGTTCCCACTTTTTAAGGCAAAACATCACAAAATATGTTTGAGCGTGGTGGAACCTAAAAGTCTGCATACAAAAATGTACATATTTTGTCAAAGTTATGAAGACAGTGAGACCCCTGTGTTGCGCAGCCGGTAAATGCACTAGTTCTAAGTGCAGGCTGCCCACTGCATCCTGGGGTCCAGCCCTGGCCGGGAGTGCTGTTCGGGGGACCACGATTGGCTGTCCGCTCCTAGGCGGAGAGGGGAGGGAGGCCGCCATGAGCTCACCGCGTGCAAATGTGGCCCTGTGTCTGTCGGCATTACAGTCAATGGCTTGGCGAGCTCCGTCTCGGAGGAGGCGGTTAATTTACCGGAGTTGTGGCGGTGAGCTCGTAGTATGAGGGGGGTGGGTGGGTAATTGAATTAGAAAAAGGTACGATCGGCCACTAAATTTGGAATAAAGAAAAAATAAAAAATCTGAAATAAAATAATAATTATAATGTACCATGATCAGTGGCTACAAAATCCAGTAGCCATATTCATGTCGAAACACTACTAATTCCTGTTTGCTCAAAGAGAGAGTAAGAGGATCATCCACCGCATAAGTAGATGTGTACATTAAGTGTGCCTGGGATTAAATTAACTGAGCGTGGTACTGAGCTATTCCCCTCAACGGACTCATGCATATGTAGAGACCGCTGAGCAATGGCAATATAATCCTGCATCAGTTCATTCTGCCTGTTTTGCATGGGAGTGAATTAAACAGACTCTCACGAGGATACACAACGGTAATGAAGGAGACAGCCCCCTGTCTGCAGTTCTTGTCTTGATGAGCTATAGTATGGAATATAAAACTACAGTATAGACATCCATGTGAGCATGTAATCAATTTATCAACAGTAAAATCACCAGCACTTCAATGATAGACATCAGCCTCTTGGTACTTTCCACTGTGCATTAACGTTATGCAATTTGCATACAAAACGTCTCAAAGCTTGCGTTCACCAAGTACTCTCCCTAGATTCCAAACCCCATTGGTCAGTACATAAAACTTGGATTGGGGGAAAAAAAAACCTTTCTTCTTTCGGTATTGTTCTTCTATTTCACGTTAAAAATCTGCTTAAAAAAAAAAAAGATGAAATTTGAAAGGAAATTTATTCAGTTGTCCTTCACCTGAGAATGAGTCATTCCTTCAGAAAATATTGATAACTTACTGGTTTTGTCAGAGTACCTTGTTAACAGTTAGAATATAATATGTTAATGTTCTCCTCAACAATGAGACAATTCAGCAGAAAAGCCAATGAATTATTTTCTGTCCAAGACCATGCAGGAATAGGAAGCCCTTTGATGCTCCTGTTAGGCTTTTTCAAATCCCAATACATGCCAACTGGTACAAGGTATACTCACATGGCTACTGGATACTATTTTATATTTTGGCCAAGGGTTCTTAATGGATAGATTGAGGATTGGACACTAATTCACACAAAAAAGCAAAAAACAGGCTACACCAAAGATATTGGTGAAATGTAATGACAGCTGAAACACATAGAGGATGTGTAGTAGTGTGGATGATTCACTGAATTCATCACTTAATTAACTCAAAAACGCCATCAAAATATCAATATTTGTATTAGTTTTTCTCCCAGTTTACTAGCCAATTATACCCTATTTGATTCAGCCTCCCCCACAAACTCGCCACCACGAACTCGCCGCCCGTCCTCCGGGTCAAACTAATTCCCCGAGGCCGGCGATGATCCACCTCCTCCGAGACCTCGCCCACCTACTTTCTAGAGGCACCCTTTGAGCTTCTCGGCAAGCTTGTGCCGGCTCTCCCTCCCCCCTCCCTCTGGGATGGACAGCCAATTGCCGCCCCCTAGCGGCACTCCCGGCCAGGGGCCAGGCTGATTTCGGGTTTCGAACCACAGCTGCAGTGGGCAACTTGCATCCCAGTCGGACGCTGTTATTGTTACACCACCCGGGGGGCTCTATAAATGTTTCTTAAACTTCTTTTCATGCATTATTTTACTTTTCCCACCATTTTTAAATGTGCCGTTTTAAATTAGGCACATAGAGTAAAAAAAAGTCACTTAAAGCCGTGACCATGTCAACAATATTCCACGGCCTCTCTGGCCTTATTGCTTTAATAACACGTGGGAGTTCAGTGTGAAACCCGCTCTAGGCAACGCCATGGCCAATTTGTGTGTCTCCCTGCGGAATCTTCGGCCACTGTCTCTGTCAGGATTCGATTCTGGCTCTTTAGGCATGCCACTGAATTAAGGAGTAATGCTTTATTGTCACCAGGGAGGCCTCTCTCCTAATATCTTTTGATAGTACTCTTTTCTTTTTGTTGCTGCCCTTAAGCAGGAGTTGATTATAGCACATTCCCAAAAGTTCCACCCTTGAACGCTCTTTGTTTCAGGTTTAAACCCTGTCTTTATGTGTCTCGTCCTCTGCAAGGGGCTACAGCAGGCAAGACCACTGCCTGCTCTACCCCTTTCAACATGACCTTGGTTCAGCTTCTTTGAGTGGCAGATACAACTCTCTGTATTCATCAATATCTTTAAAATATCCCCTTCTCTTCTTAAGCTTTTTCATTTCTCTCCTGCTCCTGACAGCTGTTTCGTACTTCCTTGGAATGTTTCCCTCCTGAAATAGCTGGCACTGCTCACACAAACGTCATAGTTCTCCATGCGTTGATCAGCTCTCCTGTATATGTTTGTTTCACACCTCATTCTGTCTCCAGAGATGCCGCCCTATGGGCCAGTTCAGGGAACGCCTCCCGCCCCATGGCATTCTCACCTCACAAAGATTTTCAACACTCATGAACCTACAAAACCTCAACCCTTTGTGTATCTCATCTCACCAAAATGTTTTCAATGAACAAAAAAGAGGCAAGAATATTCTTCACAAAGAATAATACATCTGTACATCTATAAAATTCAATTAATAAATTTGCTCTGCATGCCAAATTATTGATATCAACACGATGCCTATATGAAGTTACAACTATGAAGTTTCAACCAAACTTTTATCAATATATTTCACAGAAACTAAACAAGCACTGTTTCAAAGCTATGCTTCCCATATTTTCCATCTTGTCATCTCGTCTTTCACATCAAGTATTAACAGACATAAGCACCACAGGTTTTCCCTAATTATAATTACAGAAATTATTATTTTTATTCTGAAATAAATGTAATGTATTGAGCTACTTGATGTGCTATTATCATTTGTAATAGCTTTAGTATGCAGAAACATCTGTCGCCACATCTCCCCCTTTTAGGAAAGAACAAGATCTAGCTGTCTTAGCTTTGTCAACTGAATGTTTCCAAATGTATACGACTTATTCTAAACAGCAAACAAGATTGTCCTTTGCCCAGTGTCTTATGCTTTATATTTAAATATATATGAGAGTCCACAAAAGGGTTAATATTGCAAGTAGAGTTAAATCATGCCTAGTAGGGGGTGTAGCAGTAGATTAGTGATCCTGTTCAGTTTAATAAATGCACTTTAAAAGAAGCTCATGCGTTCTACGTTTTTATTGAATTGAGATTACAAACATTCAGCATTTAGTAAGGCTGGCTGAATACCACAGGGAGAATTAATAATTTGGGGCATGGGGCATTTTTTTATGATGTGATCAGCAGGACAATTAAGAAGGAGAAGCAGAAGATGATGATGAAGAAGAGGATAATGAAGAAACGCAAAATAGCCCAAGTTTGGGACTTTATTGTGTGCCCTTGTGAAGTTGTATCTGAATTCTGTGTGTTTACACAAGGTCAGAGGGTACAGAAGTTTGTAAGAAGATTATAATGATAAGGACTGAGAGCCTGAGGCCATTGTAATTATTTCTGTGGGAGACCCTGAATAGTGCCAAACTCTTGCAGCTGCATAGGTGTGGGGTATGCCCCGCCAACACGTAACTTGGTAGACGGCATACATGCCATCCCAATTAATTCACTTTTGTAGCACATCATTTGATGGATGTTGCTCATTTATGATGACCTGAGACATAGAAGTCTCCTCTTATTCACTGGCCAATTATTTTTCTCAAAGTAAGACTGGATGCGATGGTGCTGACCTTATGTTCTGAAATGTTCTTACAGCACTTTCCTGTGTATATCTCAAGAGGGTAAACATGATAAATTATTATATACAACACGGGTATTATGAAGTTGTGTTACTTACCATCTTTTTCATTACCACAAACCACCTTGCCATATTAGCTTTCAGTCCTGAATTTACAACATTGACCTGTAATCCTTTCAATCCTAAGGGTTTTTTTTCCTTCAAACTACTTATATTTTTCCATTATTGCTATCTGTAACCTTACACCTCAGGCATGTGTTGATCAGAACTGTAGAAAATGATTTAGATAATTAGAGGCTGTAGCTTGGGAAGTCACAATGTCATCACAAGGTCATAGATGGTTAAGATATATACTGTGGATTACTTGTAAGGAAATGGATTCATGACAATATTAGGACAATGTTACACTCGCTGACAATTTAAAAAAGAGGGATTAACAGACACCAAGAATAACAACCAAGAATAACAACAACTGTAGCTTTCAGTGTTATGTGAGGACTGGATTCAATGAAACTGTCAACAGCAAGGTCAGATTCTCCCAAGTAGCGACGCTGGCGAAGGCGCTCACTGGGTCCACATGACCGCAGGGCAACATTGGCATCTTCCTACCTGAGATGGGGTGAGTGTACGTGGTCATGGGGTCTTTGGCGTGCTGCATTAGTTTCTCCCAACAGCAGGCCACGTGCTTAAAGGTCACCAGCTGTCAGCAGTTAGACATACTCTTATAGTGTTATAAATGTGCATGAAGTATTGCATTCAAAGTCTTACCTCGTTGAGACTTAAACAAATACCTTTACAAATGGAATGATGGTGAAGTGGATTAAGTGTCGGGCAGGTCTATACTCAGAGGTGAGAGTAGACTCAAAGAGATTGCCAAAAGGGTTTTAGAACTCTTACTGTAGGTTATTAAATATGTAAATATAAAGATGGAACTCTAAATGCTTGTGTCACTTAGCCACAAAGAAAGGACTCTAGTCTTCACTCCTCTGTTTTTGTTTGAGATTTTTTCCCTTACCCCGTGTAAAAGGTTTAAATGAGCAATTCTCTATTTTTGTAGTCTCTAAATCTCAGTGGCCACCCGATAGTTTCCCAAACCATTCCTATGTGGCTCTTGGAATTTAATTTGCACGGCACCATTTATGATTATTAATATGTGCGGCGAGGGTGTGATTTGAAAGGGAGGAAGGCATTAATTTCCCCCTGGTATTTTTTATCCCTTGCTCTGAAAGCTTAGTTGTCATCCCTGGAGTTATAGCTTTTCAACTCTGTAATACATTTTCAAAATGCAGTTTGTTTCTTCGTTCAATGTCAGCTCTTGAGAATTTTTTTTTTTAGAAATATGATTAAATACTACTGCATGATTTCTGAATAAAATAATTAATATTGTCAGGGAGTTGAACCAGTTATAAAGAAATGACAGAACATGAATCTCTAAACTCTATTTAAAGCTCCACTTTTATTTGGCTGATGTGAGGCGAGTGTATGTCCTGTACGCATTATCTGTGAAAGTTTATTTCATATAGGGAGTGAGTGGTAGTATACACACACCTGATTTCAGTGCCCTTCAGTGACCATAATATTATTAAAAGGTTCATGAGTAGTACTCATGCATCAAGAAACATGGTGGTATCCAGCAGCGTACTGTGGAATCTGCAAACGAGCCTTCGGTAACCTTCATTTTTCATTGGTTTCAACCTGTTTTCATTTAATTTGCTTGATCAACAAGCCTGCCAATTATTTTAATATTCCATGAGCAAAGTCTTCTCTTAATTGTGTGTCTTTTTGTAGCGTTCTCTTTCTCTGACACACGTTACAGAATGTAAATGACAATAAAAGGTTTAGCTGAGTAAAAATCGACAGAATTATTTCAAAGAATATGCGACACTTTCAAGTCCCTCCATTAACTTGTGTAGCTCGCTAGGTTTGAGCAGCACCCAGTAAACCCTAGCAAACAAACTTCAGTTTGGTGCAGAAAATGCATGAAACTGTCTGATCCACCGAGACTGGCCCCCTCAATCAGAATTCACGCCACTCTCTGGGCTGGTTGTTCACTGAATAGTGCCCTCTGTATTCACAGCACTCACAGCACTCACAGCACTCACATGTATCTTAGTGCTTCTGCACTTTCTTACGGCAAGTGAACTTTAATCCCATAACCCACCTGGTCTTCATGCCGAAAAGAAATGCAAACCAGTTTAGCACACCTGTGTAGAAAAGCCCTTTCTCCTCTGTTGAAAAAGGTGGGTGAAGCCATTTTTTGCCCCTGTATGTCTCAAAGCAAATGCAGACTGACGTGTTTGATAAAAAGTGATGTGAAGCGGGTTTTTTGCCAGCCACGTCTGATGTTGTGCTCAGTGAAGGGCTGATAATCTGATGTCATGTGCACAAGAATAAAAAGTAATCTGATAAATAGCATCAACTCAGGCCATGCGTAGCGTACAGTTTCAACACTTTAAATGAAACAACCTTAAGGAACATTCGTTTCTCATACAACAATAAGCCACCGATTGGTTTGCCTTTACTATAACTCTAAGCACATGTTAACTATGTTATTCAGCATGGCTCCACAGTTGATATTTAATTGACAGAACCAATGAAGTATTTAGAATATTTGAAAGATAAAAACAAGATGTTAATGAGAATTATCATAGCTGTGACAATTTAGAGGCTACAATAAATGATCATCTATGAGTTACTGAAAAATTAGCTTTTGGAAAACATTACTGGATCACCTAAACAAAACAAAAAAAAGGGAATTATAATGACATGTTTGTGCTGAATCCAAAGTTCACTAACCAGTAAATAAACAGACAGCCTAGCCCAAGATATAAAAGCAATCATACAAACAACGAAAAAATCATCACTTCAGATTTTTTACAATTATTATTTGTTCAGATTTTTTCCCATTGTTCTCCAAATTTAGTGCCCAATTATACCCTCTATTTATTTTGCCCTCCCCACATGAATTTGCCAATCGTCTCTACGAGGCAACCTAATTCTCAGAGAGCAGTGAACTCTACTTCAAGATGGAATTCGCCCACCCACATTCTGGAGTCACCCCTACGTGCTTCTCAGCTTGTGCCGGCTCACCCTCGGTTTCCACTCGGTTGTGCCGGTTTCGAACCGCGATCATGATAGGCAGCTCACACTCATAAAAGACCAGCCAATGCGTTAGACCGCTACGTTATCAGAGGTCATCACTTCTGATTTTGGTATCCAACGGTTCAGTTGAAGAGCAGAGTCTTTTTACATTTTTAACTATATGCTTGGTTGTTCTGAGGTTCCCCCAGCTTAGTCAACGTGTATCACGGTCGTGCAGTGTTTAGATAACGGTTGCACAACGTTTACATTCAAAGTACGAACATCAAGAGTCTCCTCTTTACGCCATTCCGGCACCAACGTAGATTAAATATGTTTTGGCAAAGGACTGAGTTGAATACGAATACGTTTGCTAGTTAGTTTTTTTAACACATTTTTTAACACATTTTTTGTGCTCTTCTACAATCATTTTACAGCATTATACAGTCTCTCAGAGATATGATTTCATTTGCGTTATCAATTTTTTAGGACTACGACTACTAATAATAAGGATGCTGTGTGATGAAGATATACTGTATGTATTATGCGTGTAAGTGTAATATGTATAAAAATATGTATACAAATAAAAATATATTAAAAAGTAATATCAATATGAATATTTTCCCCATAATTCCGGGCCCCATGCGACGTTGTCGGCCTATGTGGAGATTCAGCCCTGACTATATGAAACTGTAACTAACTAGGTCAGCAATATTTATCGCATTGCATTAAACTGAGCTTGCTAACTTTTTTTACATTTTATTTAGTCCATGAAATATTTTATTGATGGCCCAGAAAATCAATGACCACCATTTAGCTTTGAAGGAGCAGTGCTGCATATTTGTTCACTCAAGCCACTTTTTAAAATTAATGCAAACCATATAGACACAACATTAATTTGTATTTTATGGAATGCTTGACAGTGATGAAAGTAGAAGAGCGTGTTTCCAAACTGACCACGTCTGTTCTTTCATAGCTATAGGGTTTGATCCAGCACCCGACGGGGGAGTTGAATTAGAAATGGTAATCACCTTGCTGTATGCCCCCTAACCACCAAATTAACCAAAAAGAGCCAGCTTCCTGCCCGTCCCTATGCACAAACCTGCAGGCTGTTATTTATACCCCTGTAATTTCTGCACCAATTCGCCTTGAGCCCCTTTGATCAACATAGGATGTGAGTGGTCAAAGCAAGGCCAACAGCAGGTGACGGGTCGTGGTATGACGGGCGGGCGATTGAAGTCAGATGAGGGGGGGGGGCTGTCAATGTCAGTATGGAGTTGAACAAAGGGTGCACTCCATATGCAATCTCACGCCAGTTCCACGATTGCAGGGGCGCTGGAAATAACGGCGCTGCACGTCGCACCCCAGAAGCCTCCAGCGCTTGCTTTCCTCTGATTGCTTTGCATCTCATACATTCCGTAGTAGATGTCCTTCTCCCCGTGCTATCTGGCTCCAGACAACTGCAGCAATTATCAGATTGAGCCGATCACCGAGGCCTTTTGTGTCCTAAATTCCTATTTTTGTTCAATGGTCTTATTATTCTGCTAAATGTCTTCCATTCTTCCCCGCTGCAACAATCGCTGACCTTACACCGAGAGTCCTAGTGTGGCGACGGGCCCCGGAGAATGCTAACCATTCCGAGAAGGAAACAGTGTGCGCGCGATGTAATGTTACTAAATCTCCTGACAGAGCTGAGGAGCGGATGCCTATGCACCATTAAGGTGGAAACGTGTGAATGCCTATCGATATTCAATAGTGCGATAAGATGGCCTCTGAATCATCGATGTAGGAGACAAATGGATGGCATGTGAAGTCAGTTATGTCGTTACAGAGCAATCACATGGGTGTGCAGGCTCTCAGCCATTAGTTGCTTATGCTGAGGCAGGTCAGAGAGCCCAGGTATTCACACTTTTTCAGCTGAGTTTGTGGTTTTGTAAACCCGCAACCTAAATTCAACATATTCCCCAAAACTGAGGTCTGGCGTATTGAGGGTTGTGATGAAATTACATTAAACACGATACATATGAGCCCACAAACGGTTGATGACAAAATTAGATGATCTACTTGCTAACACTAACACCTCTGAGGCCCTTTTCAAAAGGCCCAATTCAGCTGCACTGGTTTGTGCGTATTTGATATTTATCTGGTTTGCTGTTGGTAATATCATGTCTGGTTACAGAAGTGGGCGAGGATGATCATGCTCAGCGGGAACAGAAGACTTCATCGGTAGAGGGAGGCATGAGGCTTTCAGCTTGAAAAGGAAATCCTTAATTATTAAATGTTTAACTCTTAAAGCTGTCAGCTTATTTAACCCATATATAGGCTTATAGTTCAAAGGTCATTGAGCGTAATCTACAAACTCATGTCATTTATGCACTGGCAGCAATGTTAAATCAAGGGCAAGGCTGCTATGGTGACTGCAGCTATGCAGGAGACTAGAGTGATACCTAAAGATGCATCTCTGCCTGGTTGTTTTAATTAGCAAACACAAAAGAAGACCTTTAAGGCAGTTTCTCTGCAAAGTGAGAGGATACAAAGAACAGCAACAATACAGGAGGCATTGGAGCCCTTTAAAAATGGGGCTAGAATTTCACATTGTGATGCAGCACAGCCTTAAAAAAATATTAATTGTTTATTGAGAAAAGAGGATTTGATGTACCTCAGAGGCCCCCTGTCTGGATTTTGTTGTCATAATTTATAGGACTACCTAGTAGCCTTGGAAACCAGGTGACAGTAGGATGTACAGGTTTGAGAAAAGGTTTTTCATTAAAAATCTTTTCATCCAAGATCATTAAACTGTGCACTCATCAATAGTGTCAGCACAAACAGTATTAAAAAAAACAAAGGCCAAGACGTGGATACTGAAACAAAATGTTTTATATATATATAGTTTATATTTCATTGTAATATTCAATGCAATATTATTTTATACATTTTGTAACATGCTGCAGTCATAATTGTGTCGTCTTGGTGCACAGTGTACGGGCAGAAAACAAGGAAAAGAACCAAAGCGCTTGAACATTGAAAAGTGCATTAGTGCCACCTAGTGCCACTACACCTCAGAAAAAGCATGATGATGCATCCTATCATGCACATTTATAGCAAGTGAAAACATTGAACAGGAAATATCATGTAATTTTGACTTTTTTGATGATGATGATATCACAAGTTTCACTGTTGTTATTTGCATAAAATCTAAAATGATGTGCAATATGTTGTGGATCCTATGTTCACGACATTGACTTGCCCTACAGTTAAAGGGGATGTGTAAGGGCATTTTGTGCTGTCTGGTACAGGATGTTACTCGATGAGATAGTGGATGAGATAGTGGCATTGTGGATGAGATAGTGGATGGGATCATGCATGAGATAGTGGGATAGTGGATGAGATAGTCGATGGTGGATGAGATAGTGGATAGGGTAGTGGGTGGGGTAGTGGATGAGATCGTGGATAAGATAGAGGATGGGGTAGTGGATGAGATAGTGGATGAGATAGTGGGATAGTGGATGGTAATACCTTGACTAAGCATACACTTTCCACTTGACTTCCCCTCAAATGAGATGGATAACCTTAATAAGACTCATTATTTTCAATATAGAATTATTGGTGGCATGGATTGAGGATTGGGGAGAGAAAAAGAGAGAGAGAGAGAGATAAGGATAGAAAGGGGGGAGAGTGAGAGAAAAAAGTTAGTTTCTCCCAGAAATAATGGGACAGGTGGCCACAGCATCTGGAGAGAGATGGTTGCAGCATCCTCCAGTGCAACTCTGTCACCTTGCAAGTAAATTAGCAAAGTGAGGAAATACGGAAGGTGTAAATGATCATGACATGTGTGCCACAGAACCCACAGAGGACATATTCGTCCAGAACATGCTTTATTCCATTAAGACGGAGAGAGAGACTTCTGGATATATGCCTACAAATTGATTAAAATATTTTTAAAGGCCATCTATTATTATGTATCACAATGACTGACAGCTGTTGTTTTACCATGATCATCCAACTTAATTCCACCTTTAAAATGTTTTCTTTATTTCTTTATTTTCTTTAGAGGGTGAGCACGGCATCTTGGGTGAGTCATGCTGTTTCTGGTCATATCATTGTGGGTCAAATACGCAGAGCGCGGGCATGTGCCACACACACACACACTCCCCTGTCCCATGGTTCCGTTTCCTCACGCCTCCACTTTAAGGTCACAAACCTGCGATAAACACACCACAGAGAGGACAGATGAGAACACGTATTCATGTGCCACCTGTCCTGGTCGTGCCACCTGTCCTGGTCGACCAGGACATACATCAGCCCAGGTACCGTGAGAAATGGCTGAAACGTGAAGGAATGGGTAGCATTGATCCACACATGCATGCACACACGCACGCATGCACACACCCACCCACACATGCACGCACATACACACCAACCCACACACATGCACACACATGCCTACGCACGCACGCACATACACACACAGACACGCACACACGCACACAGATTCACACGCACGCAGATGCATGTACACCCACCCACCCCCACACACACACACACACACACACACACACACACACACACACTTTTCCTTGCAGCAAGAAAGAGAGGGTAAATGGTAGGTCATCGTGGCAGAAGATTACCTGAATACAAATGACAGTGTCTTAATCAGAAATTTCAACAAGCTACGCTGCTTCACATGCACGGTATGTAATGGCCATGAGAACATTGCATTTTTAATTTATTCAGCATTTTAGATGACCTTTCACCGGTCATATCATTTTGCTGAGAATGTGATCTAACGTGCCCTTCTATTCCCAAGCACTTCGTAAAGGTTGGACCCACTCAAATTGTAATATGGATAATCATTTTCATGATACTCTCAAACCCATATTTCAGGTGACTCTTGCTGAATGTAACTGCCATCTGTATGGGTATGCCAGAATGTTCTCTTTGTCCTTCAGCGATTTATCCTGTCCGTACTCAATGGATGTTTTTGTCTTTCATCCAGAGTAGGTAGTCATCACACTTGAATGCTTGTGTCTATTTGTGATATATTTTTGAATGCTGATCAGTTTCTCTTGAAGTATCGATTTCCACAGTTTATAATTTTCTTCTATGTCAGACTCCCTCACTCAACTTCACGTGAAATCACTGCATTGACATATTAACAAAAAGGTATCTTGAATAAGTATGTGACCTTGCCATTGTTCTCCTCCTATTAAAAACAAAATGGCTTTTGCTCACGTTGACAGTGATATGGATTGATTAGTAATATGGTTTGTGTTTCATGCTGTTTTAATAAGAGGTCCAACTGACCTTACACCAGCCCCCGCATATGTGAATAAACACACACACACACACACACACACACACACACACACACACACACACACACACACACACACACAACACACACACACACTCTCTCTCACACACACAACACACAGGCACACACATGCACCACAACACAAACACACACACACACTGAATTTTGTGGAGCAGTAAACGTAATTAGTGTCATACTTCAAACGGACTCCACAGAACGCAGAGAGCAGTGGTGCAGTTCCACTCACTGTTTGTCTACTGCTGTGGATTGCTCTCCATCGGAGTCCAGTGTCTTGCGGCATTAGCTGGCTTCAAAAGTACAGTCACTCCCCATTTGTGCTCACTGCTCTTTAGAAGAACACCTGTTAATGTCAGTGGACTCACTCGCCTGTCTGCTCCAGTATTCTGTTTTGTAATTAATCGTGCCGCACCTGCATTTACATACTCTTCTGCGAACGCTTTTCGACTGTGGCACTGGTTCACTGTATGCCAGCAAACAGAGCTTACAATATGGGATGAGAAATAGGTAAATCACCATGTCTTATACAACCGACCAACAGCCAGCCCACTAAGAATCCCCTATATGTGCAAAGGTTGCTGGGTACCTCCCCTGCATCCACAGCAACAGCTGTTTGGTATTTTACCTGTCCCTTTCCTCTCTGCCAGGTGTGAGGATGGGCTCTCTGGGGATACCAGCCAGCATCTCTGACTGTAAGGATCACCAGACTCCAAGCCAAATGTTTCATTTCATTATCCATAGTCGTTCCTTGGTCTCAATCCAGTAAAATGTACTTGTTGTTCAATCATTTGTTGTTTGTACCAACCAAATATATTTTTTCAGGGTCATGCTTATTAAAACGGGCCCAAAATAAGTCTATAATGGATACGCAAATTAGCGGTCTTGGCAGAAACGTAAACGCACCACCTTGAATTGTATTTATTTGAGTTTAGGCACAAATTAAGTTTTCCAAATGAAACGCATTCCTGAAATGCATGCTGAGAGCTGAGAACTCTTTGTTTGCTTGGCAGAAATTATTTCAGAGCAGCCTTTTAAAGTCTGCCTCTCTCCCTTTGATTAAAGGGAGCACAAAGGCTTGTGTGATCCTCTGCATCTGACACCATCAAACAGACATGTTTCAGGAGTCATTTTCCCCCAGGATAACGGGGAAACGCTGCACTACCTTTGTGCCTCCCTGTCAGTCCCTCCGCAGTCATTACACAGCAGCCTTTCTGTCTGCCTCTCTCTCTCTCTCTCTATCTGTATCTCTCTCACTGTATCTCCTTCTCTCTCTGCCTCTCTCTTTCTGTCTCTCTCTCTTTATCTCTCTCTCTCTCTCTCTCTCTCTCTGTATCTGTCTCTGTTTCTCACCTCTCTCTCAATCTCTCCATCTTTGTATCTCTCTCTCTCTCTCTCTCTCTCTCTCTCTCTCTCTCTCTCTCTCTCTCTCTCTCTCTCTCTCTCTCTCTCTCTCTCTCTCTCTCTCTCTCTCTCTCTCTCTGCGTGTTATTACCGTGCATGCTGATAAAGCTTCCGCTATTACTGTGCATGTTTGTGTGTGCATGCATGCGTGCGAGTGTGTGTGGGTGTGTGCATGCATGCGTGCGTGGGTGTGTGCATGCATGCGTGCGTGCGTATGTGCGTACGCTGCTGACATAGCTCCCGTTATCCCAGAGGAGCTCTTTTTAATTATCTCCAGCCCAGTCACACTCCTTACTTGACTCTCCTGGATTAAAGAATTAACCTTTGATACATATTTTAATTTCCCAAGGAAGGTAAAACTTTTATGTTTATTAAATGGGGGAAATTACTTAGATGACGTGGTGATTAGCTATCAAAACTCATGAGGTGGCAGAGTTAGGACCCATAAATTGAGGTTGCAAGTTGTAAGAAATGTAGGTGAAATATCCTATCTAGTGTTTCATATCTCATAGGGTCTTTATCCAAATGCTTCATAATGTTCTTATACTTCAGCCCGGACATGTGTACAGTGTGGTCAACATTATTAAATCTGCCCAGTCGCAGTGAAGGACAGATATGCCAGAAATGTAAAATCATCACAGCCCTCCATTTGATAGGTCCATTTCAAATGTTAAATTACAGACACTACTTGGATTACGCAAAAATTGGTTTACGGAAAATTAAATTTTTTATTTGACCGTACTTTAATTTTAAAAATTGCCCACAAAGTTTGCTTTAGTTACGGAAAGGGCGGGCAGACTGTCATTGAGAGTGATGGAAAATACATAATTGATTAGAATTGCCGCTTGAATTGAATTTGAGTAAAATTGCCTTTTTTTTTTTTTTTTTTTCCTTTTAAATACAGTATGCAGTATATCCCGATTTACAGAAAATCCTACGGAAAGTCTTCAGGAACGGAGCCCTTGCAGAACAGGGAGCGCCTGTATATTTCTTTCTTAGATTTTTTATAATGGATGACAGTGCATTTTTTAAAGATATTTTCATTAATTGTAAACTTCAACTCTTTGCAGCAGTGCTTTCATATGGTACTTAATTAACACTTACAGTGAGAGCAGCGTGATTAAAGCGCTGTATTCAGTTTGAGGAACAGCTGGCATCTCAAAGCTCCAGTGGATAGCATAACAGCAGGCTGCACTTATTACAGTTAAAGACAAATAAACGCTATGCAGGACAGGGCACCTGGATTAAAAATCTGTGAGGTGCAAGCAACATATAGATGTTATGTATTGAGCTTCCTTCTGCTGTGCTTTTTATAGAACTCGTCTGTCTCTATGTCTTGTTTCAATTGCCTCCGTCTGCATCATTAGTACGCTTACCAAGATTAGATCTGAAGCATTAATTAGTTCTAGCCTTTTTGTGACAATGTATTTGTAAAAAGCGCTATACAATATACATTTGATTTGATTTTGATTTGAATTATCAGCAACTCCAGTAGACTTACCAAAACAGGGCCGTGCACAGACATTTTGGGGGGCAGGGGCTCAAGCAATAAAAAAGGGCACTCACCCCACCGACACGCACTATTCCCACCCAGATGTTGTAATGAGTAAAGTCTCTAGATCAGCAGTCCTACTCTGACATGCTTGATACATAAGCCCCCTGAATTTGGGGTTTCAAAACTTCCTGCTGTTTTCATGTTCTGTATCATTTTGTTACACTGCATGTATTTCATAAATGAGACATATGGTACAACTACTGAACTACAGTTTGATTTTAGTAACATGTTTTTGAGCATCACACTGAGAGGAAAATAAACCAGTATTATATTATATTCAAAAACGCACGCACGCAGGCACGCACGCACACATACACACACTACTTAAACACACTCTCATATATATGTTACATCTATGCATATGGCTGAAAAACTGATCCAGGGTCAGGGAAGTGAGAAGTATTTTGCCTTTCATTGGCGACAGGTGTATTTGCCTCTTCTAGCAGTGTTTATGCTGCTTCTTATTTCCCAATCAAAATGGATTGATTGATTGAAACAGGGAAACACACTGCTACATGCCCAAACAATAATACAATTTTAAACATCACGTTTTTAGAAAACTGGCTATAAAGAAAAGGGGGTGACTACACTAAACTAGCAAAACTATGCAAAACGTAACTACCTGCTTCCGAAATTAATTGCATATTTGTAAGTTGTCCTGCATGACGGCGATAATGTCATTTTAATTATAATTAGACTAGCTTATTTGCTCGCGAGTACCGAGGATAGTAATGACGAAATTACAGGGTGAAAGTGACAAGTCCTACTGACCTACTTCATAGATTTTTTTTACGGATATATAACATAAAAAGAAAGTGTTGTTTAATCGTGGTTTCATAATTAAAACAGTGCCTATTTGAGTGATATCATTCACCGTAACCGAACTGGGGCTGGAGATGCCGTGCTTTTCATGACAAGTTGTATTCGGAATGTCGGAAGAAGTGACGTTGATTGATTGATTGGGGGTTGGAGAGCGTACTTTTTAAATTGATAAGGTGTATTTTTTCATGGATACTACTATACATTTCCCCCTTTATATTTGATAGAATTTCAATAACAAATAAATAAAAAATTAAATACAATTAACACCAGCCAAAAAAAGGGCAAAAGGGCAGGGGCTCAAGCCCCCCTTGGGCCCTATCTGTGCACATGCCTGTACCAAAAGCAACTGCAATTGTTACTGAGGAACTGAAGAAAGGTTTGTGGGCTGTACTGAATACAGAGCCTCGTGGTGGTGGCTCATTCAATTTCAATCCCATATTCAAATCAGCGGGGGAGATTTTTTTTTCCAATTAATAAAATGAGGAAGGATTGAGTGTTTCCTTTGTCCTCCATTTTCTATCAGCAACACTTGCACTCCACTTGCCATCCAAACTACAAGCACATTTTTTCTCTATCTTGTACATCACATTAGACTCAGCGGGAAGCACTGCACCCGGCTCAGGAGACGTACAGTCACAAAGTGAACACGATGACGCAGGCGTCGATTCAGAACAGCGGCAGAAGTTTGGTTCACGTCGGGTGCACAGGGAGGCTAGTCCATCACACTGACACACGCGTGCACACGCCCACACACACGCACGCTGTCCCCGTGCCCTGAAAGCCTGACAGACACATGCAACGTGAGGCCATGTGCTGTCACGCATGAATGCAAACGCAGCATTTTGTTAAAAATGAGGTAAAAGACAGAGATTTTCCCTACAGTTCTGTCCAGCTGTAAACAAACAATAGCTGTGATTTCAGTATTGTTCTACAGCCTGTATGGCACACCCCTCCACCTTTGAACAAGTCCCCCTTGTGCAATGCGCACGTGGAAGGAATCTCTCCCTGCGATTGCAGTACATGCTCTGCTGGAGCAGAAATTCTCCTCTCTGATCATAGCCTGTAGCAAATGTGCTTGTAGCCTGTCTCTATTAAAATATATTCTACATGGATCAACTTGTGAATGGTGTGCTCTGGTGTTCTCATCCTGGAGCCTCCATCTTACTTTGTGGGAGTTGATCTACACAAAGGGGTAGGCACAGTGGTTAGCGACATGGGCTGACAAGCGGAGGGTTGCTGGTTCAAATCCCAGGAAGGCCAACAAAAAAACTATGAACTGTAAACCGGAGGGAGTTCCCTTCCTGGGGCACTGCCGAAGTGCCCTTGAGCAAGGCACTGAACCCCAAAAACTGCTCCAAGGGTGCTGTACTATGGCTGACCCTGCGCTCAGACTTCTCTGATGGAATACATATGTATAGTGGTCTATGCGTGTGTGTATCTAGGAGAGATATGCGAAAAGACAAATTCCAATTACCTTGTGTAACATGGCTAATAAAGTATATTCCTAACCGTGACGCTGTGGCAGTGGTGCTGACGCATTGCTGCCTGGCCATTGTCGGTCAGGAGTCGGACCAATCTAAATGTTATTGCGGTAACAGGATATGGTCAACTAGCCGCACACCAGTGTCTGCTGACCCCGCAAATTGAAATGCACGCCCTCAGGATCCCAATACAATAAATGATTCCAATTTAGCGTGTGCTGCTTGCAAGTGTTGTTACATTTTTTCCTGGTGGCATGTGTTTATTTGTCTGCATTTTGTGTTCAGTGTGTATGAGTGTGTGTGTGTGTGTGTGTGTGGCTGTTATGCTTACAAAGGAATGCACATAGCACGCCACGACAGAATCGTGGACCTCATAGTGAAGGACATACTAAACCATTTCTCTTCTTCAGTGAGAATGTACAAACATTCCCGTGTCAATCCTTCCATGTTCCATCTCTGTGATAGTAACCTAGACATTTTTACACAGTTGTCTGCCAATACACCAGATGTTGTTGTGGTTAATGAAGAGTCCAGAGAAGTGTTTGTATTAGAGATAGCATGCACCTTTGACCCTAGCCTAGAGGAAGCCTTTATGACCAAGGTCACTAAATACCAACCACTCCTAAATACCATCTCAGAGCTAGGCTATAGGTGCAGACTATCTGTTTTCATATTTGGCAGCCTAGGACATACTCACAGCTTGGTTGTTAGAGGGGTTCAACAACTTGGGATGCCCAAAAAGGGGGCTAAAAGGCTTGCAAAGTATTGTGCTGTCTCTGCTATCATTGGCAGCCGCCATATATGGTGGAGACGCTGCTACTTATATACCCATGAGAAATAAGTGATGTGTTTTTGTATCTTGAAGACCTATGCCATGATTTTGTGAATGTAACTTTTCTGCACCTTCAGTATTTGTGTCCTTGTATGCTTTTCTTTATGTGGACATAAATAAATTGTTAAAATGTGGAGGGGGTGGTTGTACATCAGCATAGTTGTGAATGTTAGTTTAGGTATATATTTATCTTCATAGGCCATGACTTTTCAATTAAATAAACCCTTTTTTATACATTGTAATATACTGTACATGGCAATGATTTGGCAAAATTAGACACAGCAGAGTAGATAACCAAAAGATATCAATGGCTAAACATAATCAATCCAAATCCATGCCATCAGTAAACAGGGAGACTAGAATTTAGTTTCCTAATGTATGTCTTCAATTTTTTTATTATAGAAAAATTGCAATGAAAATATAAATCTCCACAATAGACCTGAATATGAAACATTACGATGGTATACTTGTGGAAACAACAACAATAATAATAATAATAACAGTGAAGCAAACATCGTCTGTTGTCAACTACTTCTCAGCTAAGGCAACAGAAGCCGATGTTGATTGATTCAATAAATACATTTAAGCATCAAAAATCATGATACATAGCACATGTTGTGTAACATTGTGACATTTGACTCATAACGTGGTTTTAAGGTTGGGGGGGGGCAAATGTTCACTATAAAGTGTCATAGTTCACAAGAGAAAATGAGCTAGCTCGGTCTAACTTTGGATTTTACTGTATTGATTGATGATTGGTAGCTTTATCTATACACTAATATTTTAATAACAATAGTATGCAACATTAATGCAACAAGCTACTGTATGTTTCATTTGTCCCCCCAAAATTGAGTATAATATTTCAAGATCACAGCTACCTCATTTACTGTGGTAGTTTTTGGGGGTGTCCCTGTTCTGTTGCTCTGCTGAAATGGAATCCTTCTCAGATTCATCCTCCCAAGGTAAGCAAGCAGGGAAATATCTAATTAGATGGAGGAAGATTGCTTACCACTGAGAAACTATTCACATTATTCATCCATCCTTCCGATAATCACAGATAACCAATGCTGCAATGAATTCCAGGACTGTACAGGCAGGGAGTTTCTGAAGTAATCTCGGTGCAGTCAAGCAATTTGTGCTGCGGTAGATTGTTCACGCCATAGTAGACAGCTCAAGAAATGATGAGATAGTTTGCAATGCGCATCAAGCCTTTTACATTTCGGCATTGTTTATGTGGTGATGCTAGGATGAGCACACCGTCTTCGGCAGCGAGAAATCAAGATATCACCAGTGGGTATAATGTCGTAAGACAAAATATCCAATCTCCATATTACAGATATAGTATCAGACTGATGCGCATCAGCCTAATCTGTCATTGTAAATAGCACAAAGGTGATTACCTGTTTCCGTGCTTCGCTGCCTGACCTAATGTATAATTCCACTTCACATTACTAACATCCACATTACCATGAATGGAATCCATGCCATTTGAGTCACTTGCTCTGCTTCAATTTCTGTTTGCTCAACACGGCATGGGATTTGAAATTATCCTCCCGTTCCATTTGTGCTGGAATGCGCCCCTTGGATTTCACATCCAAACATATTGACTGGGAGAAGCGGGGCCTGGAAAAAACATGTATGAAAGAGATCTGAACATGATGCATCTTAGAGGAACATATACATAGAGGAACACTGGTGTTTATGGTCATTTAGTCCACACTGAGAGCTGTGTGCCATTTTCACGCTCTCTCTCCATCAATTTCCTGAGAATACATATTTTTAAGGAGTTTCCCTTTGCCCAGAAAGAAATGTTCATGATGCATGCGTTCCCAGATAACCTATAGATGCAGGGACGGGGAAGGAGACAAGCTTCCGGGACGTTCTGTCCTGTACGTATGCGCGGGCGAGTCAATCGCGTACTATCCAGTGACCTTTGGGACCGTAGCTTCAACGCCGCCCGGCGAGCCGAGGAGGAGAAATCCGCGACAGGGCGAACAGCTGGCAGGCGGCCCAGAACGGAGCCACGCTGAAGCCAGAAGCTGCCCACAACTGCCCGATTGGCACACATTTGTGGTGGCACTGGTCCGCGGGCACCACGGTCACCCCAGGCAATGACATGGCCTGTCAGAATGTTTCATGGCCTGGCCGGAACCTGCCCATCTGTTGTGTGATTAGTCAGACGTCTCTGGCTCTCACCCTGTCCCCTTCACTGGCCACTGCTACATTTTTAAACCTCACAATGACTCTTGTGTCTTTTCACTGTCTGACTATTACGACAAAGTGACCTTTCCACTGTAAAAGCTGTCACGGTGCATTTTCCTCGATGAAACCAGTTATTACACACTGGACGTAGACGGAAGTAGAGGGAGCGTATGGTAACGTTAGCTCATGTCTTTTAAGCCATACCAAACTTTCAACTATGCAAATTTGAGTTAATGAGTTTGATTCTGGTACCTCCACAGAAACAAGGCTGCATACTCAAGCTAATCAAAAATAAATGTGCAGATGTTGGAACAGTACGTTTATGTAGGTTATATGATCGACTTGTATTCATGTGTAATTACTTGTAGTTCCTATTCTAAGCAGTAAGACCTTGGAAATACAGTAACCACACAGAAGCGGCACACTTTTTGACAGATTCTCAGCCATTAACCGAATGGATCTGCAATGTGTGCACTCCACTGCATTGGTGACAAGGAGCTGCACTCCAGCTGTAGATAATGTAGCAGCGGTCCAAGAAGCATTGTTTCATTTCTGAACAGCCTGCTGTTTCCTAATGGCTTCAGCCTTGTTTTGCTGTCAGGCAGAAGTCTTGAGGTCTCTGTGCTTCCCTCGTTTGCACAGGGAGATGTTCCACTGTCACTGTGCTGAGGGAAGACAGTCTTTTTTTACACACTCCTTCCTTCTGTGCTGTTTCACACGGATCTTTACCAGAATTTCACTGCATTTTATAAAAAGAAATTATATATACTTTGAGTCTGAACATTTTTCCTGGGGTATGACATTGAAGGAGCAATAATTACTATTATGTTATTTTCAGTGGATTCTCAAATAAACAACATGGATTTGAGTCCTTTTCTGGCATCGATTCTAAAAGACTTACAGTACGAAATACCCATACTTAGGATGGTGAATACGATGGTATATTGATTGGTCTGACATTGCAGCCACAATTGACCAGTTTTTGCCAAGAGAGGGCACCGTGCATTCAAAACACAAAACATAACAGCTTGTTCTTTTTCCCCTGTAGTATTTAGAATCAAACAAACTCAATGGTGATCAGTTATTGATGAAGGTTGGTGATGCGGCCTTTGTCAACTACACCCCAAAATTACGGCCCAAAATTTTCCAGTTTTTACTGAACTTTAAGCAGTTCAAGTCCAGTGATTTTTATTTATTTGTATTATATACATACAGTATATACAGTATATATATATATATATATATATACTGTATATACTGTATGTATATAATACAAATAAATAAAAAATGTCAATGTTAGATCCCTAATACCAATACTTCTTTGCTAATATTAAAAGTTGTAAAAATAAAAAAACATGTTTATATTAACTGTATTGGCTACAATGTTCATTGACCTCTGGATAGTACTGAAATCAGCTAAATCCTTAATATTAGATTAAGTGCATTCATTTTGTAAATATATCACAATGTGACATGCATAATTGGCTCCTTTCAGCAGAGAAGGCATCGACAAGACACGATTATCATTGTCATTATCCTCCCAGTAATTCTTACCGTCCTCTCATTTAGCAGGGAGAGCTGTGGGACACCCTGACCTCCTCTGCTGGTGTATGTCTTTCTTTTATGTGCATTGAGCCTTTTTTTGTAGCACCCAGCTTTGGAAGTTACAAACAACCAAGTTTCTTTCTCCCTTTGGTAATGTGTCTGGTATACGAGTAGCTCAGAATATTAGGTGTGACTTCATGAGTTTTTGAACAGTTACAACTTTTCCAGTATAAAGGTCTACACAACATCACAACTGACTGGCATCATCTGGACGCAGATATATACGTATCATGGATTGTTGTGTCATATATCCCTGCGACTCATAATATAATATATAATAATAATATTATATAATAATATAATGTATGCCATTCAGCAGATGCTTTTATCCAAAGCGACTTACAGTAGTGAATGCATGCTTTAGACTCCACCTTTAGCCTGCAGGGGGCTTATATAACGTACTCCAATACAGAGCTGCACAAGCATGCCCAGTAGTTGCATATCAAGAAAATATACTTTATTTGTGGGCAAACCTTTTTAAACCTTGTGTAGCCCACTGCAATGTTTCTTGCTAACAACTGATTGCAACCCATAAATAATTCAATTTCAGGTAAACATATGAAAGTGCTACAACCCATTTTTTGTTTTCAAAGCAAATATGTTGTGTTGACCTATCCAAAGCAGGACAAACATCATGGAGCTGATTCTCGACTGCCTTTCCAATGTGCTGATCACATTGAGAAAGATTTTGTTCATAATTAAACCTTTATATTAGGTATTTTTTTACTCTAATGCGGTTATATGTGCTGAATTATTAAATTACCCTGGGCTTTTGTTTTGTTTTTCATGAAGTATATAATTCATTAATTCCACAGTAGTGGCCACTGGAGTCCCATTCCACATGACCCAAAGAATAGTTGTGGGCAGTTATGAGATATAACCACACGGCATAGATGAAATAAGCAAACATGAATGAGACAGGCTGATTACAGAAAAAAACTGCAGCTACTCACTGATTGCACAAAGGAATATTTTTTTAATATTTACATGAAATCATGATAGAAATCACTACCGTTTGCTGCTTGAAAAGCCCCATATTTAATTGCTCCCATACACCACTTCCTGCGTGTACATTTAATGAATGTTTATTCAAAAAATAATGAGACAATTCTCCTGTATAAAACTCTGCCACAGGCGCTTTTCTCTGTACCTTGGCTGTTAGATCTTCATAAAAAATATTTCGCTTTTATCATGCAAAATGTATATATGTATATATATATATTAGTGGTGGGACTCGATTAAAAAAATTAATCTAATTAATTAGAGGCTTTGTAATTAATTAATCGAAATTAATCGCATTTTAATCGCATATCAATATTTGACACGAGAAGCAACATTTTTCAATTCAAATGGATTTTGGTATACGAGTGAATCAATGAATAGACATATACATAAGTTTAAGCAGCAAAATCTTGTTTATTTTAGCTACTACACAGACCAGTGCAATTTTTAACAAAGTGCAGCAATTTTAGGAATATGATAGTGCAAAGGACCTTTGGAAGAAGCTGTTGGATTTTTTTCGAAATTGTCTTTCTGCATGGCAGTTCATAAATTGTGTCAGACGACGCAATCTGTAGCACCTTTTCTAGCCCCTTATCTTCGACCACCGAAAGTGGTCTACAGTCCACGGCAATCCAGTGAGCCAGTTAGTTGGTTACTTTGTTAGACGTGGTCTTACTCATCTTGGCTCTGAACCCCGTCATCTGGTCGAGTGTGGGTTGGCGACTCTGCTTGCTCGTACTAGGACTAACGTTAGCCTGATCAGCGTTAGCTCTGGCTTCCACGCTAGCTGCAACATGTTTAGCATTGAGAAACGTTCCGTGGTGTCTGGAGTGCAAAAATATAGTGCGATTAAAATGCGTACATTTTTTAACGCGTTATTTTTTCTGTAATTAATTAATCGAAATTAACGCGTTAAAGTCCCAGCCCTAATATATATATATACACATGCACACACACACACACATACATACAGTCAAGTCCAGAATTAGTGGGACCCTTGATGAAAATGAGCAAAAGAGGCTCTATAGCAAAGTAAACAACACAGATAATGAGTGTTTCTGTGTGGCTCAGTAGGTAGCATTGCACTGACAACACTTAGGTTGTGGGCTTGTTTCCCATTGGGACCACACATACTGAAAAATGTATGCATTTACCACTGTAAGTCGCTTTAGATTAAAGCATCTGCTAAATGGCCTATGTTATGCTATGATATATATTTTATGCTCAAACATATGGGACAACTATATACTTGTGATACAATTATTCTCATTTTTATTGAGCAATACTATTTTTTCTTCCATTTGTAATTCCATTTATTTATTTATTTTGACTACAGCAGATGGCACGTTGAAGGTTTGGATAACTCAAATGGCATGTGTAGTACTTACATGACTAAAAAGAAGACATTTTTAACTCTGCCGTATCACCACACATTCTAACTTATGCCATTGAAATGAGACACTGGACATAGAATCTCATGTATTAATATGTATCTGCTTTGATGAATTTTCACTTGATGAATATGATTATATGTCCATTGACACCTTCCCCTCGAATTGTGATGGTCTAAATTAAAATGCTTTACTAGCTATTGTGTTCAAATTTGTCACGTGGTGAAAATTTGTAATTACCCGTAATGCAAAATTATGTACGATTTTAGTCATCCTATCATACTTGGCTATGAAGATAGCGTTATAAAAGTTTAATAATAGCTTATATCCAATCCAAATTCATCCAATTTCAGATGAATAGTTGCAAAATATTGACTGGGACCAATCCCTGTCGTTTACTTTATAGTTTTTGAAATACTTTGTATTCTTTGTTTTGAAGAATAACTTTATCCCAATTTGGGTACACAATTGGCGTGCACACCCACCCGTCCCCTCTGCGTACTCAACTCATCCCCTTCATTAACGATGCATGTTTTGGGGTTTTGTAGATGTCTTGCAGATATTAGGTATTGTTTAGCAAAAAAAAATACAAATCATATTCAACAGTAGTCTTCCTACTTGTGTCAGTTTTGCATTTGCCGCTACCGGCTTGAGCAGAACATGCCAAACTATTTTTCCGCAGTCCCCAGCGATCTCTCTATATCCTGCACAGGGACGCTGCTGTAAGCTTTTATAATGATTGCTGAGGAACTGGTAACTCGCAGAACCAAACAAAGCTGATCACAAACTTTGCTGTTATGAAAAAATTGCAACGAGTGTGCATGTGCTGACATAAAACACACATTTATTGACTCATGATTTTCTTATATGGTCACCCATAAAACGTGAATAAAATATTAAGTATACAATTCAACTGTGCCACAAAATTGAGCAAATTGCAAGTTGTTTTGCTGGAGGGTTTTTTTCTTCACAGCCACCTAAATGAAAGTGCTTCAGTTCAGTTGATGGAATCTTCATCAGTTTAAAATGAATTTGATTATTTTTAAGCAAAGAATGAATGCATATCATTGTCACAGGAGTATCACATTCCAATCAAAGGACCCCATACCATTAAATCCCCATGTCAGTGTCAGTACTGGACAATAATTACAACTATAGCATAAGGTTTATGTGATATCTGGCGAGAGATTATTTGCCAATACTTAGAATAGTAAAGAATGAAATTCCATATGATTCACGCATTTATATAATCTTCATAAAGCTTTGTTCAGAAATGGTTGAAATTGAAAAATAATAATAGCTGCTGAGCTGTTAGTGTCAGACTTGCGCACAGAGTTCAAATACTTCTACTTCTACACAGCCAAAAACTTCTCCACCTGATTCACCTGCTTGGTCTTATGCCACACCGTCATCTTATTAAGTTCAATTGAGTACACATGTGCTCGTGCTATAGATAGATAATGCTGGGTTAGAAATGAGAAAAAGAGTTAGTTGTTTCTGTTACTCATCCTTAAAGACAAAGCACATTCTCTCAGTCACACATTTAAGTAATATTCTCATGAATTATAAAAAGCAGCTGTCTGAGGGCTAAATGATTATGATGGTTTTATTATGGTTTAAGGACGATTATGAGGGTTTTATTTTATTATGGTTTAAGGTTATGAAATTATTTTATCCCCTTTAATCCCCAATTGATTTTTTGCATCACGTTAAACTCCTTTCAGTGTATGATGAGAGTTCAACATCTTGAATACTATACATCTAATATAAATATAAATCTATATATCTATCAATATATATATAAAAAAAAATATAATATAATATAATTGTATATTTTATATTCTATATAATAGAATTTTCATAGAATGTCCTTTCAACCTTTTCACAGTTGTCTGCATTGATATATTTATAGCAATATTATAATAAGTTATTTTTTTCTTCTGGAACTACAATAATATGTGCAACATAATAGTTCCAACATTATACACATATTTACACAAAATGACTTAGTGAAAATTGAGTCCAGAAAATATATACACACATGCATCTCTTCTCCAACTGATTGATGTTGTATACAAAACTGGTTAATACCATATATATATGAGATTAGATGGTGCATAAATTCATGTTGGTAAGGATTGAGTGCCTGTGGCCATTTTAGTTATTTCTGTGGGAGACCCTGGAAAGTGCCATATAGGTATGGGGTATGGGCCTCACCAATCCATAACTTGATGGATGGCATACCTGCCATCTCGATATAAAATATATTAATTATTTATAGATGGGAAAATCTGATTAAAAATAAAAATTTGAGTAGGGACTTGAGTAGGGGTTGAATTGTGTTGCAGACTATTCTAATCAAGAATATTCCAGCATCTCCAATGTCTAAATCACTATTCATTGATTTGCAGATTTCACCAAAAATAGAAGTACCTCAACAATGATATAAACCAACAGAATAACAAAAAATAAATAAAATAAAGCCACTAACCACTATCAATATAAAAGATAAAGCTCAAGGGAAGTCAAGGCTATTGGTATGACCATGGAGTCATTTGCATAAATGGAGGTGTGTCCAATCTCTGGTGTGCTTCTGCAGTTCATTTTCTGTCAGTACATGCACATTGTCCTCATCAACAAATGACAAGCCTCAAAACAAAAGCCTCAGCAGTCTTGAACTTTCTGACCATGTTCTGCAAAATAACCCTCAATGAAGCAAGAATACAGGTAAGTGGTTTGAAACTTCAATAAGGAGTCCAAATAGATTATTTTTTATCTTTTTTGCTATTTTTCATTTTTCATTATTTATTTATTTAAATAGTTGATTCTGCATTTTTTCTGCAAACTTTAATTATTTCAGTAGTTGCAAATTAAACTGAGATTATTATTTTTATAATAATTATTATAATAAATCTACAATATTATTAATTTCTGGGATTGCACATTCTCCTGCTTTTCAAATCAAGGCCGAGTAAAATAAGTCATCTATGAAAAAGGAAGGATTCATCGAGGGGACTTGATAGGGGCCATCGCTGCAGACTTAAATTTGGATCTTTCTGTTGATCCCCCACTTCAATCTGGCATTAAAGGAGATCAGCGAACAGTATGTGAACATAAATAACATGACTGGCGAATTGTATACATCTGCCAATGTAATTGACAGGGAGATAATTTGCCTGGAGAACTTGGGATCGGATCAGTTCCAGATTTGCAGTGGAGCAATCTGCTGTCGACTTGGATACAGGGGTTTATGGAGTTCAGACCTACGGGCTGGTTAATGATTTTGGGGTCTTCACTTTGGATGAAAAGGAAAACCAAAGTGGGGAGTTAGGGCCCATCCTGATCATAACTTGTTCCCTCAACAGAGAAACTACAAGTGAATACATAACAAACACCACAGTTTGCAGATTCTTACATCAATGTCACGGTGTATGGAAATGCAACAGAAGGAGCCCATTTAACCCGTCTTCACACCTTTGATCTGGACTTGGGCCCCAATGCCCTGGTAACGTACGGGTTTCAACGGGCACAAGGAATTTGTTTAATCTAGATAAAGTCACGGGGGACATTAAACTGGTGCGCAAAATGGATAGAAACACAGGCAAACTTTACAAACTGACGGTCCTCGCCAATGGACCTGGCTGCATACCTGTAGTAGCCATAGTGGTATTAAATGTCATTAAGGTTATCATAGGTCCACCAGTGGTCATACCTCTGTATATTGCTGTTGAGAAAGATGGCATTGTGTCTTTGAAGGAGTCTGAGCCACCAATCACCCCCATAGCATTTTTCACCATAGAAAATGCAGATCAAAGGCAAGGCATGGACTGTCACTTGGAGGGCAAAGGTCCTTTCAGGTTTTCCCATTATCAGCTGTTCACTAATGAGTATCTCCTTGAAACGACAGATGCACTGGACTATGAACAAATAACACATTATGAACTGACTGTAATGGCTAAGAACTCTCACAGTTTTCTAATGAAAACATTCATTAAAGTTCAGGTGATCGGCGAGAACGACAACGCTCCCATGTTTGAGCGGTCTCCAGGTGAGTTGTTCTTTGAGGAGAACAATGACTCAAACAGCTTCCTAAACAGACTGTACGGCACAGCGCAAAGAGAGGAGAGGTGGTATACTCGCTGGGGTCCGATGCTCCACCCATTTTCGCTCTGGACAAAGTGACCGGGGTTCTCACCGTGAAGACAGCATTGGACCGGGAAGGGAAGGAAAGATACAGATTCACCGTGAGGGCAGGCGACCGAGGAACACCCCACAAGGAAACCATCACTGCTGTAGTCGTGACGGTGCTGGACAGGAACGACAACCACCCCTGCTTCATCAACAAGGATTTAACTTTTTTTGTGCCTGAGAACTTCCCAGGGTTTGGGGAAATAGGAGTGCTTTCCGTGACTGATGTCGACTCTGGAAGGAACAGTCGGGTGGCTTTATCGATCTTTAACGGCAGTGACAGCTTTGTCGTAGATGGTGGGAAGGGGTCATCGACAGCCAGAATGCATTTAGACAGGGAGAAGCAGGGCTCCTACTTCCTGTGGATAGAGGCTGTTGATGGTGGGGAACCCTCGCTCTCCTGTGTCACCATAGTCATGTTTTTGCTCATAGAGGTTAACGAAAACCCCCCTGAGGGTTTGTTTCCCCAGTCTAACCAGTCCTACATGCTGGTGCTGCCCACCACTGCTCCTGGAACCTCCATAGCCGAGGTGTAGACTGTGGACAGAGACTCTGGCATGAACGCCATTATAGCGTACAGCATTATTGACAGGAAGGGGCGGTGAGCTGGAGTTATTTGAGATCAATCCCAACACGAGGAACATCACTCTCAGGAAACGTCTGAGCGACTGGAGCCTGTTTGCTCTACTGGTCAGAGTCAGTGACCACGGTGATGGTCAATCTCTTTGTCAATGACACAGCCAGCAATGAAATGTACATATGCAGTCTTTTGACAAGGGAGGCTGAAATCGATGAAGAGGACCTGCTTCTAGGGAGGCTGACCGAACATGCCCCGAAAAATGTTTTTCCCTGCCGGTCTGTTTTGATTGCACTTTGCATCGCCTGCCTGGGGCTACTGCTGACCGTGATAGCATTGATTGCACACACGGGCTGTAAGAGAAAGCCGAGAAGGAAAGGAATAGACAGCAGAGAGGCAGAAGTAGAGAGCCTAATAAAACTGAATAACAGTCGTCGGCAATAGGTTGAAAGCATGCGGAGATGTCAGATATATGAAACAACTGACTTGTTTCCGTTTACAAAATGCTAATGACACTCAGCGTTGACTGAATTCTACAATCAAATTATTTATAAGTACAGAAATGCATGTTCTATGAATATGTTGTACATATTGCTTTATAATTTTATAACAACACGTTCAACACATAGACTCTTGGTCTTTAGGGCTGCAGTGGCTGCAGGTTTTTATTCCAGGTGAGCACTGTCACTGATTGGTACACCCCCTTGGTTTAAGAGGTGAGCTAACTCAGATGAGGTGGACTGAGAGTTGACAACATTGGTTTTAACGTGTGTGCAAGACAACATTGAAATGAATGGTCCCTTGAAGATCAAATCATTGCATATATTTTACAAAGATTACAAAATGCTGTCTCTGTGAAACTTGTTAATGTTTGATTTATTTGTTTATCTAAAACCTTACCATCTTCCTGTGTCCTTGTAGGTCTATTTCATAGGTGGAATTGTAGAATAATGGTGTGTGTGTGCATGTGTGTATGTTCAATTGTCAGCACACATGCACACAAAGCACATGTTTTTAGATAAATATGAGAACAATTTGTCAGTTTCATAATTTTACTCACATTAAATGTTAATGTTTTTCATTCAGCTCTGTTTCTCTTGAAAGGTAATTGCTTCCTTTCTCTTTCTCTTTTCCCATGGAATGTATGCACATTCAGTCAGCACACACAAGCTTTCTGGAAAGTAGTATAGTGTATCTGAAATTACATTAAACTATTAATTGTGTAGACAGCGAGTAATTACTATCGCTCATAGGCTGATCACATTTCCAGATTGTCTTTATTGTTCTGTCCATGCCTTGAATTCAAACACACACAGGTCCAATGAAGACACTGGTTACATAGGTCTGAAAATATGATTAGCTCTATGCCTTGGTTGACACAAATCCACCTTATGTCTCCTCGTCTTCAGCTTTAATAATGCATTTTGATATTTGGTTATGAAAATCTCTGCCTTTGGTCTAATAGGTCTTTCAGGGCTGGCGAGGCATTCAAAATAATTCAATACCTACTTTTGATCCCTTTAGGATTATGTCAGTAGTTTCATTTTTATCATCAGCTTAAAAAAAAACTAAAAAATAAGTGTTTCTAGGCTTTGTTACTGCAACGTCCACTTGTCATTTCCTACTTTATCACTTCCACTTTCTCAAGGTTGTTCATCCTTGGTGTCTGTGCCCACTGCAGGGATACTGCAGTGTATTGATTGGCCACCCTACAGTAGAATTAATGAGATAGTGAGTGTCTACAGGAGCCAATCAGGCGCGCTGTCGGCTCTCCCCATCACGCACTTTATAACGGCCACATTGAAGACCGCTGTTAATTTGCAAGCCCAAATAATGAATAGATCTTTATTGCCCAGCCACAGCAGATCAATTTCAAACAAAATGACAGCATTATGATTAGTTGTGATTACAGTGGGCAAGTGTGTTCATCGCTCATCATTCAGTTGATGGGATTCCAGGTCATAGAAAAAAAACTATTTTGCTTACCATTGTTTGATAGAGCATGCATGATGAAAAATGAGTTTCTTGTTAGAGCGTGTTATGTTAAACTGGCCAGTAATTCCACAGAAAAAAATAAAAATAATACACAAATTAAATTATAAAACAAAGTAGAGCTGAAAAGTATAGCTTAACTCCTTAAAGAGTTGAAGTTTTGTGCCTATACCCAAGCTACAGAAAACACCAATTTCAATCCATGCATTTAACAGATACACTATATGGCCAAAAGTCAGTGGACATCCCTACTAATTATTGAGTTCAGGTGTTTCAGCCACACCCATTGCCAACAGGTGCATAAAATCCAGCACATAGCCGTGCAATCTCCACAGACAAACATTTAGAATTCAGAATGGTTTGTAAAGAGCTCAGGCACTGTCATAAGATGCCACCTTTGCCACAAGTCAGTTCGTGAAATTTCTACACTACTAGATGTACCCCGGTCAACTGTAAGTGCTATTATCGTGAAGTGAAAGCGCCTAGGAGCAACAACAGCTCGGCCACGAAGTGGTAGACCATGCAAACTCACAGAGTGGGGCCGACAAGTGCTGAAGCGCATAGCGTGTAAAAACCGCCTATCATCTGCTGCATCCCTCACTAGAGTACTAAACTGCCTCTGGAAGCACCATCAGCACAATAACTGTGCATCGGGAGCTTCATGGAATGGGTTTCCATGGCCGAGCAGCTGCACACAAGCCTCACATCATCATGCGCAATGCCAAGCATCGGCTGGAGTGGTGTAAAGCACGCCGCAACTGGACTCTGGAGCAGTGGAAACATGTTCTTTGGAGTGATGAATCACGCTTCACTATCTGGCAGTCTGATGGACAAATCTGGGTTTGGCGGATGCCAGGAGAACGCTACCTTCCGGAATGCATAGTGCCTACTGTAAAGTTTGGTAGAGGAAGGATAATGGTCTGGGGCTGTTTCTCAGGGTTTGGGATAGGCCCCTTATTTCCAGTGAAGGGTATTCTTAATGCTACAGGATACAAAGACATCTTAGCCAATTGGGGGCTTCCAACTTTGTGGCAACAGTTTGGGGAAGGCCCTTTGCAGTCAAGCATGACTGTGCCCCTGTGCACAAAGCGAGGTCCATAAAGACATGGTTAGACAAGTTTGGTGTGGAGGAACTCGATTGGCCTGCACAGAGCCCTGACCTCAACCCCATTGAACACCTTTGGGAGGAATTAGAATGCCGATTGTGAGCTAGGCCTTCTCATCCAACATCAATGCCTGACCTCACAGATGCTCTTTGGGCTGAATGGGCACAAATTCCCACAGACACACTCCAAAATCTTGGAAAGCCTTCCCAGAAGAGTGGCAACTGTCATAGCCACAAAGGGGGGTCCAACTCCATATTAATGCCCATGGTTTTAGAATGGGATGTCCAACAAGCTCAAATAGGTGTGATGGTCAGGTGTCCACTGACTTTTGGCCATATAGTGTATGTGCCGTAATGAATCTCATTGTTTTCCAAAGCATTTATATCCTGATGGGAGTGGATGACGATGCCCCCATACACAGGGCACGAGTGGTTACCGAATGGCTTGACGAGCATAGAAACTATGTAAACCATATGCCTTGGCCATATGGGAGATTCAGGAGTGGTGCCTAAGACAACATTTTCCACCACCATCAACACCAAATGATGTAATTTCTTGTGTAAGAAAGGTGTTGCATCCCTCCAATAGAGTTCCAGTGCACTGAAGCTGTTTTGGTGGCTCATGTTGGCCCAAAGCCTAATTAAGACGCTCTGTTGGTCTTTCCTTTATTTTGCCAGTTACCTGTAGTTTCCAATGTGAGAGTGGTGGCCAGGTGAGCCCAAAAGCTTGTAGCACGTTTGTGCAGCGCCATATCTTCATAGCAACATAGGATGTTTCATACATAATGACCCACTAGGGGCCTGTATGTTGTTATTAAGGATTATTAGCAGTACAAAATCAATGCAGGTGTTCTCCCAAACAACCATCTGGAAAGTGAAGCGTGCCACCTTTTTCATTTTTATTAAGTATTTTACAAATCGTCTTATACACAGATCTTTGCACATTACAAAGTCTCATTTATTTTCATTTCATTGGATTTCTGCAGCAACAGTGAAAGCCCTTTTAGAATTTTGCACTTCTTGACATGAAGACATAAATATGGAAGAAAGCCGTCGTTTTTAGTGGAAGATAAATCAGCCAGATCTCATGTGATCTCAGTTGAGCTGCATTTCCTTGAAGAGTCAGCCTAGAAGAGAGAGAAATCGCTTTACCAATCCACAAGCATGCTCCTCCCACTCCTTTACATGTGGAGTTTCACAGTATGTCGATTTATTTTGACATATTATCCACTTACACAGCTGGATATTTTAGAGACAATACTGGTTAAATGCCATATTCAAGGGTGCAATGCCAGTGCCCTGTCTGGGATTTTAAATCAGCAACCTCCAAAATATAAGCCCAGTCCCTAAAACCCACTATGCTACACTGCCATCTGGTTTAAATAAACAAGGCATGACGATTACCTTGTCGTGTTTGTCCAGCCTCAGTCCCGTGCTCTCGGCGGTTGGTAATACTGCTGTGTTGGCCGCGTGCGTCTGGGCTGGCCGTCTCCCCCACGCCGGTAGTCTAGAGAGTTCTCATAATAAACATCTTCATCCTGTGAGCAAACAAACCGTTCAGGCCCTGTCTGCAGTCTACCTGACAGCACATGCTCTGTGTGAGTGTCCGCTAAAGTTCTTCATTTACAACACTTGTATTTGATGGATTTTTTTATTCCGTTTTAAAACTTGGAGTAAACAAAGATGTCAATTTCAAAGACCAATATTATTATTATTATTATTATTATAAATAAATGTAGCTGCAAGCAGAAATCAGGCTCCAAGCACCAGGAAACCTCTCTGAGAAGAAACATTTACATAAAAAATATGATGGATAAATATTTGTAAAGTTAGAAAATGCTAAATGGTTCTGCACAATATTTGAAATCTTTAAACCAAATGTGCGTTGCCAAGATTAGAACCTTTGATCTGCTGGCCCGAAGGCAGCAGCCGAACCAACTGTGCTATCACAAAGGTGAGCTTTTGAGTACAATCAGTGCTAGGGAAATGGATTTCAGGCATTGAATACAAATAAACAATCACAAACAAAATAGCCTAGTTTCAGCTTTAACAAAGGAGTGTGCCTCAGAACAGCAGTAGAGGCGTTTTTTATGGTTTTATGGTAGATTTGAAGACATGTCTGAGGTGTTTTTTATGGATTTATGGTAGATTTGAAAACATGTCTGAGGTGTTTTTTATGGTTTTATGTTAGATTTGAAAACATGTCTGAGGTGTTTTTTATGGTTTTATGGTAGATTTGAAGACATGTCTGAGGTGTTTTTTATGGTTTTATGGTAGATTTGAAGACATGTCTGAGGCATTTTTATGGTTTTATGGTAGATTTGAAAACATGTTGCTACGGAGCAGGCTCTTTAGCAACTAAAGCTAAATAATGTATAGAAATATGTGACCAAGCATTAACTGTAAATAAATTATATTGAACAACAAAATAGGCTTATTACAATCAATATGTGGGCACATGCTTTCTCAAAGTAATTTACTTCTGAATTCAGTTTAAATCATTATTTGCACGCACGCACACACAAAGTCTCGTTTCATTGCCACAATATTCCTAATGACATCCATACTCTCACGGATAAAATGCAGTGCATAGATATTCATATTCATATTCAGATCAGCCCTACAGGTAATGAGAAAATTAATGTTTGTTATTGATTAACTCACGACAGCCATGTTTTTGAAGCAGCAGCTTTTCCTAGTTTAGTCAGAAACAGTTCTGCAGTGTGTGAGCTCAAAGGCAGCATGCTAATTGGCCCTAGAACTCACGAGATTTGAATCGCACGTCCTTTAGTAAAAGGCTCAAGGTTCCCTTCTCTCTAGTTTCTACATTCTTTAAGATGGACACCATTCAAATGGACTTCTTTGGGGTCAATGCGTTCTGTAATTCAGAACATGCTTCAAACCAACAGACCTGAGGTGCACAACTCCCCACGGCCAGTGTGCATGCTGGTTTTTGTTCCAATTACTGTGGCTTAATTTTTCTAAACAGCTAACAGCCTAACTTATAAAAACTCCTGGTTCAATATTAGTCCACAGTAAAACTTTTCAATAATGATACGTGTGCAGTCTGTGGCTATAGCTACTTGACTTTATCAAAAATGTCAAATCACAAATGATTGAGGCTAATTAGATTATTATTAGTTGGTATGAAATCCCGAAATGGATTGGTCTTTTCTGTATACCCCTGCAATAGACTAAGTCATTCTAATTAATTCTCATGATTTGAATGGACACATCTACATGAGTCAAATTGATTGTCTCACCATGACCTTGATCATGACCATGATCTTTTGACATGGCATCCTTATTTGGGCTCCTCTAAAGCTTCATGATGACAAAAACATGTCTTCTTATTGGTCATAAGAACCATTTTAATTGTAATGATTAGTGAAAAATTGAATTATATGTAAATTACAGGTCCTTGAGGAAAGTTTGTTCTACGAAAGGAGAGAAATAATTTTGACAGTAGGTCAAAGGGATCAAGAAGTACGGCATTTTTAATCATCTGCTACAGTGCCGCCATGTCGTCAAGGCGTGTGCTTGATATGGTCCCATAAGTGGTGTAAAGAAAAAGAAAAAGAAATAAAAACCAGTACAAAACAACAGGGTTTCAGGACCTATGGTGCTTGGTCCCTAATTATTATTATTATTATAATTATAATAACAATAATAATTATCATCATCATCCTAGAGGATGACCTTATGCAGAGGCACTTACATTTGGTATATCATCAATTTATGCTGCTGAATATTTACTGAAGCAAAATTACAACAGCTGTGCCCGTCCTGGGATTTGAACATGCATCCTCCTGGCTAAATGTCATGTTGACTATCCACTATGCCACGCTGTGGTCACATGACATCATTGGAACACTCGCTGGTGGTGCAGTGAGTTGTGCAATAATGTTGTAATAATGTTGTGGGGAGCGGTGATTCCTTTAGGGAAGGCCCGTCTCCCTGTTGAACGGGAGTACCAAAAGAGAATTCTCTTCTTTGGGAGGAATTCAGATAAACACACAAAACAAACAGGACAAGGTGACTTACGCTGCTGAGTTTCATTCATCCCCCCCACACTCCAGTTACCAAATGTGTGACAGTTTAAAAGTGTGTTTAACAGTCCAAGTGGATGGTGAGCGAAAGCAGGCTGGAACAGTAAGAACAGCCTGCACTTGGGCTGTGTCCACCCTCACCTCATGTGCTCTCTAATTGGGCCGCAACACAAGACACAACCTCGACATGACAGAGGTTACAAGGATGGGAGAGGTGGGGGAGAGAGCCGTCCCTCGATAAGAGACCTTCTGCTGCTCAAGACGAGGGTTCTATCAACCTCTCACGCAACCCAGCTGGTGCTCAGCAGATGTCCCCATTATGGTACTGGTGTGCTTACTCTTACAATAATCATACATCTTACTTTATAAATAAATAGAGATGCAATGACAGATTTTAATGTTAGGCTTCATTGCAAAAGGCAGATTTTACAGTTTAAATTTGACAGCATAGAAATAGTCCAATATTCCAACCATGTTTTTTTTAATTTATTTTTTATTGATGGTCTTACTATTTTAAATGCTTTTAATATCAATGTTCATCTCATGGCAACACCCAGAATCTGCTAAATAGAATAAAAAAAAACGAGTAGGATTAAATGGTTGTTCATTTGAAACTACACACTGATAATCAAGGGATTGTTATACATACACCCCTGATCCAATCAACTACATGCAACGAACGTCATGTTCAAGAACTCAAATCATTTTACATTTATCAAAGTAATCTTAAACACATGTGTAGATGTTAGCAGAAGTCAGACGGATAAATTCAACGAGAAGTATTTGGACTGTCCCATTTGCGGCCATGTTCTTCGCACTTTAGTTCTTTTTTTAAGTCTTTTTTCCCTGTCCCTCCGTTATCTCCACACACAAGACCGTGGATCTTCAGGGGAGAGTTATCAGCTGAAGGTGCTTACCCAAGAGTCCATGTGAACGGGTTTGATATTATGGAGGAGGACTTCTTCACAGTTCCCATAGTCGCTGAACACAACAACAGCTGTTGTACCAGAAGGGTGCACTGCGTCGATTCTGGCACGGTAGAACTACAAGACAGAGAGAGGACAATCAATTCAAGTGCAGAGTACTTTCAGGGGCACTTTCAGCATTGGTTAGTGACTCGGGACCTTTATCTGACCTATAGTGGAAGTATAAATAGATCAGTAATTGCCTTGAAATGTGTGGAAAAAGACCTCTTGTTTTTCTTCAGGGTTAGGCCTACTCATTCTTACGGTTTCCTACAGTGTTGAAGCTTTTTAGAGCGTTTAGAGCAATTTAGAGCGTTATGTACAACCTGTGTGTGATTAGGGGTTTGTTGACTTAAACAAACATAAATAGAAAATAAGTCTAAATTGACAGAATCTTTACAGTTTCTCGTCATTGACTGACACAGGGAAGATGTCATGCAACGGTGGCGTTTCAGAACTGGCTCACTGCCTGGGTCACAGCCATGGTCAAATTTATCTGAACGTTGCATTATGATTTTCTTAATGCCCAAACGAATAAAATATTACTGATTTAGTGTTGGCTAGCTAACATTAAGAGTAGAGAATTCATCGTTTACTACCAAGGAGTATTTCTATGTTTCACATATTCAGCTAGCTAGCGGACCATAGCAAAACCAGCCAAATAATTGATGGTGTAAATTAACAAACTATAGAAAAAGCAAGATATCAAATAATTATTTGTTTGTCATGTAGGCTATCACACAAGTTATACAGTTATGCAGTTGATAACTTAAACTGCATGATACAAGATACATTTTAGTCTTAGATTATATGAGTTTGCAGGATCCAGTTATGTAGGCTAACTATTCAAGTTTCACGACTTCTTAACATTATTGACATTCTGAAGTGGAGCATGTAAACAGTAACTTGTCATGGTAATAACATAAGGGTTGGAATGACCTGGTAATGTCCAAAATTAGTAACAATACTAGACAATACTGCACCAATCATGTTAAAATTCACTACTATCTCAGAAAACAACCAAGCTAGCGGTCATTAATGGAACAAACATTTTTAACTGCAAGCTAATAAATGCTTGCTAGCTACACTTAATTTCTGTTCTTTTCCACTTAGCTAATAGGTAGCTGGCTATGTACATTAGTTAGTCTATCACATTTTTAGCCACTGCAAAGTAGGTACTGTACCTACGGTAACATGTATGTGGCTCCGCAGCTAGCCATTGTCCTAATGTAGGGCCTCTCCCATGGAGTTGACATTCACACAAAGAGAGCACAAGGCAGCAAGCGAGACTATTTCCTGTTCCTTTGACACTGGAACACTGGTACATTGTGCAAGGTACAATTTCCATGTTTATAATGCAGTGATGTAGGAAAACTACAAAATAATAATAATTCCCAGAGGAATACAATTAAAATCGTGACAATGTAGAGCAACCTCTATGTTCTAATCGTGATTCTATTGTCACACTTCCTCATCTATGGAGTACCCAACAACACAGTTTATATGCGAAGTTTGCATGCCAAGAGTACACAAGCCTAAATGTGTGATTAACTGACTAACAGGCCAGAGCGTGATTCATATTGCGTATTCAAAAGGTATAAGTTCAGAGGAGGCTCGGTGATCCCCTAACCTGTATATTATATGGCTGCAGTAATCTAATGACCTTTGGACACTATCTGCCAATCCTGATGATATAAAGACCAGCCCATATTCACAGCGCCGCTGTGAAGCGATCCCACAGGGAAAGATTTAAGGTGTCTGCAGTTTTCTTCCCTTTAGCAATATTTTGCTCATTTTGGCACATAAATTCAGCAGTGTGTCTATCTCTGCCATTGTGATAGATGATTGACCCATAAAATCATGAGAAATGACGACTCAATTACAGATATCAACTCTTCTTGCATACATATGCCAAAATATGTATTTTCACAGGATTGTTCAGGTATAGACTACAATAAACAGCCATAAAAGTAATAATTAATGTGCTAAATGAAACGCTCTCACATGTAGGCTTTTTTCCAAATGTTGCCCGAGTTCAAAATGTACTTGAAAGGTTTCTTAGTCTCATTCTGGTCTAACTTTCCCACAATAAACTTTCTCCAAACGGCACACGTTTTTGGAGGCTTCCATTAAATCAAGTGTTGATCTTATTCATGTGGAATGACACCTAAGTCTAGTAAAGTCCATTTTACGATTAGGCCACTCTCACACAAAACATAACATTAAGCAAATTGCACTTCAAACTCCACATGCAATGAAACTGGTTACACACAGCCTAGTTAATACTCACCTTATTGTCCTCCCAATACAGAGCAAGGCACTGGTCTCCGGGTCTCCAGTTATTTAGCCCATGTATGCTGGATTCTGAAACAACGGGTTCCAGGCCTTTTTGACTTTTGATTGGTCCTGATCTTTTCTTGGGCCCAGGGTTCTGAGAGATGTTTTTGTTAGAGAAGTCATCGCCAGAGGTCACGCCAGAATGCTGTTTGATAGGCCCGGTCCGTCTGTGTTCTCCATAGCCATTCTGAACGTGTGCATTACCGGTCCCAACCATGTTCGACTCTTGTGTCTCAACGGTGTCCTTATTCCCCCACGAGTTGGAGGAATTCAGAGAACCAATAGCATCTGATTTTCTGACAGCAGTTTCCGAGTTCAGCTTCTCAAACGGCCCTCTCCTTTTATTGTTCGCCTCAAATTTGTTATCTGACCGAGAGCTGCCTTTAAAGTCTGACATGCTGTTGCTCTCCAGAGGTTTGGATTGTACGCCATTCTCTTTTGAGCCCTTTTTGAAAGAGAGGTCAGACCCTACTTGGAATCCACCAGAGCCTACATGATCTCTAGATCCTTGCTGGAATACACCAGAACCTCCCTGATCTCTTGATCCTTGCTGGAATCCACCAGAACCTCCCTGATCTCTCGATCCTTGCTGGATTCCACCAGGGCCTCCATGATCTCTAGATCCTTGTTGGAATCCACCAGGGCCTCCATGATCTCTAGATCCTTGCTGGAATCCACCAGAACCTCCCTGATCTCTCGATCCTTGCTGGAATCCACCAGAACCTCCCTGATCTCTCGATCCTTGCTGGAATCCACCAGAACCTCCCTGATCTCTCGATCCTTGCTGGAATCCACCAGAACCTCCCTGATCTCTCGATCCTTGCTGGAATCCACCAGAACCTCCCTGATCTCTCGATCCTTGCTGGAATCCACCAGAACCTCCCTGATCTCTCGATCCTTGCTGGAATCCACCAGAACCTGCATAATCTCTGGATCCTTGTTGGAATGCACCAGAAGCAGTGTGATCCTTGGTCCCATGAGGCAAACCTCCAGGACCAATGTGATTGCGTGATCGTGGATTTCCACGAAACGCCCGGCCCCCCCTCCTGGCCTCATCCTGCCATCGGTCTGGGGCAGTACCGCTGGTACTGTCAGGCCCCCTCCATCGCTGGCTGGGGGCAGAGGAGTCCGGGCCGGGCTTAAAGAGCTCACTATCCCTCTGGAATCGCGGGGGTTTATCATTCCTCGACTGTCTTGCGTCACTCCGTGAAGGATATTTATTCTGTGGCTGGTCTTTGGAGAGATAGTCTGTGTCTGGGAAGATCATCTTGTTCTGCTGATACTGGTGTTTTGGAGCTGGTTGACTCTTTGACTCTGAAGAAATAATTGAAAGCACATACATTTACATCAACTCCAGTGATCTAAAGGTGCAGGTAATTATGAGTTTGATTAATATGGTGCTATTCAAAAAGTCAATGGCCCGGAGCGTCACCACAGAGGACATTAGCGCAGATGAACGGTAAAAGCATTACCATCAACAGAAAAGGCCCCCATCTTTGATTCCAGGAAATCAAATAGTGTGCTGGGGCCAGAGGGCCTTCCTCCTGCCGTATCTTCATCATCCTCCATCCTGGCTCTTCCTCGACCCCTGCCCCTTGCTATGGAATACCAGCAAATATTACCATACTTCAGACCACACATTTACATCTGATGGTGGAGGTGAGATTTCCCATTCTTATTATTATTATTATTACTACATGACCATTATGAAATTCATTAGTCTTAAGTTTCATGCTTTGATCTCATTTGACTACTTAGAATGTTCATAGACTTTGTTCAAAAACAGTTACACGGGGCACTCGTTAGTAAATAAAAGCATCTCGACGCTTCCCGCTGTACCTCTTGGCGGTGGTCGGTACTCAGTAGGGACGGGTTTGGGATTGTCGTTTGTGAGGAGGAAATTCAGCGCCACTTCCAGGCTGTTGTTGTGGTCCATAAGGGCCTGCCTTGCAGCTTCTTTGTTGAAGCCCATTTCCATGATGTCTCTCAAAGCCCTTTCGTCCACCTGGAGGACAAGCAAGTCATGGGAGGATTCACATTCAAGAACTATGCAGGCTTTTTATATATATATATATAAACAATTTTTATATACATATAGCAGTAAATGGCATGTTTATTTTTTTATAAGTTAAGCAGGTAAATATTCTCCAATGTAAAATGAATCCACCATCAAAGCTCAAACTCAGAGAATAATCTGATTGCCACCTTTGAAGAGCATCTCTCAAAGCTTTGTGGCTGATCACTGCATCAGTAGGGGAACACTGAAAGGAGAGTGTTCTGCCCAGCTCAAGTTAAACTGCATCTAAGAGCTGTAAATGCTAATGTTTTAATGCTAATGCTAACTGTTTTAATGAATATGATTGGCAACTGTAGTTTTTCTTTCACTATGCAACTCCCTTGGAAAGCCCCTCCCTCAAAAAACCTGCTAATCTTTTATTGGCCCCTACCAATTGCAGGTTACTGAAAGGGTGTTAGCATCAGGAATATTGCAGATTGTTGGAAAAGAAGGCCTTGGTATGAGTTAGACTATGCAGGACTCATTTGTACAACTGGAATCCCTGGAGAAGAACAAGGACACGATGCTCACCAGTTCTCGATACACCCCCTCTGACCGGCTTTCGGTCCAAACTGGCCTTTCCTCCCGCTTTTTCTGGTATACGTCGCGATTCTTGTAAGTGGAGCCAGGATTGGTGAGATTGCTGCCTGCATTTCCTCCCCCACCAAACGTACGTGTCTAAACACCAGTTGGAAAAGAAATTCAAGTGTTACAGTCATGAAAACGATGGGCCACCGTCAACACACCAATGGGATTCCACAGTAGTGTAGTGCAGTTACATTTCATTCCTGTGTGTGTAGGCTGTTACTGGAGTTCGGTTTAGAGGATGGGTTATTCAGATGGTCATTTCAGTGTCATTTTGTAATGACATAATTAAGAGTTTTGTAATTTGCAACAAATATTATTAATCACGTAACGATATGTACACAACCAACCAGTAACAACCAAGCCAATACATTCATAAAGTTAAAATATATAGTAATTCTGCTCACCTGTAAAGCATGTTTAATACAAAACATTTTAATCTTAGTAATTTGTTAAATATTGCTTAGGGAGCTAGCATTACATCAGTCCATTAAATGAGTACATTTATCTATAGCTGAACTATGTTATTTAAATCTGTTGTAATATAAAGACAACACATGAGTTTGAATGGCACACCTCTTGCTCTTTGCGATTTCCGCGATGGCGGCGATCCTCTGCTTCTCAAACTCATCGTTCTCATCTGCGGTCTTCATGGCACTGGTAACCTGCAGCGTCTTTCTCTGATCCAGCTCTCTGCTGTCAACCTGTTCTGTTGTCACACATTTCTGACAAGAGCCATACAAATAAGACAGGATCTGTACAGAGCAAAGCACTGGTGCAGACTTGTGAAAGCCTTACAAAATGTATAGCATGTTGCTCTTATTCCATTGTGCTTGGATGACAACTACAGATAGGAATATATGACATGCAAGTCTAAAATATATTGCACATTTTCACATGCTGTAATTCTATAGTGCGATATTGTAAGCAAAGTTATTACACAACACACACAAAGAGGTAAGTGTGATGAATGTAGACACAAAGAAGAGCCCAATATTTAAACAAAGCATTTCAACCAGAAACCCTAACGGTTGTAAAGGCAGCAGTGTAAATGCATGTGCAAAAACAAGATACACAGCATGGACTGCAGCATCAATTACGGAGGAAGATGATGTTACCTGTCCAAACGGGACAAACGGAGGCGGCCCACCCTCCGCGCCGATGTTAGTCCTGCTGTGCTTGGCCAAGCTCTAAACAAAGAAACAGGAGGAGGAACCAGACAGCTGTCAGGGGTTGACAGAACGGAAAGGGAAAAACCATGTACCCTGTATGCTGAGAGATTCTCACCCTTTGCAATTCCCACTTTTCAATCATGTGATCAACTTCCCCGCCGAGGACAAGAATTTTGGAGTCATCGAGAAGCAAGAATCCATTCTTCACAAGCACCGTGCCCAGGAGCTTGACTTTAGTTCCGGGAGGGGTGTTCAAACTGAGGGGGAGAAAGAAAAGAAGAAAAAAAAAAAGAAGAGCAGATGTTGAAGTTTCAAGCCTCTTCGTTTTCTTTTAAGTTAACCGTGCTGAAAGTGGCACCTGAGAGCTATCTCAAATGAGAGATCAGAGAGGGAAAATGGCTGCTTTCAGTGGAGCAGTGCTTTGAGTGCCACACAGCTTCTTCTGAGTGTCTTTACCACTATATCCCATAATGCCTTGGAATGACTCCATGCAGAAGAGCGCACTAAGCCATTCAGCATATGATTTAATAGATGCTTTCCCGACAGCCTTGTTTATTAGTAGATAAAAGCTAATTGTACCAAGGCCCATAATATGCATTTAGTTTGGATAACTTTTTTTACTTATAATATAAAATAAAGAAAAAAGGTCATTATTTATTTTCATGCACTAGAAAAGGTCAAACAGTCCTACGGTGGTAAAAATGTCCCAAGAAGGGGATTTTAATCTGAAATATTTGTGGGCATTATCCTGCAAAGATGACATTTTTAGTTGTTGAATAGGATGTGCTTAATCCTCTGTTGGGGAATACGTTCCATCAGGATTTTAGCTAATGGACATATATGCTCCAAGACATACTCTCCAAGAGTCCCAAATACAGCAGCCTTGTGTAAAACAATCTACACACATTGAATATAATTATAAATAAATAAATACATGGCAATCATAGTAAGAATAAGGGGTGTGAGAACATACAATAAAAAATTTGCCAACGAAGTCGCCACCGCCCTCAAAAAAAAGTTACATAGATTTTTTTTTTATAGACAGGAAATCTGTCATATTAGATTATCAAGTAGGTACATGTTTTTGGCTGGGCCACAATAATTAGGATCATACAACAAACAACGACGACGAAAAGAAGAAAAGTAAAACAGAACCATGGATTGGCCTGACCTGATTTTTGACAGCTGTTTGAACTCGATGCCTACGCAGGTCGTGTGCCCATCGGTCATTTGCACACGCAGCATCCTCGGAGCCGTTTGGGACTCCTCGTGGTCCTTTGGCGCCGTCACGTTTCTGATCTTCTGCACCTGGAGAACACATGGTCCTTCCACCTGAGGAAATGTTCAGACACGCTAGGGCTGCATCCAGTAACGTCAGGTCTGTCTTACAAGCTTGTTTCACTGTGGTGAAACCACATTAAAAAAACAGGCCGGCCTCGGTCAAAGCATTCGCCCGGAATGCAGGTTGCCCACTGCGGCTGCAGTACGAAACCCGGCTGCACCAGGCCGGGAAGGCGAGGAGGGTGAGCCAGCACGGGCTGACCCGAAAAGCGCGAATGGCGTCTCTGTACGGGACAAACTGGCTTGCCTCCGAGTACGAGTGGCGGGCTCGTGGGTCTAGGTAAATTGAAAGAAATGGAGGATACAATTGGCTGCCAAATTGGGAGAAGGACGGGAAAAATCTGAAACAAAATGTAATTAAAAAAACAGCCCAACCTGCACAGCTAATGCCGAAAAGTTGTAATATCAAAGCAATGGAAAATTCCTCTTCCAGCTCCATTAGTTTGTCATCTGAATCATATCTGCACTATTACCAGCAGTGACAGTGAGCCAATAACAAGAGGGGGATGATGGCAAACTCGAAGCCCACAAAGTGTAAATTATTTGACAGGCCGGTGACAGAAAACAGGTATTCCCTGATAAATGTACCAGGGGTAAACAGAATTTTCGTACATCATTTCAATATCATTGCGTGTTAGCACCACCATTCAGCAGCTGTCCGAGGCTGGGCTGCAAATAAGGCAGGGGAGATAATGTCGGTCAGCGGCCACAGATCAGAGAGATCTCTTCAGAGCTATTACCAGCCCACGCTGGAGAGCAGGAAATAATGGAGCAACATTCTGGCAGAAAACAAGCAGCGCAAAACTTCACTGATTAAGACCACCTCCACCTGCGTTCACGTTAGCTATTTCATCAGTGTTAGCCCAAAACAATGTGCACAATAAGGGTGACATTTAGATTTTATTTTATGTAGATATATAGATTTATCCATTGGTGGGAGGACATATGGGATTTGAAGTTTGACAAATGGTTGCAGGAGGACATAAGGGATTTAAAGTTTGAACGGCTATGATTGGAATTGAGAATAGAGAAATCTCGTTAAATCGGGTTTGAAATTGACGCTTTTTCAATATGTCATTACAGATTTGGATTGTCAGAGGCCACTTGCTATGGATTGATGTGCCTTAGAGTGTGACTCTATGCTGACTGTATCTATTGGGTGTGCTTCTGTCACCATCTACATACCAACATACTCAAGATTTTCACACATGCCGACAAAGGTGAGAGTCAAAACGCTTGTATGATGGGCTGTTGCATTTAAATACAATTATTAAAAACTCCTATGATATCTAGAAGTGAGTGCTCGCCTTTTCACCTTTAAATTTAGATTTTTTCTATACATCTGGATTATGCAGCTATTTTGTCCCAGCTGGCAGATATAAAGATAGATTAATTAATTAATCAATAAATAAATAAATAAATAGGGTGTCTACATATCTTCTGTGTCGGACCCTTCCTCTAAAAATAATCTGAACAATTAAATTGTACCTCCATTGCTTGGCCCCATAATTGCAAATGTTTGCATTTATGTGGCCAATTTACAAGATATGAATATTACTTGCACACGTGTTGTTTAGGGACCGACACAACTGCCTAATTTAACTGAATGTTACACCAGGGATCCTAAATCATAATGGAGGGTTCACTCCTGCCCTCTTCCGTGTTCTGACCGCATTGCATCATGGGTAAGACCGAGAACTCTATTCACTTAAATGCAGAAAATACCTACTTATATATTCAGACTGCTTGGGTTGGTCACAACTTAACACTTACAAAAAAAAGTCTTAGTGAATCCAACAGACAATCTTACTGGAGTAACATGTGTTCTTTGTGTTGATGGGATCGATGCTTATTGTAAGTTAGAAGATCTTAGCTAAGCACAGGTTAAACAGATTTCTGCCTTTATTTTATTTATTTTTTTAATTATTTTTTTTACTGTGAGAATAATTTTCTTCTTCCACTGGAATCAGCAGCAGTGGCTAGCGGGTTGGCAAGTGAGTATGCCAGAGTTCACTGGTCAACGGAAAAGTACCACCCAGGCAATGGAAATTAACCCAACCCCCTCATGAATATTCATAGCCGCATGCGCTTTTAAGACTGCACTTCTTGGAAAAAGCTCTCTTGACAACCAATCCCAGTCCACAAATTATGTAAATAACATACACAAGGCTAGGAAGGAAACAGTTACATAGATTTAGACTAACACTGGTTAGAAAAGCAATGGTTTTTAATTGGGGGGCAAGTGCTTGAATATTAAATGAGGTCCTTTTTCCATTGAAGTAATAAGGATGGAACGAGCTGGAGTGCTCTCTATGAACACATCATTTTCTAAATAATATCCCATGACAGTGCAGTGTCATCAACACAGTAACGCCCATAGCAATGTCCGATTGGAGACTCGTTACGTAGAATCTCTGGTTTTGCTGCATATACGATTTTGGGATGTACATATCTTTGAAATGGCTGTCAATCTATGCTGTTTTCTGCACATTGCCCATCAGTTCATATATTAAAGTTTCTATCTTCTGAACACACTGGTGGCTTACTTTCTCCACTCGTCCGCTGTTCACTTCACTGGGCAGAATCTTCTTCCCTATAGGTCTCAAGTCACTCTGTGGAAAGAATAATTGGCACAGCATGAGCAGCTACGCAACTTCTAAAACCATCTTGCATAAAAACAGAGATTCTCAGCTAATCTCAGGTCTTTGAAATATTTCATACATAAGTGGCAGTGTTGGATGTTTTCACTCATCAATGTACACATAAAGCAAATATAAGCAACTTAGATATTAATAAAATTGTGCAAATTATGTTAAATTTTAAATGTGTTTAAAATGCATGCATGGGGTGACTTAATATGTTACATTACTGTCCCTTCCAAAACTGGGTTGCTGTAATTCAGGGATGTTAACTCAATTTCTGAAGGGCTGTGGGTATGCTTTTTTTTCTCTTAGGTATGGGGAACATGTGTAATATGAAGATGTGTTGAAATATGTTTGTTTTTTTGGTTTTTAAATCAGTAATGTTTAGGTTGCGCTATGGTTACATGAACCAATGATTAAATCTATGAGTTGACTGAATCTTCACTCTGTGATTATGTGCAAGACATTTATACCAATAAGCAATACAGTACATAGTCAATCTCACACCAGTGTGTCCGTGGTCATATTCCTCTTGGATGCCTCTACCCGAAGACTCGGAGTGACAGTCAGCACTAGTGGTCATCCTCAGCTCACCAAAACTTTATACATTTAGGAAATTATGCTCCAATTCACAGCTGGACGACCCCGAATGGCATAAAAGTTGCTTAATGTATTCCAGCAGGGATAACTAAAATATTTTTTTCGTTTAGTGAGGAGGCCACAAATTCCGTGTTCAGGAAACCATGATGGCCCAGTTGAATCTGTAGAACGTACACTACCGGTCAAAAGTTTTAGAACACCCCCATTTTCCAATTTTTACTGAAATGTAAACAGTTCAAGTTCAGTGAATAACCTGAAATGGTACAAAGGTAAGCAGTAAACTGCCAGAGTTGGGGGGGAAAAGAAAAAAAAGTTTAGGTTACCAAAAACTGAAAAATAATGTACATTTTTTGGCAGTGAGTAGTTTCCTACACCATCAAAAGACACTTAGAAACTGGAGGACAGGAAGAGGTCTGGCAGACCCAAAACCACAACAAAATCAGAAGACAAGTTTCTGAGAGTCAACAGCTTGCGTGATAGGCGGCTCACAGGACAACAACTTAAAGCACAGCTTAACACTGGTCGAAGAAAGGAAGTCTCAGTTTCGCCTGTGAAGAGAAGACTTCGAGCTGCAGGTTTGACAGGTCCAGTGGCAGTAAGAAAGCCATTGCTAAGATGGCAAAATAAGAAAAAGAGGCTTGCCTGGGCCATGAAGCACCACCAGTGGACTACTGAAGACTGGAAGGTCTTATAGACCGATGAATCAAAATTTGAAATCTTCGGTTCACCACGCAGGGTTTTTGCACGCCGTCGAGTAGGCGAAAGGATGGTTCCTCAGTGTGTGACACCAACAAACATGGAGGAGGAAGCATGATGGTCTGGGGCTCTTTTGCTGGATCCAGAGTCGGCGACTTGCACAGACTGACTGTTAACCCACGTTAACCTATTACTTGTTCCTCTGAAATGTACATTATTTTTCAGTTTTTGGTAACCTTTATTTATATATACAATTTAAAAAAATAAAAAAAAAAAAAAAAAAAAATAAAAACCTCTCGCAGTTTACCACTTACCTTCGTACCATTTCAGGTTATTCACTGGACTTGAACTGCTTAAATTTCAGTAAAAACTGGAAAATGGGGGTGTTCTAACATTTTTGACCATTAGTGTACACCGTTCACACCTTGCGTCTGGGTCCTTGTAGAGCCACAAGAAGAAGGTCGCAGCAACCAAGACTGACGACCAATTAAACACTTGTACAGTTTCTGTGATGCCAGCAGACCGCAGGCTTGCACCGTGTGGCACATTGGTATAACATCTTATATACTTTCATACAATCAAAGAACAATCAATTAAACTTTCAAGCCACTAGCGGTCGCCGAGTGAAATGGAACACCGCACACAAGACCCCTCCAGGAATTAAGTTGGACACCCTTGCTATAATTAAATGTCAGAGAGGATGCCATTGTTTATGTTGCGTAAAGTCAATTTATTTTAAACCATACATGACAGATGAAGTTTTAGGTTATCAATGTACCAGAGAGAACATGGGTGTGCTCAGACCGCTGCAGATAAATAAGAACCTACATTAAGTGCAATACGGATGATGTCATTGACTGACGCTTTCTCTGACGAGCTTCGGCAAACCTCTATCCCGTCCTCTGAGAGGTACCTGAGAGGAGAAAAAGAAGATTCGTTGATTGGTTAAATCTACAGTTGTTAGTGTAGATTTAACAGACCCGAGTCTATTACCAGTTTATATTAAAACAATTGAACGCATTAAGGACAGCACAACTTTCATTGACTGTTACCTTTTCCAATGAATAAAATAAAGCCTCCACAGAATAAGAGGAACATGCAAAGATTCTTAGAGATATCTGCATATAAAGGCAATTAAAAGATCTTAAATCTTAAAAACGATAATCTCTGCCACAGTTTGGTTATAAAATGCCTTACGAGTTATAAAATAGCATCATCTAGTGGCAAGTGGCGGCCAATGTATTTTACCCTCTCGTCCCAATAATTCAGAATTTCCCAAACAAGATATGACTTCTACATCGCTTAAGGTTTCTGAATAAAATTAGAATACAACATTTAATTACATTATATGTATTGGGACAAAAAAATATGTCAACAGGAGGACAATATTTACACGTCGATAGACGTATAGGGGTACATGTTTATATTCCTTTCATTTACGCATGCTAAACACGTTTTAAATGAAAATAAGCATAGTTAGTCTATCTATGAAATATTGAAACACAGTTGTGTGACAAATAGTCATACAGTGAAATTAATATCTGATTTTATGAGGATCACTGGCAGCAGTGAAACATATGCTTCGTCTTCTGCATAAACTGAAGACTGCAAGGACTGACTCTAGCTAGCTAGCTAGCTAGCTAACTTCAGTCCGCTACGATCCTCGAAGTCGGTGTGGACGAATCGTTTAGCCAACGTTAACGTTACATACAGTCAGGCTCAATAAGTTATCCAGCTAGCTATACTTGCAAACTCCTGTGCGGGACAGCTTGCTAATAAGCCAACGTTAGCTTGGCATCTCGCATCTTAACGCAAACCTGCGTGCTGGCTGCATTGTATTGTAGATAGTCATCTAGCTATACTTGCTTGCTTTCTCACACAGTGCACGGATATATAATGGACCAAAAGCATTAAGCTCTTGGCTAGTTAATGCTAGCTAGCTAAAATAATTCAAATATACCTCACCGACAGGGAATCCGATATAAAGTCAGCTAGCTACCTCCTAAGCAATATCGCTGTCAGACAAGGCCGAGCTAGCTAGTTAGCCAGCTACCATATGTTCGTAGCTAACGTCAGTTACCAAACTAGCTTAACTTCGCACGCAAACAAGATTGTCTGGCGCTTTAGTGCAAATGCCGGTACGGTAGCCATGGAATCAAGTACAAACAAATCATATTTTTTTGGGCGATATTGTCAGCAGTTCCAGAGCTTGCTACCCACCAGCCTTCTTTGGTTAGTGCTGAGCTGAAATCAGCCATTTTTTCTTCCCAAACGAGTTTGAAATATTCTCAGATCGTTAGCTCCACATTGCAAATACGCAAATAATGTATTCCCACAATTGTCCGCTATTAACATTCAATTAACTGTGACTGGAGGAATTTCTGAGCTCTGACGAACAATAACAACTGTCCGCTTGGCTGGAAAACTAACATGCAGCAGCGGCCAAAACATGGACGCACGCGTCACGGGTCAGAGTGCAAAGGTCCGCGGGTTTACGTCAGCCTCATCCTTCTTCTATGGACCTACTAGCGGGTATATTTAACTTAAGAAAGTGCATACCGCCAACTACTGGTATGGAGTGTGGAGCTGAACGTGAGGGTGTAGCTCAGTGTTTCCCAACCTCAGTCTTGTTTGTAATCCACACCTTTTTTGGCCAGTGTGGCATTTTGAACGGTTTCTTGGCTCTTGAGATTCTCTCTGTAAGAGACGGAACTCTATTGGGGGGATTTACCTATGATATAATAATGCTGAGGTTACTACCTATGATGCTTATGCCAGTGTCCTTGCTCATTAGCCTTTACCAAATAATTATCAAGAGGTGGAAGGACGGTGGCTTTCATAAAAATTAAGGTGGAACACTACAACGTTAGTCCCACTGATATTTTACAAAAATAGCCCTGAACCATACCTCTGCATGTTCTAAGCAATTACAGGCTCTCCAAAGCAGGCTCTTGCTCCTGTCAATAAGAGATGATGATTCCCAGGGGAATATCACTTCCTCAGCTGGGTATCGGGGCAGGATAAGTTCGAGCCAATTGTTCTAGTTCTATATCAATTCTGCTTGGAGTCCATGAAGCATGTTCCAACTTGAATCATTCATCTGAACCACTGACTGCGATTACTGGACCATTATATATTATTCTGTTTTGGAATTCTGGACATGTTTTACAGCATTTCCTGTTGGACAAAGCTGTAAATAAATGTGTGTCACAAAAGAGTGCATTGGCTATATCCTAGTAGAATAGGCTGACTTTGTTTAACCTTAGAAATACACACACACACACACACACACACACACATGTTAATTAGGATCTATTATATCATATTATATTCTTATTTTAGCCTTTTTTTAAATGAATTTCTACCAACACAAGTGGGTCTTTTGCCACGTGTATTAGGTTAATTGAATTCAAGTCGGGTACTAAAGCAACCAAATTAAACCAGAAATAAATTCAACTGCAACATAAAAGGTGTTGTGAAATAAATGTGACAGGCAGTAGTAACAAATTGCTTCAGTGTTATTCTACACAACAGTATGATTTCTATTAGACATGGAATTGCATCTGAGCTTATATGCCACTATGCTATGTGCATTACTGTTATGGAAATGCTAATGAATGGTTAATAATTGTGCTTTTTCTGTTGAGATTTCACAGAAGTACACCTGATATACATATAGATCTATGTATGTATCAGTTAATATATTTATTTTTGTCCCTCTTATTTTTTTAATATTATAATTTTTTAATATTGGGAAGATATAGATAAAGTAGCATTAGCTACAAAATATTGTTTCCTGTGAAAATACCTGATAAGGATTTTTAGGTTTAATGGCAATTTTTCAGCAAAATTAAAACAGCAATTTGTCCAATAGGTGGTGCTGTAAAACCATAAAATAAATCTGGAAATATAAATGAGCATGAAAATGTTTTTTATCCTACGTCCCTTCTTTTTATTTTATGCTGGATCTATTTAGACTTTAATGAATAATGTCCTTCAAAATGACAAAAAAGGACAGAAATGGATCTTCACACTGGTGTTTTTGATGTCTGTTACAGTGTCTTTAAGAAGAAAAAAGATCACTATCCCCAAACATGAAAGGATCTCCTTTTCAGTATTTTCAGCTGCTGCCCCGTGCCAAGCAGCTTCTAATTACATTAAAAAAATGTAATTAGACAATGTAGTGTTTGACTGCATACCATTTGTCTACTCTATAAACAAGTGCTGACAGGTTCATTACCCATAGAAACTTGGTGAACAAACAGCAAAAAAACAACAACTCTAATATACCTTTCGATTTATATTAACTTATGAAGTTGCTTACACACTGAAAGGTTGAAACTGAAATAAGCATAGTCATGTTTTTAAAATGACCTATCCCCCTCTCCTCTCCTCTCCTCTGTGTCAGTGTAAAAGTCTATGCCTTGTGAAAGGAATGGGCCTGTTTTGAGCATTGGAGACTGAATAATTTTTTCCGGCTGTGGCAATACAGACTGCCACCAAGTCTCAAACAACTGATCACAGTCTGTTGTCCACTCTGTATAATCAAGACATCAGGAAGAAGGCGACCATTGTCTGGGATGGTCCATACCTCTGACTGACAGGACAACATGCAGTGTGGCTTGATGTATCCCTGGTTGTAACTCCTACCATTAAAAGTAAAATTGCTAGTTTCATCCATTGCAAACAGAATATTTCTGGCCTCCACCCAGTTTGGTAGTTTGGTGGCCTGCAATAAAGGTGTGTGCATCAACATGAGTTGGGCAGCATGTGCGATGGGTCCCTCCTATTTTTACAACTTACAGCTGCACTGCACCACTGTCTCTTGTCAAAACTACTGGAGTGAACTTAAACATTCCTTAATGTGCCAAGGTCCTGAACTAACTGCATCTCGACATTGCACCTTGAATAGGAAACTAGAGCCGAAAATCATGTGCATCTTAAACACTTATGAATATTGAATCAGTTTATGCAAAATACATACTTACACACAGTATATCTATATCAGATATAATGTTTACAATAGGTCAGAGTAGGGGCTAAATTAATTACATTTAGATAATTGGTTTCACAATCCATATTATATGTGTATACAAATTCGTTATGTTTGGGTTTGTAGACACATCTGATTTATTTCCTCAAAAAAATCAAGATTAAGATCAAACTCAAATGGGAGATTAAGTTTCAACATCCCTAATTTACCAAACAAGATAAGTTAACAAAAACAGGTGTCCATATTGTTGCCGATATTCTTATCTATTCTCCAGAGTGCATTGTCTTGAGTAAAACAATCACATCTCCCATTTGGATCCAATCAAGAACCAGTGCTAATTTCAGTGGAGAACGTAACACAGATCTGAAAACAGTTTTAATTTCCACTAATCAAAGTGTAAAATATATTATCTTTAAACAAAAGCAGCATAAGTGAAGAGGAATAATGAGAAAGATGACAAAAATATATATATGCACAAAATAGAACTCTTGTTAATGAAATTAGTAACTGATGACATAACGTATGCTCATTTCATTGTCCGTGTGTTCTATTTTTTATTGTATGTTTACCGCCGTATGATTATTTTGGGAATAGCCTGAAAAATGATTTAAACATGATATTGCTGCCTCCAGGTAGCTCAAACGGTAAAGGAACTTGCCCAGAGTGCAGGTTGCACACTGTGGCCGGGGTTCGATTAGACATTGCTGGCTTATTAATTACACATGACAAATACTTAATACTTAATGTTTATTTTAACTTTTCGGTTAATTCCCCTTAGAGAATTCGATTTTTCCAGGTGGGATGGAAATTAGGGGCACACACATATCCCAGAATTGAATGAATGTCATGGAATTCAAGTTGGAGATAAAGGTTGCTTGTTTGCTTGTCTTCTTTGGCAGTTTATATATTTTGATCCACCAAAATGTGCTTTGTTGGGCGTGCATTTTTTAGTTTTTGGAATTGTGATACTGAGGGATGAATTTGTGTAGTTTATGTCAAGGCCGAAATTACCATATATATTGGGGGGGACACATCCCCCCCAATATTCAGATATGCTCAAAATGTCCCCCCCAATATATAGCCTAGCTGATATAAAAAATATAAATAAATTGATTTGGTCCCCCCCAATGTTGACTCCATGGTTACGGCCTTGGTTTATGTCATCTGTTTGCCTTGTAACTTTCTTTAATACTTGTGTGGACACACGCTGGATATCAATTGAATATAAAACTTATTGTTGAAGTCTGAAAGACGGGAGACACCTTCAACATACACTGCATCAGACATGGTGGTTTTATGGCCTCCTCTCTCCTTTTTAGGGAGTTTTTTAAAAACGATTTCTGTCCCTCTTCCATTTTTATTCGTGCTTGTCATGAAATGGAAGCGACCTCTTCAGAAATCCCTTTCAAGTGCCTTAGGCTCAGGCACACGTTTGTGTTTGTATTTGTTTTACATTCTATCGATCTATAAAACAAATTCCTACCAACAAAACGAATGGAGGGAGCTAACTCAGCAGTGGCCTGAAGACCGGGCTAGCCGTGGGCTGACGACAGTTTTCAAGAGACATCCTAGAGTCCACTGTTTCATGGGTTAGAGTTGTAGAATTGCATTACCCATCTCATCTCATCTCATCTTCAGCCGCTTATTCCTAGTTAGGGACGTCGCGGGGGGGCTGGAGCCTATCCCAGCATGCATTGGGGCGAGAGGCAGGAATACACCCTGGACAGGTCGCCTCACACACTCATACCTATGGGCAACTTAGACTCTCCAATTAGCCTAACGTGCATGTCTTTGGACTGTGGGAAGAAACCGGAGTACCCGGAGGAAACCCACGCGGACACGGGGAGAACATGCAAACTCCACACAGAAAGGCCCCCGGCCTGGATTCTAACCCGAGACCTTCTTGCTGTGAGGCGACAGTGCTATCCACTGCACCACTGTGCCGCCACAATTGCATTACCCATTTTTTTTTTTTTTTGTGTTCCTCTCACTACATACACCATGCGCACCAGGTTAGGCCTTACCATTTTCACAGCTTTAGAATGTGTTCTGTTCTTCAGCTGTAGCTAAGGCACTGCTGCACTTATTTGGGGATCTAAGGGGTGGGTCGTTATAATCATCAAGTAAAGTCAACTAGAGACCCTTGAGGTTTTTCTGCCCAACAACAGGCTTGATAAAGTACTGGATACACTGTAGCGTGTAGATTGTTGTTAGAAATGACATTTGGATAGGTTGAATGACTTGTACTCATCACAATTTCTCCTGTTAAATCCTGTCAATGCAATAAAGTTCCAAGGTGAAAATCTAATTCGCTGGGGTTTCCTAGGATGTGATGCCAAGTTTCATATTCAGCCAAAAAGAGAGGGTGCCGTGCTGCATTCATATTTTTGCCTCTCAGAAAGGGAACGGTGAAATGGAAGTGCTGTTCACCTCAATGGTAGGCAAGGCTTCTGCGTGTGCTTTTTAACAGAACCAGTTCTGTGAAGCAATTACAGAATCTGCCAGCTCTGCTTTGGGTTTATTTGTATGTATTTGACTGCTGTAATGGTGCAGTTAATATGTTAACATCCACCAAAAAAATATCTTATACCTTTATATAAATCATTAGTGGGTGGTGCCGGTTTCTTTGTTTTTGCTGAATGACCTGTTAACATTGTTCATTGTTCCTTAACCTGCAGTCACTCAAAGGTACATTAATGATCTTATAGCTGCAATATATACTGATTTGAATCATTGTGCCCTGTATAAGAAACATGTGCGTTGGCCTCTCAAACAATCATAAATGTTCAAATACACCACACTGTTCAACATGTGTTGCAGCATGATCTCCAGCCTAAACAACCATATAGGTTGTTTGCCAAAATGATTCATATGAGTGTTCCGCGGACCATATCGGCCAAAGAAGTAGTTGCCTGCCTGCTTCCAATGATTTTTTTCTTAAGACGGTTGAGGCGAACAGGTAAGTCTTCAGTGCCTGTTGTGTCTGGTTTGTCACAACAGGTGACCCCTACCCTCCTTGAACAGGTGCATCTCTCTAATATTCTTGAATTGAATGAAATGGATGTCATTTGACACACACGACAAACCTTTGCAATGCCAAATTTGCGATGTCGAGAAATGTTGAGTGTGTAAGTAATAGTCCTGCTTAGGCAGAGGTGGCTTAGTACTTGATAATTGTTTTCTTTAGCAAACTAACACGCTGGAGTAAGAGCATACATGAATAAAATAAGGTATTTTCAATAAAGTGGACTTCTGTAGGGCAGACAGGTGACTTTCCACTATGAGGACTTAGCCAATCACTGAACAGGAATGCCCTGAAGCTGATTGGCTCTCCTTTTTCCCAGCTGTCACTACACACGCTATTTATATTGATTTGAAATCTTTAGCTATTTGCCTGTGATCACATTATAAAGCAGTTTTGTTATTTACTTAACTGTAGTTAATTAACTGGTTGTTATAAAAAAATTACAGAAAATGCACACGAACTGAAAAATACCTGATAGGAAAGATAAGAAACAAGCACTGAAATACCACATTATACAAGCAGCATAGGTGTGCTGTACGCTGAGTTTTTGCAAGATACTTATGGGAGGTCCAAAGCAGAACAACATCCTTTTATCTGATACCTAATTAATGTGGAAAAAAAAAAAAATCCTTGCTTCGATCAAAACTCACCTTCACAAGAAATAACAAACATAACAAATTATATGAATTTCTATAGATTTTTGCACCTTTGAGCTCATAAACACTTGTGTGTTGACTCGGATCAAAATGCCAAGATATGTATTATTCATGATGGCAACTAGGTTCTGTGTGCGATGCATTTGAATATATTTCCTAAAGGCATGGCAATGGTACCCATATTAATTCTGACTCCAATTCTGTGAGGCTGGTCTCTGGTGAGGACATTATGAATACAGTGACCCGAAGTGATCCTCTGTGGTTTGTGTACATGATTTTGGCATTACATTTAACAACAACAACAATAATAATAATAATAATAATAATAATAATAAAATAATAATAATAATAATAATAATAATAATAATAATAATAATAATAATAATAAAATAATAATAACAATAATAATGATAATAATAATAATAAATAAACAGATCAAGTAAGATTCCGATTATTATGAATAGATTATTCTGCATGCCCTGCACATCAGTCAACAATATGGTGGTGCTCAACAGTGCTTTCGTAGATCTAAAACCGCCAATATGAACCTTCCTGACTGGCATGATGAAACCGGGCTTCACACAAGTGATTGTTTCCTGTATCCATAGCAACAGGGCACAGCAACAGAGTGGCAGGTTGGTCATTGGTCAACACATCAAGAGGGTTCTTGTGACTGTGGATCATCATCATCCGCTCAGCAAATCAATCTTACATGTCTCTGCTTAATACTTTCCAGAGATCGTAAGGAGTATAAAACCATGGTAAATGGCCAATTTATGGACATTTGTCTTATTCTTTGTTGTGTGTGCGAAATTATTACTGCCTAAAAAAAAGAAATGTTCTGCTTTGAGCCCCTCAGTCAATCAAATTGAGATTTGAAAAGGTTGAAAGATTTGCTGTCGGGCTTTGATGTGGAAAGGTATGACAAAGGGTGAAATATGATTTATCGATATATTTATTGTGTGCATCAATCTAGTGTGTTTTAAAGAGAGACATGCCTCTTTCACTGTCTCCATTACCTCATTGAATAGGTAGTATTATTTATCATGTTGCTTTCCACCAGTCCAGTGAATTTTAAACCAGTTGTTAATTGAAATTTTTTTCCCTCAAAATTTGTAATGTTAGATTGTATTTATAATGGCCTCGTCTCATGCCTGAAACATCCTCCACGAGTTCAGGAGAGGAGAGGCAAGCACACAATCTCCCCTGAAGTGTGTGATACCAGCCACTGCCTCTCTTCACTCTGCAGTTCACCAGCTGAGTGGCCAATCATGTGCTGTTCTGTGGGGCTGCTGGTCACAGCACTGTGGGGCACATCCACACACTGTGGGACTCAAACACACCTTGGGGTCAATTCACACAACAGGGGGCCAATACACACACCGTGGGGCTCATACACACACCATGGGGCTCATACACACACCGTGGGGCTCATACACACACCATGGGGCACATGCACACACCGTGGAGGCCATACGCACACCGTTGTTATGGCCACGGCCGCAACTTTGTTTATTTTTTATGTTTCCTGTTTTTTTCCCCTTTTTTCCCTTTCCCCTGTGTTCCTGTTCTCCCTGTCAGTTTCGTGTTTGTGTGTGTGTGTGTTGTGGGCGCGGCTTTCCTCCTCTGCATTCTCAGGCTCCCTCCTGATTACAATGGATCTGCGACACCTGCGCTGCCTGCACACCTGTCATCAATTATCATCAGCCCTGCAGTGTATATCAACCCCGGTTTCTCATCCACTCACCGTCAGATTGTTGTCTCCGCTTCAGTGGTAGCTACAAGCATCAAGACCTTTCTAAACCGTTATTTTCTCTGTCAGTTTTTTATGTTTATTCTCCGTGTCCAGGTTCACTCCTCGCATGCCTGCCCGCTTACCTGCCTGCCTGCCCGCTTACCCGCCTGTCTGCTTACCTGTCTTGCCCGCTTACCCACCTGCCTGCCTGCTTCCCTCGTCTGCCCTCACCATTGCTTCCCTACCCCAGTCTTTGTTTGTAATAAATAATTTCACTTTACCTAATCCTCAGTGTCTGTGTCTGCATTTGGGTTCAATCTGCGTCATCCTAAAAGAACGAGGGGCGCTCTCGTGGATAGCATAGCCTAACTCTCCAGAAGCTGATGGAGGTGCTACGGAACCTTACAGCCAACGTCACCCGGATCGGTAACTAACTGGACCTTGTGTCTACTCACCTGTCTTCTCCGGTAATCCAGCCTAACCCTCCTGCGCCTGCACCTTCTCTCTACCAGCCAACCCAAACCCACCAGTCCAGAGAACCTCACATTCATGTGCCGGAGTGCTATGCAGGAGATCTCGGAACATGCCGTGCTTTTATAATCCAGTGTTCACTTGTGTCTTCCAGCAACAGCCCCTGACTTACACATCAGATAAATCCAGGCTCGCCTACATTATGGGGCTATTGACTGGGAAGGCGCTAGAATGGGCCTCAGCTATTTGGGATAGCCAGTCTTCGGTGTGCTCGTCCTATCCAGATTTTATTTCCGAGATGAGGAAAGTCTTCGACCACCCAGTTAAAGGTTCGGATGCAGCCAAACGTCTTTTAAATATCCGTCAAGGTTCCCGCAGCGTAGCTGAATATGCTGTGGAATTCCGGATCACGTCAGCTGACTCGGGTTGGAATGACCAGGCACTCCGGGGGGTGTTTTTGAACAGCCTTAGTGACACCGTGAAAGACGAGTGAAAGATTTGGACTTGATTAGATTAGATTAGTTCCACTGGAGTGTCCCATGTCTCTGGAACTGTGAGGGTTTGTGGGCCCACACGAATGAGCCCAGTCACAGAACTGGGATCCCATACAAATGATTGCCTGTTCGCACCTGAGCAGGTAATCACCTTCACAGGCTCACCTTATGACAACAGACACAGGACTGACAAGGCATCAGGTGTTTGGTTTATTTCTCCAAACAAGAGTAGGCCTATGCCTGAAAAGACAGCTGTCCGCAGGCATTCCTTACAGTCCTTAAAACAGAGAAACCACATTCCCTCACAAATGCATTCCATCATTCAGAGATTGTGCTCCTGCAAAAATACGCTTTGAGTCAAATAATTAGACAGGTAGGTCAATGTATTAAAATGACCGAAAATGAATTGAATAGATGGCCTCCAGTTGTTTTCTTTATTCCCTATCGAGACATATATCAATAAATGCCAATGATTTTAACTGTGTATGAAGGGGACAGCATTGGAAATTGCAATTACATTTTAAACTAAGGACATGAATTTACTTGTCAAGGTTTAGTAAATTGCTTTGTATTTTTTGTGTGTGATTGCCCTGAACGTCTTTCAATGAAGACTTGTGGTGAACATGAAAATATGAAAATTCTCAAATGTGCGTCTGAGGTCCAGTGTCCTAGAACAGGGCCGGAGGGTACCCACAAAAAAAGTATCATAATAAAAACATTATTATAATTATATACAGTACCAGTCAAAAGTTTGAGTACACCTGCTGGAAACTAGGTTTATCTCATAATTCACAATGTTTTACACCATATAAGTTTATTTAAATACTTGAAAATGACAAAAAACACATGTAACAATAAACAAAAGGAACATCAAAGCAATGTTCAATAACATTTTATTGAATATTGGATTCCTCAAAATAGCCACCCTTTGCTGTGATAACAGCCTCACAAACACGGGCCATTCGGTTAATAAGTTTCAGCAGGAAATCACCCGATATGTCTTCCCAGCTCTTCTGCAGCAATTCCCAGAGGGACTTGTGGGTTGCTTTGCTTTGACTGTTCTGTCCAGTTCATCCCATACAAGTTCTATGGGATTGAAGTCTGGACACTGGGCAGGCCAGGTCCTTAGTTTGAGTTGTCCTTCACGTTCCCCCTTCACCAGATAGTTCTTGCACACTTCAAGGTGTGTTTCGGGTCGTTATCTTGCAAAAGAATGAAGGAGTGCCCGCTTAGCCGTAGTCCAGATGGAAGGTGTACTCAAACTTTTGACTGATACTGTATATATATATATATATATATATATATATATGTTTTATATGGTCGGGGGCCCCTTGTGCCATATTGGTTAATCTGACCATGACAACAATAATGATAGATCTTCTTTGCCATGACAACAATAATGATAGATGTCCTTTGTTTGTGCTACGTACATGGAGTAGTCTACAACATTGGTAATATTTTCACAATGACCATGAGGGCTATGGTTTTGGAAATTACTGATATACACTACCGGTCAAAGGTTTTAGAACACACCCATTTTCCAGTTTTTACTGAAATTTAAGCAGTTCAAGTCCAGTGAATAACCTGAAATGGTACAAAGGTAAACAGTAAACTGTCAGAGGTTAAAAAAAATGTTTAGGTTACCAAAAACTGAAAAATAATGTAAATTTTTTGGCAGTGAGTAGTTTCCCACATCATCAAAAGGCACTTGGAAACTGACAGGAAGAGGTCTGGCAGACCCAAAGCCACAACAAAATCCACTGCCAGTGGATTACTGAAGACTGGAAGAAGGTCTTATGGACCGATTAATCAAAATTTTAAATCTTGAAATTTTGAAAGGTTTTTGGAGGCCGTCGAGTAGGCGAAAGGATGGTTCCTCAGTGTGTGACACCAACTGTCAAACATGGAGGAGGAAGCGTGATGGTCTGGGGCTCTTTTGCTGGATCCAGAGTTGCACAGAGTGACTGTTAAACCACGTTAACCCATTACTTGTTCCCTGAAAAGGGCCTTTTTTATAACTCTTTTTTTAATAAATAAATAATATTTACATTATTTTTCAGTTTTTGGTAACCTAAACTTTATTTTTAAACCTCTGGCAGTTTACCGCTTACCTTTGTACCATTTGAGGTTATTCACTGGACTCAAACTGCTTAAATTTCAGTAAAAACTGGAAAATGGGGGTGTTCTAAAACTTTTGACCAGTAGTGCAGTTTAATACATCTGTACATGAGGAATATCGTTGTTTTTTTGGGGGGGGTTTTCAGGAAACTTTTCATATTATCACACCTCATCTGAAATCATCTTTTGGCAGGACAGTTAGGCACATCAACAATTTTGTAAACATCAACAGAATAAAACATGTGGCAAATGTACCCTGCCACTTCTGATTTACAGCACATGGACGCCTGTTCGTAACATAACTACTGAGCCACACAGAACCACTACATGTGTGTGTGTATAATTTCAGATGGATGATTGTATGTGCATCATTTCAGATGGATGCCTGTATGTGTGTTTCATTTCAGCTTGATGCCTGTATGTGTGTATCATTTCAGCTGGATCAAAATAAAAGTCCTTTCATGCTGTTACTGGAGTCCCTGGTAATTTACTGCACAGTATGTGTTAGAAGAATGACACCACTTCTGATGTGAGATGAAAAGGATGCTTTTTTTTTTTTTTTAAAAAAAAATATTTTGTTTCTGACTTTATCCCATTTTTCTCCCAGCTTAGTAGCCAACTACACCCTCACTTTCTATCCCCCCCTTGTATTGTGAGTTCGCTGCCATAGCCCTAAGACCAGCAGTGACAAAGGCAAAGTGTCATCTCCTCTGAGCCGGCACTCGCCAAGCCGTCGACTGTAACTCCAGTACTCCAGAGCCTATACGCAGCAAAATCATGTCGGCTTCCCTCCCACCTCCCTGGGGCAGACAGCCAATGGACAGCAGTGTTTGCGGTTCCATTTTCACTCAACCAAAGTGGATGTAAATATATAAAATAAGAATAAGTCCATTTCATGAGATTTCATTGGAGATATTTGGGGAATGAAAGTGGTGCAGTAGCAGGTCAGCGAAATAATAACTGACTCAGAAATCATTTTTGTGTAAAACTGTGCCTTTGACCAAATTCAGAGCATGGCAGGCTTTCGAAGCGCATAAATGTTGCACTAAAATGTGTATGTAGGTAGATCCACAGTAATTAGCCAGTGCAAAGGATCATTATCATGCCTTTGCCAATGGAGATATTGTGTGTGTAACATAGTTAATTAAATACCACTTTTTTCCTTACGTTATCTTAAACCTGAGTGCGAGGCACGTGTGTGTGACTGAAATGTCAATTCAATATTTTACATAAAGAGACAGCAAATCTGCTGTGTGAAGCTTCATGGCACTAAATATTCAACTGGGTGCCATTCGTGATGTGCATGCAACTGTAAAAACAGAGAATGTTTCATGCTAGCAGAGCTTATCTACACCACTAGGGACAAGAGACTCCTCTAGGATTTGTTTCTCCCTTAATGCTATGTCCACCCACCTAATCCCTGGCATCTTTATAGTGAAATGTGCGAACACACATCTGTATTTGTTTCTCTAAATATACATATTCAATAGGTGTTTGCATGTACCCATTGAATTACATGTAGTATATTTAAATTAGTTATGGACAGTGTATAATTATAGAGGACTGCAATATCCACAATCTTCCTCATGTCTGAACTGCTTAAGTGAAGCCATTGTTTGGATCGGATACCATATTCCCTGGTGTTACATGCTGATATCAGCTGCTAAGTGAAAAAGATGGTCACAGAGGACTGTCTGTCTTAAGAATTAAGAATATCTCTCCTATTTATTTATGTATTTTTTGCTCTCCATTTATAACACCAATTCAGTTATTCCCCTCTAATTTCACAACCATTTTTCATTAAAATTTGAATAATATAATAAGAAAATGATCTCTTAGCTGCCACAATGTTTACAATTAATATATAAAATATATGAAAATCACCAGTCTCCTCCTTATGCCATTCCAGCACCAATGTAGATTACATTATTTTTGGCAAAGAATAGATTTTACAATTCTCACAATTTTTATTTAAAAAAATAAGTGAAAATCATTAGTAAGAATTATTTTTGCGCTCTCCTACAGAATTTTTACAGTTCATTCATTCAATATCTAACCCGCTTATTCCTTGTCAGGGTCGCGGGTTGCAGCATACAGCATGCAGAGGCAGGAATACATCCTGGACAGGTTGCATACACCATTCACTCACACACTCATACCTACAGGAAATTTAGACTCTCCAATTAGCCTAACGTGCATGTCTTTGGACTGTGGGAGGAATCCGGAGTACCAAGAGGAAATCCACGCGGAAAACATGCAAACTCCACACAAAAAGGCCCCAGCCGGGATTCGAACCCAGGACCTGCTGTGCAGCGACAGTGCTATCCACTGGACCACCATGCCGCCCATTTTTACAGTTTCTTACCAAATTAGAAAATATCAGACTTTTAAACAGACCACTGCAATGGTTAAAAAAAGAAGTGTTTTTTCAGTTTCATGTGCCACAGTTTTAATTAATATTTAGATTTTTGGAAATGAGGCTCCATTCAAAATGAATGGTGAAAAGTTAACTTGTGTGTTAGCAAGGTACACTTCATGTACACGTGCATATGGCGGCGTGGTACGGGTCGTCGTACATACGCAGCGGCTACTATCCATCCTGATAATGTGGTGCATTAGTCGTTGTTATGTTATTATGTTATGTTCGAGTTTGTCGAGTTTGTCTACCTCGTCGCGTTTGTCAATCTCAAGGCGCAGATTCAGCCAAGAGATTCTGTTTGACATCAGAAATAAGGCAAGTTGGGATTTATATAGTGCTAGCTGTGAGGAGCTAAAGGGCCTAGGACTATTCCTGCCGCCTACGACATCACGACCCCCACTACTGCAACATGCCCGCAGAAGACGCGCCGCAGGCGGTGTGAACGGAAGCAAAAGCGAGGCAAGAGAGGAGGTATCCGGGCTAGGCTAGCGGCTAGCCCCTACAAGCCGGCTATTCCATCCATCGTACTCGCTAACGTACGCTCTTTGGACAAAAAACTGGACGATATACACCTTCTGAGATCTACTCAGCCGACTGTGAGAGACTGTTGTGCTTTTGTTTTCACGGAAACATGGCTTGACGACAGTATCCCAGACTCCACCATTCAACTCACCCAGCTAACGTGCCACCGGGCAGACAGGATTATCACCAAGAACGGTAAGACCCACGGCGGTGGGGTCTGTGTTTATACCAACGATGCCTGGTGTTATGACGCTGTGGTAGTTAGCAAACACTGTTCAGCTCTGGCGGAGGTTATGTTTCTCAAGTGCCGGCCGTTCTACCTACCGAGAGAGTTTACAGCTATCTTGTTAGCCGCTGTGTACATCCCCCCGACCGCTAACAAGAAGGACAGAGTCGCAGCATTATGGGAATTGTACAACGCCATCAGCGAGCAACAGACAGCTCATCCAGATGGATTTCTCATAGTGGCTGGCGATTTCAACCATGCAGACCTCAAGTCTGTGTTCCCACAGACATACAAACACATTGACTTTCCAACACGGGGAAATAACACACTGGACAATGTTTACACTATTCAACAAGGAGCATACAAGGCCTCACCCCTCCCCCATCTTGGTGCTTCTGATCACATCACAGAGTGTGGCCAGAGGATGCCTCCTCAGCACTACAGGACACCACAGACTGGGACATGTTTAAGCAGGCAGCTACCTACAACCACCACACCAACATCCAGGAGTATACAGACACTGTTACTGCCTATATCAGCAAATGCGTCAATAATGTAACGGAGACCAAGACCATCACAGTACGGGCCAATCAGAAACCATGGCCTGAACAACCTGAACGACTTCTTCGCACGTTTTGAAGCTTCCAACAACACTCCTGCACAGAAAACACCCCCTCCCCTGAATGACCAGGTGCTGTCCCTGTCTCCAGCCAGCGTGAGGAGATCCCTCTCCAGGATCAACCCCCGCAAAGCTGGGGGCCTGGACAACATACCTGGTCGGGTGCTGAAGGACTGTGCAGAGGAGCTCACTGATGTCCTCACAGATATCTTTAACACCTCCCTGAGCCAAGCTGTTGTCCCTACATGCTTCAAAGGCACCACCATCATCCCGGTACCGAAGAAGGCTTCTCCATCTGGCTTCAATGACTATCGTCCCGTGGCACTGACTCCCATCATCATGAAGTGCTTCGAACGGTCATGCAGCACATCAAATCCCTCCTCCCTCCTTCCCTGGACCCCTTCCAGTTTGAATATTGGGCCAACAGGTCCACTGATGACGCAATCTCCACCGCCTTCCACTCAGCTCTCACCCACCTGGAATCCAAGGACTCATACGTGAGGATGCTGTTCATTGACTTCAGTTCAGCATTCAACACAATCATCCCCCAACAGCTGATACAGAAACTGGACCGTCTGGGGCTGAACACCTCTCTGTGCAACTGGCTGTTGGACTTCCTGACTGGGAGACCACAGGCAGTTCGGGTCGGCGGCAACACATCCAGCACCATGCTACGACCTGTTGTAGGGTGCTCAGTATGGCCGCGCCTGTGTCGGCAGCTAGTCGTCTGAGTTGGCTTCTCGTTTTGTTTGTTCTGTCAGTATGCTCGTTATTATGTGTGAGCAGTGTAAAACCGGGCTTAAAATATGATCGACTTACCCTACTGGACATCGGTGCCTCGGTGGTGAGTTCACTGTCTCGCCAATCTGATCAGCGAAGCTCCCACCAGGATCTGCGCCTCCATATCCCCGGGACGATCTGGGCGCTTGCCTGCTGTTGCCCACGGACGAGACGGACCAGGAGACGGGGTAGACGAGCTGGGGCTGCGGCAAAGCTCCGTAGGCTACCTCGAGGCCGTCCCCCGCCCTCACTCCAGTCCATCTCCACGGCCAATGGCTCCGGTGTGAGGAAATCCTTCCTCCGGCAAATTGTCCCTGCGTCTCTCCCGGATCAACTGCTACCGGCCTCTGCTCATGTGAACCAACATCGACTCCACCCGAGTGTGGCTTCAGTGCCTGCGGGTAGGCGAGCTGAGAACCGCCATCCCCTCCGCACGAGTGTGGCTTTGGTGCCTGCGTGCAAGCGAGCTGGATTTCGACCGGGGTATCTACGCTCCCTGCCCCGAGCCTCATCCTTCGGCAGAGCTGGCTCAGATTCCATCTGTGTTGGTCTGTTAAACGCCAGATCAATAACGAACAAATCGTTTGTCCTGAATGACTTCTTTGTATCGAAAGATTTGGACTATTTACAGATTTCTGAGACCTGGCAGAAGTCGGACGAATTTGTCCACTTAAATGAACTCTGCCCACAGAACTGCGCTTATTCCTGCGCCGCCAGATCCGCGGGCCGAGGGGGAGGACTGGCAGTTGTGTACCGGGACTGTCTCTCCTCATGTAAGGTGAGCACTGGAACTTACTCATCCTTCGAGGTTCTCATGAATAAAGTTGGACGAATAAATCCCTTTTACTCTGTCCTGATCTATCGTCCTCCCGGCAGAAATGCGTCTTTTCTGACAGAGTTTGGTGAATTTCTGTCTTCTATCATCCGCCTGGACAGAATTATTTTGGTTGGGGACTTTAACATGCATGTAAATAAGATTTCTGATAACTTTGCAGTTAACTTTACAAATGTTACCGAGTCGTTCCACTTCATCCAACATGTAACTGGTCCCACTCACGTAAAAGGCAACACTTTGGACCTTGTGTTCACAATTGGGCTTAATGTCAGTAATGTCCGTACCGAGGCTTTGACTGTGTCCGACCACAAATGTGTTTTATTTGAACTGTCACTTGACGACGATTTTGTTCCAACAAAGCGCATAAAAAGCTCACGCATTTTAAATAGCCTAGCTGTAGAAAATTTCACTGCTAGTTTTAATAGCATTGTTTTGGTGTCCCCCAATGATGACGTTGACAGTCTGACTGACGTTTTCAACATGCATTGTTCAGCCATCTTAGATGACGTAGCACCCATAGTCACTCGCTCTGTCCGCCCTGTAAACTCCTCCCCATGGATGAACGATGAGATCAGAGAGCTGAGACGCAAGTGTAGAAAAACAGAGAGGCTCTGGAAATCTTCCAACCTCCAAGTACACCGTCTGTATCTCAGAGAGCTGATTTTAGATTTTAACATCTTAGTCAAAAATGCTAGGGCAGCTTACTTTTCCAACCTGATCTCCTCTTGCAAGCACAACCCTAGAGTATTATTTAGCACCATTAACTCCTTAGTCAATCCACCTCCCCCATCTGTACCTGTTTTTTCAGATAATGATTGTAATGGTTTCCTTTTGTTTTTTGTCAACAAAGTGGCTGATGTCAGGGCGAGCATAAACCCCTCCCCCTCCCCCTCTCCCTTCCCCTTTCCTCTCTGCCCAGTCAATTCATCTTTGAGTAGCTTCTCCACCATCTCCCTAAACACCCTTACAGACCTAGTGAGCTCTATGAAGTCCTCCTCAAGCCCCCTAGACATTCTACCTACATCTCTGTTGAAGGAAGTCATGAGCTCTGTGGGCCCGAGTTTACTTTCCATCATAAACAGGTCCCTAGTTTCAGGCACTGTACCATCTTATTTTAACCCCCTGAGGTCGGCTGGATCGGCGCCGATCCAAGCAGCAATACAAGTATATTACTATTTCTAACTTCGCGATATTTTATCATACACACGCGACAAAAACATTGACAGAAACCTTAGAATCGCGACTTTCCGATTTGAGCACTGGCAAATCAAATGGGATTTTTAAATTAGGTTAATTAGACCAAAAGTAAACCTTGCCTTTTACTCTCTTTTTTACCTGGTAGTAACGTCCCCCTTCTATTGACATGGTAACTAGGTGCGAGTTTCGGGGAGGTGTGGGGAGGGGCATGGGGCCATGTGTGAAAACGCCGGCGTAAACACATAAACTGTCCCGACAATTTTAAGCAAGATTTTATACAGACATACAATTTTATTCAAGATGGAAAGGTTTTCTGCGCTGCAGTGTTTGAGAGTATTGATGAAAAGCGAAGACAATAACTGACGAAGAGTAAGTAACTATATTTGATTTGCCATGTTATCAAATACTCGTATATATATTCAATATATGAATTCGCGTCTTGTGACTACATATTCCGCGTGTTGCAACGTAACAAATTGCAATATGCACACAAGATCTATGGAAGAATACTTTTCAAACAGCCTACAATGTTATTTATTTCGCTTGTTTTCAAATACTCGTGAAAATATATAATATACACTCTTGTGACGCCAAACATATTCAGCGTGTTAGTAACTTAATCTAAATCCCTAACGTTAGTAGATTAGTTGGTTAGTACTATACACATCTACCTAATATATACAAAGTGCAATCTAGAAAGTAAGAAGGAAGAAAGCGAGATAATAGCGGCGTAAAAACCCGAAAAGTATAAACTCCCGAAGTGACAAGACAAGGAGTGGATCTCGAAATAAACGGAACAAGGACAGACAGGGAGCAGAACGTGACAGAACAGGGAAAATGCAATACTGGATAAAGAATAATGAATAAGGACTGAATGAAAAATAAACAAAGACCAAAAAACAACAGAACAGGAACTCAGAATATAACACTGATGGCCCAGTGAGATGGCCAATCTGACAGATCTTAGAGGTGTGGACAATGAATAATGAATATTCAGGTATTTAGCATTTAGCCCTCCCACAGCCTGAAATAAATGTGACCAGTTCTGATAAAAACAGGTTTTTAGCTATTTAGATCTCAGATGTGCTAAACTGTTTTCACACCCTTACATAACCAAGACCCTGATGAACAAACGCACATTGGCAAAACAATTCGTCACTATAGTTTAGTGTGTGCTTTCACAACTTTTGTGACAGCAGAAAAATTTACTATTTTTAACTTGTGTGTTTGTAGATCTATTTACAAGCTGCATATGATACTGACCAAACTATTGATGGCATTCAAATGTAGCTGTGATTGTCCTTCAAATAAAAATATCAAACACTTTGGAGTAAGTGTGTGTTAAATTGATGAAATTGAGATAAATATCAGACCATGCCAAAATCAAAAAACATCTAAAAGCTTAGCACGGACCTCAGAGGGTTAAGGAGGCGGTCGTTCAGCCCCTCCTTAAAAAGCCTCATCTAGACCCCTCCCTTCCCAATAACTATAGACCCATCTCTAAGCTCCCTTTGTTTCAAAGGTGCTAGAGAAAGTGGTAGCCAGTCAGCTCACTACCTACTTGTCAACCTATAACATCTCAGACAAATTTCAATCAGGTTTCGTAAAAAACACTCCACTGAAACTGCCCTACTCAGAGTTGCAAACGACATTATGATGTCCTCTGATGCCGGCAAATGCACAGTCCTGGTCCTCTTAGATCTCAGCGCCGCGTTCGATACTATAGATCACGGGATCATGTTAGATGGGCTTAGGGAGTGGGTAGGCATCTCAGGGAGCGCCCTAAGCTGGTTTCGTCCTACCTCAAGAGAGGCTTTTCTCTGTCGCCGTAGGCCCATTCAAATCAGACTCCTCCCCTTACGTGTGGCGTGCCACAGGGTTCTGTGCTGGCACCATTGCTTTTCGCCCTTTACATGCTTCCCTAGGACTCCTAATCAGTTCATTTAAAGGCATCTCTTATCATTGCTATGCAGATGACATCCAGCTCCAGTTTTCATTCAAGCCTGACAATTTGGAGGGTCTCAACATCTACACCAGTGCCTTTCCTCCATTGAGCAATGGATGGAGAGTAACTTTCTCCAACTAAATGCAGGAAAGACAGAAGTGCTGATCATAGCTACTGACAAGATAGCAACTAGAGTGGCTGATCATATGGGGTCTCTTAAGGAAATATACGCCCTCACTTAAGAAACCTAGGTGTCATCTTTGACCAGTCTATGCTTTTGGACAAACATGTCAATTCTCTCACCCGCTCCTGCTTCTTTCACCTCAGAAATATCGCCAAACTACGGTCCATCATTTCACATGCTGAATTAGAAACCTCTGTACACGCTTTCATTTCATCTAGACTGGACTATTGTAACTCACTGTTTACCTGCCTTGACAAAGGTTATGTGGACCGCCTTCAACTCATTCAAAATGCTGCGGCAAGGCTACTCACTAGATCTAGGAAGTCGTGTCGCATCACCCCCATCCTAGCCTCTCTGCACTGGCTCCCAGTACACTTCAGGATTCACTTTAAAGTCCTGGTGTTCACCTACAGAGCCCTCCACGGTGACACCCCTGCTTACATCTCCGAGCTTCTCCATCGGTACTCGCCCAGTCGTTCCCTGAGGTCCTCCGACTCGGAGCTCTGGCGGTGCCCCGGACCAGGTTAAAAACCAAGGGGGACAGAGCTTTTGGGGTGGTTGCCCCAAGGCTCTGGAATGCCCCTTCCCAGGACTTGAAAACCTCGCCCTCTGAACCAATGTTCAAAAATCTGCTAAAACCCACCTCTTCAGACAGGCATTTGACAATATTTAGCCTAGTTTGCTGCTGCTTGTAACGTTGTCACGTCTGTTGTCTGTATTGTATCGTTAAGTGTGCACTTTTTATCTGAGTACTGCTGATTTGTGTTTTAATTGTATTTTTTACTGCTGTGAAGCACTCTGTGCATTCGTGCTATGAAGGGCGCTATACAAATAAATACTTACTTACTTACTTACTTACTTACCATCACACTGAACACGGGGGCCCCCCAAGGATGTGTGCTTAGCCCCCTGCTCTTCACGCTACTGACCCACGACTGCACACCAAAACACAGCTCCAACCTCTTCGTCAAGTTTGCGGACGACACAACTGTGGTGGGACTCATCAACAACAATGATAAGGTTAACTACAGAGACGAGGTGAGCCAACTGACCAGATGGTGCAGTGACAACAACATCATTCTCAATGTGGAGAAGACAAAGGAGACTGTTGTCGACTTCAGGAGAGCTCACACCCAGCACCCTCCACTGACCATCAACAATGTTGCGGTGGAGAGAGTGACCAGCACCAAGTTCCTGGGTGTGCACATCACAGAGGACCTCTCCTGGAACATCAACACTGCATCACTGGCCAAGAAAGCTCAGCAGCACCTGTACTTCCTCCGCAAACTGAAAAGAGCTAGAGCCCCAGCCCCCATCATGCGCTCCTTCTACCGGGGCACCATTGAGAGCATCCTGACCAGCTGCATAACAGTGTGGTACGGAGGGTGTACTGAGGCCAGTCGTAAGTCCCTGCAGCGCATAGTGAGAGCAGCTGAGAAGGCCATTGGAGCCTCCCTCCCCTCCCTCCAGGACATTTACAACACACGCCTGGTCCGCAAAGCACTCTGTGCTGCAGGTGACTCCACCCACCCCTCACACCGCCTCTTCAGTCTCCTGCCGTCCGGGAGGAGAATGAGGAGCCTCCCGGCAAGGACCAGCAGACTGAGAGACAGTTTCATCCATCAGGCTGTCAGGAAGCTGAACTCTCTTCCAACTCTCCCCCTTCCCTCCCTTCCTCCTCTGCCCCCTGCTCCCACAGACTCTGGACTATGACACCACTACGGTGAACACTCCCCCACCTGCCCCCCCCCTGACCTGACCTCCGTCCCTCCCCCCCACATGCACAGACTATTGGCAACAGCCACTTTACCTAGATCCTAATACTTACTTGAATCAATACTGCTATTGCACTGTAACTGTAACTTACATCCATATTTGCACAGTATTCATTTGCACCATGTACATATTTTATATTTAGATTTATAACTATTTTTAGATTTTATATTGTGTGTTTTTGTATTGTGTGTGTGTTGTTTGTTGTTTGTATTCATTTTAAACTGCACTGTGGATGAGAGAGAAACGCAATTTCAATCCCTGTATGTCGTGTATATACAGTGATTGACAATAAAGTTGACTTTGACTTGACTTTTGACTTTGACTTCAGTACAACAATTCTGAAAACTAGAAGCCTTTGCAACACGCAAAGCCATTGTTCAGAGCCATTATTTAGACCCAAAATGGCAGCCCTAAATCACTGTTCTGACAACCGCGTTACTTCCCAACGACATTCACATTCCTACGCAGAGAACTGAGCAAAGTAGTGGCTCAAAAACATTGTTAGCATCCGGGCCTCCTGCGTGGTCCAATGGTTAAAATGTTCAACACTGGCCACAGAGACCGGGGTTCGATTCCCCGTCCCACCAGAGTCGGCTCTGGCCGGGAGTGCCATCGGGGCAACAATTGGCTGTCCACCCCAGGGAGGAGGGAAGCTGACACACACAGTTCGCTGTGCACAGGAATGGTTCTGGGGTACCGGAATCACAGTCGATGGCACGACGAGTGTTGTCTCGGAGGAGGCAGCGCTATGCCCTTGTCACTGCCAGTCACAGGACTACGGCAGTGAACTATAGCACATGGGTAATTGGCTACCAAATTGGAAAATGGGGTAAAATCTGAAGAAGAAAAAAAAACATTGTTAGCATCTACCTACGTTAGGGGATACTCAGTCAACCAGCTTAGGTTATTTCTTGTAAAGGATATAACTTTACTTATAATAGTTTTCTCTATTATGCTTATAGCAATTGTTTGGTCAAAAATTGTCAAAAGTCCCCCCAATATGTTCACTAATCTCATAAAACACTATATATAAGTACATGTTAATGCAAAATTATTTGTGTTGGCATTTATTGAAAATAATTATTAGGGGTCTCAATAACGTGAAATATATCTGTGACTGTTATGCAATTCATCTGCTTTCTATTGTATCTTAGCCAAACAAAAATCTAAATTTTATAGTTCCCTTGTTGGCAAAGGAATTGGCTCATTTATAAATGTAAAAGCGCCTGTGGCCTAGCTAATGAACACAGGTTATTCATGGGCTGTTGACTGTACAACATCAATGAGTTTTCAGCACCTGCCAATAAAATATTTATTTGGAAATATGTAAACATCATAGCATTCCCAAGACACAGTGGCAAATTCCTTTTTCCAGACCCACATTGCATTAATGCTTCACATTGTGTGTTTCTCACAGACCAATTAAGTCCCATGCCAATGCTTCTTTTTTGACCAGAAAATTCAAATTTTTTGGTTTCTGAATGGCAATAGGACAACTATAACTGGTCTCTTACAGAATGTAATATGAATAGAAAAAAATAAGTTGTTTACAATACTTCCATAAAGCTACATTTTAAAAGCAGGGTATCCATTGTCAAATGAGCGGAAGGCTGTCTTTTCTGTGTCTGAACAGCATTTGTGCCTTTACCTGCTAATGAACGAGGAGGTTTATAAAGTTTTACATGAGCAATCATAAGAAATATGAGGTGTGAGGAGGCCTCTTCCCCAGGGACACAGGGACACACCTTCCCAAAGGACATACATTCACTGCAAGGATGGAAAGACACTATGTCCTCCAATATTTTCTGCTCGTTGTTCATTGGTGAATATTATAAACCAATGCAGGCTTTTTACAATGATCAGTTTATGCTCATGTTCATTATTTGAAATTATGTGCATATTGTGTCAGTATACATGTGGAACTACATTATGGGAACTAGGGCTTTTCAGATGCATGTATTGTGTGCATAACACTTGCTTAGTCCCTACATCTTAACTGTTAACATCTTAACTTAATGTATTTCGAAATACCACTTTTCCCAAGATAAAATTGGATGGTGAGTTGCATTTATACCTGGTTTGGGTGATTAAGGTCTAAAATATGCCACTCAATGTACGTGGAATGCAAACGCAGTTACACTTGTGTAATAACTTGTAGTCTTGAAAATCACCCCCATTATTTGTATTCATGCGCATAATCATGTTTATACAATATCTTCATTTTTCAATGGTGGTACAGTTCAAGAAAAAAGAGAGACGTGAATATTCAATGTTAAAAAAGCTCAATATTACAAATATTCTGTATTCCCTTTGCAGCGATGAAATGTTATGATCCACAAGGTGGTTCAAAAACAAATTTTCAACTCATTAATTCCTGTATCTAATTGCCTTTTTGCCCGGCTGTGCTTTGACTGTGCCCTGACATGTCCTTTGGGAAACACAAGTCAGTGGAAGCATTTAATTATACTGCCTTTCGCGTTCATCTTTGGGGAATGCGATAGAGTGAGATTGGATGATTCTATGGATCTCAATTGGCTGCCAGCGGATCAAATGTATTGTATCTGTTATTTACATGACTTGTACTAATCTTGAAGCCTTCATTCATTTTGAAAAAGTGGTTTGTTGTGCTTTAAAATAAATAGATGAACAATAAAATGACACATTTATACATGGACTAGGCTCTTGAAAGAGTTCGTTGCAGTGCTGGCCAGTCTGAACTTTGTGCCAAGCTTATTCCAATGAATGAAGCTTTTGATTTTGAATGGCTTTTGCATGTAGCTTGCAATGTCTTTCATGTTAGACACTGCCTTAGACAAGTATATTTCATACCTAGGGCTCTAGCTTGGGGAGGACAGTAGTGAAAACCAGTGGCGGGCCCAGACCACTTTAACAGGGGTGGCCCAAGAGTGGCCCAGAACCCCACAGGGGGGGACATTCAAAATGTAATACATTTGAAAATATGTGATTGACAACATAATAACCTATCACAAACCAGATGAAGTAGGGTGGCCAACCAAATTTCTGTGGGGGCAGGTGCCCCCTCAGGTCCTTCCCTGGACACGCCCCTGGTGAAAAGGCACCCGGACAGTAGTGTTGTTGCTAATTTCGGCCTTCACAAACAGAATATTTCTCACTTCTGCCCAGTTTGGTAGTTCATGGTTGGTAATAAAGGCATTTGTGTCAACATGGGTTGGGCAGCGCAATGGGGCCTGTTGTCAATAAATTTGGCACTGTGCAAGTTTTGTGTCTGATCATTCATTTCCGTTTTTGTCCACCCACACCATGGGTGCTTCATAAAATCATGAAGCCAAATTAGTGTTAAGATCTGAATGCTGCACTGCCTCATGTACAACAATCTATGACATTGTTTGTTAGATTAAATAAAAAGACAGAGCAATACAAATAAACTGATTATTTTACCACAGTTGGCAACTAGCACGGTTGCCCAATACAGGGCATTTGTCAATAAATGCTTGAAGAATGGATAATATTGGCATTATACCTCATCAATAATATATTAATGATGGTGATTTGGCATTGACGCATCTGAGTAAACATATTATTAAGAATAGAGTTGCCAGAGTGAGAAAATGATGTCACCCAAGATGACATAATGTGCTATGGAAATGAGAGAGGATGTAACAGCAACAGTACAGATTGTAACCGTTTGTGGAGTTTATTCATTCTGAAATGCTGGCTCCCTCATATTTGCTGAAATGTATTTATATTGAATAACCATTTCAAAAAAGTTTTTTAAGGAAGTGAAATGTAGCCATTATTTCATTAAGGATTTTGAAAGCTATGCAGGCCTGAGATGGACCCTGGAGTCTCACGAGTGATCCATTTGGCCCTTAAAAAAAACCTTTGAAGTGTTTAAAAGCATGTGCCTGTGCTCAAACGTGAATAGCCTTAATATAATGAATGTAGCCACATGCTGAATGTCTTCAGAGTGCTTTTCCGAACAGTGTCTTAGTAGTTTGTTGTGTCAGTTTGAGTGGTCTTGGAATGACGCGTGGTAGGAACACTTGGGACTCTGGGAGCGGAAACTGTCTCAAGAGCTCCAGGTTTTAACGATCATTGTGACTGCACAGACACAAGCATGTGGCCATTTCGTGAGTTTAAAGCATGTTAGATTTCTAAATGGTGAATGTTACATCCCATTTTCCCAAAGGTTTGCACACTGTGTGCTTCATTTCATGTTTCAAGTATCTTGAACTTGTGCATGAACTTACTGAGGCTTATTCAATTTAATTATTGCATGGAAATTAATCAGATATAGATTTATTTTAATTGAAGCTAATACATGTATTAAAAATAAAATCTTTTTTTTTTCTCCGAAGGGTTTTTGTCTTCACGTCAGTCTCCCTATTAAACCCTTGGTGAAAGAACCTGTGTGTTTGAAGAGAACCTGACCTCTATAAAGGTAGTCGAAAGTCTAAATGGGCTGTTAATCAGGCCTTCTGTATGTGTAAATCTACACAGGGGGATTGAGCGAGAACTGTAGGGAGAAGCAAAGGTGAGGGTTTATTTTTATCTACTCTGCTTTGATATGATTGACAGACCTTTTATCCTCATCATTCCTGATTTAAACCCATAATTCCTCATTAAACAACTCACTGGTTCCTTTAACACTTACAGAAATTATAGAAATGTGCTCACTGCTTTGATATACATTTCATAGCCTAACTTGTTTTTATTATAAACTGGTTTGTCTATTGCCTTACATGAAAATATATTAAATGCAGACTTAATGCATTTTGACAGCAGAATGGTTTGGGGGGGGCTAGGTAGAAACTCGACTGATTGGATTGGAGTTAAAAGACAATATTTTAATTGTCATTCTGTAAGGCAGAAAATATAGGTTATGAACTATGTTGTGGTGTGCACACAAACACAGGTGTGGGAAGCAAAGATGTCTAATGAGGAGGCAATGTGTCAGGACAGAAATCCAAGGCTGTATTTTTTGGGGGTCCTTGTAGGGCAATGCGATATGTGGAGAAATTAAGAAAGCTAAATCATGTGGAGCAGAACACAAAGCCCAAATTTGGGGCTTAAATTAAACAATGTAAAATAAAGTTAATAAGTTAAGGGTGTGGCCCCCCTCCCACACCCTTTTGTGAGGGAGGGGAGCCACACCCTTTTGTGCAGGGGGGGAGCTCACACCCTTTATTATGGGCTCTGCGGATGGAGTGCAGTGCACTCATGCCGATTCCTCGTTCAGAACTGGGGAGTTCTACGAGCTGCTCAGTCGGGTCCCAGGTATCTTGTCCTTAGCCCTTACAGCCTTAAAGCTTGTGCAGGTCTAATACTCTCTAATACTAATATGCTGGGCAGGTCTACTACTCTGTTTGAGGTCCTGAAGGCTCTCTTGGTGGTGCTGACACAGTCGGGTAGGCAAACTCAGTGCCTGTTCAGAATTTCTGCATTCTTTATACTGTATATATGCATACATATTGCATTGCCCATAAATAACATCAAGGTAAATGAGACATCACATCCTATAACTGAATGGTAACCACCAGAAATCTCAAGGTTGTGTTTTAATACAAAAATAGATGTTAACCATCCCTAAAAGCCTTTGGCCGAGATGGAAAGGAACATGATGGTTCGAGGTGTCTCTTCTTCAAACGAAGGCTGCAAAAGGTGATCAGTGTATACGAGTACTTAACCGAAAATGTAAACTTATGTATAAGCTGTGAGTAAACAGGCCGTTTACGCCTGACATGGCAATAAATCAGAAAACATACCTTGAATACCAATGCAAAATTATAGAATGGAAATATGCTTAAGTGCGGAGGGAGAGCTGAGATCTTTTTATGGCTTCATGTTTCTGACGCACTTTTGAGGAGGGGTGATGCTGTACCGTGGAACAAGGCACTCTTTTCCCCCGGATGCATCCGAAAAAAAATCAACTATGAAGAGCTTCAAAAGTGTAAATCCAGTACAATTAAATTCAAGAAAAGTCTGTGTCTTAATATAGAAGTATCAGGTTAAGGACTGAGGTTGAGAAATGCATATTCATGCACAGTCACGTTTGTTGATAACTGTTTGATGAGGGTCAAAAGCAGGGTAGATATCCATTCAGTGCTTTGCAGAGACTGCACAGGCATGTCTGGAAATAAATCTTTTTCCGAAAAAAAACTAAATATTTCGAGCTCACTTCACTGTAAGCATCCTGAACAGTTTGTGTGGTGTATTTTGTATGAAACCCCTGCTGGTTATGCACAAATCAAATGCCCTTGTCTGCACATCTGCGTATGATAAACTCCCTGCTGTGCAGCCTGAATCAATATGACCAAAATGTATATTCGTGAATAAAGTCTCATACAGTATATTGAAAAATATGTAACATTTAGTATGCTTCAGGGTATCTTAGTGCTGGTGTAATAGGGTGTCAATTGTAGAGGAAAAAAACAAACCATATTATGTGTCACACTCCCGTGAGAAAACACTGATGCAACTGTGTTGCAATGAATGCTGATCGGTAAATAAACAGTCCTGTGTTGGACTTTAAAGTGTATCCAGCACCGAGCTTAGCCTGGGGGAAACCTGTGGTCACGATCACTTACCCCTCCTGTTCCTTAGGAGGGGTAAGTGACGCACGCTTTAAAGAGGTGGACTGTGGGTACATATGAGTGAAAGGACAAATCTAAGAGAAGATTTCTTCACATAGCTATGGGCAAGACCCATACACACACACACACTTTAAAAGTTGTGTCTGTTTAATATCAACTGCTATTCAGATGCAATATTTAATTTTATGCCTAGAACGATAATCTGTTTGAAATGTTTACGCTAAAGCTGAGCTGCGGTGTGATGTTCAGGAGAGCGCCTGAATCTCTTCAGATGAGTGTTGGATGAAGAGGGAGGTGGTGAGCGAACAGCAGATGGCACTGGTCCCTTGCCAGTGCTCCGGATGAGAAATGGAGAAACAAGGCCAGCAAAAGGACTTTTTGAAGTGATATTCCCTCCATATAAAAGTGTTTCAGATGATCACTCCCAGGGTGTGCTGATAATGTACTCCTTGGGCCACCACTCATGGTGAGAAGAAGACCCGCCCTGACCCCTGCCCAGGTAGTGCCTGTCTGGGGTTAATCGGCATGCAGTCATTAATATTAATTAGCACGTAAGCAGGTCAAACAGAGGTGCTGTATGTAGAGAGGGAAACATCTTTACTTCAGTGTGTGGTCTATGTAAATTACATTCTAAAAAGTCCTCCGTGAGTCCTCCTCAAACTGCTGCTTCCCTTGCAGTATGGCTAATATTATTATTTGTTATTTTTTATTTGTTTCCGATTTCTTCCCTGTTTTTCTCCCAATTTGGTGGCCAATTTTACCCTCCATTTCTTCTGATTCTCTCTCCCTCATAAACCCGCTGCCCGTCACTACAGGGTAAGCTAATTCCCAGAGGCCGGTGATGATCCGCCTCCTCCAAGACAGAACTCGCCCACGTCATTTCTGGAGACACCCTTCTCGGCGAGCTCATGCCGGCTCACACTCCCCCCTCCTCCTGGGATGGACAGCCAATCGCTGCCCCCAATCAGGGCTAACGGCCAGGGCTGGACTGGTGCAGCCAGGTTTCGAACCGCGGTTGCAGTAGGCAACTTGCATTCTGTGCAAATGCTTAGACCGTTACGCTACCCGAGGCCCCGCAATAAGACTATTTGTTATGACATCTGTTCATTTTGATATTGTGCATGTAATAGATTAACATGCTGGCATTAAAAATTTTTTTAAAAAAATTCTGGAATAAGTTTTTTACATGGCCATAACAACTTTCCCTTGAATCAAATTTGATTATTATTATTTTTTTCATTTTCTTTTATCCCCAGTGCCCCGAGGTTATGCTGTTCTGAAAAGCAATTGTGCTATGGCCTTGTGTTCGCTCTTTGAAACTGTATTAACAGTTTGGCTCTATTTTGCTATTAATTCCAAATGTAAACTATAGTGGATAACTACTGGTTGGCATTGTAATTTACCAGCTTGCAGGTTTGTACAAAGCACATTTTTTGGATTGCATTTCTATGCAGGTGACGATACCAGAGCCAGCCGTAGATATGATGATTTTTCAGTTTGTCATTTCTACCTTAAATGTATGTATTTTGGGGGGGCTATGACCTTTCCCAGACTCATTTGTGCATTGTCTGCTACGAAGGTCCTGTAGAGGTATAAATACATTCATTGTCATGGCAAAATTCTATACAATATTCTATATTCTATAAAAAAAGAGATAGATTATAGCAGTGAGCAGTGTGCAGCTTTTGCCACTGTGCTGAGCTGCTTTGACATGTTCAACTGGTGGGCTTTAATAGGCTACCTAAAATTTTGGTTCTAAATCAAACGCAGGTACCATGGCGTGCCCTATAATATTGCAATCTAATGGCAGGATCACAACATGCTTTTCAGAATATATGAATCAGGTTATTATCTATAAATAAGGTGAGTTTAATGCCCACGCAACCTTCTTAGTCAAAGATAATCTTATTCCAACTATCTTATTTTGACTAGTTCTATCCCTTTTTTTCACTAACTGAATATGATGGATCGATGAATGATTTCAGCAGAAGCATTTACATTTAGAAAGACTGGCTGGGGCACCTCTATACGATCTCAGTGGATTGTTCTGACCCAAATCCCCAGGAGTTCACTTTCTAGCCTGTGCTAGCAACACTGAATCGGATCATTTGATTCATTGATTGGACAAATCATTGATTGGACTCTGTAGGGTCAGCGGTTAGACTGATTGTATTACATCGAGACAATGTTCAGGATTATCACACACAGTTGAGAAGTGCAATTTTAATAATTAGTTGAAAATAAATGTATAAGGTAAAATATAATCTGCACACTGTATATGCTCCAGAGTGTTAAGAATTCATTAACACCAAACAGGGAACGTTAAGGCCTGCGGCTATTCATCAGACTTGAACAGACATGCCAAAGGCACCCTTAAATACACATGTTCATGTGACAGGCGATCAGTGCCAGTAATATGGCAAACAGGCGCCAGTGTAGCATAACGGCTATGGAACTGGGCTTCTAGCTCTGAACTTCAATTCCCAGGTGCCCTACTGCCGTTGTACCCTTGAGCAATGTACTTAACCTGAATTGTTTCAGTAAAATATCCCGCTGTACAAAATGGATTGTGTGTAAAAACTTTAACCTGTGTAAGCATTAATGTTTTAATGTAAACATTTTCCTAAACATCTTCATATGTTTTAATAATGTCCATATTTTCTGCAGAGCACATAACTATTCTAAACATTACAAGAGGATAGATTTTCATTTGCATTTGTGTAATCTTGGTTTGTAATAGAAATGCAGCCACCCTTCCCTCAAACTCCTACAGAAGGTAGGCTGTGAGTCACCATCACATTTAGTCAGTTTACTTATTCAAAACTGTGCTAATTAGGCCTGACACATAAAGTTGATTGCTTGCTAATTAGACAAACATCTGTTTTGGGAAGATTTTACTCAGAAATGTATATTTAACATATCTAATGAAAGAGGGAAAAGCTGTGCATCAGTTTACTTTTGAAGCCATTCAACATTCGTTGCAACATGCCAGAGGATTATTCTTCACCTAGATCGTTTTACGTTTCTATTGCTTTTTTATTTGTTGATATTTTTGCTGTGTGGTCAACAGAATTGCCTTCTACAGCACAGGATTGATTTTTGGGCCATTGAACCTCAAACTCAAAACCAAAAAAACATGTATGCAAATGCTGAGTAGTTATTCTGATCTCCCCTGCCGTTGTAAAGGTATTCTCGAGCTTCAGGCCCATGTGCTGCCCATTCTCAGTGGTCCTCAGGATCCCTTTGGGTTTGTTATCTTGTGAAACATTCAGTTTGCGTTTTATGGCTTTGGGGGCCGGCAATTAGAAGGGAAACATATTTGTCGCTTCAGACTGAGATTTGTGCTTCCCATTGCATTTTATGTCCTCTAGGTTGCTTTAGGGCATCCATCAATTTATTCTCTCTCTCTCTCAGTTTCTCTCTGTGTGTCTCTCTCTCTCTCTCTCTCGGTCTCTCTCTCACACACAGTTCGCCATCCAGTTTTTAATTTTATTTCATTATGATGGCACTATCAACATAAACACGTTTCTGGTTCACAATTGATAATATCAAATCCCAATTCCTCGTGACGTACCATTTCCTGTTCACTAAAGCTTTTTTCCCCACCACTGCCAATATGAGTACATGTTTTAGAAGTTGCATTGTTCAATAGCACCATTTATGTTTGTCTATCAGTGTTCAGATAGACAGATGTGAAATATCATATATAATGGGTATAAATCGTATGCATTTTTCACATTTTATTTTCTTAATTCATGGAATCAACATGGATTTAATTGGGATTTGCAAGCCACTGATCAACACAAAAAAAAAAAAAATTAAAGCTTTTTCTTAATTAATTACAACACTACGACATGCACCGCTTGTGTTCACATCATTAAAATGTTGAGCCTGAGCCAGACCTGGGCTTTTTTCTTACGCCGTGTGTGTCCTTAACACAGGGCACAAAGAGTTTTCCAGTCTCTGCTTGTATTGCAGCATCCACCATGATGTGAACCTGCTGCTTCTTTTGTTTTGACCCCAGACTGCCTCTTGAAAGCACAATGGTGTTGTTACTGGTACTCAACACAAGTACCGGAACACAAGAGCACCACAGAGCTCTCTCCTTTTCAGACAGCGTTCCTCATCTGCCCAAAAAACGCAAGCAGATAATACTAGAAAACTCATGCTGAACTTTAATAAATAAGAGGAGGGGAGTGTTCATATTACAAATGGTTTGTCAGAGCCTGTTTGGACAGATTGTGTGCAAAGCTTTTTGTGCATTTACCGTTTGTATGCATTTGTTCTATTTGAACTTATTTTACTTTGCAGCTGGGCAGTGCACTCTTTTGTTGGTCAATTTGTCCCTCTGTCTGACTTGTCCTAACTGTTACCAATTATTCACTCCTGAAGATAAAGGCTGCCCACTGATTTTTTTTTGGGCAGCAGGGAAATTGAAACTGGACTGCAGTTGGACAGTGCTTGCATAAATACAGAGACTCCAAGAATATTGGCAGACCAGTTTCAGCAGTGGGGAGCTGTGTTCAGGTTCAGTGCTTTCTGTGTATTGTGGTTCTGTTAGTGCTAGAATGTTTTGCCAGCGCTGGCATGTTTTCATTCAAGCAAAGCACCAAGAATGGCAACACTGGGAGGGCCATAATGAATATCACTGGAGATGGTTGTTAGGACATTGGCTTTATTGAAGACATTTGGCATTTTGGTGAGTTTCCTGTTTCGTGTGAATTTCGGGGATAATGACATTGCAAGGTTAATCTGTGCCAGAAGAGCAAAAACAGAGAGTGAGAGAGGCCAGGGCCCCATTCCCTGTAGCAGGTTTAACTGATCCTGGCTAATTCAACATTAGCCAGATTCAGTTGGCCCATTAATTGAATTCAGGCCATCTCCATTTCTCAATGGTGCGTTCAGGCTAAAATTATCTCACAAACTTGATTCAGACTTTAGTAATACGAATAATTGCACGTGCCCCTTCTACTTCAAAAGGGCACTGCACACTGAAACAATGATCTTTAGCGATGATGGCAAGAGAAAGATCAGCTTTTATCAGCCAAACGGAGTCAGAATTGACAATTACAGGTAACTGCCAAAATTGAGGAAGCACCAGCATAAAGTGTCTTAATAGGGCATTGGTCTCTTTGAAAGTCACTGAGATCTCTTCTTCTAGCCACGGCAGCCAAAATAATGGGCAACTGGGCCTGCCCAGCATTTTTATACATGACCCTAAGAATGCTGGGATGTTAATTGCTTAATTAACTCAGGAACCGTACCTGTGTGAAAGCATCTGCTTTCAATAAACTTTGTATCCCTCGTTTACTGAAGCGATTCCTTTATTTTGGCAGTTAACTTCATCCAAAATCTAGGAAGCCTAGACTGTGTTGTCTTTACATTCAGTGCCATGCTTTGAAATGAAGAGCACAGAATTCAAATCTTGCAATACTTTGGTTCGTTGAGGTAATTGTGTCCGTGAATGTGACAGACCTTGGTTGGGTTTGGTAGGGCTTCACCGACTGCATTGTTGTGAAACATTTAATTAAGTACATGAAGGCTCATACATTTCATTAAAAGTAATACATTTAATAATTTCAACCAATCAATGTTAAGCAATGACATAAAAAAATGCTATATTTGGGTTAGACTGCAAGAAAACAGAACATCCTAGCAGGTACAACAACAATTTGTCACTAAAACAATGCATTATAAAACAAGTTTTAGATGTTCACCTTGAATGAACCATATGAAAATCTTCATTATCGTGTAAAATGGCAAGCTGAACATTCATGGCTGCTCTCACACTATATTGTCAAAACAGGACAAAACATTATCATTAATTTCGGTACTGTTTCTGTTGAGCTAGTGGCTGAGATGCATATCACTTGTGTATCACAAAATGTCTGTTTGGGGTAAAATAATTCAGTTATTTTATATATATATAAATATATATATATACAGTATATAATTAGTCAAAATGGCCATCACTGATAGTGTGTTAGTGTTATTGTTTTAAAATCTGCCTGTTAAAATGTGTATTTGACACAATGCATGTTGTGATACCAGAACACTTGATAGGGGACAAACATGAGAAAAATATTTATTGGGATGGCAGATATGCCATCTGCCAAGTTACGGGCTGGCGGGCATACATGGGTTGGCGGACATGCATGCCTATATAGCACTGGGAGTTTGGCACTTTTCAGGGTCTCCTGGAATACAAAAATAACTACAATGTCCTCAGCCTCTCAGTCCTTACAGTCATTGACACTCTGTACCCACTGACCTCATGTAAACACACATAATTCAGATGCAGCTTAATATAATAATAATAATAATAATAATAATAATAATAATAATATATGCCATTTAGCAGATGCATTTTTGTATGTTATGTTATATTTGAAACTATTCATAAAATGTGCATAGGTAAACATACGAAGACAGCATACATACTAATAATTACATGTTTGTTAAAAGTAATCAGCTAATTAATTGCCCATCCCTCAGAGATCAACTCAAACAACCAATGGCATCAATTTAACCTGGTAATCATGTTCCCTAAGCACGTAAATATAGGTGGCTCGTAACCTTGATATTTTCCATAAGGTGACAAATCAACCTTAAAAACCCTTCCTTGTTTTAGCAATGCCACTGAATATGTGCTGGCAGTAATGAGGTACCACCTCTCTCAACACGTGGTTCTGGAGATCTGTCACATAACTGCATTCTCCCTGTCAGTTTCTTCTCCTCCGTTGCTGTGTGGGGGACAGGTTACCCTTCTGTGCTTCATCACTGGCTCGTTGGCAAAACTTGGGGTCGTTTATGGGCATGCCCCAAGTGGTGGCAGAGTGCAATTTACAGCGTGCTGTGTCAGGCTTCATCAGGGAAGCTGCTGTGTGCGTTCAACTCACTTTAACAATACCAGACTGAATCTTTAATGATAACCGGACCAGATATTTAACGATAACCGGACCGGATCTTTACCGATAACCAGACTGGATCTTTAACCCCCTGGGGTCGGCTGGTTCGGCGACGATTTGAGCAGCAATAAAAGTATATTACTATTTCTAACGCAAGATTTTATCATACACACGCGGCAAAAACATTGACAGAAACCTTAGAATCGCGACTTTCCGATTTGAGCACTGGCAAATAATATTACATTTTTTTTATTAGGTTAATTAGACAAAAAGTAAACATTGTCTTTGAATCTCTCTTTTACTCTCGGTCTACATGGAAGTGCCCTCCCACTTCTATTGACATGGTAACAAGGTGCTAGTTTCGGGGAGGGGCGATGGCATGTGAAAACGCGGTGTAAACAACACATAAGATATATTTTATGTTTTCAAATACTCGTGAAAATATATGAATTCCACGTTATACATATTCCGTTTGTTGTAACGTTACAAATTGCAATAGGCACTCAAGATTTATGTAAAAATACTTTTCAAACAGCCTAAAATATTATGCGAAGCTTATATAGAATCTCGTCTGTGTTTACGTTTGAGATCTGCCAGCAACAGCCTGTGTATGCTGGTATTTATTTTATTTGCCATGTTTTCAAATACTCGTGAAAATATATGAATTCCGCGTCTTGTGACGTTATACATATTCAGTTTGTTGTAACATTACAAATTGCAATAGGCACTCAAGATCTATGTAAAAATACTTTTCATATTGCAAATAAAATCTTTTTAATTTCAAACGTAAATTACACAAATGGGGTCTGGCTAGGTGGCAAGTGGTTATCTTTACAAAATATACTGAAGTTCTGAAAACATTGTAGGTACAGATCGTTTGTTAGAACACAAAAAATAACATAATCTGGAATGCCCTCCGCCCTCCCCCCACACATCCGACAGTCTGACACCATAACAAAATTTAAATCACACCTCAAAACTCACCTGTTCAAACTGGTCGGTATGACACAGTAGGCTACATGAAAGCAAAGCCAATAAAGTGGGGTTTCAAGTTGTTTGTACTGTGTGACTAGCACTGGGTATACTGTGGATTTTTCTGTGTACCCAGGAAATAACAACTTTCAGATAGGACAAGGAGGATTTACATATGACACTGTAATGTCACTTGTGAATCGTGATTGCTTGGGTTCTGGATATCATGTGTACATGGACAATTTATCTGCAAAAATGGCATATTTCTCTCAATTTCTCTCAAACCAATTTCTCTCAAAGCAAATAGCCCTCCCACAGCCTGAAATAAATTTGACCAATTCTGATAAAATCAGTTTTTTTGCTATTTAGATCTTAGATGTGCTAAACTATCTTGACATCCTTACATAACCCAAGACCCTGATGAACAAAATCATATTGGCAAAACAATTTGTCACTATAGTTCAGTGTGTGCTTTCACAACATTTGTGACGGCACAAAAATGTACTCTTTATAACTTGTGTGTTTGTAGATCTATTTACAAGCTGCATATGATACTGACCAAACTATTGATGGCATATAAATGTAGCTGTGATTGTCCTTCAAATAAATATATCAAACACTTTGGAGTAAGTGTGTGTTAAGTTGATGAAATGTAGATAAATATCAGCAAAATCACAACGCTTCTCTGAATTAAGCACGGACCTCAGGGGGTTCACAATAACCGGACCAGATCATTAACGACAACCGGACTGGATCAAACTAAACAGGAGCTTCTGGACAAGCACTGACTCCCTCTTGCCCTAGGTGGGATACTCTCATTGGTTACTCTCCTGTGCAGTTGTGCGTACCATCAATCAGTAGTGCAGATGAGGAGAATCAGGATAAATTCTGTCATAGTGTTGCGATCCAAAACGCAGCATAGTCCCTGGGTTTTCCATTTACCCTGGGTATGACCTCTCCACAGTGTTCAGGGGGAATGACCATCTGAATGTGTGGCTGCCAGGGGACAATAGATCCATTAGATACTGCAGAGGAAGGATGAAAACAAGCTTTCAGTGGAGTGTCAGTGGCACGTTATGGTATCGTTCAAAGGTTTGCATGGGTCAGGTGACACATCACAACTCTCTCGTGATGCAGAACTTCATAGGCACTACATTAGGGACTAATGCCACACCAACAGGGAAGTAGGAAGTGGCAATGAGCCATGGTGGTAGCAAAAACCTAGCAATATGGCAGCAATTCAATTTGGCCCGTGCACACACACACCTTTAGCTCATTAAAGAGTTATTACCAGCCAGCTAGCTGCTTGTACCATGTGTGCCTTAACAGACTGTGTCTAAATTAATCCAGAGATTCCTCTTTTTCTGACAAATGTGTTCTGCATTTCATTATTGTGTTTGCACCGTCACTTTAGCTAGCTATAACTAGCTTCCAACAATGGGGAAAATCACAGAGTGCAATGTCATTTTCATCCAACGAATACTATTTACCTTAGAAGAAGTTATTTTGTGCTCTCTTGCTCTTTCTCTCTCTTTCTAGTCTAATTGCTGTCTCAACCAAGTTCTGTCTCAGTTCTTGCAAGTGCACCACTGCAGGTCTTTAAGCCGATTATCAGCTCTGAAGCGATCGATTTCTCCCCCTTTGTGAAACTTTTAATCTGAAATGAACCTGCTTGCTTGCTGCCTACAGGAGCTTTACACAGTAGTTTTAATCAGCTAAAAGGAACGGCGCTCACCCATCATAGCCACGCCTTTAAAAATCTTATCTACTCAGTATTTAAGAAACACTGAAGCTCCTACCTGGAGATATCTATGACAACAAAACCGTTTGTCTTGGTCTTCATTTATTTTCCCCTATATCTTTTTAATTTCACCCTGGCTCAAGGTTTTATTTCATGAATATTTTGTATCACTTGAATAGTGATACAAACTATTGCATTTTTATTTTATTTTTCTCAAAAAAAAGAAGAAATGGAACAGCAGATTGTTTGTTGCAGGTTCATAGCCTGATGATTGCTTCCTATTTTCATGAAGTGAAAAGGAATATTTAATACCAGGTTCTCTCATTAGCCATAGCAATAACCTCATTCATTCGCCTCTTCTGGAAGATCATATCTCTCCCTCTGTGTAATTTCCCCAAACCAGCAGCATTCTGACAGTTCACAGTTGGACTGCACCAAATAATCAAAACCTCATTCCCCCCACCCTCTCACCCTTAACACTAGAAGGAGTCTCCAAAACTAGTTTGGTTTTGACAAAAGGTAAGCTAAGGCGTCTGGAGTCCTGAAATGAGAAGTAAAGAATATTCTTGGAGAAATCAGCATATGGCCACTCAAAATAGAAAATTGTGATGGTACTGTATTTAAGCCATTAGATCAATCTGTGCAGAAAATAGACAAATGTTCCCACCTGGCCCCCTCCAGTTTTCTTGATTATTTGTATAAATAGTAGCCATGGTATAAGCGGAATAAACCACTCTAAGCCATGCATTCTCAGAACATATACACACTAGTGGCGATTTCTTTAAAACAATGAGGGAAGCTTAGCTTACCATATAATTTGTGGGGGATGGGAAATATTTTTTTAACATTAATAAATGTTTTTACTTAATATCTATTTTAAAACATACCACAGATAGAGAGTGTTATTTCAATTCCATGGTATGTCACTTAGATTGAAGTCTTTTGTTTAAATCAGCACTATCTATCGCCTCACGCATTTGAAGCTGTCAGTGGAAGCTCGGCCGGTCGACGTTGTCCCTGGGTTTAGCAAAAACCCATGTGATGGGTTTTCGGGAATTTAACTGGACAATAAGCTGTATCTTAATGTAGAAGATAGGTACAATATTTGTGGCTTGAGCACAGGAGTTTTTGGAGAGTGATGTCTGTTACAGGTGAGGTTGGCAATAGTTTGAATTACTTGGTGTTTATTCCTTTATGATTGTAATTCGGTATTTTAATTGAACTGTTAATCATTTCTATTCTAAATTGATGTCTTGGAGTCAAAAATTTAGCCATAGTAGATAGCTAATGTTAGATAATTGCATTGATTTGTCAGTCTGCTAACTTGTTTAGAATAGCTTAGCTAACGTTAGCTAGCTAGCTGATGTTTGCAGTTCAGATCAAACATGAGATTTTAGCTTGCTAGCTAGTTAGCATGACGTTTTATAGGAAAGTCTTTATATATTCAACATGTAATAAGCTGTGGTTTTGTTCTAGTTAAAGTTGATTGATGGCTATGATGATTTATATCTCCTTGTACTGCTCAGTTCTGAAACTCTTCGTTTCTATGCTTGTTCTGTCAGGGCTGTCCAATAGAGCTTTTCCATCAGTCATAACAACTAATGTAGGCAGATTAGTCAGTGGTCATTGGTCAGTGGTTTAAGGTACTTGCAATGGTTATTTGGACGAAAGTTCCTGATCAGGAAAGAATGCACTTTTCAAAGAGTGAATGAGGCTCGTCTCATGTAGGTAGTATTCATATTTGTGGGCATTTCTTCTTTATATATTTATTTTATTTATTGTTACGGTACCTTTTCAATTTGTTTCTTTTAAAACATTGTGATTTCAAAAAATAAAACATATTTTGCATGCATTCCTCCAGGCAATGCGATAAAAAAGGTACATCAATTATTTTGTGATGGGCAGTGTGGTTTATTCCTCGCCTTCCTGCATTAAAAAATACAAACCAAATTGAAAATATTTATGGTTTTTACAGCACACTTAATATAAAATGTTTATTTCTCAAAATGATGTTGTCGATTATTCCCCAAACACCCGACTAGTCTTTCCCACTTTCCCTACGCAAAATGTAAGTAGGAAGTAACTGACGTTAACTCTAGCTATTTATTAAATTAGCCAACGTTACTATTGTCCAAAGTAAGCTAGCTAACAAAAGAGAGGACAGCTCGGCTCTGCTCCAGTGGTAACTAATATGCAATACAATGTTTATTTAATCACATTACCTCTGTCTTTTTCCCATTGTTCCCCCTCTTCTCTTCTTCTTTTTCTTCCCTGGGCACTAGAGGGCTTTGGTCTTTTTGACATGATATTAAATGTGATAGTGTATTAGTGATATTAAATGCTTTTAGTGATATTAAATGTTCATTCACTTCGTGACTGTCAGTGTCAGTAGTTAAGATAACTTGCTCATCCTGTACAAGTGGGACAGGATACACTTGAACCGGAGGGGTACAGATGCATTGGACCAGTGTATGCTTAGGGTAGCGGAGGAATATTTAAACTAGGGCCTGGGGGTCAGGGAGGGAAATTAGTAGTAGTAGTATTATGGATAGGGAGGTACAGACTGCCCAGATGGAAGATACCAGGGCAGAGTATAATAAATCTGAGGATATAATTAATAAAGATTTTTTAGATCATAATGTGAATTGAGGTGGTTCGGCACAGTTATGTGTAGAGGGGAAGGACAACGTAAGTGTGAGTAAGGCTCTGAAGTTCATGTGTTTAAATGCAAGAAGCATGAAACAATTTTGGAACTGGAGGCTGTCATGTTGAATGGGGGTTATGACATTGTTGGGATTACTGAAACATGGCTTGGCGCAGCGGATGGGGATGAATATAATGTGGAGGGGTACAAATTGTTTAGGAAGGAGAACTAATAGAGGAAGGGGAGTGGTCATTTATGTGAAAGACAATCTTAATGTGCAGGAAATTCCAGGTATAAACTCATTCGTTTCTTGTGAGGACATCTGGATGCAATTACCCCTCTATTAATTGGGAGGTAGTGACGGGTCAGGGCAAATGTGAAGAGGAATTTTTAGATATGGTCAATGACTGCTTTTTGGTACAGTCTGTTACTCAGCCTACGAGAGGGAAATCAATACTGGATCTGGTTTTGTGTAACAACCCTGATAGAATTTGCAGCACAGAGGTAGGAGAACCACTAGGGGCAAGTGACCACAGTGTAGTTATTTTTGATATTTTTTGGCAAGTTAAGACAGCCTCCTCTAACTCTCGTTTTTTTTATTTTAGACGAGCTGACTTTAATAAAATTAGAGAGAATTTAAGTAATATAGATTGGGTAAAACTTCTAGACTGCAGAACTGTGAATGAAAAATTGACTATATTTAAAAGGGTTATTGTAGATGTACAGCGTAAATTCATCCCCAAAGTAAGGAAAAATAGGATGAAAAAACAGTCTCTGCAGTGGATGACTAAATCTTTACGGGAGATTTTGAGGCAAAAGAAACGACTGTACAGAGTATATAAAAAGGATAACTCAGAGAGAAACAAGTTAGATTATTGTAATATGTGGGCTAAGGCTAAAAAGGAAATAAGATCAGCTAAAAGGCGGTTTGAAATTAACATTTCCCAAGATGCAAAAAGTAATCCTAAGAAGTTTTTTCAATATTGTAGTAGAAAAAGGAAAGTTAAGTTTGAAGTTTGAAGTTTATTATTAGGATAAAACCCCTTGAGATGTCACATCTCGTTTTCGAGGGGGTCCCAACATATATTACAACATTAATAGAACAACAAAAGTATTCATATACTAAACATATATACTATACTATACGAAAATAATATAATAAAATAAAATACATTATTAATATGACAAAAAACAGACAGACACGAGACAAAACACAACAAAGTCTACATCAACAGCATACAGACCGAAAGATGATATGGATCTAATATTCGCAGGTAAATTATTCCAATCTGCCGGGGCTTTGCACATAAATGCTCTTTTGCCAATTATTTTCTTTGCATGTGGGACAGAAAAATAAAGTTGTGTGGAGTGCCTAATTTGGTAATTTGAAGTAAAAAATACAAGATACTGTTTTTTAAATAAAGAGGATAATTTAAGTGAATGCATTTAAATATGAATTGAAGCCAGTGAATCTGTCTTCTTGCATTCAGAGGTGGATAATTAAGTGCCTGATACATTGTACAGTGATGAGTAAGAAATGGACATCCAAGAACAAACCTGCAAATTCTATTGTATGCTGTGTTAAGTGGAACCAGGTCAGATTTTGAGGCATTTTGATAAACAACATCACAATAGTCAAGCATTGGCAGTATAAGCTGAGAAGCAATTTTCTTGCGAACACTGTGTGTAAAGCAGTTTCGTGATCGATATAAAACATTGATTCGAAAGTTGACATTGCGTAAAACATGATCAATATGTGATTTGAATGTGAGACTGGAATCTAACCATATCCCAAGATATTTAATTTTGTCAGCTTTATGCAGAGGATTGCCGTCATTACAGGTTATTACACAAGTCCCAGGTCTAGATCTAAGTTTCTGTTTGGTACCAAAAATCATAATATAGGATTTAGTTTTATTGAGCAGTAATTTATTACACGAGAGCCAGTCTTGTAAGATGTTGAAATCAGACTGAAGAGTAGCTTGAATTTGAATTTTAAGGATGAGGTTAAGTGCATTAAGAATAAGGAAGGAACTTTGGTTTATAATAATACGGATATTGCTAACACACTAAATAGTTACTTTGTTGAGAGCTTTACTAGAGAAGAGGTTATAAATATGCCTAAATGTATAGACAAGGTACAGAATGTTTTGGAGGACTTTGAGATAAGGGATGTAGAAGTACTACAAAAACGACAAAAACTTAAGACAAATAAGGCAGCAGATCCGGCATATAAGGCATATATAAGGCATATATTCCAGAGTACTCAAAGAACTTGGGGAAATTATATATAAACCATTGACAGATATTTTCATTCAATCCATAATCACTGGAGAAATACCAGATGACTGGAAGCAGGGTAGTATAATTCCAATATATAAGAAGGGGGACCGTACTGACCCAGGGAACTATTAGCCTGTCAGTTTAACTTGCATCGCATGTAAAATGCTGGAATGTATTATTAGGGATAAGTTGGAATCATTCTTGAAAAATAATAGTATTTTAAGGGAGAGCCAACATGGTTTTCTCAAAGGGAGGTCATGCCTAACAAACCTCATGGACTTTTTTGAAGAGGCTACAAAGTGTGTTGACCTGAACCAGGCTTATGATATTATATATTTGGACTTTCAGAAAGCATCTGACAAGGTACCACATGAGAGGCTCATTGCTAAAATGAATTCAGTAGGAATTGCAGGAGTAGTTTCAGAGTGGGTTCATAATTGGCTGCAAGGGTGAATACAAAGAGTAACAGTAGGTGGGGCTGTATCTGACCTCGGTGCTGTGGGCAGTGGTGTCCCGCAGGGATCGGTGCTGGGACCTCTGCTCTTCCTTATTTACATAAATGATCTTGATATGGACGTTAGTAGCAAAATAGTTAAATTTGCAGATGATACTAAACTTGGGGGTTTGGCAAACAGTTTGGAATCAACTAAAGTAATCCAAGATGATTTTAAAAAATCCCCAAATGGGCAGATATATGGCAGATGACATTCAATATTGCTAAATGTAAAGTTATGCATGTTAGACAGGAGTATTTTATGGGAGGAGAAAAGTTAGTAGGTGTTCAATTTGAGAAAGCCTTAGGAATTGTAGTTGATTAAAGCCTATCTGCATCAAAGCAGTGTGCTACAGCAGTGAACAAAGCCAACAGGATGCTGGGATACATAGCAAAAAGTATTGAGTATAAATCAAAGGAAGTTATATCAATGTTATATAATACCTTTGTCAGACCTCACTTAGAATTCTGTGTGCAGTTCTGGGCACCACACTACAAGAAAGACATAGAAGCTCTTGAAAAACTCAAAAGAAGGGCTGATACCTGATACCTGATATGAAAGGTAAAAGTTATGATGATAGACTTAAAGCACTCAATCTATTTAAGTTTAGCAAACAGAGTCTTAGGAGGGATTTGATTGAGGTTTGTAAATTCCTAAAATGGATTAACAAAGTGAAATACCAAAGATTTGTTAAGATAAGTGGGGTCAGCAGAACAAGAGGCCACAGGTGGAAATTAGTTAAAGGCAAATTCTGCACAGATATTAGGAAGTTTCTTTACACAGAGAGTTGTCAATGCCTGGAACAGCTTGCCAGGTCAGGTAGTAGAGGCATAAACACTTGGGCTATTCAAGTCCAGGCTAGATATAGTACTAGATACTCTTTAGATTAGGACATGACAAGCCTAGATGGGCCGAACGGCCCAAACCACCGCAGAGCACATGCTAGCTTGTGACCATACTTGATAAACAAAACGATTTCTGCATGTATTAAACATCAGAGAACTGATTACATTTTCTAACTGCGCCAACATTCATGCATATGTAATGGTGGGCGTTCTGTCAGACGGGCGACAAAATATGGGAATCAATTAATGCAAATTATAACTTGATTTGACCTAATGAGATTTATTAAAGCATGCGGTATGTTCTTGAGGCATGACTGTGCATCTTGAGATATGAAAGTCAGGTGTAAAAAGGTGTAAATTATGGAACATAAAAGTAAATAAAATAAATATGTTGTATTAATTATATCCTCAGATTTATTATACTCTGCCCTGGTATCTTCCATCTGGGCAGTCTGTACCTCCCTATCCATAATACTACTACTACTAATTTCCCTCCCTGCCCCCCCAGTCCCTAGTTTAAATATTCCTCCGCTACCCTGAGCATACGCTGGCCCAATGCATCTGTACCCCTCCGGTTCAAGTGTAGCCCATCCCACTTGTACAGGTCACCCCTGTTCCAAAAGGAGTCCCAGTGCCCCATAAACCTGTACCCCTCTTTCCTACACCAGGTTTGTAGCCACATGTTAAATCTCCATATAAAATTCTGCTTGCCTTTGCTAGCACATGGTACTGGCAGAATTCCAGAGAAGACCACCGTGAAGGTTCTGCCCCTTAACTTTGATCTTAATTCTATAAATTTGTCCTGCAGAATCTCAAACCTACCCTTACCTATGTCATTGGTTCCAACAATGGACTCTGACCACTGGATCCACCCCTGCTCTGGCCAGGAGCTTGTCTGCGTGTTCCAGGAGGTCTCTAACCTGAGTACCAGGCAGGCAACATGCCATGCGAGATTCCTTTTCCCACGAACAGACTATACTGTCTATACCTCTAATTATAGAATCCCCCACTACAATTAACTCCCTTTTTCTGGGTGGCTTGGCCGCCAGGGTGCCCTGGGGCTCATCAGTCCTCCCGCTCACAGAGGGCTGGGCCAGATCCTCTTCCTGCAATGGCTGGAATCGGTTGGACACCACAATCTCTGGAGATGCCGCCCCTGCATGTGCGTGCCCTTTTCTATGCCGGTGCTCTACCGTCACCCAACTCTCTCTCCCTACCTGCTCTAGAGGCTCCCCCCTACCCCGCTTCGGCGTGCAGGCTAACTCTCTAAAGAGCGTACTAATTAGTTCCTGGAACTCTACAAATTTTGCAGGGCAGTCGAGACCAGCAAGTTGGGCTTTGAGATCAAGAGTCTTGCTCTCGAGATGCTTCACAAGCTGGTGACGGTCGCAGACGAAACCCTCCTGGAAGTCTCCTTCCAGAAACGCAATCATTCTACAACACTCGCACTGCACTGCCGATGGCCACATTTTCACCCATAAATATAGCTACTGCTCTCCCTGCACTGAACGAATTACTGCCATATATGTAGGCCCGTCCAATTTCTGAAACATCCTCTGAATTTGGGAACTACAGACCAGCATGTGTATCCTTAAAGGGGCCTACTGACAGGTGTCAATTATTTACATTCCATCAGCAATCCACCAGCTGAGCTGTGGAGTCATTACATTGGATGATGACACTTCATGTGCAGGTGGTGCAGGCAGACTGCAGGCACCCGATTAGTCAGGGGCACTCTTGTGCGATGAGGTGGAGAGAACCCTGCTAACCAAAGCCCTCCCTTCCTGGGAGCCGATTCTACATCCAATTATGTGACATGCTGCCATCCACAGTCGGTCACTAGCTCAGTCAGGATTTGATTCTAGGTGGCATCATTATATTTAAATCAAAAGCTTTAAAGAGACACAGCACCCAACAATCCTGTCTGATGGTCCTTTCTTTCATTTTCATTTCAAGTACTTATAAACAACGTGCATGCTATATAGGATATACAGTATATTTAAAATTCTGAAACAATACTTTCAAGGTCTTACCTAACAGCCAGATTTCTCCATTGTCCCTGTTACTTTGTACTCTGTAGATACAGTTATTCCTGAAAATAAAGCTGTCGTGACATTAACCGGGGTACTTTGCAAAAACATTTTTGATTATTTGTTTTGCATCGCTGGGACACTGCCTAGCATCTCAGAGAGCGCAATCCAAAATGAGGATTGTGAAATGCCTAGGCTATATCATTGCTCAGAAAAATACCGCCTTCTCACAGGAGAGTTGCAATTAGGCATGCTTTAGTAAATCAGATGGAATACTTCATCGACATAATTGACAAAATCTTGAATCTCTAAATGTACATATGCATGAACAGATTTAACCCTGTATCTAAATGAAAGTCAGAGTGATGTAACCCCCACAAATTACATCCTAATAGCGATTTGACTCTTTGCGACCACTTAGTAAATCCAACGTAGATATTACCTTTTAGCTTTCAAATCTTTCGAATGCAAAAGCAGTTGCGATCCTTTAGTAAAATATGGTCCTAAACTCTTATATGCTATTCTCTCCATGCTGCTTTTTTCTCGAAGGGACCAGTGTTACATCTATGGTGTAAAAAAAAAAAAAAAAGTTTTTTACCCTCAGGGCAATCTTTCATTATCTTATGAAATTCATCAAACTAAAACCTTTGCTAATTATCTCTGAGCATGTCGTAGGTTTGTGACACATGGGGCGATGTATTAGAGTTCCATTCTTGTTCACATGAAAAATTGTCATTAAAAGTCTTATCTCAAATGCCAGGCCCATTAGGAATTCTTAATGTCTCACAGATCCCAGCTCGCGATTTGTTTCTGTTAAACCTGTGCAAATTCCAAAAGGTGTTAAATGCAATCCATCATGGACCGCTAAAATTAAGTTGAGATCTCAGCATAATCTCTTAAAGCCAGCAGATATAAGTGCCTGTGCCACAGTTAAGTGCAACTCCATTTTTTTCTTGACATTTCTGCTCCTTAGGTCATATGTATCTACTTTTAAAAAATTTGAGTAAATCCCCAGCAACAGTTATGTTCACCACGCAGCAATGTGCTTCTCCTGTGAGAATGAGGAAACCCAATGTTCAGCCTTATTTCATTTAACAAGAAAAAAAAAGCCTGAATTGGTAGGATTCTGTCCTGTCCTTTATCATACTTTGCAAAAACAATGAGTTTTGTAAATCCATTTTAAAATGTTTTTAGTGCAATTGTTCTTAAAATCAGGAAGAAGTTCACAGTTCACTAGTGTCAAAGCAGTGATTAGTATAGCACATCTCTCATAATGCAAGTTATTTCAGTATGAAATGATCTGATGTAATATCCATTTCATATGGCTACAAATGCAGGTTGTTTCAGTATGAAATGCTGTCTCATGTAATATCCCTTTCATATGGCTAAAAATGCAGGTTATGTCATTATAAAATGCTGCCTCTTGTGATATCCCTTTCTTCTACCTGCCTGCAGTAATGAACATTTGCATTTAATGAAGTCCATATTAAACAAACCGTGGGTTTGTGTTAATTTTTACAAATAACAGATTCACTTTTACCTCATCTTTGAAAAAGAAAAACATCAAAAAGATCATCTTCTGAATGTTACCTGGGTCTATCTATCATTCGACTACAGCGTAAAAACCTCATTTTAACACAGGTGAACAGATGCTTGCAAGTGAACACATATCCTCATGAAGGTCAAAACTAATCTGAATTTTGACTATGACAAATGCACCGTTCACAGTGGACATGGCCACTTTCGTTATATTGGTTCTAACTATCTGGCTTAAAATATACAGGATGGGTTTTTTGAAAAGCATCCTGACGCTGAACACATCAGTCTCACTTTTAAGTGTTTGTGTGATGAATCTTACAATACTTTTTTCAATTATAAAGCAATTTGTTCTTCACAAATGTTCATAAATAGTCAATTAGACTTGGATGTCATATTGTGACATGCCCAGTTTGCTGAAGATAAGTTAAGAAGAAAACATGAATACTGACATTAGCAGAATATTAAATTATTTCATTTCAGGTCTTGCATTCACTGTACCCCTGTCTCACACTGATATAAGGTAATTTACATTTTGCACCGATTAAGCATTCATAGCAATCAGACAGAATGCGCACATTTGTATTAGGTAGTGAACTGAGACAATCGGGGAAAACACTACCTTTATTGTTTTTAATTTCCTCTGACAGAATCTTATCAACCAGCTGTTGATACGTTTTACGAAAGGGCAGCTTCTAACTTAGCAACACGCCCAGGCTGATTGGCTGTCTTGAATAATTTATGTTGCGTAAATCACAGTGTTACCAATTATCATTACGTTCTTATAATGGATGTAAGCACATGTGCTGTTTTTGTAAACATGTAGGAGTGAACTAAAAAACAAAATATCACACTTGAGATGAACTTGATTTTCACAATGAGGAATAGTCCTTTACAAAATATACACAGGGCTTGACATGCTGGATAGATCAGTGTAGTAACACTGCAATAGACATCATCATCATTGGCAGCTGCACCTGTAACACAGGGAAAGAAAACCAACAAACCATACACCTGTCCTTCTCATCCAGGGAGACGACTGATGTCTATAACATTACAAGTGGGAGCTGCAGGTGTGGGCTTGGGCCATATGTAAAAAACATCAGTACACAACTTCTTATCAATGCAGATGATTTAGTATCAGTATGATTGCGGTGCTTTTTTATGGTTAATGATTGCAGGCATGGCAACCCCGTAGCTCTCCCATATTTCACACCTTGGATGACAGGATGACGAATGCCATTGAAATGTTCATGGAGCTGGAGCAGGACTCTTCTGCATGATGGAAACATAGCTTAAGGTTCTGACTTTTACACTGTAACTGACAAGCATCCCTAGTGGAAAACTGGTTGAATCTCAGTTCCAAGCAAGCGTTAATGAAGCGTGCACTTCCCCTTTTGACTGCCAGGGGGCTCTATAGTTCAACACAGTTTTTTTATTTTATTTTCATTTTAAATGTATGCGCAGTGCCTTTTCAGTCATGTACCTGGCTAACTCACTGTGTAACATTAGGCCCCCTTGAGATATTAGGCCGAGAGAATAAACTGTAAATTTAGTAATGGAGCTGCATTACGTACCACAGAGCACATTAAGCAGTTGGGTCAATCAAAGCCCTCTGAGGGAATAGACTCATGTAATGATGGATTTCATCAATGTGCTTCCATGGAAACAAGACGGCTTGCTTTTGGAAAAGATTCGGTACAAGGACTACAAAACTACTTCAAAACGTATTCTTCCCAAGTGTTTTTGATAGGAATGACCTTCAGGTTGCATTGTCTTCATTTAAATAAGGTTTAATATATACATATATATATATATATATATATATATATTGGTTTGTTTTGTTTTTAGTATCCCTTGTTATTAGAGATGAGTTATAAATAATTACAACACAGTTTCCACACATTATGTTGCATGTTCACCACATGCCCCCACTGAGAAGGGTTTGGCCCAGTTGAAGTATAGTATCTCATTTGTCAATCTGGCTGCTGATATATGATAAATAGAGAAATTGATGATCATTTTTTTTACAGTATATCTGTGCATCGCCAGGTGTGTCCTCGCTTAGGAATGCAGAATTGGACAAGGGCCCTCCGGGAGTATTTATTTTCTTAAGTTTCTGAACTGCAGTCATGTGAATGTACTGTTCCTTCTGTGTTTCAGAAAGTGGTCGGCGTGCTAGCAGAGATTCACCATGTGTTAGCCACTCATTACGTACAATGCCTGAAAGGGCACAGATGAGATTCATTAATTCATTAAATTAATTTGCCCTGTCATCAATTTACCTTGTGGTAAAAATCTACCATGTGGTTTGTAAACTGTAGGCAAAAAACAATGGACCTGCCACCGTGTACTATTCAATTTAAAAATATGAAAACAAATCCTTGCTGTACTGCTGTAATTTGCCTTCTGTGTGGTATGGTATTTGAAGAAGAGAACAGTGTCTGGCATTCATAGCTGTACTTATGACCTTTACTTTAAAAGGCAGATCAATTTAAGGCGTTAACTTAAAAAAATAAATACATTGGAGGCAGAACTGACAGATTTAGACCCACAGATTTAGACTTTAGACTTTGCATCCCTTTGATTGGAGGTTAAGTAGACATAAGATTTGTTGTCACGATATTACTGAAGAAAATCTCACATGCATAAAAAGCTTCAAATTTGAAAGGAAAAATTTTGGCCAAAATAAAAGTCACTTTCTGGCCTTGGAAATATAATGTGTAAAAGTATAATATGAAAAAATGTAACTGTTTGAAAATGCTCAGAGGAAGAACCACAAAAAGGGCAAATATGAATTTGTTCAGCCATATTCAATAGTTAAAAAATAGATTTTTTTAAATTGAACTGTACCCACACCATTTCTTATGAGGATAATTAAGTCTAACACACCTGATCCATTGTGGTCAGGTCCATTCTCTGTTTCCATTTGCTCCCTCAGTGTTGATTGACAGTCATAGCAAGTGCACAGCATTACCAAAGTACAGTCTTCACATTTGGAACTTGATATCCAGCAGGCACTTGATGTCAGTTATTATTTTAATTTTCTGCATATTATTGGTTTTATCCAGTAGTTAAGGAAAAATGAATGAAACCCACGAGTTTATGAAGGCCTCCTTCAAACACGATCTGTTGTTTTAGGTCATGTTCTCTCCAGACACGTAAAGGAGAGCTGTGCATCGGGGACATCTTCGGTTTCCAGCCATACGATACAGAATCCATCTTGTCTTCCTTTGAAAGGTTTTGCTGTTTCATTAGTGAAACTCGGGAGACGCGGCACACTGACGGAACGACCTACTCTGCGCCTACAGCAAGTGTATTAACGGTCAACAGTCAAAAAGAAAACAGCAGTAATAAAAAGCAGAAATGTTAAAATATTTATGAAACGCTTATGCAGTCGGGAGAGTGATGCGGTTTCCAGTTTTCAGCTCTGATGTACTTCTCTTGTGGGTCATCAACGAATCGCTCATATTAGAGCGTTAGCCTTTATCCTTCTTTAGCCTTTCCTGTGAGGAAACAAACACATCTCCGCACTGTGCAATGTTTTATTCACAACTGTGCTGCCTTCAAGAGGCAGGTCCCTTCGAGTAACATTGCTGTGGTCTGAATAATGAACATGGAAGCTGTTGCACTGTACAATCCCCAACTAAAACACACAAGAGCCAGTGGCCAATTTTATTTATTTAAATGTATTTATTATTGTTCTTTCCCAGGTCCTCCACTATTGGAAACTGTGGAGATCCACACCCACACCCACAGCCACACACACACACACACACAAACACACACACACACACATACACACACACACATTCACATCCACTTGAAAACTCAGATTTTTACTCTGAATCACTACAAACAACCCAACTACTGATCAATGCACAAGCCCTACTCTACTAATTCAGCCAGGGTTATTCTTTCCTCCAAACAATGTGCCAGGTGCCCACAAGCTATCTGTTGTGATCAGAGAGAGAGATGCCTCTCGTCTCATTGGTGCTAGCTCGCCCCTGTAGTAAGGGGTGACCTGAAGTGTGGAATAGTAATGGGCTTGTGGGTGAAGGTACCAGAGGAGTGCCAGCAGGTCTGTGTCTGTACTCATTTCATGGGGTGCAGTAAGCACAGGAATTCAAGAGATATAGTTGAGCAAAATAAAAATGTTTAAAAAATTATAACAGATCGTATGGACTTTACTGTGTATGTTTCAGTTAAATTTTTTAAGGTAGCTTTATTCTACCGTTTATGAAAATAGACACAATGGAACCGCTTGTACACTTTACATAACAGGGCTGTGGAGGGCATCGGTCTCGGCAACATGAGAGTGGCAGGGTTGCCTTTGTTTTCCCGTGCTGTGGAGGTCTGGCACTCTCGCAGGGTGTGAGACTGTGAGAGTGTGAACTGTTGCCCGGAAGGTTGTTCCAAAGGCCATAATTGACTATTAATCATTATTTAATTGGTGTTGATTGGTGTGGATGGTAAGTGATTATTCACTTACCTGGTTGTGTGTGAGAATGTGAGTGGGTGTGGTTTGTCAATTCTTTGGTGTTTTGTGATTAGGTGATTTCCTCATGAGTCCCACCTGAGCCAGGCAGAAAGTAAGCCTATGTGTGACGTACTGTTTCGTGGGTGTTCCCTGCAAGGGGGTTTCCATGTTGGAGTCTGTTGAGTTCTGTGTGCGTTTGTCAAAAGTGACTGAGTAGAGTGCTTCCTGTGTGTGTGGGAAAGAGAGAGAGGGCACACTGAAAGAGTGTCCGCTTCTCTCCCTCGGTGTGATTGGAAGAGACCTTGCACTAGGGCAGTGGAGTGTTTCTGGACAATGCCCCGAGAACTCTCACTGAAATAGTGGAGAGTGTCTCTGGGCTAGTTGCTAGAGAACTCTCACTGTGATGAGTGGCGTGGTCTCTGTGTGTTTTTTTGCATGGGTTTGGGAAGCACTTGAAAAGTCACTGAATATGTGTGTACCTGGTGAGATTATAGTGGAACTCCGGACTGAAGAGGCGCTGTGTCCTGTTGATATGTGTGATGAGTGTGTGTAGGGACAGTGCATAGAGTTCTACCCTGTCCCGTTAAGTGTTGATGCTTGCCAAATGTGGATGTATGAGAGCGGTGTGGAAAGCCGCTGATTGTCTGTGTTTGTTGTGTGTTTCCCCAGAAGGGGATTACCGCCTCAGAGGAGGCGGGCTTTAATTTAGTTTTGTTTATTTGAGTTTGTTATTTTAGTTCATTGGTTTTGCTCGAAAGCTTCATGGCGAGTAGGGTGAAGACTTTGTGTTTTGTGTTTGTTTACTTAGCCTGCTCTCCCGCGTCTGGTAGAGAGACTGAAAAATAAAGATCCGGTCCGGAGACTGGCAAACCACACTCTTCTTACCATCGGCTGCTCTGCTCCAGTCCAGGGATTGTCACGTGGCGTGTGACAAGGGCATTCAATAATGTGACCATGATCATAATAATCATAACAAACATATACTCTTGCCTTAGTCAGGGTGGCTCCAACAGTATTATTGCTGTTCTTACAAGTTATATCTTACACTGCTTCTATGCAATACACACTGTTTCAAGCAACCTGTGACATTCCCTTAAAAGTGATATACTGATAAAATTGCATTACATGATCGATCAATCAAAAAAAAAATGGTGTTGGCTGGGTGTAATCTATCAATTCAACATTTGGTCATTACGATAATGTTGCGACTTCCCTCCTCTTCCTCTCTCTATGCCTTTACCATCTGTGCTGTCTATGCCCACAGCATTTGCCCCACTCAGTGGTCCTAAAGATAATCGTTCATCACGTCCTGGCAGATGGTAGGACCATAATGTACCTACCCTCATCTATATCACTACTCTTATCTACATCACTTCCACCATTACCAACCGACCCCCTCCCAACACGGGTTTCCTCTTCCCCAGCTACACGCTCCCTCCCGCGCCCCAGTCACATTCCCCCCCCAGCCACATGTTTAAAATGAGAGGACAGCTGGAGTTTGCCAGAGATTTTCATTAGAATTGATCCCACAGGAAGTCTCCCAAGAGTAGCGTCTCACGCTTGTTCCTTCCACCCTTGATATTTTTAGTTTGCCCTGAGGTTTTTTCCCCCGCTGTTCAGCAGAAATACTGCAAGGACGTCTTCTCTCCCTCCCCTAAAACACCTGTGATGAAGTGAGAATTGTCAGATTTCTCATAAGAGTGCCACATGGAGCATCACAGGACTGGATGGTTGATATTTTGATAGGAAATGTAATATCTTCTTACAAAACAGAAAATGAAAGCAATTTATTCCTCTTCATTGCATCCTGAGATAATCAATTCTCAGAATATTTACTTGTACAAATCATGCATAATCAATTTTCTCATTAGAGAGCAGTGTCTGAAGTATGTTTGTGTTTGTGTGTGTGTGTCTATATTGAGTAATGAAAAGTGAGTGTGCTTGTGTGGTCTTATATCTCATAACAACAAGTCAATTCTGAATATGTTTTCCATACATTTTGTTCTAATCTACTCACGTTGAACTGTTTGACAGCAATACATATGCTCTTTAGATGATGTAGCAACCCAGCTTATGGCCAACAGTATTACATGAGTATTCATTATTAATATTTCACAGCAAAAGTAATTCCTTGTTACAGTTTGATGCACCTCTGGTAGTGACATCTTCAAGATTGAAATATCTGAAGACAATCAGGTGAAGGTGATGGCCAGCCAACCCCCACCTAAGGTGACACAACCTTGGACAACAAAGAAGTTCTCTCTATCTCACTCACGCTCCCACTCTATGCAGAGGTGAGCTGGACTTAAACTGGTCAGCATCACGGCTACGAGCTCTTACCGTTATTCTGCAGAAATTATTTCAAGGACTACCAATGAACATTTGTTGCACCACTGCCAAGTGTGCAACTAGAAAGATCAATCTCAACACATAGTCTGCTAACTACTTATCTGAGCTAATCAAACACCGGCTTCCTGAGGAGCAGAAAGGACCATAGGACTGTGTTTCACTGTGTTTCACGAAAAACAGTGCGCGCTTTGCCTCGACCAACGAGGACGTCTCCCCCATGGTAACATTATACTTCGACAATTTAGCCTAAAGCTAATGTTAGCACAAAGCTAACAAATTTCCCTGTTGTCCAGATAGAAAAAAGGAAATGGCTTTTTAACATAAGTGCTAACTATTTTTCCCTCTTCTCTCATTACTAATGACCTCTACCTAGATTATCTCAGTTTGGATGATTTGTCATGGCTAAAGGTAGCTCGAAGTTAAAGTGGGTTGCAAAACCTTTCTGTTTTCCCGGTTGGGCATCACAGATTACTGTTCAGTACTGATTTCCTTAACCCTCTGAGGTCCGTGCTAAGCTTTTAGATGTTTTTTGATTTTGGCATGGTCTGATATTTATCTCAATTTCATCAATTTAACACACACTTACTCCAAAGTGTTTGATATTTTTATTTGAAGGACAATCACAGCTACATTTGTATGCCATCAATAGTTTGGTCAGTATCATATGCAGCTTGTAAATAGATCTACAAACACACAAGTTAAAAATAGTAAATTTTTCTGCTGTCACAAAAGTTGTGAAAGCACACACTAAACTATAGTGACGAATTGTTTTGCCAATGTGCGTTTGTTCATCAAGGTCTTGGTTATGTAAGGGTGTGAAAACAGTTTAGCACATCTGAGATCTAAATAGCTAAAAACCTGTTTTTATCAGAACTGGTCACATTTATTTTAGGCTGTGGAAGGGCTAAATGCTAAATACCTGAATATTCATTATTCATTGTCCACACCTCTAAGAGCTGTCAGATGGGCCATCTCACTGGGCCATCAGTGTTATATTCGGAGTTCCTGTTCTGTTGTTTTTTGGTCTTTGTTTATTTTTCATTCAGTCCTTATTCATTATTCTTTATCCAGTATTGCATTTTCCCTGTTCTGTCACGTTCTGCTCCCTGTCTGTGCTTGTTCAGTTTATTTCGAGATCCACTCCTTGTCTTGTCATGCACTTCGGGAGTTTATACTTTTTCGGGGTTTTCTGCCTTCGCTTATTATCTCGTTTTCTTCCTTCTTACTTTCTAGATTGCACTTTGTATATATTAGGTAGATGTGTATAGTACTAACCAACTAATCTACTAACGTTAGGGATTTAGATGAAGTTACTAACACGCGGAATATGTTTGGCGTCACAAGACGGAATTCATATATTTTCACGAGTATTTGAAAACAAGCGAAATAAATAACATTTTAGGCTGTTTGAAAAGTATTCTTCCATAGATCTTGTGTGCATATTGCAATTTGTTACGTTGCAACACGCGGAATATGTAGTCACAAGACGCGGAATTCATATATTGAATATATATCAGAGTATTTGATAACATGGCAAATCAAATATAGTTACTTACTCTTCGTCAGTTATTGTCTTCGCCGCTTTTCATCAATACTCTCAAACACTGCAGCGCAGAAAATCTTTCCATCTTGAATAAAATTGTATGTCTGTATAAAATCTTGCTTCAAATTGTCGGGACAGTTTATGTGTTACGCCGGCGTTTTCACACATGGCCCCACGCCCCTCCCCACATACCTCGCCGAAACTCGCCCCTAGTTACCATGTCAATAGAAGGGGGGTGGTCCTGCCAGGTGAAAAAGAGAGTGAAATGCAAGGTTTACTTTTGGTCTAATTAATCTAATTTTAAAAATCCCATATTATTTGCCAGTGCTCAAATCGGAAAGTCGCGATTCTAAGGTTTCTGTCAATGTTTTTGCCGCGTGTGTATGATAAAATATCGCGAAGTTAGAAATAGTAATATACTTGTATTGCTGCTTGGATCGGCGCCGATCCAGCCGACCTCAGGGGGTTAAGGTGATAGCCAAGTCAGCGATGATGTGAACATGAGGTCAACATTTTTTTACATTTAAATTTGGTTGCCAATTAAACCCTCTACTTACTTCAATTCCCCACCCTCACGAGTCCGTCGCCCGTCCTCCAGGATCGAGACACACATTCCTGGTTGAGTGTTCCCGCCTCTTTCGAGACGGGAAATCTTCCATGGACTCCTTAACCTTCTCCTCGACGAACTCGTGCCGGCTCTCCCTCCCCCCTTCCCCGGAGGCGGACAGCCAAATGCCGCCTCCGATCGGGCTGATGACCAGGGCCGGTCTGGTAGAGACGCGGGTTTCGATCCGCGTCCCTGATGTGCAGTGCACACCACTCCGAAGCATGGTGCGTTAGACCGCTGCGCCATCAGCAAGGCCCAGGTCAAAACATTTTAATTAAAAAGGGGTTATCGTTTTATTTCTCCATGGAATGTTTCATTAATAGGTAATAAACAGTCTCAAGGTGGACTGTTCCATGCATAGTCTGAGCTCATAACAGTTTGTGTGTGAATACAAAGGCAACTTCAAAGATAATATTATGTTCAAATTACACGTTTTTGACTGTCTTGAAATAAACCTGTCAGAAGATGTCATAACCAGGCAGAGCAGCCAGTATGTGCTTTTCCTCTGCCCTCATGTCAACGCTTGAGTTATCCTCTAAAACAGCCATGCAAATTAAAAAAAGTATGAATGAAGATATGTGTTCCGCAAAGCCATGAGAGCGGGATTGGGTGGATGATCATTGATAATGTCCAAAATCCACATTCCATGCAGTAATTCAGCAAGCATTATCTGCAATGAAAACATGAAAAGCTGGCTGGAGCACTTTCACTGCAGAGAGTGAAAAATGTGTGAAAAATGGTAATAACCATCTATCTTGTTAATAACCACTAAGAAGGAGCACTAGTTGTGCTTTCTATTTCCTGTTAAAACTCCTAGAAAAGCAGCCACAGTGTCCTTCCGCTGGAGTTAGTAGGTCATATAAAACTGGGCATTGCTGACAGGAGGCTCTTTGCCCGCCTGGGCTGGCTTTGTGGTCTCCTTGACCAGAAACCCTCTCTGGTAGACAGCCGACAGCCTTGCCTGGCCCATCCACACTAACAAACAGCCCTGGTCTTTATTGCTGATGCTTTGCCTCATCCCCTGTCCCTCTTGTGAGGCCCCTGGTGTCAGAGTAAACCAAGCTGCCTGCTGGGATTCATTAATATTTATTACGCACACACAAGCGCCCGTGGTTATTTCACAAGTCTTTTAATTGTTCGATGCATACTGTATCATCACAATTAGCCTGTTGTTGGTCTGCATTGGCATAACAAACATTACGTGGAGCGCGGAGAGGTGGCAGGCATAAATATTTGTTTAAAATCAAACAGTTTTCTGAGCCGCGCTCACCGCAGCCTCCGCTGTCAGTTCGGGAGAGCATAGACAAGCGTGCACTCTCCTCCAAATGCACAATGTCAGCCCCCGCTCGTTTTCACACTGCAGTCTGCAAGTTAAATTTGCACAGACGTGAGTCAGAGGGAAGCACATGTGCAGCTTTATACAGGCAGCCAATTGAGCAGTGGGGGTCGCTGGTGTGCGACAAGACACGGACAACCCAGATGACCCAATCCCTCCCTGGATGATGCTACCGACAATTGTGCATCAGCCTGAGGAGCTGCTAGTCACAGTTGGCACTGGCATGGTCTGGATTCGATACAAGACTGTTGGGCTCATTCACACACTGGAACAGTGGCTTAACAGGATGCAGTCCGTGGGGCTCATCCACACACTAGAAGAGTGCTGTAACAGGATGCAGGTCGTGGGGCTCATCCACACACTGGAACAGTGCCTTAACACGATGCAGACCGTGGGGCTCATCCACACACTGGAACAGTGCCTTAACACGATGCAGACCGTGGGGCTCATCCACACACTAGAACAGTGCCTTAACAGGATGACCCACCCAGCAGCCCCAACATGTTGTGTTTTTAATCGCAGTTCATATATGGAGTATATATATATGGCTAATATAATACTACTGGAAGTGGCCACTTTTTGCTTAAAGTAAATTTGCCTATATACACCCACAAAACCTAAATGATTAACTGGGAGAACATTTGAGTGGGGAGAGCTGCTGACCAAAAAGTAGATCAGAACTACTGTATATACTATACTATATCTGTAGAACTATAATGGGTATTTTTTATTATGAGTGATTTATTAACTCAACAAGGATGCTCAAAAGAGTCAAGTCTTTCCTGTCAAAGAGTTCAAACTGTCCTTTCGTCAGACTCAGTGAACAAGACAAGAGAGACGCCTCAATGAACATTCACCTCATTTAACTTTCTCCCGGAAGGGGCTGCTGTATAGTGAGTCATGTCGTGTGAATTAAATTTTTTAGTTTGCTCTGCATTCAGATATGGAGAGTGTCTGTGAGCAGCATGAAGTCCATTATACAGTACCAGTCAAAACTTTAAGTACACCTTCCATCTGGATTATGGCTAATTGGGCATTCCTTCATTCTTCAGCAAGATAACGACTCAAAACACGCCTTGAAGTTGAGCAAGAACTATTTGGTGAAGGAGGAATGTGAAGGACAACTCAAACTATTAACCTGGCCTGCCCAGTGTCCAGACCTCAATCCAATAGAACTTGTATGGGACGAACTGGACAGAAGAGTCAAAGCAAAGCAAGCCACAAGTGTCTCTGGGTATTGCTGCAGGAGAGCTGGGAAGATATGTTGGGTGATTTCCTCCTGAAATGTATTAACCAAATGGCCCATATTTGTGAGGCTGTTATCAAGGCAAAGGGTGGCAATTTTGAATCCAAGATTCAATTTTCAAAACAAATTTCTTGAATGTTGCGTTGATGTTCCTTTTGTTTATTGTTACGTGTTTTTTGTGTCAATTTCAAGTATTTACAGAAATGTATACAGTGTAATTGTCAGTAAAATAAGTCAGTAAAATTATTGTCAGTTATGAGAGAAACCTAGTTTCCAGCAGGTGTACTCAAACCTGGTACTGTACATCTAGCTGACTATAGGCGAGACAGTAATGAGACAGCTGGCTCAGAAAATCCACCAGGTGTCATGCCTTTTGGCCATGGAACGACATAATACGCAGCAATCTCCTCCGATTCAGACCGCAGAGACAATAAGTATCTTGAGGATCATTTCAGCTTCAGCCTTAAGCAAACACTGGAGCAGACTTCCCCCCATTCATTACACAAAATTAACAGCCAAGAACTATGGACAGGTAAACATGAACCATTATATAAAAGGAATTAAAGCACGAATGCAGGGCTTACACATAAATACATGTGCAAACACAAACATTATTAGGCTCATATTACCATGAATAACATCATTTTATAATTTATGCCATATTTTAAATTGTACCCTTTGATGGATTCGAGCCCCTGTGAAAAGAACCAGCATCACTTTGCCTTCACTTATATAGCCATTACATCTGTGTGCAGTGGTGTGAACTGTGGACACTAGTTTGACCTAATCCGCTTTTGTTGATAAACTGACCAAAAGGAACAGATCAGCTAACTAGCTCTCCAACCTGAACTGAATCAAGTGAACTGTTACTTTCTGGTTTCTTTGATCTGGGCAATGGAGAAGCCACGATGAGGACGTGCAAATAAATAACAAACTCTGCAGGCACGTACTTACTGTAAATGCACATTAAATCTGAGTCTAGTTTTGTGTTCTCTGTTTATTTTCTGAGAACTAGTACATTCAACTATGCTCATCATCATTGATTCATGTAATGGCTATTTTGAATGATCACTTTGAATGATTATATTGTCATTAAATACTACATTATAGACTAACTTGTTACATCAGGGGTGCCCAACCTGTCGATCGCGATCTACTGGTCGATCATGGAGTGCTTGCAGGTCGATCGCGAGATGATTGTTGGAAAAAGTATAAAATCAGTATACCTATTATAATTTTTTGCAATCCTCCACTCACATCAATGCTTGTAAGGCCATAAGCATGATTTACATTAAATCTGACCAGTCCCTGTTCACTTATTTTGTTGTCTAGTTCAAGGGCCGTCTTATGTTTACGTTCCTTATGTAGACATGCGATACATTATCAATAAATTAGTTTTGATGTTGATCACCATAAAGTGAGGTGAAATTTGATAATTTCTTCTTCAATATAATCAATCTCTAATTCTTAGTACTATCTATTAAAATATATCGATTTTCATTTAGCTTTTTGCAAAATAACCAAATATATGAGCTATTAATATGACCATCGAAAACTCATTGAGTCTTCACCGAGAAGATGCATTAGAAGCTCTATATTACTATGAAAGTTGTGTGTAATTTCAGGTTAGCGGAATATTTGCTAATTTTCTGTGAATTTACAAAAATTTTAAATGAAGACAGCTGAAAATTGTTTTGACACGCTCCATTTGAAAAAACATTTGTGAGCATTTCCAAGGCAGGGTCATTACAGAGAGGGTGAGTACTCGAACACATGGGTGAACTGTTCTGGGTTCAGTGGGTCTGGACAGAAGGAGTAACTATCTGTTGGTAACAGACTGCCAGCTAAACTAATTCTGAACAGGGATGAGCAAGAACATCTGTTGCCAGCACTGGGAGGGTGGGAAGAGACTTGATAAGACCCCCCCCCCGTGGTTGTCAGGACCTTTTGTATTTGTCAGGAATATAAAATATTCTCCTGTTTTGTCTCACGTGTGAAATCCATCCTGTCTATCTTAGCTGTTTTATTTTGGGTCAAGATGAATAGTGTTTCACCAAATTGTTTTTTTAATGACAAACTCAATCATTTACTGGCATAAAGTGAATATAGAACACAATTAATAGAATAATGTTTGAATAATGAAAATTATCAGCGTAATAATACTCAATAAGAAATTATTTTTGTGTGTGTTTTGTTTGTTGCTTTCAGGCCACTGTGACTGATTTATAGATTCCACTGGCTGCCCTTCAATTTCACCTTGAAGTAAACAAGCAGGGGATGGAGGCCAGTAAGAAATGACTTTATTCTAAATATATCAAAGCCCATTGTTGCAGAGGAGTTTGCACAATATATTTAAAATGAGGGAAAGAAAAAAGAAAAAGATTAGCTTGCGTCCATTCTGTGCTCATTCATTTCAAGGTGAAATCGTGGGGCAGCTGGTGGAATATGCATCTATCACAGCTGTCTAAAAACAACTAAACAAACTTTTTTTATTAACTGCTGTCTAATACCCTTTAAGATTCGTCCCCTCGTTATACAGTACTGCGTTTAGCCAGCTCGTGTGTGAGGGGTATGGGTGGAGGTGTTCAGCCAACTCATGTGCAAGGGGTATGGATTGGGGGTGCGGTGTTCAGCCAGCTCAGGTGTGAGGGGTATGGGTGGGGGTGTGGTGTTCAGCCAGCTTGGGTGTGAGGAATATGGGTGGGTGGGTGTGGTCTCTAGGTGTTGGGAGTTCGTTGCTGCCCCTTGGTGTGCGGGGAGGGGATGGAGGAAATGAACGAGGCTTGTTGGCAGGTTTGTGACAGCCCTGGCTCCTGATCAGAAAGCTACTTTGGCTGTCAGCCATCAGTGCCAGTCTGGGGGCTCTGCTGCCACTGCTGCTGTCCCTCTCCTCTCACTGAGAGCACAACGATTTGGACATGGCATTCAGCTTTGTCCCTCTCCTCTCACCAAGAGAGCAACGATCAGGTCATGTGTTACTTTCGACATTGTGTGACCATTTGCATGACACTATGGGAGATGAGTGTGTGAACACCTCTTTATCAAATTCAGAGGTGTTGTTGTAAAATTGTTGTTAGCAAATGTTCTCATTTCAGACAAAATGTATTTTCAGCTTCCATAGCTCAGTTTTGAATACCCTCTAAACTTGTTGATGCAGTTGGTGCATTCCACATCGATACTCATTATACTAATACATTATTCAGAGTATCAAGCATTACACTGACACATACTGTACACAGCTGTACACAGTCCTGCATTCTAATTATTTGTTCACAATTCTAATATTTCAATCCAAACGATTCTTTGAAATACACAACTGTGCTAATGTTGGTAAGAGATATTCAAGATGGTTTATAAAAATCAAAATACCTTATTTATAACAGTAAGTCTCAAGTGGAAAGGAACAGCATCTCTGCATCATGTCTCACTGACAGTGATTGCTTTGCCCCAAAATGGCACATGTTTATTTAGACTTAATTCATTCCTCTGCCCTTTGGTCTGACTGATCTGATTGGCTCTCAGTCATCTGATTGGGAAATATGACTGATGTTTCCATGACTCAACTGCCCGCCCTGGGTGACATTGATTTGTTTGGCAGTTCGGGAGTTCATTCTTTCGATGTGGAATGGGAGGTAAAATGGCTGAGGAGACACCTGTTTCAGCATTCAACATGTGCAGTTTTTCCTCCCTGCATGTCAAGTGAAATGACTTCTTGAGATGAGGCGAGCAATTATCTATTAAAGTCACAAATGCAGCGATTTCGAAAGCCTGGATATGAATTATAGTGTTACTTTTGGGTATGATTAGCAATAACACATTGTTTGACCTGTAGCTTTTGTAGTAGCAAATATTTTCCAAATATTCTCCAAACGTGCATATTGCACGCTGCTCAAATTGCTTTTGCAACACCTGTTAAAAATAAGGATTACAGTCGGTTATATTTATTCCAGTTTGTTTTATTTCAGTCCCAGAAGCCCTCTGTTGACAAGATAAAATAACAAATCCAAAGGCAACAAATAACTGTGAATCAACAGTATCCGCAGAGATAACGTCATGTACAACATATTTAAAGAGCTGCTAGAAGATGCTGCCAGGAGGCTGATCTTGCCAAAACAATAGATTTCAGTGCATTGGAGTCTCCCACAGTCCCATGGTCTGTTATAGAATAGTGACCCAGGCCAATGTGAATGGTGGGTATTGGAGTGTCCAACGGTCTGTTATAGAATGGTGAGCAGGCCAATGTGAATGGTGGGTATTGGAGTGTCCAACGGTCTGTTATAGAATGGTGAGCAGGCCAATGTGAATGGTGGTGGTCGTCCCCACAGAATGCTGTACAACTGGTCACATGGCTTTAACTTCACCCAGGGAGGGAGGGTTTGTCGGCTGGGATGTCCCTACTCATTGCGTAAGAGCAAATATTCTAGTCAGCTGGACACCTAAAGTCCTCCTGTCCCCACTGCGCATGAAGCATACTCTTCCAATGCAATATAAATATATACAGTGTATTAATAATGCATACAGGGAGTGAACAAAATAATAATAATTGTAACACCGATGTAAAGTCAAAATATGGAGTGGACAACAGCCCGTACGCAACATGGTATGCAGTCAATCGGAATCTGTAAATCTATACATCATGTAAATAAGCAGCTTAGAGACCCCATCTATGAGGATAAAACATTCAGGGCATGCCTAAGATCAAAATATCATAGAAGCATTGGGAGGTCACAAGTTTAAATATCACAAGAACACAAAACCTTCAAATAAAATATCACTTCCAAACACAGCATCCTGATGTCCTTCTCATATCACAGATAGCCTCATCAAAAGTGAGCAGGACCAGCTAGAAGTGTAAGCAGGCCCTGCTAAATGCTTAAAATGTAAATGCCCTATATCACACAAAGATTGTATCAAAATTCTTCACATGACCAAGCTTTCGAAAATTTAAAATGACAATTTTGCACTTGCTGGCCTCCTCTCCATCCCACCAACCCGACTCAGCACAATGGGGGCGCGAGCATTCAGCTCTGCCGCCCCCAGACTCTGGAACTCACTCCCCACACACATCAGACACGCAGAGACACTACCTTCCTTCAAAATTCACCATGGCCTACCACTGACACTTCTCCCCTGTTTCCCCACTGTAAATTGTCTCCCACTGTACTGCATGTTTAATGTGTTGATGTTGTTGTTGTCCTTACATTTGAACTATTTTAATGTATTTCTACCTTTTATTGTTTACCTTGATTTTAATTCCTGTGTTGCAAGGTGACCTTGGGTGTTCAGAAAGGCACCAATGAAAGAAAATGTATTATTATTATTATTATTATTACTTTCCGGAGGACCACGGTAGAGGCTGGTGAAGCAAAAAAAATCTAAAACAGTCAAATTTTCTGTATGAATAATAAAAAAATTATAATCCTTCACTACTAATATTTGTGTGCACTGTTTCCCAAAATGGTTTCCTAGCTCCCCAAAGTACTGCTTCTCAAATAGAGCCAGAGCAGACTCTCAACACGCTGTGAAAAGCACAGCCAACACTCAACACACTGTGAAAAGCACAGCCAACGCTCAACACACTGTGAAAAGGACAGCCAGTGCAAAGAACTCAACACACTGAAAAGTACAGCCTGAGCAAACACTCAACATACTGTGAAAAGTATTTTCCTTTTTATCTGTATTCTTATTTTGTATCGTCTTGTCAGAATTCACAGCAGATGCGCTCTGTCCCGCGGACGGCCGTGACGTAACATGAAGCCGATAATTTCCCCAGGGTCCAATAAAAACCCGAGCCTTGTCTCTGAGAAATCCTCCAGGTATTTCTGGGAAGTGAAAATCCACAGATGAGAAATTTCAGAGCCGCATGATAATTTTTCTATTCCCCCATTCCACATCATAAAAAAAAAACCTTCAGTGTTTTCTTTGTGGTATAGAAAATGGTCTCGGACACTTGATGGGATGAAAAGGCAGTGGAATAGGCAAACACCAATTGCGAGCCTGAGGCGGGGTGGATAAGCTGAAAAATCGAATCCGCGCTGAAATCAGATTGGGCATGCAAGGTCTGGTAGCTTTAGCTATTCTCTCAGTGACAGGCAATGAAAGTAGAGAGAGTTTGCAGCCATTACATTTTACATTTACATTAAGTGCTCAAATACTTTTTCCTCCGTTGGCCTAGGAGATTTATCGATAGGCCCTAAAAAAAAATTATGAACATAGCCCCCACCCCACCCCACAGTCTTTTTATTTTAATTTTCATCTGCAAGTAAAAACATTAACAATAACTTGCCATTTACTGGTTGTCAAAATGCTTAACATTCCAATTAATTTGTGTTAGCACAAACAATACATGGGCACATTGCTGTAAAATTGACCAAACTGGTTAGGCAAACTGGTCTCCAAACAGTAGCCTTTCAAATATATCAAAAATGTTTCCTTTCAAATGTGTGATGCAGTGTCTTCACTTCTGCTTTGTTAAAAAGGAAAATAATCAAAAAAAGGATGAATACAACAAGCCTATCCTTATGTTAATACACACAATCTGAGGTAAAACGGAAAAAAAAAGTGTTAATAAAGGGTCATTTATTTCGTTTTTTTTATGGTTTTGGGCAATGACAGCCATACAGCCTTTGTTCCAACATATTGAAGGCCAGATGTCATCTGACGTTGTCCTTAGATACAGTATTAAGGACAAAATAGATACAATACAGGCTTTTTTTTTACATGTCCTTTGTCATGTTTTGAAAGAAATAAAGAAAAAAAACTTTATTTTTCAAAGCTAAGACATCACTTTGCGACTTGATGAGAATTCGTTTTGAGCCTGCATTTTAAACATATTCTGAAATGCTATGGAAATTGAATTGAATAACCTTGAATGATTCAGTTTTTAATTAATTATCGGCTAATGATTTTCAGAAGTGGTGGACAATAAGTAATAAGAAAAGCTCTCCGACAGAGAGATGGAGAACGAGGCTCAGTACAGTTGTGGAAGCAGGCCAATAGCGTTAAATCCACGCCAGTGAGCATATGCAGTCCGTGCCTGGATACAACACAGGTCTGCATGCAGCTCTGCCGCGCCATTCGCCACACACCTGCAGTGAATCACAAACGGAATACCCTCTGTGGCACCCGCGATACGTTCACCATGCCGAGAATGAAGAAAAATGGGTCGAAGGGAAAGCAATTTGCTCACAGCTGAATCACAGGATCGAAAATCTGATCTTTTTTCTCTTCTTTTTTCGTACTCTTTTCCATCTCTCTCATGTGAAGTCTGTTCACTCATATTTTTGCATAGATTTGCATCCATGTTCCATGTGTTAATGTGGCACTGTGTTGCATGAATTATTCCCGACTCGGTGGCGTTTAAAAATGTATTACCTATTATTATTATTATTATTATTATTATTATTTCGTCACCCATTTTTAATTATAGTATCTGTGGGAAGAAGAGTCATCCACTGCTCTCCAATAGACATGTCTAGAACATTTTCTTTCTTGGCAGCAATGTTGCATTATGGTAATTATATTATTAAGGAACTGAATGTTTCAGTTCTGGGTCCAAGACAAGCATTGCTTCTGAACCAATGAGCTAAATATAAATTTATTCATTATAATATGCAGAGTCATATTTATAATTATGAACTGTGAAAGCACTGGATGAAGATGTCAGAGATATTATTATTATTATATATATTTTTAAAATTATGATTATTTTTATTATTATTAGATGACATAATATTAGATTTTATACTGGTAGGTTGTTCAGACCAAGGTCATGTGTTCAGTCTGTCAGTTTATTATAACATTTAAACATCATATATTTAAGATAAGAAATATTAATAGCTGAACTGAATTCCCTTCATTGTGCTGTGCTGGGGAGGGTGTATAGTGCACAGAGTGAGCTGTCTCTGTGCATCACTGCCACTGTGCTCGCAGTTCCCTTTCAGTACCCCTGGTGACGTCCCGGGCCTGGGGGGAGGTGGAAAAGGGTATCTCTCTGCCTTTCACATCACATCAAACTTTCTCCAAGCACAGAAAAAGAACATATTGAACCAGCGCTGACAGATTTTCTGTAATATATACTAAATGTCTACCTAAGGTGGTGGCTTGACACTGACTAGACTCCTTGTCAAATCGTTTTCGGTGAATCTAAGTGATGATTGAAAGCCCTCTTATTGCAGACGCTCCTTGATACATTACAGTGTTTTACATTAGCCAGTATTGGAAAACGGTCAGACCACAAGGAAACGTTATCATATTAAGATAAAGAAGGCTGCTCCAAAATTCCAGGGAAATTTGATTTAAAATTCCAATTTTCTTCAGTGTGAACACATTCACAATTTATACATGCGCAGATATGATCAGATTAGATAACTGTCTATATTTCCATGGGTAGACACCTATGAAAAGTTAATATATACAGTATTTCTTAATGAAATATTCACAGTTTTTTATGTTATATTATATATATATATTGTAGCATTCCAAGGGGCTGCCCAAGGGAATGGCTGCCTGCCCCTTTAAATTCTTTGGAGCCACTGGAGCCGGAGAAGACTGCATTTCTCAGCAGTCTGCAGTCCTACAGCCAGGGCTGGACTGGCTATATAGTCTACCGGGCAAATGCCCGGTGGGCCGGTCTAGTTTTGGGCCGGTAGGGCCTCGGTAGGGCCGGTAGAATCATTTTATATATATTATACCACGGACCGGGTGTTCCGAGGGGCGCAATAAATTTTTCGCGCATATAAACGAACTGGTCTCAGCTTCTTTTCGCGCAGCACCCCCCGCCCCGTCGACAGATTTATTCGCGCAGCACCCCGGTCGACAGAAAATGCGGCGCTCGCACCGGGTGCCGGGCCGGTCTGAGCGCGAAATGGCAGGGCCGATTTTTTTCTCCCAGTCCAGCCCTGCCTACAGCTGAAACCCATAAAGCCGGAGGACTACAGACAGCTGAAGGCAATATAGAGGCCCATTTAAAGGACTGATTCCTGTCACACTGAGGGAGGAAGTAGGTTGGTGGTTGTGGAGTGTGTTGGCGAGTGTGAATGAGAAGTGTTTTGGATTGCTGTTCGTGTTGGAATTGGATTGTTTGAGGACCCCGCTTTGGAACTGAACTGGATTTGTGGACTGGATTACGGATAACGACGACAAGTAAGGATTGTGGACTTTGTGTTTTTGGTTTCCCCCGAATACCCTGCATTTTTTTGTGTTTATCAAAATTCCTATAATAAAGTATCGTTTTGTTTATATTACTGCCTCCTCTGGGTTACTGAATTGCCTAAGCCCTCTGCAAAGGTTCGTGAGTGTCGCCCAACCCCAAGGGACACCACAATATATATATACTGTATATATATATATATATACTGTATATGCACCGATCAGCCACAACATTAAAACCACCTGCCTAATATTGTGTAGGTCCCCCTCGTGCCACCAAAACAGCTCTGACCCGTCAAGGCATGGACTCCACAAGACCTGTGAAGGTGTCCTGTGGTATCTGGCACCAAGACGTTAGCAGCAGATCCTTTAAGTCCTGTAAGTTACAAGCTGATGCCTCCATAGATCAGACTTGTTGGTCCAACACATCCCACAGATGCTCGATCAGATTGAGATCTGGGGAATTTGGAGGCCAAGTCAACACCTTGAACTCTTTGTCATGTTCCTCAAACCATTCCTGAACAATTTTTGCAGTGTGGCAGGGCGCATTATCCTGGCCACTGCCATCAGGGAGTACCGTTGCCATGAAGGGGTGTACTTGGTCTGCAACAATGTTTAGGTAGATGGTACGTGTCAAAGTAACATCCACATGAATGCCAGGACCCAAGGTTTACCAGCAGAACATTGCCCAGAGCATCACACTGCCTCCGCCGGCTTGCCTTAGTGCATCCTGGTGCCATCTCTTCCCCAGGTAAACGATGCACACACACCCGGCCATCCATATGTTGTAAAAGAAAACGTGATTCATAAGACCAGCCCACCTTCTTCCATTGCTCCATGGTCCAGTTCTGACGCTCATGTGCCCATTGTAGGCACTTTCGGTCATGGGCACTCTGACCGGTCTGCGGCTGCGCAGCCCAATACGCAGCAAACTGCGATGCACTGTGTGCTCTGACACTTTTCTATCACAACCAGCATTAACTTTTTCAGCAATTTGTGCCACAGTAGCTCTTCTGTGGGATCGGACCAGACGGGCTAGCCTTCGCTCCCCACATGCATCAATGAGCCTTGGGCGCCCATGACCCTGTCGCCGGTTCACCGGTTGTCCTTCCTTGGACCACTTCTGGTAGGTACTAACCACTGCATACCGGGAACACCCCACAAGACCTGCCATTTTGACCCAGTCGTCCAGCCATCACAATTTGGCCCTTGTCAAAGTCGCTCAGATCCTTACCCCTCAAACTAACAGGGGGCGATTCGGCGATGAGCTGCCGGAAATGCATTGATTCTCTATGTTCAGGTTTTGTGAGAAACGGAGTAAGACTAACTTGAAGTTTTTGACTTTGTCTAGCCAGGTTCATAAAGACTTCCTCCAGGTACCACCTACAACATAGGCATAACGAGTGGGGGGGATGCCACTCCCACTATTTAATATGTAGTACGCTTAACCTACTGCCTTATGATTTTCAATACATTAAAAATATTACTCACCACACTCAAGTATTTCTAGTCTTTATGCTTTGGGCATTACTGGAACACAACACAAAATCTGGTGCTGAAAGATATTGATGGGAGGTGTCATTGGTTTGGTTTGTTTCAGTGTGAACTAAAGGTGTGGCATGTAACACCTACTGTGTGGCTTTGTTGCATCGGTGGAAAGTCGCCTTTATTGGGAACTTATATGGAACAGTTATCCTGCATCATACCTGTCATATCTCATACTGTCATTGGCATTAGAATTAAAGAGTTTTTCCAAAACTCACTCAAGTCCCTTAACCAAAAGTAGATTGAGGGCCCTATTTTCGTGCCGGCGCTAAGCGGCATTATGCCCTAGGCAATTTTGTGGTGCGCAGTGAAGGCGTTTCCGTGACTATGTGTTGGGCAGCGCAATAGGGGGTGTGACAATGAAAACAGTCGGGCGCTATGCAAGTTTGGTGTCAAATAATGAGTCTGCATTAACGTCCAACTAGACCAGCTCAAACGCTGGAGCTCTGTGCAATTTGGTGACTTTATTGATTGATTGGTGCACATTATCTGAAATCACATGAGAATGTTTTGTGAATATTGTTAATTTTCCCCCACGTTGAGGCAAATTGTCCAATCCATGGGTAACTTGCAAGTGTAATCAATTGAGCTAAAAACTATTTCACCACAGCTTGTGGTTATTCAATGCACGGACATGAAAGACTGAAGCCAGCAGGCCATCCATCGCTACCGTTCAGTAAGATACACCTGTTAAATAAATATATGTTTGTATGCTAAATATATCTTTCTATTTGCACTTCAGAAAATGGAGTACATAATTGGATGCCGAAGGCAATACTGTGAGCGATACCCTGGGTTTGGTAGCCGGTGTTGGCCAGATGGCTATCAGTTCGGCTGTACATGCAGTTTCTTCTGCATGACGAACATAAATGAAACAGGCCTAGTTGCAGTTGTGAGTTTGTTATTTATTGCTTTCCATTTAACAATTACATTAAGTTAGAAGAAAAGAAACATTGTTTTTTAAGTTGGAAAGTCTACAAATAAGGAAAAAAAGAGATGGTAAAATAAAACACTTTCTTTTAACAATGTAGGTCTCAAAATATTAACTCAAATCATGAAAATAACAAATTAATGTGCGCCTTGTTTTCCCCCTCTGATTCGCGCGCCAACTTTTCCGCACCTCCCGCACCTTCTTTTGAGAAGCACTCCTGGCACAGCGCGCAAAACTGTCATTCAAGTGAGGAAATTGACAATTTGCTATAGCGTTAGTGCACTGGTATTTAAAAGGATAGAAAATAGGTGTTCTGATTGGCCATTATGAAACCAAACCCCCACCACACCCACATGTATTTTTTAAATTAAGTTTAAGTTAATCCAACCTCTTTTACAACTGCGCCGGAGGTGCGCTATCGTCCTAAGTCACGAAATTACCGAAATTGCGTTAGACCACAAGTGCCACTGTCTTCGCTTCGCTTTTTGTCTGCATTACCAACACCGTCCTAATTCACCAAAATATGGCCCTGAGTGATTTTTGTATAAAAAAATATATTGCGTTTGGTGCTTTGCTGCATTTTTTCTGCTTGACCAGGTCCATCTTGAAAAAGTCAGTCCCATGGCCCCAGACTTTGGCTGGTCACTGCCTTTAATTCGCGAGGCTTGTAGGTTTACATCCATTATTAAGTCTCCCTTCAGTGTGGGCAGTGGGGAAATGAATCCTGTCTCCAGGTTCAGTTTCACTGCCATTCCCAGTGGCCCGGTCTCTCTCCGTTCTGCTCGACTTAATCACCCCCTGCTCCCAACTCCAACTGCAAGCCGCGGCTTTAGCTGCTACCGATACACCACATGCTGTAATTGTATTAAATGGGTGTGATAAATGGATCTGACAAACAAGGGGAAATTGGTTTTTGATATTATATTAAAACTGACCTTCAGGTTTAAGGCTTCAGATTTGTTATTTTGTCAGATATGCAATAGTAGGCTTTACCACAGGCTCAATAGACAGAGTCCACACTGGACAGTGCGATGCTCCTCAGCGCACTCCGTGAATAAAATAAGGCCATGCTCTGATGCAACTCCCTCGCCTCTCATACGTTTCGGATGGCACTTAGTTAACTTATAATCGATTCGATACAAAGAGCACACCACCAGTGATCTATGCACGCACCTCCAATTGCCTACTAGGGTAATCAAGTGTGCAGATCTCAAATACGCACATCATAAACCTTCTCTGTATATCCTCCCATCTTTCTTAATTCAGGAAGAAGTAGGAGAATAAACATATCAAATGGCAACTGAAAATGTGAAAAAAATACTTCAGCCGCAACTGGTAGATCTACAGGTAGATCTACAGTATCCCGATACTTATGACTGGTTTAAGTAACTGTGACTTACAAATGTACAATACCAGTCAAAGGTTTGAGTACACCTTCCATCTGGATTACTAATCAGGCACTCCTTCATTCTTAAGCAAGATAATTACCTGAAACACACCTTGAATTTGTGCAAGAACTATCTGCTGAAGGAAGAACATGAAGGACAACTCAAACTAATGACCTGGACTAAAGATATGTCGGGTGATTTCCTGCTGAAACGTATTAACAAAATGGCCCGTGTTTGTGTTTTATCAAAGAAAATAGTTGCAATTTCGAGGAATCCAAGATTAAATTTTCAATTAAAGTTTCTTGAAACTTTGGGGTCCCCACTGGGGCCACATATACTGAAAATGTATGCATTCACTACTGTAAGTCGCTTTGGATAAAAGCGTCTGCTAAATGGTGTATATTGTATTATTATTGTATTGTATATTGAACATTGCTTTGATGTTCCTTTTGTTTATTGTTACATATGGTTTTTGTAATTTTCAAGTATTTATAGAAAATTATATGGTGTAAAACATTGTTAATTATGAGATAAACCTTGTTTCTAGCAGGTGTACTGAAACCTTTGACTGGTACTGTATGCGATAAAGTTATACATTTCTTCACGAACACAGTTTGTGAATTTCGCAGTTGCCAAATGGACATGCCAAACTGCTTTTGGGGTTAAAGAAAAGCTCTTTATGTATGATGGGAGCTCAGTCTGTCCTTAATGTAAAGGGATAGGGGTTGTCAATGCACCCCTATTGCAATTGATTTGCTTAGGCAATACATTTTTGGCATGATCAGTATTTAATTTTTCCCATACTGTTTTTGATTTTGAATAAACATAACCTGCACCACTTGGGGACAAGGATCAGGCTATTCATAAATTTAGGCCATTACCATTTTTTTTTTACTTTTAATATATATATATATATATATAAACAATGCAACTGACTAAATACAAAGATTGTTATGGGATTGTTTTGACTTTATTAGTCTTCTATTATTTGTGCTGCGATATATACAGTATGTTACATTACATTACATTACAGGCATTTAGCAGACGCTCTTATCCAGACTTACAGTTTTACATTTCTTTACAATCCATTTATACAGCTGGATATTTACTGAAGCAATTCAGGTTAAGTACCTTGCTCAAGGGTACAACGGCAGTGTCCCACCTGTAACCTTAACGTTACAAGCCCAGTTCCCTAACCATTATACCACACTGTCTGCCTATGTATGTAGTTATATTTAAACTGGATTTATTTCAGTGTTGTGTGCTTCTATTCTGAAGAAAAGTAAAAATTGCAGCTCAGGCTGTAATCAAGACAGCCAAAAAGCATAAAGATTGCATTAGGCATGGTAAGGGTTATTTATTCATTTTGATAACAGAGATCAACTGGTAACACTAATCCTAGGATGTTCTCTTCCAGGTTTATTTCTAGAATGACTAGCACGAAAGACAGATGTATTAGCTTGGAACTTGATTTTGATACTCTCTGATTTAATACATCATGGATCATTTTTGTCTGTAAAAAAACAAAGAAGCAAAAACATGTAAAAATATTGAGCCAGTAATATATAGCAAAATAGAATCCACAATTTTCGGAAGGTATCTAAATGCTCAATAACGTTAAAGTGTAATGACATTGTGTCTTCACTTTGTGTCAGTTTGAAGAATGGATCGAGCAACGGTGGTATTACTCTTCTGTTGTCTTCAGTTGAAGAATTGAATAAGGTGAACGACAGTTTTCTGAAACTGCCACAGCCATACTTGTGTCTATTGGTCTCGGCAATGGAGGAAATCACAAGGGATGTGAAAACAGAGGAAAGCTAAATCCATCAGAGACCATACTGGTGAAGTGACTTTATCATTTACTCATTGAGGTTACAACAAGAAAGGATACATTATGTATAAGGAGGAACATTTAGTTTAACTGGGCAGTGAACATTGTACAGCATTTTGTAAGATCTTATATAGTTAACTACAGTCTGCTTAGTTTCTTCTGTTTGGGAATAAATAATAATCTGTGTGCCAAGAAGCAGCAACAATGGGCACAGAAATGGACAACCAATTGTCTCAACGTTTTTGCTAAATTAAACTGTTATCATTGCTATGCTTTCCTTTGCTGTCTCAACTCTTAATTTATAACTAGGGATACCCTCCTTGCTGCAGGTTCTGTTGTTATAATGTATGAATTAATTAATTACAGTGTTCGCCCATTTCTGCATTTATGCTGTGATGTAACACGATAATATAAGGTTTTAATCTAGTCATTTTATTTTGATAAAAAAACATAAAAGGCCTTTTTACTTTTCTTCTATATTATGTTCTAATATTGTTAACTGAATTTGTGCTGCAATTTTACTGATGGTCAATCCATACATGTTCCGGCTTTAGCAGACCTGCCAAGCTCAAGCTTTTCTTTCCATTAAGAATTTTATTACCTTGGCTTGAATTTGGGATTGCTAAAAATACAAACCCTTCAGTAATGACATTGGAAAAGATGCCCTCAACTAATTGGAAAGGGTGGCGTGCTGCAACGGTTCTGTTTCTTCTCTTCTGCCAACTTTGCCATTCATCTTGCCCTTCCTGCCGTCCTTGCTATTCAATGAGCTCCTGTCCTTGTTTGACAAAGGAATTATTAGGGGGGTAGCGTCTGGTCTAAATAAAATTGCAAACTACCACCGGAAAAATGAACACTGCGTACATTCACAAACTCTTGTATGAGATTTGATTACTTTTTGTGTCTTGCCAGTTTCAGTTTAAACAGAGGATACTGCCAAGCAATCAGTAGCAATTTGGTAATTAGCTTGACAGATGTGTCAATGGAATACCCAGGAAAATAAAGTATGTTTAATGCACTGTGGCATTAAAGCTGGATGCGAACAGCCAGTTGGGTAGATACCTCAAGCTGCATAATATGAGAGAAAGAGCTTGACTTATGAGGTTGAGAATGGAACATGGAACATCAGAAGCACTTTACAGCCCAGAGTGGTTGGTTTGCTGTTTCCAGGCCTTTGGGGTAAAATGTCTCATTAATTTTGGGGACTGTGTTCGGGTTGTTTGGGGACACGTGCCATGGGGGTTTGGGGACTGTGATTCTGTGCAAAGACAGATCCAGCACGCCTTCCTCAAAGCTTTTCTTCTGCTTGGCGGGACGCTTTCCTGCATCTGCATCTAAAACAATAAACATTGTAATAATTATTATTAGAACTTTTTAAACCTATGGTTTAGCTAGTTGATATGGCAGGTAAAGCTTGGCATGTATAAGGACAAACAAACTCTGACATTGCTTAAAAAAATACAAATAAGTACAGTTTTGTGGGAGAGGTCTTTAAAATCAATGGGAAAAGTGAAAGATTTTCTTATTTTTAGAATAAATAAAGAAATGGTATCAATGCATACTACAAACGACAATCAGTCGATTACTCGTCGGGTTCCTTTCAGATTCCGCAGGGTTCTCTGGCGTGTGAGCTAAGGCTGCATAGCTGTCCAGCCAGGCAGCTGGCCCTGACTGAGTGGGCTGGACGCTCACTGTGGGCTCTGTCACTATGCCGCCGGGCAGGTCCTGTGTTTGTTGTTGGTGGCTGGGAGTATATTGCACTATTGATTAAATGTACTATAATTCGGAGCATATGTTTTTGAGTAATTTGGAAAGATTGCATGATTAGCTTCCTCACTTTGCTGTCTGCATATTTTTCCAGTCAAACCCAATTTTCTTCAAGAATTAATAAAATATCAATGGGAGCACGGTCACAGTCAGCAATCTCATTAACATTTCCTCCAGAAAGAGCAGACTGCTCCTGTGGTATTTCACGTAATTAGGCAGTCTAAGCAGCTTTCGTGTACTAATATCTGTGAAGGGAAATTTGTGGTGTGTTGTCTTCTGCCAGTGTAGAAGACTTGAGTAGACAGGTCTCGCATGTTGATGTGTATCTGTTTCAGCTATTTACCAGGGGTTTAATTGTCCCTATTTAGTTCAGTATTAAGACCAAGCAGGATGTATTGCTATCTAAGGTAATGTGTCAATGCAATATATGCCAGTCATTTTTTTCCAATATGTAATTGGAGTATCGGTTGATATTTTATGATATTCAGACAAGGCACTTCCCAAAATAATAGTCATGTAATTACTAGCATAAATCTTGTGCATGTAAACAAAGACTACATGTCCGTCGTTCGGATGGGACGGTAAAAACAGAGGTCCTGACTCTCTGTCGTCATAAATGATTCCATAGCACTTTTCTAAAAAGAGTAGGGTGTTAACCCGGTGTCCTGGCCAAATTCCCAACCAAGACAATATCTATGCAGTATACTGTATACAGTGAGCACCATAATTCATTGGACAGTGACATATCTTTTGTTATTTTGGTTCTGTACTCTAGCACTTTGAGGTTGAAGTGCAGACTGTCAGCTTTAATTTGAGGGTCTTTTCATCCATATCGGATGAACCGTTTAGAAATGACAGCACCTTTTGTGCATGGTCCCCCCATTTTAAGGTACTCCAAGTATTTGTTGAATTTGTTTCACAGATGTGTTTTGTTAGGCAGGTGTATTCATTTGTGTCATTAGTGAATGCAGAAGAAAGCTGTTGATGTCTGGTCTTGATTGTAGACTTTGCAATTGCCTTTGGAGATTATTGTTGGGGTGTGACAACATGAGGAATACAGAGGGGTCGATGCAAATTAAGCTGGCCGTCATAAGGCTCAGAAATGAAAATCAATCAATCAGGAACATTGCAAAAACCCTGGGCATGCCCAAGTCAACAGTTTGGTTCATCATTAACAAGAAAAACACAACTGGTGAACTCAATTATGTCAAAAGACCCGGTAGACAGAGGAAGACCACTGTAGTGGATGACCGGAGAATACTCTCTATGGTGAAGAAAAAACCCCTGACAACGGCCTAACAGATCAAAAACACTCTCTTGGATACAGGTGTAGATGTGTCAAAGTCTACCATACATAGAAGACTACACCAGCAAGACTACAGGGGGTACACTACAAGATGCAAACCACTGATGAGGCGAGATTACAGTTTGCTAAAAAGCACCTAAAAGGGCCCCAAGAGTTCTGGAACAAAGTCTTGTGGACAGTTGAGACAAAGATTAACATGTACCAGAGTGATGGAAAGAGGAAAGTGTGGAGAAAATGATGTGATGTGACTGCAGACAGAAGTAGAACAATGAATTCTGAAGTCTACAGAAATATTTTATCTGCTCAGATAAAACCAAATGCCTCCAAACTCATTGGACGGCACTTCATCATGCAACAAGACAATGACCCGACACATACTGCTAGAGCAACGAAGGGGTTTTTGATGGCCAAAAAGTGGAAAATCCTTGACTGGCCGAGTCAATCACCGGATCTAAATCCAACTTAAGATGCGTTTTACATGCTGAAGAGGAGACTGAAGGCAAACAGCCCCAGAAACAAGCCAGGAACTGAAGATGGCTGCAGTGCAGACCTGGCAGAGCTTCACCAGGGAAGATACCCAGCGTCTGGTGATGTCTATGCATCGCAGACTTCATTGCATGCAAAGGATATGCGACCAAATATTTAGTATTTGTTAAGGTAGTTGAACCTACATCTGTAGATTGGACGTTGAATATTTTGTCTAACTGTTGTAACTGAATAAACCAGCTGTTCATTTTAATAGAATTTTAATTGAATTGAACCAAAATAACAAAAAATGTATCACTGTCCAATTAATTATGGTGCTCACTGAATATACATGGAATTAATTAATTCCCTCCCTCCTCGCCTCTCCACTGTGTATCTGATGTGTAGTGAGTTTGTACTGGCGCACTATGGCTGCCATCGCATACACCCAGGTGGGTGCTGCACATTGGTGGTGGTTGAGGTGAGTTGCCCCTATCGTTGTAAGCGCTTTGAGTTCCTTGTGTCGGGACAGTGAAGTTAGAATAAAAATGGTCTATTCCCTGAATCCAGTAGCCTTAACAGTCAAACGCCCTTGTTTAAAGTTCAGCACTCTGAATACTGAACACAAGTGGTATTATGTGTTAAAACCCCCTCACTTATCCTATATGTAAAATATATTTATTTGATTTAATATAATAATTACTACACAGGATGCCAATTATCAATTCAATCTCCAAATTCGTTGATAGGCAGAGAAAACTGGTGGATCAACCTTCATCAAAATATACAACTCACAATTCAATTAAAATTAACAGCTGGTTTATTCACTCTCTCCAAATGCAAAACACACGCAGGGGAGGTGTTCGCTGGCACCAGATCTTCAACAGGACAGAGAAACTTGTAAATTTCCACCAAAATCTAAGCATCGTGTCACCAACAGGTCAGACTGTAGGTGTTGAGGGGGGGGTTGGCTCACTCCCTTCTTAGCCCATAATTTACGATTTGGGGGAGAGTCCTGCGCAAACCAGGCTCAGAACCCCTTTTTATATTTTTGTTTTGGATCACTTACAACCACAAGATATATTTTCAAGGTTCAATCGTGGCGATATCAAAAATCACTAGGGCCTGGGGAAGTCGAGATGCTGGTTGAGCTGATATTTGGAGAGGCATAATATGCTCAAGAGCATTGCTACTAAATGACAAGGCCAATCATACCATGTTGACCTCCGCTTTAATCTGGCGGGCCATAATTAAAGATTTAACAGCTTATCCCTTCTTTCATTTGAAAGAGAGCCACATCATCTTGCACTGTAATGAGGCCACCCTATTCTACCCTAGTCTACCCTATTTCATTTTATAGACCGAACTCATTTCAATACTGCAGCAGTTTACTCTGACATTGTTATATTTGCAACCCGTAAGCTACTTATGTGCTTTGCATGCATAAATTGTGATTTTTGATGGTAAGAGTAATTTTTTAAACACTGTTATGTTGTAGGACTAGGCTACTGTCTTCTTGGCTGAAAGATTATGCCAAATTAAAAAAAAAAAAATCTACGGAAAGATCTTTTTTTTTTACAGGCATATACCAACGAATCAGAGCAAATTCCACATCCACGTGGACATCGGGGTGTGTGGGCGTAACCATTTAAAGTATAAATTTGTCAGCCGGTTTTCCTATGCTTCGCAACACAGATTACACTGACAAAGAGAACAGAGAGTTGATTAATTGAGGCAGATGAAGAAATGGTTTCATAAACAAGGCAAGGAATCCACTGAAGAAGACACCAGGGACAAGACAGTACAGAAAATACACAAGTACTATGTAATTCGTTTTGGGTCTGTTTAAATAGAAAGAGCATTTTATCTACCTAAATGGTTGTAAAAAAACATTTTCGGAAAAGTTAAAAGTTAACTTGGAATCCATTCCTTTTCATTTACCTGTAATGCATAACCATTTAATTAACTTGGTTAATTTGCCTGCCCTCAAAATTAATACTGTGTGCAGTTCTGGGCACCGCACTACAAGATATAGAAGCTCTTGAAAAAGTCCAAAGAAGGGCAACTAAACTGATTCCGGGTATGAAAGGTAAAAGTTATGATGATAGACTTAAGGCACTCAATCTATTTAAACTTAGCCAATGGAGACTTAGTGGGGAACAGCTTACCAGGTCGGGTAGTAGAGGCAGAAACGCTTGGGCTATTCAAGTCCAGGCTAGATGTATTACGAGATACTCTTTAGATTAGGACATGACGAGCCTAGATGGGCCGAACGGCCTGTTCTCGTCATTATGTATTCTTAAATTATATGTGACAAAAAAAAGCCCCTGAAAAAAGACATTATTTCCTACCCTGGCCCAAACCTTGCAGTGGAACAGATAGTGTATGGTGTAATCACCCAGTCACCTTATTTACCTTGATGTGCTAATGGGGTTAAACACCAGACATTGTCTAAAAACAAATCCAGGAAGTAATTGTGTGTGATTAGAGCAGTCCTAGGGTGGATTTGCCAATGCCACTATACAAATTCATGCAGCACTTAGTATGACTAACGTGATGTCTTTCCCAATAGCATTCTGGATCAGATAGCAGATAACGCCTCAGTCATTTACCTGAAGAATCCAGGTACATTTGTTTGTTGTTTCGATGTGTTGATGGATTCTTAGGCTTTAGAATCATTATTTGCTAGCGTGGGCTGAAACCTAAGTATTAACATTAACAAAGTCATATTAGTATGTTCTGCTTGGATATGGATCTAAACATGACATGCTTTGCTAATATCTATCTGTTGTATGCTATTACATATCCAAAACATATGTTGTGCAATTTATTTCAGAAGTGCTTGAGTGCTGAACTTAGGCTCAATATTTTATTTTCATTTCATAGCTGTTGTAACAGTGTAGCCTTGAGCAATCTCTTGAGGGAGAGAAAGTCAAGCTACCTTAGCCATGAAGTTAGCCAGATAAGGCTCCTCATTTTTCTCTTTGATTTATGGCTGTTTTTGTTCCCAGGGACTGGAATGATGAATTGGTTTTCCCTATTTTTAATGCTCAGTGGCGAACATGTCCCTACTCTTCCTCGCTCTAACAAGAGGGTGATCGTTCACACATTGCAAAAGTGACACTTTCCGCTTGACTGACGCATATTCCCCAAGCAGGCGTAAATGACCACAGCACCGGAGCGAGGATATTCAACACTCAAAGCTGCTGAAACATGCTTCAGGGTTATAATATATTCTGTTACATCAACGATATGGTCACTATGATATTGAACACATTGCAATGTTTTAAATGACAAGGCACACAAGAACCTGGTGTTTGGAATACAGTTGCCATTTAAATTAAGACTTTTGAAAGAAGGTATTGATTGGTTCGTCCTGGGTAACATGGGCATGCCCTGGTGAGCAATGCAAAACGTTGGTCTCTTCCCTTCTGGCGTCATTTCTCATGATGGAAGAGGCTTCCCTTGTATTCCTTTGAAACGGCTCATTAGATTGTGGTCTGGGGTTTAGACATTGTTGATGAAAGTCAAGGGCAGCCCCAGAATGCCAAACCTGCAGAATGCAAAGCACACAAACACGGGGTCACTTGTACCTGAATCATCGTCAGCATCTCCCCGCGTCCTAAAAAAATGACCCCTTGAGAGGCAGGGCTTGATCTCACTCAAAAAACAGAGTGTGTGACGCGGTAAGCCTCTTCTCATGCCAGCCTGGTGATTTATACACTGCATGTTTTTGCAGTTCATGAATGCAAAGCATATCATGAAGTACAAACCCCTCTCTCAAATATACGGGTGTGAAAATATACCTCAGAAGGCTACAGTAAAAGTGAAGAGGTATAAATACCATCCCTGCTGTTTATTATTGTATTTCTTTTCTGAAAGGCTCTCTAAAAATGAATACATTTGAGATAATTATATCCCATAGGAAATGACACTTGACAAGCTTTCCTGATTTGAACAACTTGATATAAAGTGCAGACTTCTGTATAAAATACGATTCAGAAATTCATGTATTCATGCCTTTGTAATCTTCGATATCCAACCACTCCCTCTGAAAATGAAGGAGAGAGGAGCTGCTATTTGGGATTATGGAGAACAATGCAAAGGCAAAATTTGATTGCTTGGTTGATTGGCCCAGCTGTTCACTACATAAGATAGATTGTGACTCTGAAATTACTAAATGGAGGACCACGGGGGGTATTCAGTCTTACCGCCATGTTATTTGTCCTTGTCTCTAAGCAACATATAAAAAAATATATTAAAAATGTCTATTCATCTAACAACCTTGTGTTTGCCAGTCACTTTGATTAAGAAAGAATAATACTTATGTTAATATGTTATTGAAATCCAGGCCTGTGTTTATTTTTTTTTTTGTGTGTGTTTATGTGTCCAACCAAAAGCCTTCAGGACAATGAACAAGGGACACCATCAGGGACGGATTATGAGATCAAGGGCCCCTGGGCACAAAAGCCTCTATGGCCCCTTACCCCCATGCATGCACGCATGCACAGCAAGAAGCGACTCACACTTCAACCACCTATATAAACTACCTGTATTTATTTAGTTAGTATTATTTGTTAAAAAATTAAGAAATATGCATGAGACCAAAAATCAGTTTTTTTGTGGGCCCCTCTGTCCTCTGGGCCCCTGGGCCTGTGCCCGACAGGCTCGTTAATCCGGCCCTGGACACCATTGTCGATTTTTAAATCACTTGTCAGTTCAGATTCAATCTAACCACAAATTAAAGTGCTTTAAATAACAAAATGAACCCCCCTCCCCAATATATAAAAAAGTATATTTTGGTGAGATCACTCTTGGCCATTGTTTCAATCCAATCTCTGCACTGTGATTCAAGGTCCAGGTTCTGTTGTATTCTTTTTTTTTTTTTGTGCTGACAGGAACAAAAGGCCTAATGGTGTCCCATTAGTTTTCCACAAAAAAAATAATTCCTGATAGATTTGCTGATTATTTTCCTGTTGCACTTTGCTTCACCTTCTTGTGATGAAAAAATATTGCTCCTCAGTGGTGAACTATGCATTTCAATGAAGCTCTGTCAGGACCTTGGGCCCGCCCACTCAATATTACTTCTGGCTAGAGCCATATCCTCCCAGAGAGCGGGCACTAAATTGAATTTTCTCTCTGTTGAGGGAGCCTCATTCCCCAGCTGCAACCTCATTGACACCGTCGCAGAGCCCTCCGCATCGCCCCCTATAAATATATATTTCCTTTGCAGCTGCATTGAATGAGAATGTGAGCAATGGGAAGGTGGGGGCATGCGTCAGATCTCTATTTTTAAATATTGCGCATGCATTTTTTATTTTGTTGAGATCTGTGAATGATGAGCACGTTGTCAGGAGAAAATGTTCAGCATCTATGATAGATGAATGCTACACTGTCCAAACGCTATTTTTACATCTTAAAATATTATGATATAGTAGAGGTCCTGGGTATGCATTTATAATGCTGTGGGTAGCTACTGGAGCAAATCGCTCGTGGTTTGGTTGATTAACATCCCAACGATGGCATAAGGGCAGGCAGCACAGATTCTTTTTTTAAAAAGAAACTGCTCTTTTATTGTGACAGGGCCCAATTATTCTTTTTTCAGATAATTTACTCAGGCCAAAAAGACAGTGCTTAAATGGAAGTACTTTGTAGACGACACAACTTAAAACAGCAGTCAGCCTTATGCCACTAGTCTCAAATACTACAGGGCTCTGACAGTGTCAAAGTGTTTTTAATCTACTGACTATCAGTTTATTATATTGATTTAACAATAATTTAAATGCAGTGTAGCACACCCCTTTCCCCTACTGATATGAACACCACTCAATTGCAGTGTACACCATTTGAATAGAAAAATATGAATACACTGAATTTGCAGTCAATGAACAGGCAGCATTTGTTTTCCCTTTTGGCTTGGCCTTGAGAATGTACATATATGCATGCTTTGATTATTAGATTTTTTTTTCCCATTAGAAATGCTACATTCCCATCATTGCTGAAGTGTTTTCTGCTCTCTTACAATGTCCATGTCACTAAGCGCTTGCTCAGCACTAACAGACTGCATTAAATGGTATCTTTCCCAACATGAGGTCTGATATGAAACATAGACTCATCAATTGATACCTTTTTGATGGTGAAACACAACATCAAACAAAACCCTGAAGAACAAATGGAACACAGAGAAAATAACTGGGAGACGAGGCTCCAAAAAACTAGCTAATAAAACTAACTACACAAGTACAAACTTGAAAACAAACTAGAAAATGTAGCACAAAGAAAACAAGGACCGATGAGACTAGGGACATACTCAAGCATAACAATTCAGGAAAACTAGGTGAGAACAATCTCAAGACTGAGCACTGAACCAAAAGAAACACTCAACTTAAGTAAGGGGGGAACTAAACCAGACACAGGTGACATTACTGAAACTAATAGCAAAAAACAATCAGGGACAATGAGGCACAGATGGAAACACTAAAACAATGAATCAATATACAATTAACAAATCACGGGACAATTAACTCAATGAAACAATTAACAAAATACATGAGACTAAAACAGGGCAAAGCAACTGAAAATGTAACAAATAGCGACATCTAATGATGAACCTGAGAAGATCCCGGGCGGACCCTCATAGTACCCCCACCTCCAGGAACGGCACCCGACATTCCCCTAGGACATGGAGTATGGCGACGCCGGAAGTCTTGGATGAGCAAGGGATCCAGGATGTCCCGGGCTGGGACCCAGGATCGCTTCTCCGGGCCGTAACCCTCCCAGTCCACCAGGTATTGGGTGCTCCTTTGCACCCGTCGGGAGTCCAGTATGTGGTGGACTGCATAGGCCGGCTGGCCATCAATCATACGGGGCAGAGGAGGTGGTGGGGTGGGAGGGGATGGCGGTTTGAGATGCGAGATGTGAAAGGTGGGATGCACTCGCATGGATCTGGGTAGCAGCAAGCAGTAGGTCACCGGATTGATCCGGCGCAAGATCCTAAAAGGACCGATAAACCGCGGAGCCAGTTTGCGTGACTCCACCCGCAAGTGAAGGTCCTTGGTGGACAGCCAAACCCTCTGACCTGGGCGAAACGAGGGCACTGATCTGCGACGTCGGTTGGCCTGGACCTGTTGCTGTCGGGATACCTTAAGCAAGGCCTGACGAGCCCTCTGCCAGGACTGTCGACATTGCCAATACCTGCTCCTGGAACAGAGGAGGTAGAGTAGTTGCCCTTCTTTTACAGAAAACCTTGGCGAGGTCTGTGTACTCAGGAGGCACTTGTGGACACTCGGGGTGGACCAGGGCCTGGGAAAGGGCCAGGGCTCGGATACGGAAGGAAACTTGGGAATGATCCAGGGCTCAAGAGGGAGTTGGAGTGAATGGGCTGGAATCATGACTGCGTTTAACTTTCTCCTATTCTATGAACCGGGTTTTGTTTTATTTTACTTTGACGGATGCTCCTTTGTCAATGATATTCTTTAATATGTCTTTTTTGGTGTGAGTTGTTCATTGACCGGCACTGTGTCCACTCTCCCTGATTGACGTGGTTGTGATAGTGCTGTTATTCTAGTGTGGACTGGAGCAGGTCTTGGGTAGAGGAGCCTGACCCATCTGGCCAAGGTCACGGAGCCGGGCCGGCCCACCGTGATGGCCTCTGTGGTCAGGCAGCTGTCGGTCACCTGCTTTTATTGTTCTCATCACTAGTAAAAATCTAATTTTGTTGTTTACCAACCATCTTTGCTTCTGTCTCGTTCTCTGCACTTCGGTTCACTCAGTCCTCCTCCTAACAGCCAGTCCACGTATTTGTTAAATTACACTATGAGCACACCTGGGTCAACTAGGTAACTACTGAATGAGAGTTGATTAGTTACATCAGGTATGCTGGTGGTGGAATTTAACAAATACATGGGCAGGCTGGGGGTTCGCAAGTGGAGGGTTGGGAACCACTGTACTAGAGCATACTAGTATTCATCATTTTCTGACCAGAAGACTATTTAGTATATATATATATATATATATATTATAACAGCCTACTGGTATGAATGTGGGTGTTACGTGGAGTAGTGCAAGAAACTAAGAAACAGGGGGAAATGTGCTCAAAATACAAAAATGGGGAATGCAAACTCGAACGGCTTTTTAACATTTAAATAACCAATCAAATACAAAACAAATTATTTAAATTAAACAAAAAGTTTATTCCGCTCTGGGGAGCTAATCCCTTACCCTGAGCTTCCCCAAAACCTGGCTGGTCAAAATACTTCACAGGCTTCTTTTCCACACTACAAAACTTCCACAACTTTTCACCTCTTCTCTTTCTTTCTCTCTCCTGAAGAGAAACCTGGCCCCTTTTATTCTCTGTTGATTGGTGGTTAATTGGCAGCAGGTGGTAGATGTTTGGTCCTGTGAGGTAGGAGTGTGGCCAGCAGATGGCACCATTTTAACCACTCCCCATAGTTCTGCCAGCCAGGTTGCCACTATATATACTGTATATATATATGTGTGTATATTTGTAGATAGTTTGAAAATATTTTGATTAATATATACTTTTATTAACATATATATAGGATTCATGCAATAACCACAAAACTATTATTTATTTGTTACATATAATAATGTATTTATTTTATGTCATTTCTCATTTGAAAGGATTCATTAACACCTCAATGAATAGAACTGTCAATTATTTAGACAGATTTTAAGTATTGCAAACACGTTTCTTTTTCAGGAATTAAGAGCTGTTTGAGAACATCCGGCTGTCGCTGTGGATGGAACGTTTCCCTCGGTGTCAAGACCAGCAGGATAGGTCCAGGATTCAGCGTTTCTGCCGGGTATACAAACCACTCAACACTCTTTGTAATGGTTGTACATTACCTCAGCGAGAAATTCAGATTTATACCCACAAAAGAGCTCTCCAATGCATCATTAAATCACTCTGAATGTCCACCCTCCCAGACACAGCGAATTATTGAATTGTAACGAAACAAAATAAATCTGACGGCATCAATGTGCTTGCAGGCGTACAAGTGGAATGAACCAAATTGAACTCTTTAGAGTTGTATCCAAAAAAGGAAAAAGAAGCAGCATTTCAGGCTTCGGCTATATATCTGACAGGATAAAACTTTCTATCACCAAAAACAACAAAATCCTACACTACTGGCCTTGTTTTCCTTTCTAGTTGCTGCAATTCCATTTCCATGCACTTACACAGGTGTGGGAGCAGAGACATTTTTTTTTACATTTACATTTTAAGCATTTAGCAGACGCTCTTATCCAGAGCGACTTACAAGATGTGCATTAATACAAGGTGAGAACAGTCAAAGTTAACGTACAAGATCAGTGCAGTAAAACGGCAAAAGACATCATTGCAGGCGTCTGCGTATCATACCTGTGACATTGGGAAAGAAAAGGTTAGTGGGTTTTTTTTTTTTTTTTTTTTTGAACAAATAAACAGTGGTGACGACAGATTGACTAGATGGACAGTGTTCAGTGGTAGTGGAGTCTGAAGAGGTGGGTTTTGAGTCTCTTGCGGAAGATTGGAAGTGATTCCGCAGTCCTGACCGATTGCGGGAGGTCGTTCCACCAACGAGGGACCAGGACAGAGAAGAGGCGAGACCGCGAGGAGCGGCTGCCAGGCGCCCGGAGGGATGGGGCAGTCAGTCTGCCAGCGGAGGCGGAGCGGAGGGGTCTGGACGGGGTGTAGGGCGTGATGAGTGACTGGAGGTATGGGGGAGCAGTACCTCTGGCCGCTTGAAAAGCAAGCACCAGTGACTTGAATCTGATGCGTGCTGCGATGGGGAGCCAGTGCAGAGAGGAGAGTAGAGGGGTGACGTGGGTGAACTTCGGCTGGTTGAACACCAGGCGAGCAGCAGCGTTCTGGACTAGTTGCAGTGGCTTGATGGCACAGGCCGGAAGGCCTGCCAGCAAGGAATTGCAGTAGTCCAGACGTGAGATCACCAGGGCCTGGACCAGGAGTTGAGTGGCCTCTTGGGTGAGGAACGGTCTGATCCTCCGGATGTTGTGGAGGGAGAAACGGCAGGTCCGAGAGATCGCTGCAATATGGCTCGAGAAGCACAGCTGGTTGTCCAGGGTTACCCCAAGACTCCTGGCAGACTGGGACGGAGACACTATGGAGCCTTCCACGGTAATTGACGCATCAATCATCGGGGAGCCCTTCGCTGGGAGGAAGAGCAGCTCTGTCTTCCCCAGGTTCAGCTTCAGGTGGTGGGTGGACATCCATGCGGAGATGTCAGCCAGGCATGCAGAGATCCGTGCCGGGACCTGGGTATCAGATTGAGGGAAGGAGAGAAACAGTTGAGTGTCATCAGCATAACAGTGATAGGAAAAACCATGAGCAGAAATAACAGAGCCAAGTGACTTGGTGTACAGAGAAAATAGGACCGGGCCTAGCACCGAGCCCTGCGGGACACCGGTAGAGAGGGTGCGGGGAGAGGAGAGGGATCCTCTCCAGGCCACCTGGTAGGACCGGTCAGCCAGGTAGGACTCAAACCATGTCAGCACAGATCCAGAGATTCCCATCTCGACGAGAGATGAGAGCAGGATCCGGTGGTCCACGGTGTCGAATGCCGCCGACAGGTCGAGGAGGAGGAGGACGGAGCTAAGGGATCGGGACTTAGCGACATGAAGAGCCTCAGTGACCGCAAGGAGAGCAGTCTCTGTGGAGTGGCCGGCTCTGAACCCAGATTGGTTGGGATCAAGCAGGTCGTTCTGTAAGAGATGAGCAGACAGTTGATTATAGACAGCCCGCTCTAACGTTTTGGAGAGGAAAGGGAGGAGAGAGACAGGTCGGTAGTTGGAGATGACAGCAGGATTCAGAGAGGGTTTTTTGAGGAGGGGGACAACCTGAGCGTATTTGAGGGAGGAGGGGACAGAGCCAGAGGAAAGAGAGGAGTTAATGACATTGGAGACGAAGGGGAGGATGTCCATAGCAATGGACTGGAAGAGGGGGGAAGGAATGGGATCAAGAGGGCAGGTGGTGGGACGGTGGGAGAGAACAAGTTGAAGGATGTCCGAGTCAGGGAGGGGTGAGAAGGAGGACAGAGAGGTGGGAGGTTTAGGTAGCGGGATGGGAGAGGGAGAGGTAGGGGGGAAGGAGTTGCGAATGACCTCAACCTTCTCGTGAAAGAAGGATGAGAAGTCATCGGCGGTTATAGAGGAGGGGGGGGGGGAGGAGGAGGGGTGAGGAGAGAGGAAAACGTAGCATAGAGTTTTCGTGGGTTGGAAACAGAGGATTGAATCTTAGAAAGGAAGAATGCAGACTTAGCAGAGGAGAGGTTAGCGGAGAAGGAAGCCAGGAGTGTGTGGAAGTCAGACAGAGCAACAGGGGATTTGGATTTTCTCCATTTCCTTTCTGCCGCACGCAGCGGCAGAAAGGTACACTAATTTGGATTGGTCCAAATAAGTCAGTGATTGATGGTTAATTGTATCTGCCCTCATTTTTGGTGTCATGATACCTCGTGACATAATGAGGGCTGTTTGGTGTGCTATGTAAATTAACGAATAGATTGATGTCATCTTCCCAATTAAAAATTTAACAGCTTGACTGCATTCTCATTGAATTAGTCTCTTTGTGTGTCTGTTATATTCTGAGTCCCTGTTCTGTGGTTTTTGGTCGTTGTTTATGTTTCATCTGTTCCCTTTCGTTATTCGTTATTCTGTATTGTGTTTTCATTGTTCTGTCACGTCCCGCTCCCTGTCTGTTTCTGTTCCGTCTTAGTTCGTGATCCACTCCCTGTCTTGTCATGCACTTCGGGTCGTTACATTTCCGGGTTTCCTCCGCCTTCGCTTATTTTCTCGTTTTCTTCTTTCCTACTTTCGTGATCGCACTTTGTATATATTAGTTAGATGTGTACAGTACTAACTAACTAATCTACTAACGTTAGGGATTTAGATTTAGTTACTAACACTACTAATCACTAATTATCTCACGCTTATTTCTATCGCTCATTTCTCTCTCCCATTATCCTATCCCTGATTAGCTTTCTATTCTCTCTTCATACGCACGCAACGTTTCTCTTTGCGTACCTCCCTTTTACTATGCACGTGTCTGCCTGTTCTCCCAGGTCGTTAATTGTCTATATGTTTGTATGGTTCAGTGTCCGTGTCTTGCGTTTCCCCCTTGTTATGTAATTATCTCTTCCCTGTGTTCCATCCTCTCTCCCCGCGTTGTCTCACCTGATTTCTATTATGTCTCCCAGTATATATGTTCAGTGTTTTCATTTCTCCGTGTCAGTACGTTGATTCATTTTTCCCTGAGCCTACCTTTCCTAAGCCAGTGTTAATTGTATTTCCCGAGACTACCCTTCTGTTTGACTACCCCGAGCCTGCCTAGCGATTCTGTTTTGTTTGCCTATCTGCCTACCTGTTATTGACTTTTTGGACTGCCTGTTTTTGACTTCTCTCTGCCTCGCGTTTTTGTACCTTCGATATTCTGATTCCTGGTTTTGACCCCTGCTTCCTAATAAACTACTCTTTTGCCATATCCCTGATCTGCGTCTGGGTCCTTATCACGGTCGTCACAGTGTCAGTTATTTGTGGGATTTTTTTTGGCATAATTTCAATGTAATATTGTATATATCCACAAGTCAACTTTGTATACAATATTTTTACAGTCTGATCAATATTTATCCATAATCATTGAGCAACAATCCAGTGGAACTTTGTCCATTGCTGCCCACCAGTAAACACTCTCAGTCTCTGTGAAGACTTTACCCATACTCTCTAATATTCAGAGCAGGAAATATCCGATTCGAGGCTATACTGTGCTAACTTGTGAAGATACAGTAGTTGTACACAGTGCTTAATCATTTACCATTTAAATGATAATAATTGAGGAAACATTTAGAATTTAGATGTTTAGAAATGTTAATTTGACACATTGCCATTTGATTTATTTTACCGTGACTGATTTTTAAACATGATCAACAACTGTCATTTTTTCCCATTGACTCGTTTGGACTCTACCTCCTATACGACCCTTTGGAGGCTGTGTCCATACTGTCCGGTGTGTACGATGTTCATGAATTCTTTACACCATGTTATATGTGCTTTATAAATGTATTATGACGTTAGACGAAAGGTGGCTAGCCCATGATTCTAGAGAGCCGCCAGAGTCTGCTGTGTTTGAATTCGTGTTAAAATCGTGTAGCCAATTTAAATCCAAGAAACCAGGTGAGGTGAGTTAAATATGTAATGAACTGCTTGAGTCTTGAGAAACAAGCGCTGAGTGACAACGAAAAGCAGCAGACCCCATGGCTCTCCAGGGCCAGAGTTCAGCCACGCTGTTGGGGGAGCGTTAGACTTTACATAAGGTGATTACCACTGAGCGGTACTGGTCCAGCTGTTATCAAGACACTTCAATTCCATATCTGAACTTCAGAAAAGAAGAAATCGGTCATAAATATCCTTTGATGGATTGTGAAACAAGGACATCATGAACTGGAGAATATACTGTACCTCTCAGTTTTAAAGCAAAAGATTAAATAATAGATCTGCTGTGAAGTGGTGAAATAATCTAATCAAGCAGACTATATATTGATTTTCATGACTGAATAAAATGCAGTATGTTGAGGATCATTTGATTCAAATCGATAGCCCAGAGTCAGTTCTCATGCAGTTCTCATTTTAATCTCTAGTGAAGGATGCTCTCCAAAGGGCCATGAAGCATTCCCAGACACTGCACTTACACAAAATACAAAAACAAAGACTCCTGATACAGTATGTTATGAGCTTGTATAGCTATTGGGATTTCAATAAAAATGAACAGGACTGAGCCTTAAAATACCCCAAAAAATTCAAATACAGTATTTAAATGATATGAAACATAATAAGTACAAAAAAGTAAATATGGAATTAGGACCAACGTGTCCAGATAATGCACTGGTTTAAGATAAAACTTATTGGATCACCAAGTCCTACACTACTGGCCTTTTTGTACTTTCTAGTTGCTGCAATTCCATCTCCATGCACTTACACAGATGTGGGAGCAGAGACATGCATTCCCTTGTAGAAACCAGTGATGGGTGAATGAGGTTTCATCACAACAAAGATGGGTGGAGCTACCGGTCACTGATTTGAACCAATCATGTTTTGTTGTGAAGACATAGAACAAGCAAAACATTTTGATTGGTTCAAAGTGTCATGATACCTCATGACATAATGAGTACTGTTTGGTATGTTTGTAACGGAGTTGGTTCTGCCTGCAGCGAGTTTCGAACCGAGGATCCCAACGCCACAAGGGAAACGAAGACCAGAGTCCCCAGCCAAGGGAAATAATCATACTCTTATTGCTGTAATTTTCTGCAGCGGATGCTCACGTGCTTAACTCACGTATTCTGAGCTCCGCTACACACTCTCCCTCGAAACTCCTGCAGCAGTAACCACAGCCCGACCGATAGACATCAGTCATATGATCCAGGTCATGGCACCAATGTAACGGAGGTGGTTCTGACTGCAGCGAGTTTCGAACCAAGGATCCCAACACAAAAAGAGACACGATTAGCCCGCTCAGCTAAAGACCTGAACTAATCATACTCTTATGAATGTCACTTTCTGCAGTGGACACTCACTTAACTCACATCTTCTGAGCTCCGCTACATGTTATAGAAAATTAATTAATTAATTAATGTCATCTTCCCGTCCTCGGTGCAGTGACGTGTCCCACAGTCTGGAACTGAACCCTGCCTGTGCCAGTGTCAGCTGCGCCTAGGAAACTCATGGGGTGATGGACAGTTAGCCATAGCGTTGCCCTCATTAGGTGCCTGGGCCAGCACCATATGAAGTCCAGTCCTCCAATGCAGTGAGTATGCAGCTCTACTGCTGGACTGTAGAGCACACAGAACTGGCAGCTGGCAGAATTTATGAGACAGAGTAGTATCAGACTTCTGGAATGGCTGTACACATGTGGCATTTAAAATTTGAAGAAAGAGAAAAACAAAAACAGAAAAAAAATGTGGGGTAGAAATGCAGAGAACATTTGTAAAACTGTCTTCTGCCTCTGTATCTTCTCATATAGAATGTCATAACATAATTTTATAGTTTTTTTATTTTTATAAATGTATAATTTTATCTGCTACAGATTATAATGTTGGGATGTACATGATGGATATTTACATCAGGGAGTCACTAGATATCTCAGTGCTTGTACTGTTCATGTGGCAGTCAATCTACAGTTTGCCCTGTCAAATAGGATAATAGCGAAGGGAATGGGTGCACCGTCTACAAAGAGTGGTCCTATAAGAGCCAAGGTTCCTGATTGGCTATCAATGTGATCGGTGGCAGTTCTATTGATCTTCTTTTGATGTCTTGTTCTGCTACACTCAAACCACTCAAGACATTTTTGGAGAGTTCCTTTTACCCATTAAAATATGTTCTTCTTTAACTACTTAATACTTAATCCAGTATCAATATTTATGCTTTTGCAAGCACTCACAAATTGTTTTCCATTATCTCACAAATAGGTCCACAATGGCAAATAAAACAGACAGAAGTTAATAAACATGATCAGTTCAGTGATAGACACTATTAAACTATTAAACACTATTCTAACTAAAAAAAAGATAACATTCTCCTTCAGCTGTACCGAGAGGAGCAATATACTTCTCCTGTTTTTTGGCACACAGTCTGAAGGAATGTATTTATCGCAAAAGTGGAAGTAAGATTAAGCAGGACAATATACAGTAGAAGCGAGGTTACAAACTTTACAGATGAAAAATATTTGACATGTGAAACACTGCCACTAGGAGAAATAAAATAGAATTTCATCAATGATAGATATTTCAAATAGTTTCAGCAGATCAAGCCAGAAAATAACATTGGCTATTCTACTTTAATATCTGGAGGGGAGATCCCAGATAGAGAGATTGTATGACCCAGTACACGTTCCACAGCTGTGGAATATAATGCCTGCAGAGAATTGAAGCAGCACCACAGAATACATTTTCTTATGCCTAAGCCTACATATGACTCTTTGAATATATGCATTACAAAGACACAAGGCCCTATTTTAAGGATGCAAATAGAGTTGGCAAACATAGGCAGAAGTGCACAATAGAGTTGTCCAGATACATTTAGGCTGAGGCTGAAACCTTTTGTAAATGTCTTGTGTAGGGTGCATAAAAAAAATCAATTCAAACAGTATATAAATTATTGAGAGAGAATAGCTTTTATATATCGTTACACATTTATACCACAGATTGGATTCTGATTGAATGCAAAGCTTTAAGCCTAAAATGTTCCCATGGAACTGACCATAATGTTCTCCAAGGGGAAATAAATAAATAAATCACAAATCTCTAATACCCTCCCTACAATATACACTGCTGAAAACATCAATGGCCAATTTTCAGAACCAGTCTCAAGAACCACAGGTGTTTGCCAAAGACAGAATGATAATTTAAATTGACAACAAGCAGGGACAAGCATAAAAGGACCACATGCTGAGAATAAAACAGAGGGAAACAGCTTGATAGCAGCTCATGTCCTCAACAATCTCTAGCAGGTGGTAAAGGGACTAAATATTTAGGAAAAATACTGCAAACAGCAAAAAAAAAAAAAACCCATAAAATAAAATCCCACAAAGGCCATTACTGTGGATCCACTTCACCGAGTTATGGAAAAACGGACCTGCAGAATGCCCTTGTCTGTTCCAAACAGTCCTGGTGAGATGAGGTATCTCCAGGTACTGTATACACGTAACTGCCAAAATAAAGGAAACACTTGAGTAAATGAGGGATTCAAAGTATATTGAAAGCAGGTACTTCCTCACAGGTGTTGTTAATTAAGCACTTGACATCCCATTATGCTTAGGGTCATGTATAAAAATGCTGGCCAGGCCCAGTTGCCCATTATTTTGGCTGCCCTGGCTAGAACAAGAGAGCTCAGTGACTTTGAAAGAGGAGTGATTGTTGGGGCACATTTAGCAGGAGCTTCATTGATGAATACTGCTCAACTTTCTGATGTAGAACACAGACAGTGGTCTACTGGGCAGTGGAAAAAAGTCATATGGTCAGATGGGTCATCCTTCACCCTGTTCTGAACAAGCGGATGAGTGCATGTGTGACACACGCCAAAAGAAACCTACAGGCCTGAGTGCCTGTTTCCCACAGAAAAGGGTTCTGGTGGCTCTGTTATGGTGTGGGGTGCATTTTCCTGCCATGGTTTAGGTCCACTCAACCACCAACTTCACAAGCACCTGGAGAGACACTTTGTAATGAAATTGACAGCATTAGGGGTTCCCATTTTTGAAATGTTCCCCCAAATAAAGACAGATCAAATCAGCCACAAGGCCATTTTATTCCTCTTTTTGGTTAAACGTATCAGATACTGAACAACAAAAGAAACCACGACTAACATTTATTGGGGACACAGGGGAGAAAAAAACAAGCACAAGCTGGTCAAATGAAATGGAGGGCATTAAGAGAATCAAACACGTAGTATAAGAACCACACATGTAGCATGACAACCGCACCCGTAGCGTGAGGGCCAAACACGTAGCGTGAGACTCAAACACGTAGCGTGAGAACCAAACACCTAGCACCAGAACCAAACATGTAGCACAAGAACCACACACATAACGTGAGACCCAAACATGTAGCGTGAGACTCAACATATAGCGTGAGACTCAACACATAGCGTGATAACCACAGACATAGCGTGAAAACCACACACATAGCGTGTTCATGTTAGTCTCTCCCAAATGGGCCTTTTCCCTTATGAAGGGCCTGACGAAGGTATCTAGACACACCTGGGCCAATTACTAATCACCCGTAGGTGTGTGTGCATGCAAGTGAGGCCGCCGGTCTCTATAGCCCTGAAGGTGACCCAGGTCTTTGGTGGCACTCTGCTCCTCCTCCGCCTCCTCCTGGATCACATAAAAAATGACTGCACGTTTGCATTTATTATATGCATTATTTAGTCCAAAGCTAATTTTGATGCTTGACGAGTAGGTTTATTGACAATACAGTTTATGCCCGTGTATGAAATTTTAATTCAGAAATTTTGCATTAGCCTATTGCCATTGTCCATCACTGTAAAAGCCACTCACTTAATGTTAATGTGGGCGGTTAGATGCAAACCAGCCTCATGAATACATGCATTCCCTCATTTCACGTGGTTTAAATGTTGATGCATTGCCCTGCATCCACAGGTGAGCCACATTATGCTATTTGAGTAGTGGTGGGTGCAGCATGCATGCAAAATACTGGTGTATTTACACCTCATTTGCATTAATTTGAAAATCACTACCCTTGGCCCTGCCGTGACAAGTGGCTATGATAAAGAAATAATATTTATAAAATATTATAACTGTGCAACTCTATTCCAAAGTAATAAAGAAACTTGTTCAAAAACATCCTATAAAACTAATGTGTGGAACATGTGAGTGGTAAGGATGGATTCCAAAAATGTTCAGCTTTTTAAGTAAATAAATGATAAGGGTAAGCCCCAACCACCTTTCCCAGTTCAAATTGTTTTGTCTATATCAAAGTATGTCAATGTTAGGGAATACAGAGTTATATTGACAGATTTCCTTCCCATCAATGAATGCAAATCCCTTTCAGAATAGAGAAAACACTTGTGTAACAAGTAGTTATTCTATCAGAAAATGTGTTCAATTCCTTTACAATCACTTCCCACATTTATAAATTTAGCCTAGTTTTGAAAGCGGTCTCTCATTCCACATCAGAAACAGAGAAAACATTTTACAAAGAAAGAAGATAGAAAATTGTTCTATTTTGCCTCTTCTGCAGGGAATAATTCACGGAATAATCTCACCATTTCACGAACTAAGGCAGTCAGATAACTCATCCATTTCAAAGCCAGGGAGACGTATGCCCACGTATTTATATACAGAAAGTAAGTGACGTTTTATGGTAGTGTTTATCTCTCGGCTTGTAATAAATCAGTGTACCCTTCCATAAAATGAAAAATGAATGTAAAGAACTTCAGAGAGGATCAGGTTATCAGTAATATAGAATGTCATATTAGAGGTATTTATATCAGTGCCTGTGTGTGAGCTGGAAATAGAGAGGCTGAAGGACTTGTGCTCTTCACTGTTTGTGATCTGGTGGATCACAATAATCTGCTACTGTTCCTCACTGAGAAGTGAAATTATATCAATTGCCCCAAAACATATCTCCAAAAAATTCAATTTTCTGGAAAATGTCCAATTTATATTTTTGGAAAATTCTCACAGTTATCGACACAACATGGTTTTGCCACATGGTGTTTTTAACCAAGATTAGCTGTTGAGTTGTGCATTTACAATACATAGAGCTGTATGAGAACTTTCAATGTGTGAAGGAAAGGTTCAAAGTAAGGTGTTCTGTCAAAAGATAATTTGATCAATTATTTTACAGCTTTCCTCTTACTGAAAATAAAGCATATCATACATGAAGCACATTTTACCATCATGCTTTGTACAATGGTATAATTAATGTAAGGAGTTAGAATATACAACTAAAATAACTATTTATTGCAACCAACTGAAAATGCATGGATGTATGTTCAACATTTATGATCAGGATAGCTTAAAATGTAGAATAATATGCATAGAATAATTACCAACATATCAATATGCAAACAAAGCTGACATGTTTTTGACAAGATGCATTTTGTTTTTCTCAAGAATGAAAACACACAAATTTAAGAGGGTAGTGAACTTGATCCAGAGCTGCAGTGAAATTATCTTGGCTGTTTTCCCAGCAGCCCGCCGTAAGGGATGATAATCCACACGCTATCTGGGCGTGCTCTGCAAAGCCATTCCCCAAAAGAGACAGGAGCCTTATCGGAAGGGATCTTTTATTTATGATGCTGCAGCACGGCCTCTGTCATTGTAACCGCTTCCCTTACAATGGTGTGGCTTCCACTTCAAACTGCCAAGAACATATATCTGCTTCTGGAGGGGAGAGTCCTTTCAATCTAGGTTTCGGATCCATTAAGGCCCATCGCATAATCGGCGGCTTTGGCCATGTTTAATTGATTCTTTAGGGCGGTTCTTTCCATCCACTGTTTGATTACCCTGTTCCTTTTTAACCCACACAGCCTTCATCTTAAGACCAATCTACACTGCACACATCACAGCAGGAGTCCAGCAAAGCACATTAATTAAAACAGCATTGGGTGTGCCAGAAGTGAAGGCAGCGTGTGACGAGTGCACTGCTGGAGCAGCACAGTATTGTCTTTGTTCTATACAGTGTGTCTGTTCTATGTTTTCTGCTTGATGAAGTGTTTACAGACATAAGCTGGCTCTACAATTCTTGGTGTACCTGATTTAAATTATATCATATCACTATATTACTGCGTGTGTGTAACTACAGGAGCGGCTTGCTGCGCTGATGCTGGTCTGATGCATGCAGTGTTCACTGTGGAGACTACATAGCATTTAGAGACAATGTAAGCTATACAGTCATTCACATTTTGTTGTGAAGATTTTATGCTGGACCTAATTTCACCTTTTATTTTCATATTACAGTCACCAAGGGTTATTCCTTAAGAAAATAATAGATCTGGGCCCGTATTCACAAAGCATTTTAAGGGTAAAAGTTGGTCGTAACTCCGCAATTTAGGAGCAACTCCGAAAAATAATGAGCGTGTCACTAATAAATGTAGGACTCCTACATTTTTGGGATAAGAGTATTTCACAAAGGGTTTGAGAGCTAAAAACAGCTCCTAAGTCCAGGAGAAGTTAGAAGCAGCCAAGAGGACTTCTAAGCCGCTAAAGACCTACTGACAGCGATCCGAAAATCTGCTGCTGCCGGCAATCGCTGTCGCAATCGCGTCAACACTGGAGATATTGAATGATACAGAGCTCATAAAAAGGTACCGCCTCAATCGCGAGGGTATTATATATATTATATTATATATATTATATATAGATACCCGCTGATTGTTTACGAGATGCAGACATGTAACCAATTGACTAGTCAGTATTCTTGGTTTCATGTTAAATCAGTGACACGTAGCCTACATTTGTATTTTAGAATCTTTATTAGAATATAATAGGGGTGCATCGGGTCATTTTTCGGATCAGCAAAAAAAATTATAACGGGGACCAAAGGCGCGTTTCCACCAAAAATTACCAGGAACGATTCTCAAGGAATTGAATGAATGATCATTTCAGTTTTTCAATTTAAGTTATTTTACTAAATCTTTATTCGAAAATTTCACAAAAGACATTTTTAGATTCAGTACGCCTTAGGCGATTTAACTAGGGTGGTCTTATGCCTGAATTAATGTAATAAAAAATTAAAAGACCGCTAATGTTAAAATTTTATTTAATTCGGTCGCGTTTCTAAAAACCTGCCTCCCAGAAAGGCATTTAGTATGAAAAACAAAGCAAACGAAAACATACATGGTTGTCTATCTCTTCACTGTAACTCTGCATCGAGATTTAGGGAATTGTTACTTTAAAACGTAACAGCGGCAGAAAAACTGTATTTCTCTATGATGGTTCAATTTAGCTATTAATCCGCGGATCATATGCGTGCCGAACCGTGGGGGTTGATCCGTACGGATCACGGATCAACTGCGATCCGTTACACCACTAGAATACAGGAACAGGTAGGCCTACATACCCATTTACAGTAGCTAGCATATCATTTATTTGCTAGGTTGAAATTGCGGGCAGAGACCCATCTCCTATATCAGCCAATCGCTGTGGGCATTCTGAGTAAGCTCGTTCATGAGAAACAACGTCATCCCTAGCAATGACGTCAACCCCGCTCTCACTCTTAGCTTGAAAATTCTAGGAATTCCTTAGTATGAGTTTGTCTTTGCAGCTTTGTGAATAGGTTTTAAGGTGGGACTCCTAACTAAAAGGTTTTAGTGCGATTTAGAAATACTCCTAGTGGTAAGATAAAATGCTTTATGAATACGGGCCCTGATCAAATCCCTTCCAAATGTTCCATGTATTTAGAAAGCCTTGGAATGGCCACTGACTATGTCCTTGTCTGATCGGTGAAGTCTTTCTAGAAGATGTATAATGAATTCCTTGCTTAAATTAGGCATACACATTGAATGGTAATTGTGAGATAACTTAATGGCATATTGTCAGTTACATATAAGCTCTTTAAAGGTGTCTAAGTGTAATCTTAATTTTCTCTGGGAAAATGGTACTACAGATATCATTACAGAGCAATGTATGTAATGTTTATGTAACAGGACATAGGATGCTGGTAAAGCATGCTGTTCCATGCAATACATTTAATCCTGTAGTCAGCACACTTTAATGTTTTCCACTTGAAGATATTGGTTGAAAAGTAAGAAATGTTATTGATCAATATGTCCTATTTGAATACCTGGATATCCAGTCTACAAGGATGCCCGTATATACATGCCTGTATCTTTAGGGAGAGAATGTTGTGATTCCTCTCACTCCCCAAGTGTACATTTTGTATAGTTTTTTGTTATTATCATACCCTGCACCAGGGGAATAAAAATGGCTGTGGGCCAATCCACTTCCTGTTTGACAGTTTTTTCTGTCCATTCACCACCTGGCACGGTGGCCGAACCTGCCGCCGTGTTTCAGCACACACACCCAACACACACACATAATGCATGCAGGTCATGTTTCTGCAGTTATGCCTGTATGGAGCTCATGCTTGTTACATCTCCTGATGGGTTAAACCTCAGGCTGCACATCAGAAATTAATTAATGTGCTGTGGTCTGAAAGAGATATTGCTGGTAAGCGCCCTGTTGACTCCCTGTATATTCATATTTAAATGAGTTGTCCACTCAGCAATGAGTGTGGGCTTTTTATTCTCCCTGGCAGTGTCTTGAGTATTACATGTACATTTTATGAACAGAAAAAATAAATAAATAAATGCAAAACAAACAATGATTTAAATAATGGAGTGCCTTGCTTCGTGTGTGAGGGGTACGGGGATGGAGCAATGCCATGTTTGCTATTCAACCTGGTTCTAGAGAGTGCAGCAGGCATAATTGAATTCAGGCATTTCATGTGTAACATCTTTAGACGCTTCTTTTCCAGCATATTCAAAATAATTACTAAGGGAATTTGAGAATATGTACACAGAGAGACAAGGATGTTATTTTTAAAAGGAAATGAGGAAAGAGTATGTGTATAGTATGTGAACTGTAATTGTGTATGTGCGTGTGCATGTGCGTTTCTAGAGCTGTATATATAGATATCCTGTATATGCCAGTATTACCTTCTTTTGTCACGGTTTTACCTCGTTTGGCCTCTGGAGGGCACGTGGTCATGTGATGGTCTTTTCTCTTGTCTGCTTGAGGAATCATTTTCATTTCTGCCATCCTTATATGGTCTTGTGTCGGTGAGTTTTCTGATTTCTCTCTACTTAGAGCTATCTAGAGCTATCAGTGTTAATTCCGTCCCTTATTTAACCCTCTGAGGTCCGTGCTAAGCTTTGAGATGGTTTGTAATTTTGGCATGGTCTGATATTTATCTCAATTTCATCAACTTAACACACACTTACTCCAAAGTGTTTGATATTTTTATTTGAAGGACAATCACAGCTACATTTGTATGCCATCAATAGTTTGGTCAGTATCATATGCAGCTTGTAAATAGATCTACAAACACACAAGTTAAAAATAGTAAATTTTTCTGCTGTCACAAAAGTTGTGAAAGCACACACTAAACTATAGTGACGAATTGTTTTGCCAATGTGCGTTTGTTCATCAAGGTCTTGGTTATGTAAGGGTGTGAAAACAGTTTAGCACATCTGAGATCTAAATAGCTAAAAACCTGTTTTTATCAGAACTGGTCACATTTATTTCAGGCTGTGGGAGGGCTAAATGCTAAATACCTGAATATTCATTATTCATTGTCCACACCTCTAAGAGTTGTCAGATGGGCCATCTCTCTCTCAAAGGCCATCAGATTAAGCAAGTCAGTGAGCCATGCAGAAGAATATATGCTTTTTCATTTTGGAAGATTTATTGAAAACAGCACACAAACTACTATACACTATATACAGGGAATGCCACATATTACAAGTCATACAGCCTAACAATAATGCACATAATATCCTCCTGAGACCCAAGGAAAAAAGGGTCTTCCAATTAAACTTTTTGTGATTTGTTTCACTTTAGAGTTAAAACAACAACTCACAATTTAGATTTTAAATGGCTAAGCAATATTTGAGTTACCATTTCTCCTTTCACGACAAGCGCTTCTTGTGGCAGCAGCCATTTTGGCTCTTATTTTATTATCCACAAACGTAGGCAAAACAATGTCGGAGGCGACACGCAAATAACTCACAAAACAAACCAAAATGATAAACGAACTGGAACAAACAAAGCTAGCTGAACAAACAAAGCTAGCTAAACAGCAAATCCAAAACGTAATCCCAAACACGGATTTAACTAAACAGAAGCACTCTAATAATAAACAAAAACAAGAATCGATTTTACAAGGACGTGAGATCATGAAACCGATCATGCTACATACGATTTTTTTAAATATTTTAGGCTGTTTGAAAAGTATTCTTCCATAGATCTTGTGTGCCTATTGAAATTTGTTACGTTGCAACACGCGGAATATGTAGTCACAAGACGCGGAATTCATATATTGAATATATATATACGAGTATTTGATAACATGGCAAATCAAATATAGTTACTTACTCTTCGTCAGTTGTTGTCCTCGTCGCTTTCCATCAATGCTTTCAAACACTGCAGCGCAGAAAATCTTTCCATCTTGAATAAAATTGTATGTCTGTATAAAATCTTGCTTCAAATTGTCGGGACAGTTTGTGTTGTTTACGCCGGCGTTTTCACACATGGCCCCATGCCCCTCCCCACACACCTCCCCGAAATTAGCACCTAGTTACCATGTCAATAGAAGGGGGACGTTACTAACAGGTAAAAAAGAGAGTAAAAGGCAAGGTTTACTTTTGGTCTAATTAACCTAATTTAAAAAATCCCATTTGATTTGCCAGTGCTCAAATCGGAAAGTCGCGATTCTAAGGTTTCTGTCAATGTTTTTGTCGCGTGTGTATGATAAAATATCGCCAAGTTAGAAATAGTAATATACTTTTATTGCTGCTGGGAGCGGCGCCGCTCCCGTCGACCTCAGGGGGTTAAGGTCTCTGTTTCCCTCATGCCAACTCTTCTGTGTCAAACTAATTGTTACACAATAGCCAGTATTCCAAACAAAGGTTTAGAACCACCCTGTGGTTCTCTCAGTTAAAGAGAGAAGGGTCTAATTTATTTATCTCGAAGTAAAGGTTTAGCATCACCACTCTGTGGTAACCTTTTAGGGAGATTAATCATCTCCACACGAAGGGTTTTAAGCTCACCACTTCAGTGGGTTCCTTTTGAGATGTATTCTTTGTTTGTCGGGGCTATTGTTCCTCAGAGCTAAAGTCTCGATAGCCATTGATTTTCCACGCACCTCGGTGAGGAGCGTTCGCCCTTATTGGGTTGTTTCTGTTGGGTTTATTCCCATGGAGTTTTGTCCCGGGATTTTCTTTTGTTTTCCCCGCTACCTAGTCTGTTTTCAGATTTAGTGGCTGATCGCTTGAATTTAGCTTTTAGATACCCGTGAGATCTGCATGTGGCTCTTCCACCTTCGATCCACACTACAGTTTTAGTATGCCCGTTTTCTGAGGGATGCTCGTGTTTAAAAGTAGAGAGCATCTAGCCCATTCACTCCACAGTTGGTGAATAGCAGCTTTAATATGCCTTCAGTTCCTTAATTTGTGTTTTTTCTGCTTATTGTTTGCTTCATGTTTGTGTAATTGTGTGATCTGTTATTCCTCACTTGTGTGCAGTGCTCACTCACGTTGGACATGCACTGCTCAGAGCTGGTGATGCATGTGGTGAAAGCCATTCTCCTTCCCAGTCTGAGGCCTGATTGGAACTGAGTGCTTCGTAAGTATCAGCTTATTTTAATGTCATGTGGAAGAATACATCATACAATACCTTCACAATTACCAAAAATCCACAGTTTCAACAAGATGCTGCACAGCCCCGGCAAATTCCAAGAATCCGATTTTGCGCCCTGGCAAATGTATTACTCAGAATCAGAGCCCGGGCTCATAAATATCTAAAGTGCAACAACAACGCGTATTTTAACAGACTTAACAGCCAAGAAACAATTTGTGCTTTCAGAGTGTTCACAGAGACATCGGGAGAACAAGTTACACAGCCCTTGAAGGATCTCTTAACCGTTGTTAACACCGTAGCAATTTCCAGAGCAGAGTGCGAGAGAGGTTTCTCACAAATTAATCTAATCTGCACGTCAACCAGAGCGTCTTTTAAAAAAAGCAACCATATCATCGCTCCTGTTTTAACCCTTGTTGCTCCACCACTGGAAAGTTACCATTAGACCAGAGGGAGGGACAGAAATGCAGCGACACAGAGGTAGGAAAAGTTTACGCTTTTTCCTACAGTTGAGCCCCGGCATCTCTAATTTTACAAATTAGCACCAACAGTGTGGCGATGGTGACGCTATACGAGCTATCAGAGGTGAATTCCAAGAGATGAAATTCATAACATAATAATATTCTTAATATTTCATTTTTGCAAAGAAACTATGCTAACGGGCTGGACAGAATCTCTGAACGATTACAGAGCGGTATGGCAGGGTTGCTTTTTTTATATTATTCTCCTTGAGAAAATTACAGAGCTCCCTGTAACACAATCACAGCTTTGAATGTGGCTGCAGATGAAGTTGCTAACTTGCAAGCACAGGATTGTCTTCAGGGTCAAGGGAAGGGGGTTTTGAAAATGAAAATAACTAAATAAAATAATTGTTTGCAAAAAAAAAAAGATTTTAGTTGGCAAAATGATACAGTAAAGTAAACCCTTAACCTTGACAGGGCATACGTTCCAGGAACAGGTGTGAATCCCCAAAAAACACAAATTTAATATTTACAAAAGTCTACAGTAAAAATAAATGTTTGATTTAAAGCCAGTGGCACATTTTCTGTGCATGTTTTCAATCCATAGTTCCAATACTTCAATGCTTTCTCCATTTTCCCTGAGGTTTTATCTCAAACTTGATAATTTGGCACTGGTTGAGGAACTTCCGACTACGGTATCTTGATATAAAGTAAAATCCAAAGCAGTTTGTCCACCTTTTTCATGCTGAAAAAACTCCCAAAGCCATCTTTGGTAAGTCTACACTAACATTTACACCAAGTGGACTGTGGATGCAGACTGTTGCAAAGTAACAAGAATGCAGTCACTGTACCTGAGGGTGTTGATTGTGAAACCATTAACTTTTAGTGACATTAGTGACCGTATACTTAGCATAACCACGTAAGAAGATTTATATTTTTAACTTAGTTTTGTCAGGAAGTGACCAAAGTCCATTTCCAAATAGATGTTTGAAATTGACATGCATCAAAGTGACAAACCACTTTTTTTTTTAAGGATTCTTAGAAAATATAACTTTGAAAAGTGTTTAATCAGTTTACATATCTCCTTCAGTTTTTTCTGAACCTTAAACATAGGAAAGATAATTGTTTATCTGTTACTCTACTGGTATACCACCTGTGACTCCTTGTAAGTAAAATTTCACGAACCCAGCTATCTGTGTTCTGGATAAATCTACACCTAATGTTATTATCTTAAGGCAATGAACCTTCTCAAATATGCACTCTCAAAATCCAGTGTTTTGATGCGGTCTGAAGTGCAGAAACCAAGGCTTGTGTGCATTAATTGCTCAACACGCACTCTTAAACCTCTGAACGACATCGGCCAACAAAGAGAATCCAGATGCTTTAATCTTCCCGCCATCTGAAGCTGTGATCATCGAGAGTGTGTTAAGCTACTTTCAAAGAGCTTTTCATGTTTGGGTGTTATCCCAGCTGGATATGACCTAAACCTGAAGCTGATCAAAAGATGGATATATAATCTAAAAAATATATAATATATCACGTATGGTTTTCAAAAACAAATTCTGAAAATGCACTGGATTGCAAATTGGGTTACACTTTGTGATTTTTACACATCTCAAAGCAAACAGTGTGTTCTTTGTGGATGTGGATGTGGGACATACATGTGTGCAGCACTAGTTGATTGAACACAAGCCTGCATCTTTCAGTGGCTGGTAATGACAAGTGTGTGCAAACTAAATCACTGCATCCCATTTCGGCACTTGACAGTGGAAAGGTGAAGACTGAATGAGAGACAACGTGTCGTGGTGTTGAATTTTCCTGCTTCAGAGATTAAGTGAGCAATGTACCTTATCGATTTGGTCTGAGTACCATTCTACTGTAAACTGTGGTCCTGATGAATTCTTATCTGAAATCCAAGGTTTTTCAAGCTTTCAGTCTTGACCCTAGATCATAATTAGACACATCAAAAGGAATGGTAGCACCCTGGAGCAGAAAGTACTAAGAGAGGAATACAATGTGTGCTAATTTGATACTTGTGATTCTGAGATTGTGAGTTTTATGAAATTTGTAATTCATTTTTGGGAGTTACTGTTGGTTTGGTAACATTTATCTCTGAGTCATACAGGAAAGCTAATAATATTTTTCAAATCCCTGCTCCACTTGTTAACGCTTGACCGATCAGAAAACAATCTTTCAGTAAATGATTGCATTGAATCTAGTAGGTGAGGCAATTGGCAGCCATGATTCACCATATAATAGCTTTGAGAAATGAGCACAAGATGGAGAATATATTTCCTATAACCGTGATGCATAATGTGTTTCGGTGTGCTCAATAAATGTTTAATTGCCTTTGATTAACATACTGTTCATTTATGAATGCTAATTGATCCTGTTGTGGTTTGGTGAACAGAAAATAATAGGAAATATGCAAGATTAATTAACCAGTGAATTAACTCATCTTGAATATTTGTTAGGCCACATTCCCAATGAGATTAAGATTATATAGAAATGTGTCCCTTATGTAATGTTGCATCGCAGTGGTTAACTTAAGCACCACAAACACATCAAAGTATCTTGCTCTCTCTCTCTTTTTCTCACTCTCTCATACTCTCTCTTATTCTTATTCTCTTATCTCATAACAACTGAATACATTTTCCACCAATGGAAATAACCAATTTTCTAGCAATTTTAATACCCCATAAATTATGAACACATAAGAACATAAGAATACATAATGACCGGAATACATGGGCTGTTTGGCCCATCTAGGCTCGTCATGTCCTAATCTAAAGAGTATCTAGTACTGCATCTAGCCTGGATAGCCCAAGTGTTTCTGCCTCTACTACCTGACCTGGCAAGCTGTTCCAGGTATTGACAACTCTCTGTGTAAAGAAAAACTTAAACCTAATATCTGTGCGGAATTTGCCAGAGAAGAGGTTATAAATATGCCTAAATGTATAGCCAAGGTAAAGAATGTTTTGTAGTACTTCTACGTCCCATATCTCAAAGTCCTCCAAAACATTCTTTACTTTGGCTATACATTTAGGCATATTTATAACCTCTTCTTTAGTAAAGCTCTCAACAAAGTAACTGTTTAGTGTGTTACCAATATCCTTATTATTATTAAGTTCCTTCCTTATTCTTAATGGACTTAACCTCATCCTTAACTTTCCTTTTTCTATATTGACAATATTTTAAAAAATTCTTAGGATTACTTTTTGCATCTTGGGAAATTTTAATTTCAAATCGCCTTTTAGCTGCTCTTATTTCCTTTTTAGCCTTAGCCCGCATATTACAATAATCAAACTTGTTTCTCTCTTCCTTTTTATATACTCTGTACAGTCGTTTCTTTTGCCTCAAAATCTCCCGTAAAGATTTAGTCATCCACTATGGAGACTGTTTTTTCATCTTATTTTCCCTTACTTTTGGAATGAATTTACGCTGTACATTTACAATATCCCTTTTAAATGTAGTCCATTTTTCATTCACAGTTCTGCAATCTAGAAGTTTTACCCAATCTATATTACTTAAATTCTCTCTCATTTTATTAAAGTCAGCTAGTCTGAAATAAAACATTCCAGAGTTAGAGGAGGCTGTCTTAACTTAAACTTAAACTTAAAAATATCAAAAGTAACTGCACTGCGATCACTTGCCCCCTGCAAATTCTGTCAGGATTGTTACACAAAACCAGATCCAGTATTGATTTCCCTCTCGTAGGCTGAGTAACAGATTGTACCAAAAAGCAGTCATTGACCACATCTAAAAATTCCTCTTCACATTTACCCTGACCTGTCACTACTTCCCAATTAATAGAGGGGTAATTGAAGTCGCCCATTATTATCATCTCTCCTTCAGCACAGGTTTGTTTTATGTTACCAAAGAGCATAGTATTTATGTTACTGTCTGAAGCTGGAGGTCTATAGCATACTCCTATATTAAGGCCCTTCTCATGATCTCCCAGTAATCTAGTCCAGGTGTCCTCACAAAAAATGAATGAGTTAATACCTGGAATTTCCTGCACATCCTTTCACATAAAGGGCCACTCCCCCTCCTCTTTTATTAGTTCTATCCTTCCTAAACAATTTGTAGCTCTCCACATTATATTACATTTTACATTTACATTACATTTTAAGCATTTAGCAGAGGTTCTTATCCAGAGCGATTTACAAGATGTGCATTAATACATGGTAGGAACAATCATAGTTTGCACAAGAGATCAGTGCAGTAATACAGCGATAGACATCATTGCAGACAGCTGGGTACCATACCTGTAACACTGGGAAGGAAAAGGTTAGTAATTTTTATTTTTATTTTTATGAGGAGCAAGCAGGGATACATATACAAGAAGTGTAGAGCAAGTAGGCAGTGGTGATGACAACTGGCTAGATGTACAGAATTCAGTGGTAGTGGGTTTTGAGTCTCTTGCGGAAGATCCCAAGTGATTCCGCGGTCCTGGCCGATTGCAGAAGGTCGTTCCACCACCGAGTGGGTCAGGACAGTCAGAAGAGGCTGGGGTATAGGGTGTGATGAACATGGCCAACCAGTCAGAGACTGGTTGCTAGGCACCCGGAGGGATGGGACAGTCAGTTTGCCAGAGGAGGCAGAGGAGTCTGGCTGGGGTATAGGGTGTGATGAGTGTCTAGTGGTATGGGGGAGCAGTACCTCTAGCTGCTTGAAAAGCAAGCACCAGTGATTTGAATCTGATGCGTGCTGCGATGGGGAGCCAGTGTAGAGAGAAGAGTAGAGGGGTGACGTGGGTGAACTTTGGTTGATTGAACACCAGACATGCGGCAGCATTCTGGACTAGTTGCAGTGGCTTGATGGCACAGGCCGGTAGGTCTGCCAGCAAGGAATTGCAGTAGTCCAGAAGTGAGATCACCAGTGGCTGGACCAGCAGTTGTGTGGCCTCTTGGGTGAGGAACGGTCGGATCCTCCGGATGTTGTGGAGGGAGAATCGGCAGGTCCGGGTGATCGCTGCGGTTTGGCCCGAGAAGCACAGCTTGTCCATGGTCACTCCAAGACTCCTGGCAGACTGGGACGGAGACACTGTGGTAATTGAAGCATCAATCATCGGGGAGCCCTTCGCTGGAAGGAAGAGCATCTCAGTCTTCCCCAGGTTCAGCTTCAGGTGGTGGGTGTTCATCCAGGCAGAGATGTCAGCCAGGCATGCAGAGATCCATGCTGGGACCTGGGTCTCAGATGGAGAGAAGGAGAGAAAGAGTTGAGTGTCATCGGCATAACAGTATATCGGCATATTCATCGGCATATTCATCCCCATCCGCTGCGCCAAGTCATGTTTCAGTAATCCCAACGATGTCATAACCCCCATTCAACATGACAGCCTCCAGTTCCAAAAATGTATTTTTCATGCTTCAAGCATTTGAACACATAAACTTCAGAGCTTTACTCACACTTACGTTGTCCTTCCCCTCCACACATAACTGCGCCGAACCACCTCTATTCACATTATGATCTAAAAAATCTTTATTAATTATATCTTCAGATTTATTATACTCCACCCTGGTATCTTCCATCTGGGCAGTCTGTACCTCCCTATCTTTAATACTGCTACTAATTTCCCTCCCTACCCCCCCAGTCCCTAGTTTTAATACTCCTCCGCTACCCTAAGCATACGCTGACCCAATGCAGCTGTACCCCTCCAGTTCAAGTGTAGCCCGTCCCACTTGTATAGGTCACCCCTGTTCCAAAAGGAGTCCCAGTGCCCCATACACCTGTACCCCTCTTCCCTGCACCAGGTTTGTAGCCACATGTTAAATCTCCATATAAATTCTGCTTGCCTTTACTAGCACATGGTACTGGCAGAATTCCAAAGAAGACCACTGTGGACATTCTGCTCCTTAACTTTGATCCTAATTCTATCAATTTGTCCTGCAGAACCTCAAGCCTACCCTAACCTATGTCATTGGTTTGAACATGGACCATGACCACTGGATCCACCCCTGCTCTGGCCAGGAGCTTGTCTGTGTGTTCCAGGTCTCCAACCTGAGAACCAGGCAGACAACATGCTATGCGAGACTCCTTTTCTTGCGAACAGACTATACTGTCTATACCTCTAATGATTGAATCCCCCACTACGCTTAACCCCCTGAGGTCCGTGCTTAGCTCAGAGAAGCTTTGTGATTTTGGCGTGGTCTGATATTTATCTCAATTTCATCAGCTTAACACACACTTACTCCAAAGTGTTTGATATTTTTATTTGAAGGACAATCACAGCTACATTTATATGCCATCAGTAGTTTGGTCAGTATCATATGCAGCTTGTAAATAGATCTACAAACACACAAGTTATAAAGAGTACATTTTTCTGCCATCACAAAAGTTGTGAAAGCACACACTAAACTATAGTGATGAATTGTTTTGCCAATATGCGTTTGTTCATCAAGGTCTTGGTTATGTAAGGATGTAAAAATAGTTTAGCACATCTGAGATCTAAATAGCTAAAAACCTGTTTTTATCAGAACTGGTCAAATTTATTTCAGGCTGTGGGAGGGCTATATGCTAATTTCCTGAATATTCATGATCCACACCTGAGGGTTGTCCACACCTGTAAGCTCTGTCAGATGGGCCATCTCTCTCTCAAAGGCCATCAGACAAAGACAAAAGCATCAGAGTACGCAATATTCATGCAGAGCCATGCAGAAGACAGAAAGAAAAAAAAAGTTTTTTTCATTTTGGAAGATTTATTGAAAACATCACACAAACTATATACAAAAAAATACAAAAATCTGTTCTTTCACAGTCTTTTGTGCCACAGTTTCTGATCAATTGTAGACACAAGGGAACATCACAAACCTTGCACTCCCATGGAGTGCACTGTTGTTTCCCCGACATCTTGCAGAGCACAAATTTCTTGCGACCAACAGAAGCCAGTTTGCCAACATCCAGTCTGTTTGGCAGTGGGCACAGGCACATGATCAAAAGTAGCCAGTTTTCTGGGTTTAAGATATTTATTTATCTTTAAACATCTGTATGAAAACTAAGGCAAAATCTGTGTCTGCGGAGACACAGAAAGACATAAACAAAACCAAACCAAAATAACCAACGATCAGGAACAAACAAGTAAGATGGTAAATCCAAAACGTATCCAAAAACTCGGAATAAACTAAACACTGGGAATCTAAACAACAATAAGCACACGAACAAACAAGTTCTCGAGAGGCAAGAAACATTAATCACAATAGGTACTATCAAGCTAAGCTAGATAATGTCCAAGTGCCGAAACAGAGAATGCCAGCTGATTAAATATCCTTCCGTTAATTATTCGCAGCATTCCGCAATGACTCTGATTGTTTCCATATAGCGTCACAAGACGGAATTCATATATTTTCACGAGTATTTGAAAACATGGGAAATAATGGGGAATAAATATCAGTATACACAGTTTGTTGCTGGCAGATCGCAACCGTAAACACAGACAAGATGCTACATAATGTCGGCACATTGTAGCTATGTGTTGTTTATCACTGCGATTTCACACATGGCCCCACGCCCCTCCCCGAGACTAGCACCTAGTTACCATGTCAATAGAAGGGGGACGGTACTTCCAGGTAAAACAGAGAGTGAAAGGCAATGTTTACTTTTGGTCTAATTAACCTAATTAAAAAAATCTCATATTATTTGCCAGTGCTCAAATCGGAAAGTCGCGATTCTAAGGTTTCTGTCAATGTTTTTGCCGCATGTGTATGATAAAATCTTGCGACGTTAGAAATAGTAATATACTTTTATTGCTGTTCGGATTGTCGGCGATCCAGTCGACCTCCTGCGTGGCATGGCCGCCAGGGTGCCCTGGGGCTCATCAGTCCTCCCACTCACAGAGGGCTGGGCCAGATCCTCTTCCTGCAAGGACTGGAATCAGTTGAAAACCACAAGCTCTGGAGATGCTGCCCCTGCATGTGCATGCCCTTTTCTACGCTGGTGCCCTACCGTCACCCAACTCTCTCTCCCCACCTACTATAGAGTCTCCCCAGCTTCAGCATGTATGCTATAACTCTAAAGGGCATACTAATTAGTTCCTGGAACTCTACAAATTCTACAGGGCAGTTGAGACCAGCAAGTTGGGAAGAATCTTGGTCTCGAGATGTCTTTGTCTTTATATATTGCTCTCCCTGCATTGAACAAATGACTGCCAAAACAGAGACACCAAGTAGATAAAAATACTATAAGCACTGAGGTGGTTCCGAACAGTCAGGTGCAGAAATTACTAAATGGCAACAACACCCCTCTTAAAGCTAACTAGAAAACTTTCGATCCAGTTGCCTGTAGCAAGGGAGCTAGTAGCAGCCAACCAAAATGGCTATATCTCAACGCTTGAAGTTTAAAAAATTCAATTTAAACAAACAAAAGCTAGTTAGCTATAGACTATTCCCCTGGTCTTGGATTTGCTCCTGAGAGGGCCAAAACCACAAAAAAACTGGGTGTAATGCCGAATTGGTAACTTTTTAACAGGCTTTCCGAAGCTAGACAGGTAAAAAATGGAAAATTCCCTCTCTGTCCCCTAACGGCGACATATATTAGTCGTCTGATGGGAGGGAAGATCACACTCTTACAGATGTCTGATCCCTTGATTTTCAGGCTTGGCACTGAGCTTGAGCATTGCTAAGAAAGTTTGAAATGTTTTTCTAATGTTTAAGAACATAAGAATACATAATGTTGCACTGCCCGTCGCTCTACTTTGCGCCCTGCATTTCATCCCGCTTGTCTTGTGTGCATGTGTGTGTGTGTGCGTATGTGTGTGCATGTGTGTGTGAGTGGGTGTATGTGTGTGTGTACATGTATGTACCTGTGGGTGTGCGTGTGTGCGCGTGTGTGTGTGCGCTGTCTTAGCAGTGGAGGCAATGGAGCCTTCCTCAGCTGTGTTTGGAAGTGTGTGTTGATAAAGCACGGGTCCACAAATATGAGCACTCACAGAACTGGAACAGAAGTGCCTCTCTCCCACTGACGGACTCCTCAGTACTTACTCCATAATGAAAGGCATTGTCTTTGAAGACAGGTCAAGAATGCACCATTTAACTTTTGTTCATTAAACAAAAATTACAAGAGATCGTTAAACCAGTCGTTTGTTTAACAGTGCCCTGCGATTGAAAGAGGACTTCATTGATTTCTTTTTTTCCTGAACGATCCTTTGTAATTGCATGCAAAAATCGACTTGATTGAAGATGGTTTTAACCGATCAACACGCTATCCCACACAGGAACATTAAGAATTGAAAGCCCACCACCACCTCCTCCTCCCCCTCCCCCTTAGTTCTACCCCTGTAGTATATTTTTGATTGTGCCTGTATTTAGCAGACACTTATTCAGAGCTACTTAAAAGTGGAACTATGGCATGATACATGAATTATGATTCTGAATTACTTATAACATAGGCAATAAGAACAATAATTTGTAAAGAACTGCTTACCACAGTGTGATGCTGATTTTAATTAATCCATGCAGCTCATGAATTTGGCACATAGGCACAGCAACCCAAAAGTGTAAGACTGGCCCCCTCAAGGGATTTCACTGCTTGGTAACCTGTTACTGTATATAACCAATACCCCCCAGCAGTGAAGTAAGACGACCTGCATATAACCAAACCCCCCAGCAGTGATGGCAGCTGGAAGAAGCCCCCTGTCCCTCGTCCTCTCCACAGTCTCTGGAGGCCGACTGAAAAATGACTGCGAGCTATCACACAGGTCAGTGCTATATAGGTGAGTCACCTGCAATTATGATTCATTACTCATTATTATCTGATTAAAAACACCAACAACAAAAATAAAATAGGAGTGGATGACACAAAAGTGTGTGTAATTCTAGGCAGGTGGATACATGGATAATTATTCTGATATTTTTATGTATTCATTTTTATAGGAATTCATGCATTCTTGATGGGGTTCTACTGCAGGTGCCCTGAGATCATCTCTGTCATGATTGCATTGCTTAGCAAACAACCGTACCGAGGGCGACCTGCATAGCAGATATTTTTTCTGCACATTAGCCATCTGTACCCTTGGATAAGGTACTGTAGAAATTCAGGTTATGACGGGTACAGCACCCCATGTGGAAAAATGAAGAGCCAGCCTTTGGATTCCAAATCCTGTCCATGAAACCACTGAACCACGTTACCTCGGTGTCTTCCTCTCCCTCAAGGTGTAAACAAAATGCAAATGATCATCCCCACTGCAACGTGAGATGCAACACAAAAGTATGTTTTTGGACACAGAGCCCTGACATTTAACAAAAAAAATGGTTTTGACATTTGGCAAAAAAACAAAAAAAAACAAGGAAATACATTTTAAACATAATGGATGTCTGTCTCGCACCTTGTTCTGCTTGTTTCTGGCATCATCAACGAGGAGACGGGAACCTATCATCAAAGCACATCCTGAAAGTATTCCTATATCTCAATACTTCTGTGTCCTTGTGTGCGATGAAGTTTCATCCTTCATTTTGATGAGGGATTTATGTGCACACAAGTGGCCTGTGCCCAAATGCGGGAGAAGAAAGAGAAAATCAATGGGCCTGAAGCGTGAGTTATAGCCTTTTATAACCTCGGTAACGAGATAACATTCATTATGTGTTTGCGTCATTGTCTTTCACAATAGTGCTTTCAAATGTTCATTGTGTTTATGTCTGCATGCTGTGTATATATTTAATTCATACACGCAGAGACAGACACACACACACAAACACATACACAGATAATTAATTCGCATCTTATTAGAAATTTATCCAAATTTACTCAGAAAGGTATGTTTTTATAGGCCATCTTTGTTTGCTGAAATTATTATTATTTTTTCGTAATTAAGCATGGAGCGATCCACGTGGTTCAGTTCTCACGTCTGTCTCTAATCGCTGATCTTTATCCAGGAATGAAATTGTTCTTAAAGCGATTCATTCAGCCTCCCCTCCAGCGGGCGTAAGCCTGCCTCCAAAGATAACAGCTCAGGGACCGGGAACTTTTTTTTTCTGATAATTTTTCAATTTCACAAAGTAAACATGTTCAAAGAATGCTCAAACAGCATAAACTGAGATTGCCAAGATGCATTAAATATATCCCGTATTTAGCATGCGGGTGCTAAAGTGTATTAGTTGTTCTTTTTGTTGAAATTTCTCTCGGGGTCGTCGGCTCATGACCCAAGTTGCATTAGCATTGGGAGGAAATGCTATGACGGGAGCTACGCACGTATCTGTCCGCACGCACATTCTCAACATCTTTCCGTTACGCATTTGCTCAGCAGGCCACTCTCATCGAGTTTATTAAACATGTAAAGTTGCACATTTTTTGTATTAGCACTTTTCTGAAAATGTGTAAACTGTAAGGTGTAAACTCATTAAATATGCATACAATTGTAATTCATTTACGGCAAGATAGGAATGAGTGACTAACATTTTTTTGTATCTCCTTTTGTTAAGACACTTAATATTAAAAAAATACAGAGGGGATTTTGAATATTTGCTTCATACACTTCAGATGTAACTGTTTGCAAATAAAAACTTATTTTTTAAACAATTTTTGGGGGATATAATTGCTCATAAAATCTTCAATAAACAAGATATCAATTTATAATAATAAATCCCATCAAAAAATAATCTTAGGAATACATCCAAGAATCATCTCATACAATTTGATGACAATAACTTATTCACAAGTTGAGATAACTGAAAAAGTATGAGCTAAAAACCTGGTTTTGAGAAAACAGCCGAGATTGGCATTGTTGATTGATCAGCATGCCATAAAATGTAAAGAATACATGGAACTATTGTGCAGTGTGATAAAATAGATGTTTATTTAGAAAAATATAGAAAAATCTGAAAATTCATGGTGGGACCAAAAATGAGCATTTTATTGGGTGTATCTCGCCACTTGAAACCATCTGATCACAACACTGTGACCCCCCCAACTCCCCACTGCCACGAGAGCACTGTTCTACCTGGGATGTGAACCCACCTGGAGGGGCCACAGTTCAGTGCTGAGCGCTGTTCTACCTGGGATGTGAACCTACCTGGAGGCGCCACAGTTCAGCGCTGAGTGCTGTTCTAACTGGGATGTGAACCCACCACCTGTAGGGGCCACAGTTCAGCGCTGTTCTACTTGGGATGTGAACCCACCTGGAGGGGCCACAGTTCAGAACTGTTCTATCGGGGATGTGAACCCACCACCTGTAGGGGCCACAGTTCAGCCCTGTTCTACTTGGGATGTGAACCCACCTGGAGGGGCCACAGTTCAGCACTGTTCTACCTGAGATGTGAACCCACTACCTGGAGGGGCCACAGTTCAGCGGTGTACCTGGAAAAGCTGTGCAGGTGTTGTTTGTTTTGAGCTTTGTTTTCTTTCAGTGCGACAGGCAGTTTGATGACCTGTGTCATTTTACACAATTGTTCTTTAACCATTTCTAACTGAAAATTTATATGAGTCCCTGTCTGTAACAATGTGAGAATTCTGTACATTTCTGGCTCTGTCTTTGCTATGGTCCTTTTGTAAAATCAATACCGGTTTTATACCTCCTGAGGCACCTACAGACCTTTTGTGAGTCTGTAATTTAAAACTGTTGCACAGATCAATAAACCATTTTTTCCCTGTACTACACAATTTGTGGAGCTTTGTTGCCCCGGTTACAACATTTGATTTTATCTTTGAGAAAAAAAAATTAAATCAAGTCAAAATGAGTTTGATCGCTAAAGACATTGCCATTAGGAGTGTTTATGACTCCTGTGACTTGATAGAAAAGGTTCCTTTCCGCCCACCCTGTTAAAGATGTGGGTTCAGCCCTGCGTCTCTCACCTCACTCTTTCTGGCTATGAAAGTTAAAACAGTGAATTTCTCTGCTGGTAAAGCCCTTTTTTTTTTTTTTGCTCATTGAGCATTCGTGCTATTTTGTCTTCAGCTGAAAAGTTTCTCATTTTCTTTGTGTGAAGCCCTGGCCCTGGCACAGCCTTGCAGGAGGCGGGAATAAATGTCCCGGGCTTGAAGTAGCTGCCCTTCTCCATCAGCCCTGAGAGACTGTCGCCTGAGAAATGTGTCTTTCCGTACATGCCGGCCTCCTCTTCCTCCACTGAGCCAATATTCAAATGTTATGACGAGCCTGCCTTCATTACGCGGAGAGTCTCTCCGCGGGTACACAGACAGTTCAAGGTTAAAACGCCGGTGAGTTATGAAGGCACAGCCGGCGCTCCCATAACTCAGGCTGTCGGCTCCGTGCGTGACCTGAAAGCTCTCCGCGCAGTCTGTGGGTTGTTGCTATCACTATTGTCATCACGCGCGGGCTGGCTGCTAGCTGGCTCTCCCTGTGAAATGGATGCGGGCATGTGCGCTGATTGCACCCGCCCAGGGCCCATTCATCAGCGCGTCCGCTCCCACAATCCTCTGCTGCAGACATGCTCGGCTCATTGGCCGCAGCGCATCAGTCCTTACATCCCAAAAACAGAAGCGAGCAGGAGTGCATACAGACAAGCTGTTTCATGGAAAAAGCTGAGCTGAAGTTGTGTTTTACATGAACCTGTTGGTGTACTTTTGTCCATGTGAAGTGCTTTGTCCTTTCAACCTTTTACAGTTATTTTTATTTGCTACACAACATCAAAATGCTTGGTAAGATGGGAATATATAACCATCTCTGAAGTGTTATTCAGCATTGAGGGAAAAAGTACAATATGAGCAGACAGAACGGATTACTTCAACTCCATTGTGTTCTACTTGTTCAACTTCAGTCCAAAACCCTCAAGCATTGCTTGATTAGTTGTGCTTTGACACAACATTTCTTCATCTTCGTTTTGAATGCATTAATATGTTTCTGCAAAGAAAAGATGCAGAACCGAACAAAGGACTACCAGAACATGTTGTTCCCTTCTCTAGTCTAATGGTTTTGTTGTTGCTTACGTTTGCTCACAATGAAAGCAAATGAATAAATTAACTATTTTGAAGCTTAAATATGTGGTTTATCTCCCTCTGGGTATGCAATTGCATAGGATTTGAAGATAGAAGAAATTAAATATCCTTATCTATGTCCTTTTTTCCACATTATTTATTTTTCTTGTTGAAATCAGCACCTCGACAGAGTTTTGAGCGCGGTAGTACACATTGGCTTTGAATCCGATTGAATGAGATGCAGACATTGAGATACTAAACTGAATATGAAATCCCTCCCGTGCTGAAGGGTTGCAGCATGAAAGACTGCCTACTTTGGCCAAGTTTGTAACGAGCCTGCAGAGAGAGTGGCAATAACGCTAGAAGCACCAAGCGACACCTTTCGATTGTTGCCATTTTAAGCATCGAGTGCAGTGTTCATCGCAATGGATTGACCATACCCACGGGTCTGCCCAGAACCACACGCTCAGGCCTGGCCTGGCAGCCATCGCTATTCCTCGCTGTGACAAATGATTCTGTGCCACTGGCCCGCTGAGGCCCCTGTGGACACCAGGACGAGATCAAAGCCTTGCCCTGTGGACGTTTGATGTGAGGGACGACAATCCTGAATTAATTACCGCTTCATGCAGGTAGGTATTCTGCACCTTTATTATTATCAAATGGACTTAAAATTTTTTTTTTTAAATGATAGGAAACCGTTATGACCTTCACAAACATTTACACCATTATCAAGTAACCACCACCTGTCAGTGTACGTGGAAAAATAAACAATGGTCCTCACATGGACTGTCCTGCAGAGCTACACCAGCCAAATAAATGTTAAATATCTTGCCAGTGCCTTGGAGTTCTGTATAAAAAAAATGACATACCTTTGTTTATGGGGACCATGTACAGAATATATATATTTTTTGTGTTTGTTGTTTGTAAATGATTCTGCGGCAATCAAAGTCCGATCATTGCCGGCTGATTTACTTCAGTTGCGAGCGGTGTCCAGTTGCCAGTGATCGAGTTCAAAGTGCGAGGAAAAGTGATCCCTATTGATCAGGTTCTTAAACTTTAGCGGTCATTTTTTTGAGTAAGAACATCACATCATCAAATTGATCGGCCCTTTTCCATTACCTCAAGATATTCCCATTTCTCTCCCTCTCAACAGTAGCCGCTTTCAAACAGAGAGAACATAGCACGTTTATTTACCATCGCTTGATGTATCATGTTGGTTTTCATAGTGTAGAACAAGGATTACAGTGGTTGTGGTACAGCCATCTCATTCTTACACAGAAATGCATCATCTCAATGGATAGAGCAAAGATGCAAACAGTATCATGTCTGTCACTATTTAATAATGGCCATCCACACGCAGCTCCAATGTGTGGAGAATGCTTATATTATATTTCTTATATTTTTAGCACAGTAGTACTGCGTGTTGTCATCAGCTTAATTAAATCAAACCTCATGCACGGTACAGGGTGCCAGATTCACAATTATATTCAGTAGGCATTTTCTCTTTAACATTTCATGTGGCAGGGAAAACAATGTGGCACTTAAGAGGCATTGAGAACCATCACAAGGAGACGTATGGATTAATAATACAAACGCACAGTAGTGTACAACCTACGTGACTTTTTTTTCTCTTCAATTTATTTTTCATGCGACTGCATGTTGGCAGAAATTGTGATTCTCAGAAGAGTGCTTCAGCCTGCCCTCTCTGATTTGAGATGGAAGCGTCACGACTCTGATTGCTCCGGTAATGCCCTACTTTTATTCCCATGCCAACGCTGCCTGCTGCTCTTTCTGTGAAATCACTGAATTTTCCCAGGTTTTTTTCTGCTCAATCTCCTGCCCGGCTCTCCTCTGTTTGCAGATTCCACTCCAGGACATGTCAGAGAGCTGTTTTCCTGTAACGGCAAATGAAGACAAATCTGAGAGGACTGACCTGCCCCTACCTGTAAACCAGGTACGTTTCTCTGTATTGATGAAACCAGGCTCTGCTGAAAGAGTGGACAGGCTGGTTCGTTTGTACAGTAGAGTAACTGCAAGCCCTCCGTCACTGTCTGAGAGCTTATTGCCGATAAAGTCCCCATCATCATTCATGCGTTTCTGTACCCATGGCCCATGGCACGTAGATACGCAGGGTCATGACAATAGCCATTTCTGTTCCATTTTCCATGATGGAAGTGGAAGAGGTGACTGAGGCCATTCTTCGATCCAGCCGCAATGTCCTATTCGCAAGTAACGCATAGTATGTCTATTTACTGTGTCTCACAAAGTTTTGTGCAACATTTTGCTAAATACGATAAATATTATGCTTGCTTTAATTGGTTTGTCGTAGTTATGGACAAAGCACACTGTAGTTCAAGTGAATCTGCATCTGAGTATCATTAGTCAAATAAAAATGTAAAAAATAATCAAATCCAGATTCATGGTGTCTGCACGCATCTGTTGCACTGACATTATCTTCGGCATACAGAACATAATGAAGGAACATACTCCTACACAAGTCATGGAAATTGTGTCCCTCAGGGGAATTAAACAGATTCTTAGGCCTATTGTGTCTTGTTCATTAAGTGGATTGTGTAATATACTTGAATGAGTGGGAAATTAATTAATCATGGTGCAATCTGATATGCTTAAGATACATTCCCTCACTGTGATTCTGAATTGAGATACTTTACTCTGTTTGTCAGTATGTCTCTTTTGAAGAATAAGCTTTGAATATGACATTTGGATTGTCTCCAGAGTATCATAATAGCATTTGAAATTTGCTCCACACCTCAACTCATTTGTATGTTATTTGCTGTATAAAACTGTCTGATAAAAAATAGCTGATAAAACAAAATTTGACGTTCATTATTTGTGTTTTTAATGCATAAAACCCCCAAAACTAAAATGTGCTTTAGCTGGCACAGCTGAAATTTCTTCAAGCAAATCTGAATTTAAAAAAATGCAAAGGATGGATACTTCAATCCATTTTACCACTAAAAATAGCAATGACAAGGGTTGCCTTAATGAAGGGCCCATCCAGTTGCTGGAAACCACGGTAAAAAGCAACAGATACTTAACTTGTAACTTTTTCTTTTTACAAAATACCAAATCCTATTAAATACTCATAGAACACCAAGGCCTCGAGTCCACCTTTTAATACTACATACTCTTTATTCATTTACGTTCACTAAATTGCTTCCACTTGACTACTGAAATTTATATGGAAAATACTTTTTTAATATAGTTTGCTTAGTGTGAGTTCTGTATTCCACTGGTATTAATGCTGTGCAATAAACTCACAGTGAGAAGCAACGTGCTTCTCCTCTGAAACCTGTGTCTGTGTTTTCTGCTCCAGGAAATTAATTTAGCAAAAGTGTAAAAAAAAAAAATTATAATACTTTTGTAGACTTCATATCCACTCCACTTTCAGCAACACTGGAGTTCTTCCCAGAAGCCTTGAGGTCAGTAAGAGACCCTCTTGTGGTCTGTTCCTCCCCATTCCAATTGGGGGGAAACCTTTACTGCACATTTAGCTTATACCATTTGGAAAAGCAAAATAAATGCATGTGTAAAATATAGCCACAAGCGGCAATTAAGAAGAATGTGCCAGTCATTGCTTATCGGTTGCTCATTGCAATGCCAGTCCTGTGATCATAGGTCAAACACACCCTCAGATATGACCTCACATCCTGTTTACGTTTACATTCAGCTTCATTAGCACATAACAGCCCAAATGGTTTGAAGCACCAGAAAAGAATAGTGTCCTTTTTCCAGGTTACTCCAGGCATACGTCAATCCTCGGAGAGCTCTTTGCTAGGAGGAAGAGTGGCTCTGTCTTTCCCAGGTTGAGCTTCAGATGATGGATGGCCATCCAGGTTGAGATGTCCATCAGCTAAGCGGAGATACGGTCTGCAAAATGGGTATCAGAGGGAGAACAAGACAAACAGTTGAGTGCCATCAGCATAGCAGTGGTAGGAAAGGACCTTACTGAGTACTGATTTAGTAAAAATAGAGAAAATTTGATACGATACAATACAATATACTTTATTTGTCCTAGTGGGGAAACTTGTCTTGGACTTTCAGGAGCTGTTTCACAGGTGCTGTTTTCAAAAGGGGCTAAGGACCAAGCCTTGAGGGACACCGGTCAAGAGTGTGTTGGGAGGAAAAACAGACCCTTTCCATGCCAGTTAGTAGGTTGATAAGGTAGTAGGTGAATCAAGCGAGGGCGGACCCTGAGATGGCCATCCCAACGAGGGCGAGACAAGCTCTGAGGATTGATGCTGTCTATCACTGTAGACAACACCACAGTGTCTCCATCCCAGTCGGCCAGGGACTTCGGCGTGTCACGAGAATGACCAGCTGAACTTCTCGGGGGCAAATGGCAGTGATTGCCTGTACCTGCAGATCCCCCCTCCACAACATCAGGAGGATCCGTCCCTTCCTCTCCCAAGAGGTCACACAACTTCTTGTCCAGGCCATGGTCATCACACGCCTGGACTACTGCATGGCCTTACTGGCTGGCCTTCCAGCCTGCCACAGGGGTACTGCTCCCTCCTACCTTCAGTCACTGATCACATTCTACACCCCCTCCAGATCCCTCCAATCGGCCTCCTCTGTCCTGCTTACTGTCCTGTCTCTGCACACACCTGGTAGCCACTCACTACGGCCACGCCTCTTCACTGCCCTCATCCCTAAGGGTGGAATAACCTTCCCCACTCTGTAAGGACAGCAGACTTTCTAACTATCTTCCAAAAAAGATGGAAAAATCATAGTCAGACTCCAATAAAAATTAAATAATAAATACAAATAATACATTTAGTATAATAACCTGTTCGATAGCTCTAGTGATGATTTCTAGCCATCTGAATGCACTCTTGTAAGTCTCTTGGATAAAAGCATCTGCTAAATAACAAAATTGTGAATTGTATGTGCAAAACCTCAACTGGAATGGCATTAAAAGCCAAGTGATGTCTCTGATGGTTCAGAATTTTTTAAATAGCAAACCTGTCTTCGTTTTAGACTATTCGACTGAAACAAGGTTTATACAATTTTTCAATTGGTCAAATATACTAAACTTGTTTTCATATTTGTAAGTGTAAGGAAAATATATGTGTGTAAACACAAAACCAAAGATATTGGGTTTGAATAGCAGTAGCCACATCCCCAGAGTCCTTGTGTCCACTTAATTTAAAAAGTGTATATCCTTGATCATTTGAAGACTCCGGACACATAATGTATATACAGTAAGTGTATATTTATTTGAGAATGCTTTGATGTGCGAAAAGTATCCAGCTGTTTTTTACTATTGTGGGGACTGTTCGCCTAAAAAGAACAGACAGTGGCTCAGACTGAATACCAAGGCCATTAACCATGAAGCCATGTACTCCATCTCTAGAGAGACACTTTCTCTTATCCCTGGCCTGGTTTGTGGTAATAGCCTGGTGAGATTGCTACAGTGGCCGTCATTCAAAGCTAGCTCGAAAATTGCTGCATAACGTGGTATGCCACAGGACATCATGTCACTCTGACGTTGTGAGGCAGAAGAAAGAGCAATGCTCGTATGTTCCTTAAGGGGGCGCTCGAGATCCACAGAGTATCTGCCTCCCCCCTCCATACCGTGGCATATTTATTAAAGAGGGCAAACAGATCTGCTGTTTTAAAGAAAAACATACTGAAGAACAAAACACATTTAAAAAAATAAAAAAATAAAACTTGAAGACTTAAAGTCTTTCCAGTGAGATGTTCATACTTTATAAATATAATACCTGAATGATAAATCAACACCATGAGTACTAAATCATATGGTGCCTGAACATATTCTAGAGCATCAAAATGCCGCCACATTTTCTTTACCTCGACTTGAATTTTGAGCAAAAAAAAAGTACTGGTTCTGTTTTGTCTCTGCCTTGTCTACATTGTAGATGTAAATAATCAATAAGAAAGCTCAGAGCACTTTAAAAAAAAACGGCCTGTAGACTAAGCTCTGGGCCACTCAAGCGCTAAACACACCCTGACTACCATCAGTGAAGCGTGTAGGTGATATCCACAATTTAAGCACAGAACATCCATAGATATCGATGATGAAAGCTTAGAGATAAAACATGGATGTGATCCTGCTTTATGCCGGTGGGTTTTGACCTGGATGTGATTACTCGTGGGGAAACTGCAGTGGCCCCAGGGCTAATTCCCCCTTCACAGCTGGCACGCTGTGCAATGCAGCAACTTTGAATGACTGCGACTATGGACTGCTCCTCTTCATCACAATCAGAAGCAAATAACACACACCTGAATAAAACAGCTGTCGCCAGATGGCAGAGGGGGGCATTTTGTGATATGAGAGTGCCGGATTCGTCCAACAACCCGAATTGACATGCAGTTGAACCAATTGGTGCTCAGAGTACAAAACACATATCCTACCCCAGGCACACTAAGGGTGTGTCCCTTACAGTGGAGAAGAATGTATCCACATTAGTGTGGACATGCCCTTAATCTGATCTGTGAAGATCGTTTCCGTATACTGCTCATGAAAAGCACCAAATCTTTCACCCAACGGAAGTTTTTTGCCAAGCTTTATTGCACATTTCTCAAAGCTAGTGCACTATACAGATAATGGAGAGAGAGAATTAAGCTAAAAGCTTAGACTATTCTTTGAACTGATTCAGATTTTACTCAATTAAACCCCTGTCATTTACGTTGTCTCACGTGATGTGAAGAATGAGTATGCTAGAACGTGAGACACAGAGTAAGATTTGTCATTACTCACCAACAGATTATTCAATTAATTGGCCCACTTGTTAATTTAGCTAAATAAATTAAAACTGGTTGAGACCAACGATCAGTTTAAAGGGAAGAGTTCAGCCTCTATTCCCAGCTCATCAGCTTCCACTGCTTTACAGGATAAAAAACAATGGATTTTATCAATGGATATTGTATTTAGAAGTAATTTTAAATCATATTTTAGGTGATTTCCAAGAGAACATGGACCCCCACCACCCCCACACTCCCCCCAGCCCAACACCCCTGTGTCACTAAATGCCACCAGATAGGCCCAAATTATGTATTTTGTGTCAGTCAAACCTTTTATTTGCATTTAGCTGAAAGTTGTCAATATCTCTATTCATACCACATTGGCCTGATGTTTACTATGAATGACTTCATATTGCGCATCTGCAGAAGAAACAGAAATGTGGATGTGTGCGTGGCTGCAGACGTACAGAATATTAATTGGGCTTCAGTGAATGTTTTTGCTCTCTTTAACATTCTTGCTCAGTGAACAAATCACTCGGCGGGTGAACCCATCCACCAAACACAACAGATTGGCCATGAGGGGCAACCATAAATAAACAGCAAGCCCTGTGACCTCTGCAGGGATACTCACCAGTTGACTGCACCGATTCATTTCAGCAGACATCTCAAATCGCTCAAGAGTATCACGCACACCCAGGCCTGATAATCACATGCTTTTTATGGTGGAACGTTTTTCTTTCATTATTGAATAGATACCACTCCCTGTCTCCATGAAATGCTTTAAAAAAAACAATTTACTAGATTCCGGTTCTGTCCACCAAAGCATACTCTCACCAGGTATCTCATAGATACTTTGCCGATTAGCATCAGTTCACATGTTATTGTCATTTCCCTTGGGAGCAAAGACATCTGGATTTTCATTAAACTTTTACAGAGACGCTCTTTTTGTGATGAAATATTCATCATCTCATCCAGCTGGATTGTACGTCCCTGTAAACATGATGGCCATCTCACGTTTGTGCTCAGAAAATCCAAACTATTGAAATGAGAAGTGGATGAGTTTCCTCAAAGCTTGCTAGAGCATGCTTTTTTTTAGTTCATTAGTTTTAAACCTTTGTTGGCATTTTGTTTTTCAACGAGTTAATTCACATTTAATAGTGTTCAGAAACAATTCCATACAATTCCGCCAGTGTTACTATTTAGTTCCAGCTAAAATAAATGAGTGTTTTCATATGTGCTGCAGGGAGTTATGAACACTACTAGCTGGCTGCTACTATGTTCACAAAAGGGAGACACCAGTAATCTTTTTGATAATGTGTGTTCGACATGTATGCTATTCCCACCACTCCACCATGTAAAACACACAGGAATGCATTCCACATTTAAATTAAGTCTTTTAGAAGAAGCTTTTGTTCAGAGTGACTTGAAAAGTGCATACAGACAAGGCAAAGAGCAGTAATGACACTGAGTGTCACAACATAAATGTAAATATGCAAACCCAAAACGTAACGTTACATGCCATAATAGGCTCAAGAGGGAGTTTGAGGATATACTGCTGTAAGTAATAATAATATAACGTATGCCATTATCAGATGCTTTTATCCAAAGAAACTTACAGTAGTGAATGCATACATTATTCAGTATTTGTGGTCCCAATGGGAATCGAACCCCCAACCTAAGTATTGTTAGTGCCAATCTCCACCTACTGAGCCACACAGAGCCATGTAGCCGAGTAGCATCATTTATTTTAGGGTATATTACTACATGTAGCAGAAGTGTGTACAGGGTTATTAAACGCAGAGTACATTTAAAGAGTTTAGGATATGGAGTCACTTGGGCCAAGATACAGTTTGAATAGGTGGATTTTCAGAGGAAGGAGGACAGTGACGGTGCTGTTCTGACTGTTCTGACCGGAGAGCTCATTCCAGCACTGACAGGCCAGAGTACAGACGAGTTAGGGGTGAGGGACCCATTCATGGAGGGATCGCAAGGCGTGGGGAAAACGGTCAGAGTTCATACGATCAATGAAACACTGGAAACACTATTAACAACAATATATGTTTATCCCTGACCAACCCATCCACACACATACACACACACAACCCCTCTACACACACAGACACACACACACACACACACACACACACACACAAGCTTACATGCACACACTGGGCTGTCCTAGAAAGAAAACAAAAGGAAAACAATTGTAACATATTCCCTCCCAAATTTTTAATCACCAGTAGTGTTTCTTGAGTCAGTGCTCTGTTGCACAGTTGCCACTCCACTGTAGACTCCCAATCGCAGGTGGCTAATCACATACAGGACAGTGACTATATGAACAAGCATGGTGGGTACCTTCTACTGGCTCAACTTGTTTATTTATTTATTTATTGTATGCTATTTTTGAAGAGTGAGAAATGAGAACACTCAGCCCCTCAATTCTGTGTTGATATGCCAGCGGACCCTCTCCACATACACGGAGCTCCAGGGAGCAATCACTCCCATGCTCATTCCAGTACTTTAAATTAATTAAAAGTGTAACAAAAGAAACCACAGGGCTTACTTGTGATTATCTGAGTCTGTTTAGGTTTTATGTCAAACAAAATGTACTAAAGACAGCAATCACAGCTATCAATTAAATCTTGGGGAATGTAATTATCTTTTAAAACGCATTTTAATTAGCATTCCACCAGGATGTTGCTTTGGCAGTTTCATGACTGAGAAACCATCACATCATGTTCGGAAAATGGACAAGAAGATGGGGGCAGGGATGACGACATTGAAAAAGCCATCTATTCGTTCAAGACATATTTTCCTTACACTTGATAAACATAAGAGTGTAATAAATCCAGCCCCCTCCCCCAGCGCCTTCGTGGCAGTGCTGTAGCTGCACACCAGGCCTGGACAGAAACTGGCTTTCACTTCAATTTAATTGCCTTGCAGGTGAGGAGAAAGCACAGACGTCCTATGAAGAACACAATCCATGCAAACAGCTGGTGTGAGCCACCTGTGGGGAAGAGCCTAGAGCAATGTGAATGTGGAAAAACAGAACACATTTAAAGAATATTGTGTTGAGACCACTAATCTGGAGAGAAAAAAAACCCTTCTCCTGGCTAAAGACCGTTTTGGAACTTATTCGGTAAGGACCACTGCCTGTGTTTTGCATTGGGGTTCACATGGGTCAACAGCTTAACTGTCTCACAATGGAGAAAGGATTTAATAACAGAGATTTGGTTCAGACTAAGTTAGGCTCTTTGTTACCAAGTTATTTTTCATTTTTTGTTCTCCCAGTGTTGTGCTTCACAATATGTATATTTGGTGTAACGTTGCATGATGGCCACACCCCCTAACTGGCATTCTCACCATCTCCTGTACGCAAAGTGTCCGCCGTTCAAATGGGAAGGTAAAAACCGAGTTCCTGACTCTCTGTGGTCATAAAATATCCCATGGTGCTTTTCGAAAAGAATAGGGTGTTAACCTGGTGTCCTGGACACATTTCCAACTAAGACTATATATACTGTATATATATATATATATATATATATATATATATATATATATATATACTGTATATATATAGTAGTTATGACCACTTCCAACATTTTCTGTTTGTGCCGTTCATTTGCTTGATTTAATAAACTTTTAAAATTAGTTTTGGGCGGCTTTATTAACATGCTTAGCTGTTAAAGCCATCAACTAACCGCAGGATACTTCACATTCAGTCAGGAAATCCCAGTGGCTGGCCTGCTAACGTGACATACCATAGCTGGTTAATAATGTCACATGATTATCATCGGTCTTTACTCACTGTGGAGCGAATAAGATGTATTGACAAGCTAAACTTGTCGGGCTCACGATACTCACGTTTTTCATGCCCAATTCCTGCTGTATTAATGATCCAACAAAATGGCCTGAAATTACGTATCCAGACATCTACACCTACCGTAGAGATTCTCCAGATCAGCAGCATTATTGTGACTTGTTTTTATTCCACCTGCACCATGTGCGATCAATAAATTAACCTTGATCACTGAAACTGTGAGAAATGTATTATGTAGGGTCAACATTATATAGCTCTGTTATACCAGGCAAATGGTGGATGGAGCTAGCTATGGCTGGATAGAACACCTCCATAACACCAGGTCAGCAGTAATTAAAATATTCTTTGCCAGCAGTATAATTGTGACTTGTTTTTCACGTACATCCACAATACGCTATCAAAGAACCGAGTCTTGCTCACTTGGAGAAATAAATTGTATAGGCAGAGGTGCCCAAATCTCCTCCTGGAGCGCTATCTTCCTGCAACAGCTTCTTGTTTGATTCATGCAGATGCATGATGGTGATGACAACTAAATATGTTTATAATGACACCCCAAACACATCAAACAGTGTATTGAGACACAAAAATAGTAACAGCAGCAAATGTGGGAGTGGTCAAAACTGCGTTACTTTATGTTTAGGGGGAATCGGCAAGACCTCCATGTTTTCCCCCACTTGCAGGGCGTGGCCATACATTTTGCTTAACCATGCCCCTTGCTCGTCTGTGTCTATCTTGTGTCTATTACTCTCACCGTCCTACCACCTGCCCTCTCGATCCTATTCCTTCTCCCCTCTTCCAGTCCTTTGCTATGGACATCCTCCCCCTTGTCTCCAATGTTATCAACTTTTTTATCACTGTTATGCTGATGACACTCAACTCTTCCTCTCCTTCTCTCCTTCTGAGACCCAGGTCCCGGCGCGGATCTCTGCATGCCGGGCAGACATCTCTGCCTCGATGTCCACTCATCACCTGAAGCTGAACCTGGGGAAGACAGAGCTGCTCTTCCTCCCAGCGAAGGGCTCCCCAATGACTGATGCTTCAATCACCGGGGAAGGCTCCATAATGTCTCCGTCCCAGTCTGCAAGGAGTCTTGGAGTGACCCAGGACGACCAGCTGTGCTTCTCGGGCCACATCGCAGCAATAACCTGGACCTGCCGATTCTCCCTCCATAACATCTGGAGGATCCGACCGTTCCTCACCCAAGAGGCCACACAACTCCTGGTCCAGGCCCTGGTGATCTCACATCTGGACTACTGCAATTCCTTCCTGGCCATCAAGCCACTGCAACTGGTCCAGAAAGCTGCCGCACGTCTGGTGTTCAATCAACCCAAGTTCACGCATGTCACCCCTCTAATCTCCTCTCTGCCCTGGCTCCCCATCACAGCACACATTAAATTAAAATCCCTGGTGCTAGCTTATCAAGCGGCTAGAGGAACTGCTCCCCCTTATCTCCAGACACTCATCACAGCCTACACCCCAGCCAGACCCCTCCGCTCCACCTCCTCTGGCAAACTGACTGTCCCACCCCTCCGGGCGCACGGCAGCCACTCCTCGCAGTTTCGCCTCCTCTCTGTCCTGACCCCTCGGTGGTGGAATGATCTTCCGCACTTGGTCAGGACCGCGGACCCACCTTTTCAGACTCCACTACCACTGAATTCTGTACATCTAGCCAATTGTCATCACCACTGCCTACATATTTATTACTGCTGTTTGTAGATGTATACTTGTTTAAAACTTCCTTCCCGGTGTGACAGGTATGGTATGCAGCTGCCAACAACGATGTCTATCTCTGTATTACTGTACTGATCTCTTGTGTGAACAATGATTGATCATACCATGTATTAATGCACATCTTGTAAGTCGCTCTGGAAAAGAGCGTCTGCTAAATTCTTAAAATGTTAAATGTATCCGAATCCAAGACCGTCATTATATATTTTAAAAAAAATGTCACTGCCATTGTTTCTTAATTAATTTTGTTCATTATGTTGCTGGATACTGTACATCTAGTGCCACATCTACATATTTTATATATACGCGTGTGTGTGTGTGTGTGTGTGTGTGTAGGAATGACTTTTATACACACATATACGGCACGTATGACTGGACAGTTATTTGCTTTGTGGTTGTGTTTTTCTTTCAGAACACCTTTTAAATATTAGTTTCTGCTTCTAGTGTAGGAGCGTGGTATTTACATGATGTTTTTAAAGCATATACCAAAGCAAAGGTCAATTCAGATCGAACGCAAGCAAAGCCATAATCTTCTGGAGATTTTGCTTCTTAATAATGTGTTTTTACTTCTTTTTTTTAAGAACCTAGCTTGGCAGGGAGTGAAAATAAAGTGAAAGCTGAAAGTCTCTGGTATTTAAGGTTCATGAGCCATTGCTTTCTTGGGCTCAATTTTCTCTCAGATTCCAGATTTTTTCCCCTTGTCTTCAGTCCAGTGAGACTTCGCTTTTTGGCTGGCAGCTCGATTAGACCTGAAACGAGAAAAAGTCAAATTGTTTTATTGTTGTCATAATTCATCCAGAACTGTGTAGCCTGCCTGGTATTCTCTGTCTCCACCAATTTCGTGGTCACACATCGCACTGGTTTTCCATTTTTAGTCTTGCCTGCTTCAGAGCTTCGGTGCTGATATACTGGGAACTCAACTACACGGCTCCCACTAACTTAAAAAAAAAACAACTCTCCTTAACTTTGACAAGCAATTTAATTGAATTGTTCATATTTTTTATATGTTAAGTTAATTTTGCCAATTTTCTTACTCGCAAACTGTTTCTGAAGAAAAAAAAACTATATAATATTTAAGAACAAATCATAATGGAATCCACGCCTCAGTCACTCATTTCATTTTACAGTCCAGTCTTCCCTCTGCACTTCTCTTCCACTGGTCATCAGGTCGGCCTCTCCCCGCAATGAAATCCTGCTCATTCTTATCCTTTGCCCTCTAGTGGTTGAATGCACTACCTAACCAAAACAAGACAGCAGTCCAACTCACCTATGCCATCCATTTTAGGACATCGGTCATCCCTCGCTTGATACCAACAGGTATCACACGTCCCTCACATATTCCGTCATCCTTCACTCAGTTCCTGAGTTAGGTGTTGTGCATCCCTCGCTTTCGCTGTCCGATATCAGATGAATAAATCTGTCATCTCCTCTGACACCAGACCTCGCTAAAAATACACGCAATTCCTCGTACCTGATGGCAGGAAAAGGACATCATCCCTCAGGCAGCAGACCTTGCCTGTGAACAGTAGCTCTTCTTACCTGGCAGTGGGAAAAGGGCATGATTAAATGTTGAATAACTCAGTGGTATTACAATAACTGGAATTGTGTTGTAATTCTGCATTTGGCGTATTTATTCCTCTCGAGTTGTCCCTCCTCGAGTTTCAATGAATTTTCTGTCAGTCTGTCTATAATCTTAAACTATATGATGCTTGGGATAATCTTTTCCTTTAAAACTCTTTTGGGATTTCATGTGCTCAGGGGTTTCTTCCTCCTTGTTCAGTTTATTTTTCTTTGAAGCGTCTCTGTGTGTGGCATTACGTGGACGATGAGAACTGAAATGATGAAAACTCACAGAGCGAGTGAGGGAGACACATATTTTTCATTCTGTAGGGCTGCAACATCTGGACAGCCAAAGCCATTTCTCCCAGATGTCTGGAACGCCACTTGAAGCCAGCCACTGAACTTGCTGATATGAGAAAATTGTCAGGTTAATCTCTCATGTTGATGGTCTCATTATCTTTTACAACATAAATCAAAACACCTAGTTTACACAGATAATTAGCAAACATGGAATTTTATAACATTGCATTAAATTCCCTTCTGGCTCATTTCAGAGACTAAATATGTTGTGAAGAAGGATATTTTTGTTGAGTCCGTTTTTTTTAATTATTGGTTGTTTGAAAGAAAGTAGCACTTTGTTTTAAATGTTTGCAACATATTGGAAATTTCATTTGAAATCAATCATTGCTTATTACAATGTGCTTGCAATTGTTGTGAAAAACCAGAATGTGCAACTATGATTAGTTTGAAAAATTCAGCATTTTACTTTTTTAAATCAAAATAGCTAGCATTTTAAATATTCACAAATCATGCATATACATTTCTACGTAGCTGAAATCTCCCCAATGTATACAGAACACTATCAATGAAAAGGGAAGAAATGAGTAAAGCCCTTTGCCCATTCCTTTGATTTGACATGTGTGATTAATGCAGGTCCTATACACGCTTCTCAATCAGGTCAGAACGGCAACATCTGCGACAAAGCTTTTCTCGTGTGTTTGAAATTTGTCATAAACTCATCGCGGCGCAGTAACGTTCAGAGGTAAGAAAAATCAATAACCAGCAGAAATTTTTGCGGTGCATACAGGCTTTTACGCCATCGATCTTTCTCTCCTGAAGTATCCATCTTCGTGACCGTAGTCGATAAAAATGTGGTGGAGCCCCAAACTCACGAGAGGAAGCCGGAGGGCGATGCCTTTCGCCTGTACACCTGCTTCAGGTATACAGTATACGCTCTGACCTGCTACCTGGAATCCTACACTTCCCCTGCAGGACCTGCTCAATCCATTAGGCCCAAAAACCTACTCTCTCCTGTACCCAAGGCCTTTGACCGCTGGCAAAATGTCTTCCACGGCTGATGGCGGGCGGATTTCAGCTCAGATGTGGCAGGAATCTTGCGAGTAAGCCCCTGAGACAGATTTCAGTCTCAATCTTTTATTTTCTCTCTCTTTCTTTCTTGTGAGTATTGCAAACAGGGATTAGATTGATTAACTGAGGCAGACTCATAGACCTCTCTGTTGGTAAAAAGCATGCATTATTGAAAATCCATGAACACAATACAAGGGTTTATTCATTTCCCTTTTGAAATACCTTTATTTTTTTACCTTATATTTTCAAAACTTTGATGGAAAAACCGTGTGATTGGCTGAGGCTGGTCGCATGGCACTTGAGCGCACTTCTCATTGGTTAACACGTGCCACATGCTTTGCTCTTTGTATCCGCATGCCGTCTCCCATGGTAACCAAGGTGCCATAAAACTCCAGAAGCCTCTGATCGTTAGTCGGCTGGACAAACGGCTCATCAAAATTCCTAAAGGGTCAACTGTGGATTGGCGGCCCTCATTAAAATGTGTTTCCTGCAGCCCTGCGAGGTCCTCGCGACGCCAGCGGCCTCTTCATCGCTGAGAGGTGCTGCCACTCGCACGGTTTCCCAGGTCACGGCTGCTTGACACCCGTCCTTCCCATCAATCCTCTCCTCACCGCGATAATGAAGCCCCTCTCTCTTGCACAATTCAGTGGTTCAGATAATTACAGTCTATCAATGCTCACAGCTCCCGTACACGGAGAGTTATTGTATTTTCCCTCTTGTCCTGGTTAGTACTAAACTAGCATAAACACACTGTACACACATGCCAACTAGCGCTCATTCTTGCTAGCCTTGATATGATGCCATAAAATGCAAGATGTCATCCTGCTTGATATTGAATCTGACAGCAGAATAATAGAGCTGTCTCTTTCAGCTGAACATAAAATAGCGATGTCATCGTATACCGGTCTTTGTTATTCTTTTGACAAATATCTATAATTACAACGTGATTGTTCCCATTTCAGAATTGTTGTGGATTTTTTTTCTATTACAAAGCTTGACTTCAAACATCCTTGGCCTTTATAATTCTATTCATTTGGGCTTTATAACATTATCAAGTCTGTATTGTAGAGCTTAATTTAATGGGCTTAATCAATCCTTATGCATTTGCTGAGAGAGGTGTTCCTCAGTTGTTTACTGTAGCTGTGATTGAGAACCAACAGACCTGCTAGGACTCAAAGATGAGATGGCAGTCACAGGTTCGAACAACAGGTGGTTATGATCTAACGTGTGCACAATGGGAGGCAGTGTGAATGAGTGGAGTGAGGATCTGGAGAGCCTGGTAAAACTCCAACCTTATGGATGGATAAATCTGGTTCATCCTGAATTATCAGGTGCTTACCAGGTGGTTTAGTGGTTCTGTGTGGCTCAGTGGGTAGAGCTTGGTGCTGACAATGCTTAGGTTGTGGGTTTGATTTCCATTGGTACCACATACAGTATACTGAAAAATGTATGCATTCACTAAGTAAGTCATTCACTGTAAGTCGCTTTGGATAAAAGCATCTAATAAATGGCATATATTATTATTATATTATCTGTGGTGCTTGCTGGCATTTTCTACATTGTTCCCTGTGGATCGGCCATATGATCTTTATAGCACCTCCCCTGGCTCATTTCCTGGCAGGCCTGCAGGGGGGCCGTTGTACTTAGCAGGCCTCCCGCTGGGCTCAAGATTGTCTGTAGACATGTGAGTTACAATATTAAAGTCGACTCATTCCAAGGCAGTCAGATAAGACAGAAGGAGTAAATGTTCAATCTCCACCATCTGTCCGTATGCTGATACTGCCCTGGTTGACTGAGAAGAGCGTTCCTCAGGTGCGTCTTGATGTTATGGTTAATTTTCTCCACTATACCTGATCTCTGGGTGTGATAGGGGACATGAAACCTCTACTTCACACCGAGGAACACATACAATGGGAGAAATAAGTATTGAACACATCAACATTTTTCCCAGTAAATGTATTTCCAATGAGGCCATTCAAGTGAAATTTGCACCAGACTTTGGTATTAACCCAAGAAATCCAGACAAAAAATCTAAACATTAAAGTCATGTGTAATAAAGTGGAATGACCTAGGAAAAAAGTATTGAACACACTAACTGAAATGAATTCAATACTTAGTGGAGAAGCCTTTGTTTGTAATGATAGCTTCAAGGCGCTTTCTGTATGAAGTAACTAATCGCCCGCAGTATTCAGGTGTGATTTTAGCCCATTCCTCTACACAGATTGTCTTTAAATCTTGAAGATTGCGGGGGGCCCCCTTGTGAATCTGGATCTTCAGATGCTTCCACAAATGTTCAATTGGGTTTAAGTCAGGTGATTGACTGGGCCATTCCAACAAGTTGATTTTCTTTCTCTGAAACCAATTGCGAGTTTCCTTTGCTGTATGCTTTGGATCGTTGTCCTGCTGGAAGGTCCACCCACGTCTCATCCTCAGCATCCTGGTGGATGGCAGCAGGTTCATCTCAAGAATCTCTCTGTACATGGCTCCATTCATTGTTCCTTCAATGATATGAAGTCTGCCAGTACCACGAGAGGAGAAACAGCCCCACATCATGATACTTCCACCTCCAAACTTCACTGTTGGTATAGTGTTATTCGGGAGATGTGCAGTGCCATTTCTCCTCCAAACATGGTGTGTTGTGTGACAGCCAAAAAGTTCAATTTTGGTCTCATCTGACCAGAGTACATGCTCCCAGTAGTTCACTGACTTGTTCAAATGTTGTTTGGCAAACTTTAAATGAGCTTCAACATGTCTTTTTTTCAGTAGTGGAGTCTTGCAGGCTGAGCGTGCACAGAGGCCATGGCCGTGGAGTGCATTGCCTACTGTCCTTTCTGTCACAGTTGTACCTGCTGCCTCCAAGTCTTTCTGGAGCTCTTTCCTAGTGGTCCTTAGCTCTTTGGATACTCTTCTAAGTATCCTTCTGACTCCCTGATCAGAAATCTTGCGAGGAGCTCCTGTGCGTGGCCGGTTGATGATGGAGTGATGTTGCTTCCACTTACGGATAATGCCCCCAATGGTGCTTACTGAAAGATTCAGAAGTCTGTAGCCAATTCCATTTTCATGTTTTGCAACAATCTGGTTGCGAAGGTCTTGAGAGAGCTCTTTGCTTTTACCCATCATTAGATGTTTCTTGTGTGGAACCTTGGTAACAAAAAAAAACACTTTTATAGCCCATCAATATATTCTAACCCAGCTGACATTAATTAGCACAGATTGGAGGTAGAGTTGCCTCCTAATTAGTTATGGTTTTCAGCTGGTTTCTTGCCTTTCCTTGCTGTGGTGTACTGCTTTTTCTTAGTGTGTTCAACACTTTTTTCCTGTTTCATTCCACTTTATTACACGTAACTTTATTTACATATGGACTTTAATGTTTAGATTTTTGTCTGGATTTTTTGAGTTAATACCAAAGTCTGGTGCAAATTTCACTTGAATAGGCTCATTGGAAGTACATTTACTGGACAAAATGTTGATGTGTTCAATACTTATTTCCCCCATTGTACACATTTTTTATTTCTCATCCAGTGACAGTGTGTGCGTGTGTGTTCCCTTTTCAGAGTCAATGCGTTCAGGTACTCTCCACCTGGCGGCGATTTTCTGTGCCATGTGTGGCTGTAGTTGCAGTACAGTCTTTGGAGAGAAACACTCCCACCTAAAGGGTGGAATGGTCCACCGTTACAAGGCAGTATGAATATTCTCCCTCTCTCCAAAGGCCCTGTACAGGCCACCTTTAAGTAGCTTCCCTTTACCGCATTGTGCACATAGCAGACGTCTCTGGCATATATATCACATATATAAATATATATATATATATATATGTATATATATGCCATTTATCAGATGCTTATATATGTGGTCCCAATGGGGATCAAACCCACAACCTAATGGTTGTTAACACTGTGCTCTACCTACTGAGCCACACAGAACCCATATTTTTTTTCTCTCTTTTTTTTTCTCTCAGTTTTATTTTTCCGATTTTACCCTGTTTTTCTCCCAATTTGGTAGGCAATTACTCCCGCTGTGCTTAGTTCAATCCACTCCCTTGTAGTTCGCTGCCGTAGCCCTGTGACCGGCAGTGACAATGGCGAAGCGCTGCCTCCTCCGAGACAGCACTCGTCGTGCTGTCGACTGTAATTCCAGCACCCCAGAACCACTCCTGTGCGCAGCGAACTGTGTCGGCTTCCCTCCCCCCTCCCTGGCCAGAAGAACCCAGAATTTTGATAGTATTTTGCAATGGTCCCAGCTTATTCCACCACAGTCTCTTCTGAATGAGATGTAATGTCTTCCCTCATCCCACATGAGCTGAGCAACGGCAGGCCTCCGAGAGACAGCCTCGAATTCCTCGCGAAATGACTGACTGCTCGTCAGGCCCTGTCCAACGTAACCCCCCCTTCTCACTCAGAGTTCCTGCCCCTACTTCTCTTCCCTACCCCTGCAGCTGCCAAAGGTTACTGAGATTAGGATCCGTCACGGTTCTGATTTCTACAGAAAGTACTGAGAGGCCTTCCAGGAAGCGTAGCGGTAAGAGCTTCCAACCGGGATGCATGCTGCCCACCGGAGTTTGACTCCGCCAGCCATGCCAGTTCGGCTCTGGCTGGGAGTGTCATTAGGGGGAGGCAATTGGCTGTCCGCCCCAGAGTTGGGGGAAGGAAGCTGATATGAACTACGTATAAGAGTGGCCCTATGTGTACTGGAGTTACGGTTGACGGCTTGGCGAGTTCTGGCTCGGAGGAGGCGGTACATCGCCTTTGTCACTGCCAGTCTCAGGACTACGGCAAAACAAAATGAAAAGAAAGAAAAAAGAAAGTAAAGAAAAGAAAGTGTCAGCTTCTTTGTTACTCTTCCAGATAATATGTCTGCAGCTTTAAGGGTGTGCTTTTACTTTGATGACAGATAATTGGACAGATCTACAAAAATGTCGGTCTCGAACAATGGCTGGGCTGTTTCCATCCTCACCGTCCAACTCGCAGTGACGAGGCTGAATCCCCTTCAGCACTGAGCAGTTCTGCTGGGTCGATTAAAGTTTACGCATGACCCTCACACCCTGCGCTAATGGGTTGTCTTTCCAACGGGTTGTCACCCTGTGTTCAACCAGGCAAGAGTGCTTAGTGTGGTAAACTATTTCTCCTCCAGATACAGGTGCCTGGCAGTCTCGCCTGCAAACATGGCGGCAGCCCTGCAGCTACCGGATCTTGAAGAATTGATAGGTAGGCCTACGGCCTCATCCTGAGTGATTACGCCTATGTAGTGACCTCTCTGAATGTTGCTTATTTGACAGACTTTTATTTTTCCCCCTGGAATGCTTGAAGCTAGCATGCTGCCCAGAGCGGCCTTCCTTCACCCCCTTCACCAAAGCCATTATGGGGTCAGATAAGCATGAGTACTTCAATAAGCCAATTTTATTATTAGAAATATATATATATACATTACTGTGCAAAAGTCTTAGGCCACCCAAGAAAATGTTTGAAGCTATGTTTAAAGCTATTTATCTGGGCAGTGTTTATATGATTGGAAAAACACTATATAACATTAGAATAAATACAAATAAACATTTAATACAATAAAAAATATGATTTTATTGCATTTTCCAAAAAGTTATTGAAATCTTGTGATATCCTCCTTGAGGAACACACAGTATTAAATTGGCCACCTCAGAGCCCCGACCTCAACATAATTGAAGCTGTATGGGATTACTTGGACAGGGAAAAGAACAAAAAGCAGCCAAAAGTAAAAAGAAGAGTTATGGCAAATCCTGTAAGAAGCTTGGAAGAATTTACCACAGGACTATTTAACAAAAATGACACAACAGTCTACCAAAGCGAATTGCTTCAGTTATGCATTTTTTGACTTTTTTGTGTTGGGTCGCCCCAGTTTTTGATTTGGGGCTCAGTAATGGGGCTGATTACTGACAGGTGTTTCTTGTGACCGAAAGGCCAGATTATAATTTGTCAAAAAATACGAGCCAGGAGAGTTCTGGAACAAACTTTTACGGACAGATGAGACCAAAATAAACTTTAACCAAAACAATGGAAAGCCAAAAGTGTGGAGAAAGGAAGGAACCCTCTGTGATCCAAAGCATACCACCTCATCAGTGAAACATGAAGGAGGTAGTGTCATGGTTTGAAACTGGCAGCAGGATGAATTGTGAATTTGGACGTGTACAGAAACATTTTGTCTGGTTATGTGCTCTATGGCCTCTGGAACCGAATCAAAGCTCAACAGGAAAAAGTGTAAAGTTTTCGTCTTTATTGATGATGAAACTGATGATGCCAGCAGCAGGATGAATTCAGAAATTGATGAATTTGGACGTGTACAGAAACATTTTGTCTGGTTATGTGTACAAAGAAATTCCTTAACTCTTTGGCTGTTTGCAAGGTCTTGGTTATGTAAGGGTGTGAAAATAGTTTAGCACATCATCAAGCAGCAAGACAATTTCAGGCTGTGGGAGGGCTAAATGCTAAAACCTGAATATTCACTGGCCACGAATCAAAGCATTCATCAACAGGAAAAAGTGTAAAGTTTTAGACTGGCCAAGTCAGTCACCTGATTTACATTCAATCAAGCATTCATTTCAGTGGCTGAAGAGGACACTGAAGACAGATGGAACCCAAAATAAAATCAGCTGCCGTGAAGGCTTGGAAAAGCATTTTCCCGAAATAAAATAAAAAGATACTGTCCTCTTCAAAAGTTTGGTGATGTCAGTTACTAAAAGGTAAAAAACAGGTCAAGGTTTAGACTTGATTCAGTTATTGCATTTAAGGGCTATGCAACCAAACATTAGGCTTTAATGTACTCTTAAATTAATCTGTCCACTCACTTTTGAAAATGTAAAAATGCGGGGACCTAACCCAAAAATGCCCTTTTTTTCTTTTCTTTTTTTACCATTTTAAATACAGATTCATATAAATACCACAAAATAAAAGCTAACCGCTGGTACTTTTGTCTCTTTCATTTTTTTATCTCAAATCCATATGCCTTGAATATACAGCAGAACATAACACATTTCACTCTACCGGCCACTTACTTTTGGAAGGAACTACATGTAATATTTTACTGGCTGATGTATAATTTGTGATAATAAAAACTAAGTACAGTAATTACCTTATGAAAAAATTTAGTCAAAATTTAGTCATGTACGAAGACGGTGGTGCTTTAGGGCGTGTCTAGCGCATTTTCGGTAATTTCGTGATTTAGGACGATAGCGCAGTTGTAAAAGAGGCTGGATTAACTTTTTTAAAAATACAGGTGGGTGTGGTGGGGGTTTGGTTTCATAATGGCCAATCAGAACACCTATTTTCTATCCCTTTAAATGCCAGTGCGCTAACACTATAGCAAATTGGCAATTTCCTGACGTGGATGACAGTTTTGCGCGGCTGCACCAGGAGCGCTTCTCAAAAGAGGAGAGCGAGGAGGTGCAGAAAAGTTGGCGCGCGAATCAGAGGGGGAAAACAAGGCGCACATGATTTTTTTTATTTTCATGATTGATTTGAGTTTATATTTTGAGACCTACATTGTTAAAAGAAAGTGTTTTATTTTACCATCTATTTTTTCCTTATTTGTAGGCTTTCCAACTTAAAAAAACAACGTTTATTTTCTTCTAACTTAATGTAATTGTTAAATGAAATAAAACTCTTTCACATAAGAAAAACAATGTGCATACAAACATATATTTATTTAACAGGTGTATCTTACTGAACGGTAGCGATGGATGGCCTGCTGGCTTCAGTCTTTCATGTCCGTGCATTGAATAACCACAAACTGTGGTGAAATAATTTTTAGCTTAATTGATTACGCTTGCAAGTTACCCATGGATTGGACGATTTGCCTCAACGTGGGGGGAAATGAACAATATTCACAAAACATTCTCATGTGATTTCAGATAACCTTATGTTCATATGTGCGCATCAACAAAGTCACCAGTTGGACGTCTAGTTGGACGTTAACGCAAACTCATTATTTGACACCAAACTTGCATAGCGCCGACTGTTTTCACTGTCACACCCCCTATTGCGCTGCCCAACGCATAGTCACGCAAACGCCTTAATTGCGCACCACGAAATTACCAAACTCGCCGGAGATGGGAAATATTCCATTTGCCACAGACGAAACTGGCAATTCGCCAGCGCTAGGGCATAACGCCATTTAGCGCCAGCACGAAAATAGCGCCCATGAAGTCACTTGTGTTCAGTATCCAGAGTGCTGCACCTTAAACAAGGGCATTTCACTGTCAAGGCTACTAGAATATTTTTTATATTAAATAATCACTCGCCCGACATCAGAATACAGATAAATTACTCAACTTTACTTTGAACTACACGGCTCACCTCCCGGACTCCCAGTGTCCACCTTTAATAAGGCGCCGTTCCGGCACGCCGCCCGGACTCCCAGTGTCCAGCCGTAAATAATGCGTTGTTTCTTTTGTTGTCGTTTTAGAGCAGAAGAGCAGTTCTGTGCCGTGAGGCAGCAGCTTGTAACTGCATCAACGTCGGATTTCTTTATTTCGCTGCCTGGAACAGACGTCTGTGCCCCACTTTGACCCATTCTGACATGATGGTCACAACACACAACCTCCTGGCCCAGACCCACTGTATTCTTCTCAGCTTCTCAGATGGGAAAATAAATTGGACGCTTAAAATAAAATATGAGATACAGAAGGGGGGGGACTTCGCCATTGATTTTAAAATTACATGCTTTCAGAGATGTCTGATGTTTGACACAGATTGATTTGGTTTGAGTAAATGTGCTTATCACAGATATTGACAAGAGTGTAATCCTGAAGATTGCCATGACGCAGGTACATATTGGTGTAAATTAAGCCTGCTCTTCCTGACAGTGGTGACCCTGAAGCTTACATGCAGTTTAAAAACACAGAGTTAAGAAAGCAATATGAGATGGCTTGTATGAGATGCTCAATAAACGCCTGCTGTTAGACACCCACGAGAACTTCAGCAGTAGAAGTGTCGCCTTTCGCTGTAGCATGTGGTTTTACGATAGAATATCAAATGATATGCACGTTTATAACAATACGAATACGAAATTTCAATTATGTGTTGGTGGTGTTTACAGTGGAGTTTTACAAACAAATATTAATTAATTAATTAATTAATTAATTAATTCAAGAAGCAGGATCTGGAAGTATAAAAATTAGGTTTTATCAAAATAAAGTCTTCCTTTATTTATTTGAAGGTCTTACTTTATTAATTGAGCTTACTTTAATGAATAGGCCTATTTTGTGTGCCATTACACTGCTTATTTAATTATGCTGTCATGCTCCATGTTGCGTGGAGCATGCAAGGGCGGGGAGTGCTGGCGGGAAGTATGACACTGAATCTATCAGCTGATAATGAAACAGTGGTAGGTAGTGTGGCTTAAAGCTGTGGTAACACTGCTTGGTAAGGATAAAGGATAAATAAAGGCAAAATGGCAGCCGTGAGGCTTGCCCCGGTACCTGCTCTGTTGCTATGTCTTGCACTTGTGTTTATGGTATATGTCAGGAAAGCATCATGCCTACAGAAATACAGCCGTGAGGAGTTGCTGCATTTGGCGATCTGGGATTGTCTGCCAACATTCCAGTGGATATACTGCATGTAAATAACACTGGATTGCCACCCTGGGGAAATACACCCAGCACAAGGAGACGGAGAATTGGGGTGCTCTCCAGGTTCAGGAGACGGCCCTATCGGCCCCCACTACCGGCACTGATTTTATCCAATGTGCGATCCCTCAAAAATAAAATGGACAAACTTTTGCTTTTAATACAAACCGACAGAGACTACGTAGATTGCTCAGCCTTCTGTTTTACAGAGACGTGGCTGGATCAATCGGTTCCTGATCAGGCGGTAACCATCCCTGGCTTCGCTATCTTCAGAGCCGACAGATCAGTCAAACTATCCCACAAATCAAAAGGTAGGGGTATTTGTCTCATGGTCAATCAGCACTGATGTAACAACTCAACAGTCCTTCATCGCTACTGCTCTCCTGATCTTGAATTTATTAGTTTGAAATGCAGACCATATTATCTCCCGAGAGAACTCGCTTCAATTGTATTAGTTGGCGCTAATACAGCCATTAGCGAACTCTCGCAACATATCTCCTCTGTTGAAAACTCCAACCCTGACACGTCTGTCATCGTGTTAGGTGATTTTAACCATACGAACCTGTCCCTTGAACTTCCTGTTGTGACTTCTGTCGTTAGATAATAAAACCAGGTACACGCAATCTCTGGGAGCTCAGATCAACACTTTATTCCTCAGGCTATGCCTGGTACAGACTTCCGTCTAGGTTCTTGGTTTCCGGTCCAGTGCATTTCAAAGTAAAGGTCTTGCTTACAACAGTACTAAACATTATACTTCCCAACTACAAGCAACAAGTCACTTGCCATAGCAGAGAAAACAAAACATTGGATCACTGCTACATCTCAATTCCGGATGCTTACCGTGCATTCCCGTGGGCTCCACTGGGGAAATCCGATCACGCTGTGTTACTCCTCATACCAAAATACAGACAAAAGCTTAAATCCGTTAAGAAAACATCCAAATCTGTCAGGTCCTGGTCCATGGATGCCATTGAAACGCTACGAGGGTGCTTCAAATGCACTAATTGGAATATATTTAGTGCAGCTTGTGACTCCCTCAATGAACTCACTGACACAGTGACATCATATATCAAGTTCTGCGAGGAAATGTGCATCCCTACCAAAACAGTGACATTCTATGGCAATAAAAAACCCTGGTTCTCCAAAGAACTACACCTCCTACACAAAGAAAAGAACTGTGCGTACAAAAATGGAGACAGGGATCAATACATAGCAGCCAAATATAAGTTGCATGCTGCAATAAGGAAAGCTAAGTCCAGCTATGCAATGAAATTGGAACAACAATTCTCATCCAGTAACACCAGATCAATATGGAAAAGTCTTAAGGACTTGACAGATTACAAAAAACGCCCCTGCTCCCCTCCAGATAATGACCCTAACCTCCCAGATAAATTAAATGAATTTCATGCAAGGTTTTAAAAACCTATTCCACCAGCCACCACTCCTACTCCCCCTCCAATGCCACCCTTCTGCATCCAGAAGAAAGAGGTGAGAGCTACGTTCAAGAACGAACATCAGGAAAGCAGCAGGGCCAGACAGGATCAGTCCTGCTCTGCTGAGCCACTGTGCAGCTCAATTGGCCCTGGTGTTTTCGAATATATGTAACACCTCTCTAAGCCAATGTACAGTCCCACAGTGCTTTAAACTATCTACCATCATTCCTGTGCCAAAGTCCCTAAAGATCACCTGCCTCAATGACTTCAGACCAGTTGCCCTAACATCTGTGGCCATGAAAGCATTTGAGCACATCATTCTGTCATACTTGAAATCCTGCACCTCCCCACTGATAGACTCATCAATTTGCCTACCAAGCCAACCGGTCTGTTGAGGATGCAGTCAGCATAGCACTCCACCATGCCCTGCAACACCTGGAATCACCAAACACCTACACATGCATCCTGTTCATAGACTTCAGTTCCACCTTTAACTCCATCAATCCACTCAAGCTCTTTACCATACTCTTGGATATGAGCATTGACCCTGCTGATGATGAAACCCAGTACCGCATTGAGGTGGTTCAAGCTGTCACTTGGTGCGCAAACAATGACCTCCTGCTTAATGCAGCCAAAACCCAGGAACTCATTATTGACTTCCGACCCATGCCGGCTCCAAAAACACCCATACAAATAAATGGAGACCCCATCACCACCACTGGCTCTTTTAAATTCCTCGGAACATAATGTACATTAGCAATAACCTGAAGTGGAAAACTAACACTGAGCACATCATTGCAAAAGCTCAACAACAACTTTACTTCCTTAGACAGCTTAAGAAATATCGGATCAAGCATCAACTTCTCGTTCTGTTCTGCTCAGTCATCATCGAGTCCATCATCACATGGACTTGATTACAGTATTATATTACAGTAGGGTACGGCAGCACAGACAATCAAACACAGAAAAAACTACAGCGGATTGTCAACAAGGCATCCAAAATCATAGGCAACCCACTCCCCTCAGTTGAATCTCTACATACTCACCGAACTGAAAAGCGAGCAAAGAAGATCATCTCCGACCCCTCACATCCTGCTTATTACCTCTTCCAGCTCCTTCCCTCAGGCAGGCGCTATAGGTCATTGTCCACTAGGACTAAACGCTTCACAAACAGTTTTTTTTCCCTTAGCCTCCAGGACTCTGAACTCCTTCCTCACATACTACTGACATGCATTACCATGCACCTATTGTTTATGGTTGTGTGTATTATGTTTTTGTGATGATATGTTGACTGTATCCCTGTATTGTGTTGTGATAATATGTGGATTGTCTGTTGTTGTCCATTTATGTATTTGTGCTGCAGAGTATAACATACTGTACCGAAAACCACTTCCACCGGCCTTGGTCGTGTGGCTAATAAACAATCGATTTATCGATAAATTGTACTAAGGTGTACTAGAAAACTGTGAATAAGGTAGAACAACATACTAAACATGTTAAATCGCTGTTTGTCTCTATGCAACCATCATTCAAGTCAAACTTTAAATGAATCTTTGGACAACTTGTAAGTGTTGGCAAAGGCAACACAATAACTTTTCTATTTGTATTTAGCCATGCCAAACCATGTGAAATATGTGTTTAGCAGTCTCTATTGTTTACCATGTTGTTGGTAGGCTACACGTGGTACTTTGTTTACTTGGCGCACAAACCGTCTGTTCAGATCAGCACATGCCGTTTTGTGTGCCGGATTTCAATTTAAAAGTGGGCACCATGACCAAGCGGCACAAACCGGCATTGTGGCGGCCGGGTTTTGGAACGGATCCAATGATAAGCTAGCGAGATAGGCACAAGGCATAATATTTCATGATGACTGACTGTTGCTGTAAACCATGCTAGTACTAGCCAGCTAAAATTGTATCAACAAAATTTTATTGTGTATCGTTTAAGTGAGATTGACAAAGGCTAGATATGAATCATGGCTATAGCTGGGTAACCACAAGCCTTCAATTCTTTATTCTATTTGTTATCCTACCTCTTGGTTTTTCAAGCGGTCGTCCACTGCACTGGTCCAGCTGTGGAGATGGCATCCCTGCTTTTTGAGCTAATGTTAGATAATGTAACATTAGCATCAGTGACTGGTGAAAAAGCCGTGGACAAAGTGTACGGCAAATTTAAATTTTTAGTTTTTTGCTACGGATGTGATCTTCCAAAGCCTTAAATCCTCTGGAGCCATAACTGACAATATCCGAAAAATACGTGCAAAGTACACTACCGTTCAAAAGTTTGGGGTCACCTGCTGGAAACTATTTTTATCTCATAATTGACAATGCTTTACACCGTATACATTTCTGTAAATACTTTAAAATGACAAAAAACACATGTAACAATGAACAAAATGAACATCAAAGAAATGTTCAAGAAAATTATATTGAAAATTGAATCTTGGATTCCTCAAAATAGTCACCCTTTGGCGTGAGAATAGCCTCACAAACAGTGGCCATTCAGTTAATAAGTTTTAGCAGGAAATCACCCGACATGTTTTCCCAGCTATCCTGCAGCAAATCCCAGAGAAACTTGTGGGTTGCTTTGCTTTGACTCTTCCTTTCCAGTTTGTCCCATACAAGTTCTATGGGATTGAGGTCTGGACACTGGGCAGGCCAGGTCTTTAGTTTGAGTTGTTGTTCACATTCCTCCTTCACCAGATAGTTCTTGCACAACTTCAAGGTGTGTTTCGGGTCGTTATCTTGCTGAAGAATGAAGGAGTGCCCGATTAGCCATAGTCCAGATGGAAGGTGACCCCAAACTTTTGAACGGTAGTGTATTTTGCCGGGAATATCAACTTTTTTAGAACATTCACCCACTGTCACATTGGTAGTGTTCCCATTGACTGAAACAGTTTTTTGTCCAGCCAGTCCCAATGGAATCCATTTTTTACTCCGCTTTCAATTTCTTTTAACTTCAAACTATCGTTTTTCTCTATCACCTTTGCCACTCTTCCTTTGTGGTCATTTCACTGTTTCTAGAGGCTTTAGCTAGCTAGCATGCCCATGACTATGCCTGTACTGCTGTCAACCTAATTGGTCTATCATTAAGTGTGGTGATTGACAACAGATGAAAACCAATGAGGCTTATCGTGGGTCATCAAGACCCACCAAGAAAACCAAAAAACATCAGATCTACACGAATCTCGTGGTTGATGCTTTTTGACCCGGGAAAAGCGGAAATCTGCGTATCCGTGGAACTCTTTCATCAATGCAGATAGCGTCTAACACACTTGCATTGACTGGTGCTTTGAGTGTGAGCTACCTATTGGGGTCGCGGTTCGAAACCCGACTGTGCCAGACGGGCCCTGGCCGGGAGCCCCAATCGGGGGCAGCATTTGGCTGTCCGCCCCAGGGGGCCGGGGGAGGGTGAGCCGGCACAAACTCGCCGAGAAGCACGAAAGGGTGTCTCCAGAAACTGGATGGGCGAGTTCCAACTCAGAGGAGGTGGAGCATCGCTGGCCTTGAGGAATTAACTTGCCCCGTAGAGATGGGTGACGAGTTCGTGGGGGAGGGCGAATCAAAATAAATAAAGGGTATAATTTGGCCCTAATTTGGGATAAAAACTGGAAAAAATAATAAATAAATAAAAGGTAAAACATGTTTGTTTTCTTGAATATATACATTTATTGAAACATAGAGGTGTGCATTGACCAATTGAACTACAAAATGGAAAAAACTCTATCTTATAGAAGATATTTTTGGAAAGATTTTTAAATGTCTTGAGTGAGACAGTGAAACCTCAGATGCTCGTTCAAATACGAGGATATTGTTTCCTCAGAGGAACACAGACATTGTTTTCCAGACCTCAGTGATGATTTCTCACTTTCACCCGGAGCCGGCATATCCTTTGGCCTCCACATCCGCAAGATGTGAACACAGCAGTTTGCGGCAGTCCCACCTGTGTTATTTGGGACAAAAGTGCACCTCTTTAAACAATTATCGAGTTCTGCTACCTCGGATTCGCCTTCTCCTTACACGGCCACTTCTACCAGCAAACTCGAACGTAAACTGTGAGAGAGCTTTTATTTATTGCTTCTAATAATCTGGCAAAGTCTGATTTGATGGAACTGAGACACAACACTTTCTTTAGAAGGAGGACAACTCTCCCCTTTTGAAGTTCCCCAGCAAGTGAAGAACATGTCTGCAAAGAAAGGCTTGAAGACAGAGTAAAAAAATAATAACCTGAAAAGGGACATCTCACCTCCCTTTTATTACACACAAAACAATATGATTGTCATGGATGTGCCGACATCAATTTAAAAGGCCACTCTAAGAGAGCTTCAGAGTTCCTCTGCAGCGATGGGAGAACCTGGTAGAAGGACAAACATCTCTGCAGCACTCCATCAATCAGACCTTTATGGTAGCCCTTGGCATTCAGGCTAAAAAGTTCAATTTGTGTCTCATCAAAACGGAGAATATTTTTCCTGATGCTCTTAGAGTCCTTTAACCCCCTGAGGTCGACGGGAGCGGCGGCGCTCCCAGCAGCAATAAAAGTATATTACTATTTCTAACTCCGCAATATTTTATCATACACACGCGAAAAAAACATTGACAGAAACCTTAGAATCGCGACTTTCCGATTTGAGCACTGGCAAATCAAATGGGATTTTTTCAATTAGGTTAATTAGACCAAAAGTAAACCTTGCCTTTTACTCTCTTTTTTACCTGGTAGTAACGTCCCCCTTCTATTGACATGGTAACTAAGTGCTAGTTTCAGGGAGGTGTGTGGGGAGGGGCGTGGGGCCATGTGTGAAAACGCCGGCGTAAACAACACAAACTGTCGACAATTTGAAGCAAGATTTTATACAGACATACAATTTTATTCAAGATGGAAAGATTTTCTGCGCTGCAGTGTTTGAGAGCATTGATGGAAAGCGACGAGGACAATAACTGACGAAGAGTAAGTAACTATATTTGATTTGCCATGTTATCAAATACTCGTATATATATTCAATATATGAATTCCGCGTCTTGTGACTACATATTCCGCGTGTTGCAACGTAACAAATTGCAATATGCACACAAGATCTATGGAAGAATACTTTTCAAACAGCCTAAATGTTATAAAAAATCGTATGTAGCATCTTGTCTGTGTTTACGCTTGCAATCTGCCAGCAACAGTCTATGCTGATATTTATTTTATTTCGCTTGTTTTCAAATACTCGTGAAAATATATAAATTCCGCGTCTTGTGACGCCAAACATATTCCACGTGTTGCAACGTAACAAATTGCAATAGGCACACAATGAGGGAAACCCCCTCTTCCAGAAGAAGCTCTTGTCGTGAAAGGAGAAATGGTAACTCAAATATTGCTTAGCCATTTAAAATCTAAATTGTGAGTTGTTGTTTTAACTCTAAAGAGGCATGAAATCACAAAAAACATTTAATTGGAAGACCCTTTTTTTCTCAGGAGCATATTATGTGCATTATTGTTAGGCTGTATGACTTGTAATATGTGGCATTCCCCTGTATATACTGTAGTTTGGCTGCTATTTTCAATAAATCTTCCAAAATGAAAAAAGCATTTTTTTTTCTCTGTCTTCTGCATGGCTCACTGACTTGCTTACTCTGATGGCCTTTGAGAGAGAGATGGCCCATCTGACAGATCTTAGTGGTGTGGACAATGAATAATGAATATTCAGGTATTTAGCATTTAGCCCTCCCACAGCCTGAAATAAATGTGACCAGTTCTGATAAAAACAGGTTTTTAGCTATTTAGATCTCAGATGTGCTAAACTGTTTTCACACCCTTACATAACCAAGACCTTGATGAACAAATGCACATTGGCAAAACAATTTGTCACTACTATCTAGTTTAGTGTGTGCTTTCACAACTTTTGTCACAGCAGAAAAATTTACTATTTTTAACTTGTGTGTTTGTAGATCTATTTACAAGCTGCATATGATACTGACCAAACTATTGATGGCATACAAATGTAGCTGTGATTGTCCTTCAAATAAAAATATCAAACACTTTGGAGTAAGTGTGTGTTAAATTGATGAAATTGAGATAAATATCAGACCATGCCAAAGGCCCCCTCAGAGGGTTAAGTGCCATTTGGCAAACTCCAGGTGGGCTCTCATATGCCTTTCACTCAGGAGTAGCTTTCATCTAGCCACTACCAAAAGGTCTGATTGATGGAGTGGTGCAGAGATGGTTGTCCTTCTGCCAGGTTCTCCCATCGCTGCAGAGGAACTCTGAAGCCTCCCTGACCAAGGCCCTTCTTGCCCGTTTACTGAGTTTGGCCAGACGGCCAGCTCTAAGAAGAGTTGTTCCAAACTTCTTTAATTTCACAATGATGGAGCCCATTGTTCTCCTGGGTGCTTTCAATGCTTTAGCAATGTTTTTATACCCTTCCACAGATCTATGCCTCAACACAATTCTATCTCGGAGGTCTATGGAGAGTTCCTAGGACTTCATGGCTTGGTTTTTACTCTGACATGCACTGTCAACTGTGGGACCTTATATAGACAGGTGTGTGCCTTTCCAAATCATGTCCAATCAATTGAATTTACCACAGGTGGACTAGAATCAAGTTGTAGAAACATCTCAAGCAGTATCAGTGGAAACAAAATGCACCTCAGCTCACTTTTGGGTGCCATACCAAAGGGTGTGCACACTTGTGTACATATGATATTTTACATTTAGATTTTTAATGAATTAGCACAAATGTCTAAAAACCTATTTTTACTTTGTCATTGTGGGCTATTTTGTGTAGAATTTTGAGACAAAAAATGAACTTAATCTATTGTAGAATAAGTCTGTAACACAATGAAACGTGGAGAGGGTGAAAGGGGTGTGCAGACTTTCCGGCTTGACTGTATTTGAATGTGTTGTTATTCTATTTTATTGAGTGTTTTAATGTATTATCCATTTGGTGACAAGGATTAATTCTTCATTCACGTCCTTGCCCGCTTTACGACAAAGACATATTCATAAGCATTTAATGTATAAATGTTGCATTTCCAAAGCGGTTGCCTGCGGTATTCTGGAACAGGTGCAAGACTCCCAGAGGTGCGATCCTCCGAGCTATGCTGGAGATTGAGGGCACTGCGAACAGTCTGGTAAGCCATTAAAAAAACAGTCAACAGAGTTTGAGTACATTTCAGGATGTGGGGTGTGCATTGTTCCTGGAGCCAGCTGTACAAATCAAACAATTTCTGCCGCACTGTATTTGATGCTGAAGTTTATTATAGACTTTGACAGTCAGTTATTTTGTCCATCTGCAGGAGAATGGAGGAGTGCTAAGCTAAGGAGTGCTAACAGGTACATATTGTATATATTACACATCAATGAATATCTCCATCTCAAACAGCCACACCATCATACAGCCAACACACAATCACACAGTCACACAATCACACAGCCATCAGACCATCACTTGTAAAGGACAGTGCTTACCCCCATCTTAATGTGAGCCTTCATTCATTACACGTCCATGAACATCTTCTTGATGAAATGAGCAGCCTGAAGTCAGGCATTGTCAGGGGGGCGGGAGGGGTGCTCAATGTTTCAGCACTGGCTTAATTTGGGCCCATTAGTTGCTCCAGAGTGCCCTAGTATAAATCCACAGAGTTAATAGCCTGCGTACTGTTAAATTCACCCTTTATTTGAAATCCGCAGTTATTCAGCAATGAGTAATACAATCTCATTTCAAGGCGATGAGGTATTCGGCAGAGCGAAGTGCTTCACTGCTGAAGTTTGCAGAGGAATTGAAATGATGATGGAAACTTTAGCTACTTCAACATGATATATGGAGGCTAAAAGTTCTCACATCTGGCAGAATCACATTAATTGGTTGAGCTTCTGTTGTGGGAATTGGGTTTAATTAATAATGTCATTGAGTAGGCCAGCAGTGGAGAGAGAGAGAGAGAGAGAGAGAGAGAGACAAAAAAAAACCTGTGAAGTCAGACCTTTGACCAGCCACGATTTAGAGAGTGTTTTGGAGTGTTTTTGTGTTTGACCGGATTGTTTGAGGACCCCCCTTTGGATTTCGACTATGGACTGGATTGCGCAACTGACTTGGATTTTGAATAGGATTACGGACATTGACAACGAGATAAGGATTGCGGACTTTGTGTGTTTGTATTCCCCTGAAGACCCCACCCTTTGTTTTGTGTTGTCAAGAGTTAGTTTAATAAATCATTGTTTTGTTTTTGAATACTGCCTCCTCTGTGTTCTTGTTGCCTACGCCCTCTGCAAGGTCTGTGCGTGTCGCCCAACCCTGGGGACACCACAATATATATATATATATATATATATATATATAAACATTGAACAAAAAGTTCGGAAATTTGTGTTTGGTAGATTATTTCTCTGTTGTAACAATGCTTCTTGGCAATACATTTTACACCATTGGAAAGCCTGTTTATTTCCCTTTTAAATGGTGCCCCATTTGTAAGGAACATGCATTTGTGGGATGAGCAGCACAGCTGAGTATGTGGGTTTTGCCCATGAAAGATTTGCCAAATCTTCTCTGCCAATGCCAAACAGCTTATTCTGCTGTTGCTATTGACTCTTGTTTGGTGGATTGGATGATTGAAGTCTATCAGTAACAAGGAAGAAACAAGACATATTGGCAATTTTACAATTTATTCATTTAACAAACAGTCAGGAGCCTCAGTAGCATGTGGAAGAACCATACACAGCCACAACAGCCTGGCACCTCCTCCTCATGCTGGTCACCAGCGTGGTCACACACTGCTGTGGGATGGCATTCCACAGCAGTGTTTGTCTGTGGATTTGTCAACCAGGATTCGTCGCAAGTCAACCAACGTGGTTGTGTTGGTCACTCTAACACAAACAGCACGCCCAAGCTGATCCCACAAGTGTTCATTGGGTTGAGGTCAGGACTGTTGGCAGGCCATTCCATTCTCTCTACTCCCAAATTCTGGAGGTAGTCTCTGATAAACCCCACTCTGTGGGCGCGAGCATTGTCATCTTGGAGGCTGGAGTTCGGTCCCAGACTGTGGAGATATGAGATTGCCACTGGTTGCAGAATTTCATCTCGATATCTCTCTGCATTGAGATTGCCTCCAATGATGACAAGCCTTGTTTTTCCAGTGATGGAGATGCCGCCCCACACCATCACACTGCCTCCACCAAAAGGTGTTACTCTATCGGTGCAGCAATCAGCATAGCGTTCTCCCCGTCTTCTCCACACTTTGACCCTACGATCCAACTTCCGTAGGCAGAATCTGGACTCATCGCTGAACATAATGTTCCTCCACGTGTTCAGGTTCCAGTGCAGGTGTTGCCGACACCAGCGCAAATGGGCCTGATGGTGAAGGGCAGTCATGGCAGGCCTCCTGGCAGCCCTATGAGCCCGGAGATTGGCCGCATGCAGTCTGTTCCGGATTGTCTGGGCTGAGAGCCGTGTGCCATATTGTCCTGCAAACCTTGACTGCAAATCTTTAGAAAACAGCCTGCTGAAAGGGTGAGGAACCGGTCTTCTTGGGGTGTCGTCTTCTTGGGACGCCCACTTCGCGGTCTGTCTCTGACATCCCCCGTTTCATGGAACTTGGCCTTTAGTTTGGAGATGGTACTAGGGCTCACTCCAAATAATGCCGCAACTTGCTTTTGCGGAACACCAGCTTGAAGTTGCCCTATCGCACGGGCCTTATCAAGATCAGACAAACGTGGCATGCCAATTCTTGGAGCAGACACCAATTGACCACTGTAGCAGGGACCATGCTCACAGGTGCTGCCAATCAGGTGCCAATCAGGCACTTGATTGTCAGCACCTGGGGGTCCCGGAAGCTCAAAACAAGAGTCAATAGCAACAGCAGAATAAGCTGTTTGGCATTGGCAGAGAAGATTTGGCAAATTTTTCATGGGCACAACCCACATACTCAGCTGGGCTGCTCATCTCACAAATGCATGTTCCTTACAAATGGGTCACCATTTAAAAGGGAAATAAACAGGCTTTCCAACGGTATACAATTTATTACAAGAAGCATTATTACAACAGAGAAATAATCTACCAAACACAAATTTCTGAACTTTTTGTTTGATGTTTATATATCAAAAACCCAGGGACCCATCCGAACTTTCATCCTATCAGTCTCTCCTGTCTGTGTTTTCTTCTGCCGCAGCGTCACTGCCGCTAAGGCAAACTTCTATCAAACTCAAATTAAAAACTCTATCTCTAAACCTCGTCAACTGTTCTCTATTTTCTCCTCTCTCCTCAGCACACCTCCTCCCCCACCTCAGTCCCCTTCACTGCAGATGACTTTGCTGTTTTCTTTGAGGAGAAAATTGCAGACATCCGCAGCTCCTTTGTGCCCTCCCCTCCCTCTGTGTCCACCACTCCCTCCCCTCCCTCTGTGCCCTCCACTCCCTCTGTGCCCTCCCCTCCCGCTGTGCCATCCACTCCCTCTGTGCCCTCCCCTCCCGCTGTGTCCTCCACTCCCTCCCCTCCCGCTGTGTCCTCCACTCCCCTCCCGCTGTGCCCTCCACTCCCTCCCCTCCTTCTGTGCCCTCCCCTCCCGCTGCGCCCTCCCCTCCCGCTGTGCCCTCCACTCCCTCCCCTCCCTCTGTGCCCTCCCCCTCCTGATTCCTACCTCTCCGGTCGCTCCTTCCAGGTCACCTGGGCTGGTAAAGTATCACCACCTCGCTCCCTTCCCACCGGGGTTCCACAGGGCTCAGTCCTCAGTCCCCTTCTCTCCTCCCTGTACACTTACTCCCTTGGCTCTGTAATCTCTGCCCACGGCTTATCCTACCATTGTTATGCTGATGACACTCAACTCTCCTTCTCCCCATCAGACACTCAGGTCTCTACCCACATCTCTGCTTGCCTGAGGGACATTCAGAGCTGGATGGACAGTCACCACCTAAAGCTCAACCCAGGTAAAACAGAACTAATCTTCATTCCTGCCCTAAACTCTCCCCACCTTGATTTCTCCATTTCTCTAGGTGACACATCATCACCCTGCGCGAAGAATCTTGGTGTGGTGATGGACAACAGGCTGTCCCTATCAATGAACATTGCAGCGGTAAGCCGGGCGTGCAGATTCTTCCTGTATAACATCAGGAGAATCCGTCCCTTCCTTACCACATACTCTACCCAGCTCCTGGTCCAAGCAATGGTACTGTCCTGATTGGACTACTGCAACTCGCTCCTGGCTGGCCTTCCCGCATCTGCCATCAGACCCCTGCAACTCATCCAGAATGCTGCAGCCCGTCTGGTCTACAACCTTCCTAGACACTCCCATGTCACCCCCCTACTCACTACCCTCCACTGGCTGCCTGTTATAGCTCGCATCAAATTCAAAACATTGGTCCTAGCATACCAGGCAGTCAAGGGATCAGCCCCAACATACCTCCTCAAGATCTTCAAACCCTACACACCTGCCAGACCACTCCGTTCTGCTACCTCAGGACGCCTAGCACCTCCCCCCCTCCGCACCTGCGCTTCCCGGTCATGTCTCCTGTCGGTTCTGGCTCCACGATGGTGGAATGACCTTCCTGTGGAAGTCAGAACAGCTGAGACCCTGGCCACCTTCAAGCGACAACTGAAGACTCACCTCTTCAGGGTGCACCTCTCCCTGTAGTCCGGTTTTTGTTAACTTAGGGACGTAGCTGCTTAGTATTACACATGTCTACTTGTTTATGTATTGTATTAAGCTTAGGCATTATTTTCCGCACTGATTGTTTTATTGCTACCTTTGAATTGTGGCTACAGATTTACCTACAGGGTCCTAGTTTAACTATGTGGTTGCTCCTAGCACCTGGAACTGTACTTCCCGCTAGGGTGGTTTTCAGCTAAACTGTTCTTGACTACGGTTAACACTTTGTTGTACGTCGCTCTGGATAAGAGCGTCTGCCAAATGCCTGTAATGTAATGTAATGTAAAAAAAGGTCACAACATAAATGTGACTTATTGAATGGAATCATGAAAGTAATGCATTGACAAATCATTAGCTAATTACTGAGATTGGTGCCCTTGGTGTAGTTCACTACATACATCATTGACAAGTGGAGGGTTAGTGTTCGTTATACATCGGCTTTGATGAATTCTCCTTTCTGATTGATTGAGAGGGTGTTCTAAAGGTCTACATTAAACATTGAGAGCAGACCTTCTATCCAGGTAATTTGCTGTTCAACTGCACTTTTCAATGCAACATTAGAGTTAGCTAGGCAGCTAGCTAGGTAGTATATGCTAGCTAGCTATGGAGATTTAAACGCATTTCTAAATATAATTTAGCAATCGAACATCAGTTCCATTGGCAAGTAGCTGGAGTACAAGCAGGATAATTTACAACAAGCAACTGCATTTACATTTACATTTAAGCATCTTATCCAGAGCGACTTACAAGATGTGCATTAATACATGGTAAGAACAATCATAGTTCGCGCAAGAGATCAGTGCAGTAATACAGCGATAGACATCGTTGTTGGCAGCTGCATACCATACCTGTAACACTGGGAAGGAAAAAGTTAGTAAACTTTATTTTTTTTTAAATTTTTATTTTATTTTGAGGAGTAAACAAATATACATGTACAAAAAGTGTTAAACAAGTAGGCAGTGGTGATGACAATTGGCTAGATGTACAGAATTCAGTGGTAGTGGAGTCTGAAAAGGTGGGTTTTGAGACTCTTGCGGAAGATCGCAAGTGACTCTGTGGTCCTGACCAATTGCGGAAGATCATTCCACCACCGTGGAGTCAGGACAGAGAAGAGGAGACCAAGAGGAACAGCTGCCGGGCGCCCGGAGGGATGGGACAGTCAGTTTGCCAGAGGAGGTGGAGCGGAGGGGTCCGGCTGGGGTGTAGGGCATGATGAGTGTCTGGAGGTAAGGGGGAGGCAGTTCCTCTAGCCGCTTGATAAGCCAGCACCAGTGATTTGAATCTGATGCGTGTTGCGATGGGGAGCCAGTGCAGAGAGGAGAGTAGAGGGGTGACATGGGTGACCTTTGGTTTATTGAACACCAGACGTGCAGCAGCATTCTGGACTAGTTGCAGTGGTTTGATGGCACAGGCCGGTAGACCTGCCGGCAAGGAATTGTAATAGTCCAGATGTGAGATCACTAGGGCCTGGATCAAGAGTTGTGTGGCCTCTTAGGTGAGGAACGGTCGTATCCTCCGGATGTTATGGAGGGAGAATCGGCAGGTCCGGGTGATTGCTGCGATGTGGCCCGAGAAGCACAGCTGGTCGTCCAGCGTCACTCCAATACTCCTGGCAGACTGGGACGGAGACACTATGGACCCTTCCACAGTGATTAAAGCATCAATCAATGGGAGCCCTTCGCTGGGAGGAAGAGCATCTCTGTCTTCCCCAGGTTCAGCTTCAGGTTGTGGATAGACATCCAGGCAGAGATGTCAGCCAGGCATGCAGAGATCTGCACTGGGACCTGGGTCTCAGAAGGAGAGAAGGAGAGATAGACTTAAGTGTCGTCAGCATAACAGTGATAAGAAAAACCATGAGCAGAGATGACAGAACGAAGTGACTTGGTGTACAGGGAGAATAGGACGTCCCTGCGGGACTCCAGTGGAGAGGGGGTGGGGAGAGGACAGGGATCCTCTCCAGACCACCTGGTAGGACCGGTCAACCAGGTATGACTTGAACCATGTCAATGCAGATCCAGAGATTCCCATCTCAATGAGAGATGAGAGCAGGATCTTGTGGTCCACGGTATCAAATGCAGCTGACAGGTCAAGGAGGAGAAGGACAGAGCTAAGAGATCACAAGCAGAGCAGTCTCTGTAGTGTGGCCTGCCTTGAACCAAGATTGGTTAGGATCAAGCAGATCGTTCTGTATGAGATGAGCAGACAGTTGGTTATAGACAGCCCACTCTAGTGTTTTGGAAAGGAATGGGAGGAGAGAGACAAGTCGGTCATTAGAAATGACAGCAGGATTCAGAGGGTTTTTTGAGGAGGAGGATGACAATGGCACTTTTGAGGGGAGAGGGGACAGAGCCAGAGGAAAGAAAGGAGTTGATAACATTAGAGACAAAGGAGAGGATGTCCATAAATGGACTGGAAGAGGGGGGAAGGAATGGGATTGAGGGGGCAGATGGTAGGATGGTGGGAGTGAACAAGTTGAAGGATGTCTGAGTCAGGGAGGGGTGAGAAGGAAGACAGAGGGGTGAGAGGTTTAGGTAGCGAGATGGGTGAGGGATGGTTAGGTGAGGGAGAGGATGGGGGGATGGAGTTACGAATGTCATCGACCTTCTTGCGAAAGAAGGATGCGAAGTCATCTGCGGTTAGAGAGGAGGGGAGTGGGGGAGGAGGAGGGGTGAGGAGAGAGGAAAACATAGAGTACAGTTTATGAGGAGAGGTTAGAGGAAAAGGTAGCCAGGAGTGTGTAACATTTCAAAATGGCCGCACTTCACGTTGATTATGATCCCCTCCACTTCGTATCAGGCTCGCGTCACCCTGTGGTGCGTTTAGGGTGAAACATACTGGTTCACTGGACATAACCCGTTACTTAATCTATTTTACCAGCTGATGCATGGCAGTGAATCTTGGACCCTTATCACGGGCTCGATTCATGCCCAGATGGTCCATGCACAGGAATGTCTGCATGTTAAGACCAGAGATCTGCTCCCACATTATTATTGGCAAAGTAAGCTTATTTAATGGGTGGAAATAAATGTCAGAATGATTGAAAGATTTTCACATACATCTCTATCATATTGCATTTTGACTAAGGTTTATATTCAAATTACAGGGAAATTGAATTCATTGTTAACATTTCATGATATGAATTATTCAAGTCAAAACTTAACTTTTTCTTAAGCCAAAGCTGTCACAAGAAAGTCTGTACAAAAGGTTAAATCAAAATTCTGCGTTCATTCCATATTTCACCCAGAAATCCCAAGATTCAGAAACATGGTTGTATAAATGGTGTGTGTGGTATAAATCATGGATGGTTGTGGCCTTCGCAGTATATCAATGAGCCTCCTACAGACTGGATATGATACACCCCTGGGAAAGATTTACTATTTCTATTCCAATTAAAATCAAATGCACATATTCTCTTTCCAAACTGTTAATTGTGACGTCCTGCAGGCTGCCATTCTGCACACGATTAGTCTTGAACACGAAGAGTGAATTGAAGACCCTGTATATTTTGCTCCCTCTCTCATATTGGTGGGTGCTCACAGTCATTACAACTAAATGCAGAGGCACATAACCAGGAATTTTATGCACATATTGTAAGTCGCTGTGGAAAAGAGCATCTGCTAAATGCTTAAAAAAGAAGAAAAAACGTAATAGTATGAGGTCTAGTGGTTTTATAAAAGGTTCAGACAGTTAAGGTTTTTTCCCCCCACCACATGCATAAAAATGGGGTTGGGCAGGGACAACTGCAGTATTTTGAAGAACGTCATATCATGGAAGCAGCAGCACCATTTGATGAATATGATTCCATAAATCATCCCACATCTCTGTGATCGGTGATTGTGGTTTAATGACGAAGCCACTTTGTCTTATTTAGTGACGTTCTATGAAAAGGGAATGGAGAACGGAGGATAGCTGGGGGACTGAAACTGAATCAAAGTGTCAGAAGCTTTCGTGAGATAAGAGAGGCAGTTACATTTCAAATACTATGACTGCATAGGACTTTGGTGGGCATGGGGTAGATGGAGCTACCATTTGACATGCACAGAAAGCCCTCTGGCATACTTCTGGAGTGAAACAGACTGACCTCAAATTCTCAGATGAAAAAATATATATAAATAAATTAAATAATAAAGCAAGAATGGTTTACCTGCCCTCAGGTGCACTGGTTGAGAGATGAGCTCAAGAATTGCATTCCCCAACAGAAAATGCCTCCTGCCCCACTTCTCAGCCATAGGACAACCCCCCACCCCTCGCTCCTGGGGCTGTGACTGGCTGGCTTCTCTCTCTGTTGCCTGGGCCAATCCCTGTAGCCCCATTAAAGAAGCCTGGCTGCTGTTGCCCTCCACTGAACTCGTACCTATCCTCTCCTCTGAGCTTGCTCCTCTCCTCTCCTCTCCTCTGAGCTCGCACCTCTCCTCTCCTCTGAGCTCGCCCCTCTCCTCTCCTCTCCGATGAACTCGTACCTCTCCTCTCCTCTGAGCTCGCACCTCTCCTCTCCTCTGAGCTCGCCCCTCTCCTCTCCTCTCCTCTGAACTCGTACCTCTCCTCTCCTCTGAGCTCATACCTCTCCTCTCCTCTGAGCTCATACCTCTCCTCTCCTCTGAGGTCGTCCCTCTCCCTCTCTCCTCTGAGCTCACTCCTCTACTCTCCTCTCCTCTCCTCTTCTCTCCTCTCCTCTCCTCTGAGCTCATACCTCTCCTCTCCTCTGAGCTCGCTCCTCGCCTCTCCTCTCCTCTGAGCTCGTCCCTCTCTGAGGCCTTTGCGTACTTGTGTCACAGCGGAGAGTTGTTTATATGTGCTTCTCCATCAGAGATCATCAATATGAGCATTATCCCTTTCTGTACTCTGCTTTCCTTTTATCCCAAGTGTCACACATCTTCAGAAAGCTATTAGAAAATAACCCAAAGTCTAATGGATTGGAACAAACAGATTGTACGATTGTAATATTTAATTTCACTTTTGTGTACGATCAGTATTGCACTAATAGCAATTAAATTATATCCACCCACCCCCCGATGTCCTAGTTTTGTGCTAGAGTTACAAATGTTGTAATCTTGACACATCTGTTATATATTATATATGTATAGTATAATATAACTCTATAATATAAGTATAATAAGGTCCAGCAACCAGGCTGCAAGTGACCAACTGTCACACTGAGAACACTGAGCATGAGCAGTGCATTCTAAATTGATATGGATACTGAGGGATAGTCAAAATAATGGCTTTGTCAAAATTTTAATTGTTTAATTTAGCATATGCACAGTCTGTGCATACATAATTAGCTTGTGAGAAAATTAAGCGCACACGATTATGTTAATCTGAGCTAGCCGTCTTTTCTCCCTGTTATTCTGCGTGATGTATTTACAGTAGTACATCTTCGACGAAATTGTGTGGATGAAGGATTTGAATATGCTATGGGTTTGGGTTGGGATAAAGAGAGTTAGACTCAATAAAACAGTCACATATCATAATACATGTCTGCCTACATTGCAAAATGTACTTGTAAATCACTACAGAAAGACGTTACTTAGAGAAGCATTCCGCTCGCTTAATTGCCCCCCCTCGTTAGGCACAGCTGCTGTTATTGTCTAGAAAGGGTTAAGGAAATGTTGAGGATACGCTCACCTTTCATGTCTCCATCCCATCCCTGCCCCCACCCTCCTAAAGACCTCGGCACACAGGAAGCATGTTGAAAGATGTGGATGTGGAGAGATACGGAAGGCCCGGGAGTGAAAACATCTCCACAGGTGGTACTCTGAGAGAGGAACGTACTCGCGGGAATGGTGTGATGTGATTGGCTGGCTCGAAAATGAGAGAGCTCCCTGAGGGAGGGAGACGTCCTTTGATTGGGTCTCTCGGGAGTTTGACTCCTCGTGCTGCATCTCAAAGTCCCCCAGCACAGAGTATCACTGGCCCTCTGGAAGCTTGTCACACACCTGCACCACCGACGCTACCGGTCAAAAGTTTTAGAACACCTCCTTTTTTCAATTTTTTATTGAAATTTACGCAGTTTAATGTTTCAATGTACTCTGAAATGAAAGCATAGAACAAATAAACATTTAGAGATGAAAAAGAAATCGTGGAATCATTTTGTTTAACAAAATCTAATCTACATTTTTGACTCATCAAAGTAGCCACCTTTTGCAGATATAACAACCGAACACACTCGTGGCATTCTTTCTACAATGGAAATCAAATATTGTTTGGAAAGTTCTTCCCAACACTGTTGCAGAAGTTCCCACAAATGTGCTGCACTTCTGTTTGCTTTCACACATCTGTCCAGTTCATCCCAAACCAGCTCAATGGGGTTTAAGTCTGGAGACTGTGCTAGCCATTCCATGATTTGAAGCCTGCCGTCTTGTTATTTTATTCTAATGTAGTTCTGACATAGCCTGGAGGTATGTTTTGGGTCATTATCTTACTGTAGGATGAACCCCTGACTAACTAGGCGTAGACCAGAGGGTATTGCATGGCGCTGCAAAATGCTGTGGTAGCCCTTTTGGTTCAGGGTGCCAGTCACTCTGTGCAAGTCGCCGACTCTGGAGCCCCGGACCGTCACGCTTCCTCCTCCATGTTTGACAGTTGGTGTCACACATTGAGGAACCATCCTTTCATCTACTGAACGGCGTACGAAAACCCTGCGTGATGAATCGAAGATTTCATTCAAATTTCATTAATTTTGATTAATTGGTCCATAAGACCTTCTTCCAGTCTTCAGTAGTCTGAAGGGGTTACTGATGTAGGTTACTGATGTAGGAATAGAGCAGGTGAGCAAGGCGGTCGCATTTTTTCTCTCTCCTCACTGTCTCTCGTCTGTCAGGGAGATAGCAAATAGCTCAGTCTTCGGGAAGAATGTTTGATCATGCTTTAAAAGTAAGCATTTGTTTTTATTTCACAAATGCGGCTTAGCGAGTTTAGCGATCACCAAAATAAATGAAAACAATTGTATTTGCACTAAAAAGCTGAAGAACATAGTGAAAGTAAGACCTAGCTACCTTTCCAAGGCGAATATTGGGATTTACCACTCGTGATCTTGCCTGGAGAAGTCCAAGGGAATCTCCAATCCTGCCATTCTGCAGCGCTGGTCCCTGCAACTTCCACGGGAGCCGTAGTCCACCATCGCCATTGTTAGCCTGCGGCTAGCCTACAGCCCTGAACGACAGGCGAAGCTAACGTCCTTCCATCTTCTCGTCTGGCATTACGACCTGGATCTATCCTTTACCAACGCACGGATCTCCCCATAACCAACCACAGCCTCAGTGAGCCCCACACCCGGCATAGCAACCGCTAACGGCGCTAACGCTACGTCAGCTAACGCCACCACTGTTAACTATTCACTAACGCTAACATTTCCCAAAAGCGTTGTGTCATCGGACTCGGTTTCGAGATCACCTCACGTTACCCATCATTTTTGGATTTATTTTTATTATTGTGTTCCTACTGTGATTTTAAACTGTAAAATACTCTGGACTGTCCTTCCACCCGGTTCAATATACAGCCCCAGCCTCGGCTGTGTTTACTACCGGCAACAGCTGAATTAGGACCCTCAAGGTCCATTGTAGATGGCCCTGGCGCCTGATTTTTATTATCTTTAGACTTATATATTTACCCTTCAGCTACTGTAAAGCACTTTCTCTGTTCATCTACATAAAGACCTTTCTCTATTCATCTCAGCTTTATCTTCAGTTTACTCCTTATGTAATTACTACTGTTCCCATCATGCATCAATTTTGGACTCTGCTGTGTATCTTGTTGATTCAAGTTCACTCAAAAGACAACTGCCATGTCAATGGCGTCGACCCCCACCAGCAGGGGCAGCTGTTGTTTCCCCACTCAGGGACTTCAGAACACTCGCCTCTCTCCAGGGACTTTGTGTCCTTTTGGCTGACCAGAATGGTTGGGCTACCTGTTTACCTGAGAACTATGGCTTCCTGCTGCTCTATCATGCTCTTGCAGCAGCTGTTTGTTTCTCCTGCACTGTATGCACGAACCCCCTCTGTGAAATGTAAACATAGTCATTGCTTTGACACCATTTTTAAACGTATGCTCATCATTCTCATGTTAATCATCGCGGGATCCACCCCAACCCTGGTCCTGTCTCATCCCCTCCCTCCCTTCTCCTCCTGGTCCACCCTCCCCTCCTCCCCCCTTCCCTCCACCCCCACTACCCCTCCCTCCCTCCTCCCCCACACCCCCCACTGACCCTCCCAGCCAGACTGCTCCCGCTCTGAGCTTTAAGAATTTCTCTGAACGCAAATCATTGGGGTTTCTACATGCTAACATCTGTAGTCTTATCAATACCAAGAAATTTACTGCTTTTCAGGCATTGGTTCACACTGCTAACCCTGATGTTGTAGCTATTTCTGAGACTCATCTAAAAAAAAGCATAACTGACCTTGATATTCAGATTCCAGAGTACAATGTTTACCGTCGAGACAGGGCCACCAGCCATGGAGGTGTAGCCCTGTATGTCAAGGACCATATAGAATGCACTATTGTCCTTTCCAAGTCAGTCCCCTCTCAATTTGAATTACTGGTGTTAAAACTTAAACTCTTTGCAAGCAAATCTATCACTGTGGCCGCTTGCTATCGGCCGCCTTCTGCCCCAGCTGCCACTCTTACTGCCCTTAGTAAGCTTCTAGCCCCCTACATCTCCTCTGAGTTTATTCTATTAGGTGACCTGAACTGGAACATGTTCAGCCCCCCAGATGCAGTGGTAGAACAGTTTAATGAGCTAGGTCTCACTCAAATCATCTCTCAGACTACTCGGCCCAACCTCAAAAACCCCTCGGCCGATTCACTAATCGATCTTATTCTTACGAACAATCCATCCACCTATAGGTCCGGAGTTTTCAGCCAGATCAGTGATCACTGTGTCATTGGTTGTATACGCTCTGGTTGCTCTGTCAAACGTTCTCCAGTTATTGTAATCAAGCGCTCACTGAAGAACCTCAACATGGAGTCCTTCCTTGAAGATGTAGCAGCGGTGTGCTGGGACAGCATCAACTCCATCTCATCGCTTGATGATGCCTGGTCCTACTTTAAGAGCACATTCAGCTCCACCGTTGATAAACACGCTCCTCTGAAAAGATTCCGGACAAAAAATCGATACAGCCCGTGGTTCTCCCACAACCTGGCAGAACTCATCCATGAGAAGAACGCACTCTGGCAGAAGGCCCGCTCTGGGACAGCATCCCCTGCTGACCTGCTTGCCTTCAGGCAATGCAGAAATAGAGCCACTCAGGCGACCAGGGAGGCCAAAATCTCCCACTACAAGGAGAAATTTTCCACTTGTGGTTCGGACGCAAGAAAGTTCTGGAGAACGGTGAAATCGTTGGAAAATAAATTGGATTCCCCTCACCTTCCAGTCTCCATGACATTCAACGGTGTTGTTATCACTGACAAGCCTCGTATGGCCTCACTTTTTAATCAACACTTTGTCAATGCAACTCAGTCCTTTTCTGCTCCAGCTTCCACTGGCCCCCCCACCAGACACCCAACCTCCCCCTTCCGACGACACCGGCTTTTCCTTCAAACCCTTCTCAATCTCAGAGGTGCAGGAGGAACTCTCCAGGCTGGATCCAAACAAATCTGCTGGCTTTGATGAGCTCGACCCCATGTTTCTAAAGGCAGCCGCTCATATCATTGCGGCCCCCATCACAACTCTGTTCAATCTGTCCTTACAGCTCTCTGTCTTTCCCTGGACTGGAAATCAGCCAGGATCTTCCCCCTCTTTAAGGGTGGCACTGGCTCCGATCCTAACTGCTACCGTCCTATCTCCATCCTTCCATGCCTAGCCAAAGTCCTGGAGAAGTTGGTTCTCAAACAGCTAAGCCACTTCCTGGACTCTGACCACATCCTTTCAGACCTTCAGTCTGGCTTCCGATCCGGACACGGATGCGTGACCGCCATCACGAAGGTCCTTGATGATGTCATCACAGCTTTAGCAGACAAGCAGGTCTGTATTGCCACCTTCATTGACCTTGCTAAAGCCTTTGACTCTGTCGAACACAGCATTCTCCTGCGTAGGCTATCCAGCATCGGTCTGTCCCCCTCTTGCTGTGCCTGGTTCGCCAGCTACCTTACCAACCGTGTCCAGCAGGTGAAGACTGGGAACACCGTCTCTGATCCCCTTGCCATCTCTAAAGGCGTGCCGCAGGGCTCTATCTTGGGCCCAACCTTATTCTCCATCTACATCAATGATGTCGCCAAAGTAGCGGGCAGTTCCTATATCCATCTTTACGCCGACGATACCATCCTGTACTCGGTTTGACCCTCTCCTCCAATCTGCGGCAGCCACTCTCCAACTTAGCCTCAAGGCCGTAGAGAAATATTTTCTTAATCTCCATCTCCGTCTTAACACTAAAAAGACCAAGTGCATGCTCTTCACTCGGAAGAATGACCCCCCCAGCCTCCCCAAGATCAGCTGCGCCGATGGCGTGGCCTTGGAATTTGTAAAATCCTACAAATACTTGGGCATCTGGCTGGACTCATCTCTATCTTTCAACACACACATCAATAACCTTCAGACCAAAATCAAAGCCAGAATAGCCTTCCTTTTTCGCAACAAAGCCTCTTTCACTCACGCTGCTAAACATATCCTTGTCAAGATGACTGTACTTCCAATTCTGGACTATGGCGACATCATCTACAGGACGGCTTCAGAAACGACCCTCAAAAAACTGGACACTCTCCATCACGCCGCCATCCGCTTTGCCACCAATGCACCCTTCCACACTCATCACTGTAAACTCTATGATCTGGTTGACTGGCCCTCCCTCAAAACCCGGCGATCCCTCCACTGGCATCACTTCATATATAAAACTATACTAGGCAAGACACCACGCTACCTCACTTCTCTCTTCCATACAGCCTACAATGCACACAACACTAGATCAAGCGAGTACATCAAGCTCTCCATCCCCAGCTCAGCCAGATACAGAACTGACTTCGGCCGCATCTCCTTCCGCTTTGCAGCAGCAAACGACTGGAACACTTGCCAAAGCACTCTCAAACTCACAACCCTGACATCACTCTCCGTCTTCAAGCAGAATCTCAATCAAATTTTTGTTGACTGCTGTACCTGCTGAGTAGCTCCAGATCTCACATACACACACACACACACTACCCCCCTCTACAGTTTAGTAGTAGTGCACAGCCTTGTGTACTGCTTCCCTGACTTAGTTATGTGCCCCTATGATCAGTGGATTCCTGCTTTGTATAATGGTACATATGTTGTTACTTGTTTATATGTTTATTCGTTGTTGTTTTTATTTTATTTTTTATTATTATTAATATTATTATTATTTTTTATTTATTATTTATGTCAAAGTAGCTATTCTTACCTGGCCCTTCTTAGCCAGGTCATGAGAGTCTACATTGCCCTAGAGGTGTGAGTGTGTGAGTGAATGGTGTATGTACCCAGGTATGTACCCAGGCCGCCATTGCAAATAAGAACCTGTTCTTAATGGCTTTGCCTGGCTAAATAAAGGTTAGAGAGTCCACTGGCAGTGCTTCATGGCCCAGACAAGACGCTTTTTTTATTTTGCCATCTTAGCAATGGCTTTCTTACTGTCACTCGACCTGTCAAACCTGCAGCTTGAAGTCTTCTCTTCAAAGTTGAAACTGAGACTTCCTTACTTCGACCAGTGTTAAGCTGTGCTTGAAGCTGTTATCCTGTGAACCGCCTATCACGCAAGCTGTTGACTCTCAGAAACGTGTCTTTTGATTTTGTTGTGGCTTTGGGTCTGCCAGACCTCTTCCTGTTAGAGTTTCCTGCAGTTTCCAAGTGTCTTTTGATGGTGTAGAAAACCGTACTCACTCCCAAAAAATTGACATTATTTTTCAGTTCTTGGTAACCTAACCTTTTTAACCTCTGGCAGTTTACCGCTTACCTTTGTACCATTTCAGGTTATTCACTGGACTTGAACTGCTTAATTTTCAGTAAAAACTGGAAAAATGGGGGTTTTCTAAAACTTTTGACCGGTAGTGTACATAAGTGTGTGCTTGTGTGTAGCCATTCCAGAATGCAGATTCATTTTTGGGACATAGTGCACGGTGCTTCGGTGCTTGACATCATCTCATTTCACAGCTGAAGTGATGTTGGATTGGGTCGCATCAACGTACACGTATCCAATATTTATTTAGTGGGGACGGCAGCCAGCAGAACCCAATTTGTGCAACAAAAGACAAGATAACAAACATATCAATAATCAGAATGTTTATTAATACAATCGCTATGGAAATCTATCAACTAACACATTTTGATTACGGCACCATATTTACCACCATTACTAAAACACACATTGACGACTAACGCAGCGGAGAGAACTCAAAGAATGCCACGTAAGGGTATATGAAATGGTGGTTTAATTAGCGGGGTCCGACAGGTGGGCAGTCCACGGATCCCATCCCAGGTTGACGAGGACAATTTGCGCATCGTTCCCTACTTCATGCGCTTGGGGGAAATCCCCCGGAACACGCGGAGACAGTCCGTCCAAAAGAACCCACGCGGAGCTGCGCCAAGACTCGGAGATTGGGCGAGACTTCAGGAAGCGGCGATCGGCAATTTGCATCCGAATTGATCATTAGATTAAAGTCCTGGTACTTATCTATTCATGTGCTGTTGCTGGCAAGGTAACCCTCCGTGCAGTGACACATTTGTATACTTTTTGGTTACCTTTTTATGGCAAAACTTCAAAGTTGCCTTTCTGAAAAACACAGATGAAAAGGTGTGAGTAAGGCTTTGGACACAGGTAAAATGATCGAAAAGCAGGAAGTCATTTTTGTACCATACGAAACACTTGTGACAGCACAACCATACTTTTGCAACTGGTTGGTTCATTTTAAGATATGAACATCATTGACAACACCCTATGTACAAACATTAGCAATTTTTGCATTCTAACATGTTCAGTTCCTTGTGGCTGCGGGATTAAAAAGCAACATTTATCATGGCTCACGGACCGTGTCTCTTATTTCCTTTGCGATACTTGAGTTGATCACATCGAAGCCTGCAATTTTACAGGAGCTCTCATTTTTAAGTTCTCATTTTATTTTTGGACCTACCAGTATGGAGGAGAACATAAAATGTCCCTCTGGGGACTAACACAGAAAAAAATGCTGCAATAAAAAAACTCTCCGCCAATAAAAACATAAAAACATATCAGATGAAAACACTTGGGGGAGTGGACACATTTTACTGCACTGCAGAATGTAACAGGGCCCCTGAGATTGGTGTAGCTGAGTGAGTGAGCCTGCTGCATGAGACTGCCGTATGCGGAGGAAAAACGGAGGAATGCACGGTCAAGCCAGTCGATATCTTTTTTTCATGCTCGCCTGAACCCATTCCTTAATTTTCCACAGTTTAGTGTCAGTTCATTTTCCACGTCCGCCTACATTTGGAATTTTTCTCCACCGCAGTGACAGAGAAAAATTTGGGAAACGTGCAACGAATGACCACAGGCAGACCATTTCACTGTGCCTTCTGTAAAAAATGCTTGATTTAAAGCTCTTGAAATGAAGGCGTATAAGTAAGTTACATTTGTGTTGAGGCAAACCTTTTCAAGCTCTTACGCATATGTGATTAAATCAGAAAGACTTTTGTGAACTTTTAAGGCGTCATTAATTTTATGACTTACAGGTGCATCGCGAGGCGCAGGTTAACTTCAGTTAATCATTTTAACTCAGCCCTGGGTTGTCATTGTAATCTTGAATTAACTCCAAGCTAATGATGCTGGAGCAAGACTGTGTGAACTCTCTCTAAGCCAGTCCCTGGAGGCTTCCAACTTAATTACTGAGCCTTTCATACCATCACAGTGCAGGTGTGGAGATATCGTCCTGCCTAAAAGAGTCTACAGTTTAAGTAATGAGTTTATCATTTCTTGAAACTTCCCTTCCTCTGTAGGTGGCAAGTCCACTGTCCACCACTAGGGGAGTACCTTCCCAAAGCCTTTTTATAAAATGTCTTGTTTCCGACAAGTGGCACCTGATCACCTTCCTTATCCTCACAAGAATGACATAAATCCATCAACGGATGACTGTATTGTTATTTTCTCTGACTGCATGGTGCCTTTAAATAACTTTTTTAAATGTTAATTTCCATCTGCAGAAATACAAGGATCTTACTTATGGCCCGATATGAGATGGGTTTTCTTCCTGCACTGAAGAGTACACAAGCCTCCATACAGACAAACATGTCCTCACACCGGCACAGCGGACTCATTTTTTTATACATGCTCTTACCTTCTGCACCTCAGTTCTGCTTTCTACACCAGTATGGAATCTCATGTTAGGATTTATGCAGTTGGCGGATTTTTCTGGTCACGTTGGTAGAACATGCATTATTCGATTTTCCAGTTTCTTCTCGCAGAATGTTAATGTGCAATCGCCGGATTGTCACTTTGCGGTCGCACATTATTTTGGGAAAGGCTGGCACAAATGGGGCAAAGATTATGAGGTGTTTATTTGATGACCACTCTGTGTGGCCATGAGATCAGACCCTGTATGATTGGCATTGCCCCCCCCGTGTTTTAAAAACAATGTCATAAGCTCCACAGGAGGTTAAGGCACTTGAAGGTTAAGTTTACATGACAGTAAGGGAGTGGATAGTGCTAGTGATAAAGGACTCAACATTGCAGGATGACTCTATATGCAAACATGCATACACTGACACACATAGCGGTTTGGCGCAAGAGCAAAGGCAAGTCCAGGCGGCAGAGTCTGTAATACTGCTGATAGGGTCCATGTGCAGATCAAAGGGAATGAATGTGTGTGTCGTTAGAACTTGCCATTGCTTTGATATTCTGGCTTGCAAAACATTGCACAAACCATCTGATTTCTAATATACGTGCATACACTGCAAATTTCTTCTTGTCTTCATTACTGCTATTGTCTATGAATATAATGATTTAAACTCTCATTTAAATAGATATTTCATGTGATGTGTCCATGTGTAAGATATATCTAATTATGTGGTGTGATATATGCCCAACAATTTTTTCGAACCATTTGGTTTTGAGCTCACTTGATGCTTGTAATTATACATGAAGTGTGTTGTATGCCCATATGGAGTGTGAAAGACACTGAAATAATGAGTGACTGTATGAATGGGTGAATGAATGAGTGAATGGGTGAATGAGTGAGTGAATGAGTGAATGAGTGAGTCTCTGCTTCATATGAAATGTGTGCTTGTGTGTACGTGCGGAGGACCTGTTATATCAGTACTGTGATGCGTTATATCACATCTGGAAAACCTTTCATGTCAAGATGCAAGTGCATCTGAGTGGGGATATGGTTCTTACAAGACTCCAAATACACAGTCCTTTTACAAACTACCTTCAAATACACTAGACCGTGGAGGTTTACTGGAGGCATGAACAGCACGCATGATTATGCACAAAGCAGGGTGAGCAGATTCATTCTCTAGTAAAAACTGTTGCCTCGTTTGTTTCTCCAGTAAACTTTAACTCAATGCAGAACACAGAATGAACACAATATTCTACTGAACAGTGTCAATGCATGGCTCCTATGGAGAAAAACAAACAAACACATTAATCAAACTGCAACCCAGAATAGCCCATTTAACAGGTTGTAGAATGGTGCCAATACACTAAAAGAATGATATGGCCTTTCATGTCTTTAAAAATCCATGGTTGTATACTATGCAGTTGAAGAACAGATTAAATACAAAAATATTTCACTGGGAATTAATAGTGTGGATGACGTAATCCCATTTCCCCCTGGCGATTCAAAATGGCCACAGCTTGACTATTTGACAGCACAGTCACGCGCTTACACCCCGCTCCACAGACCTCACAAAGGCCGTTTAGAATCGTCACGCGTTGCTGGGACAGCACAAAGGAAATGGAAAACAACACATTTCATAAATGGCATGTAAACAGTGCACTTCAAATGAGGGTACCAATCATTTGCAATACATTTAAGTTTCTTGCTAATGGACAAATGAATAAATGAGAATGTTTGCTAAGCAGAGCTTGTACGAACAGTCAATACTATCGGTTTGTGCCCCTCTCTCCCCAGCAACTTGGTAATTATACAAACACAAAATAGTTGTTGCATTTACCATTTGCCGCAGGGAGTTTGTGTTACATTTAAATAGGATGCATTTTTTTCACAAAATGCTAACACATAATAAAGATTATCATCTCAGAATGAAGTTGAATGGGGGGATTCTGGCTGGCTCAGCCAACTAAGGCACTAGTCACTGGTTCAGTGAGGTGCCCCATGTTCTATGATTGAATGGTGACTGAGACTGTGCAGACTGTGGCCGGTGGACCAGTGGGGTGATGGAGAATTGCAGAATCACCCGGGGAGTTAGGGTGAAATGCAGTTCCCTGGGGCAATAACGGCAGAGCTCATCTGGTAGTCCGCAGAATGAAGAGAAGCGCCGGTTGGCTGCACATGCTCCAGAGGACACAATGGTGCATCGACAGAGGACGTCACAGCAATGGGATTAGGCTAGAAGTACTACTGAGCGTTCCATAGAGGGCGTTTCCCTGCATCCTAACCAATCGACCAACCCGACTCTCTCAATCTGGCCAACTAACCCCCCGTTAGCTTAATACTTCCCTTCCTCTCCACATCATTCAGTTACCTGGTTAGCGGACATGCTAACCAGCTATAGTGACATTTTAAGTGGCTTTCGTGGCTCCTGAGTTCTGTCACACAGTTTCCTTCTGGAGGAAGGTTGGGTTCTTGTTAGTTCTACGGTCATGGCTCTGCTCTGTACAAATCTTATGAACATCTTGAATTGAGATTGAATGGTGGTGCCAGGCTGATGTTCTTAGCCTGCATTATAGCCGGCTGAGGTACTTGTTCTAAATCAGGTTTGTTGTTTTAATTGTAATTGTAGGAAAGCATTTTGCTTCAAAGGTATTGTAAAACCCAACGTTGCTAAAATGCATTTAACTTGAATAGCGACTAAAGCCAAGCAATGACGCACGTGAGGCTACACTTTATCATGCATAAAGCCACGGCTAGGTGGTGCTGTTCTATTCAGTTCCAAATTAATTGCATTCAGTTGCAATTTATAACATCAAATAAAATGTATTCCTATAGTGCTTTTTACAAAGACATTGCCAGAAAAGAGAACCCAGGCTTAGACCCCCCAACAACTAAAACAACTTTTCAAAAAACAAGCCTAAGGCATCAGTGGCAAGGAAAAAATTATTGATCAAAGGTAAAGAAACCTTGGGAGGAAGTAGACTAAAGAGGGGGAGGGGGGAGCCTATCCCCTTCTGGCTGGCACAGGGTGTCTCCAAAAAAAGACTGTGTCAGGGTCAGTCCAAAGGAGAGGCTGCCTTTGTGCCTCCTTTTAGAAGTTAGGCAGTTAGCAGTGGTGGAGGGGGTAAATCATGTGACGGGATCCAAGCACAGGGACTGGGGTGTGCATGGGAGGACCGGTCTGGAATCAGGTTAATGGGCGGGGGGCTTATGGGGGCAGCTCACACTTCTCACAGGATCTAAGGCTTGGGGGCAGGTGCCCCTGAGTCAGAGACAGAGGTAGAAAAGGGAAAAAAAAGTTTCCAGTAGATAAACCAGCTTCAGTCGACTTGATGTACCCACGCACCCTTCACGTAAAGCTGAAAAAGACCATTCATACAGTAAAGTGTAAAAACAGGCAGTGCTGCCATGTTCAGCTCCTCAGCAGCTGAACTCAGTGAGAATGAGCAGAATTCAGTGAGAAATCTCACTCAGCGCATTGCCTTTCCTACTGTCGGCAGAGAGTTCATGAAATAAAAGCAATATATTTTAATTATATAAAAGGTTTTGTCATTAAGAATAGATATGTTGGTGGGGAGATGGAGGATCAAATGTAATTAAAAAAAACGAAGTTGGACTGTTTAATTGTGTATTTAATAGTGACAGTGGGCAAATACTACATTAATTGTCCCGGAGTTAGCAGAACTGCTCAATCTCATCTATAGTTCCCGAACAGGTGATAAAATTAAATAAAAGTAACTACTATGATCCTCCTCGGTCTGTAGAGAGACACTTACAAATAATTTACGTCAATAAATGAAGACAGGCCCTTAGCAAAAGGGCTTTCCGGGATGTTCTGAAGAAAAAAAAACCCACTATATTTTAAAGGCAATGGAGGGGAGCTAAAATACATTGTAAAGGCATGGTTTAAATGGGCCCCTGGGTGGCGCTACCAGTAAATGCACTTACACTGAGTGCAGGTTTCCCACTGCACCCTGGGGTCGCGGACTCTAGGTGCTGGGGGGGGGGGGGTCTGTGTGAGTTGCAGTTGATGACGAGTTGTATCAGTTCTCCTTTGTCACTGCCAGTCCCAGAGTTATGGCGGCAAGCTTGCAGTACGAGGGGGTTCTGGTAATTGAGTTAGAAATGCATACAACTGGCCAACAAATTTGGGTGACAAATAATGTGTGTGTGTGGGGGGGATTGGGTTAAATATGGTGCAATGTATTTGTGGCTTTAAATTAGGCTTAAATTAAATTGACAAATGTAGTCAATGTATTTACTGTGTATAGAACAGTAGCATTGAAAATAAATGACTGTATGTTGACTACATCCCCACATTGAGAAATTATTTTCCGCCTGATCTGCGGATTTGATTAGATTTTTTTCTTGGGATTACTGTAGGCAGTGAATTTGCAGGTACAGCATAACAGGATATGTGACATGTCATTGAGAGCGAGGGTGTACTTTGAGATCGGGGGAATTGGGTTTATGGATCAGCCGTCACACTCACACACGTATATTCTCATGAGAACCTTTGGGCCTGCACCATAACCAAAGGTTCATAAACTCTAGAGACCCTTGGAGATCTAGAAAAGTCTGCGTGGGATGCCCTACTGAAGGAAAACCTCCTTTTCTACAACCTGTGGGGGCAGCTTGTGACCTCAAAATAGAGAACAATCTGGAGTGAATTAAATTATGCTAAAAACCCTGCACTCCTGCTGCATGCACTTGTTGGCTCACAGTTTTTATGCGTTTACTCTTTTTTTTCTTCCAATTTTGGAATGCCTGATCATATTATAAGCCATGCTCGGTGAAACCTCCGCTGCCGAATTGGGCAAGTGGAGACGAGTACGCGCTCACCTGCGAAACAGGCGATGCCAGCCGCTGTTTGTTTTTCATACCACAGTCTACAAGCTATGCCTGCGCAGACATGAGTCGGAGGAAGACACTTTGGGTGTAGCTTTTTAACGGCAGATTGTGGGCACCTGATTGACCAGCAGGAGTCGCTGGTGTGCCATGAGACAAAGACAACCGGCCAACCGAATCCCTCCCTCCCATCCCTTGGGATCACATGTATGCATTCTCTACTGTAATTTGCTTTGGATACAATTATATATTATATTAATATGAGCTACTTAGGCAGATGCTCAAAGGCAGGAGGGCAGGTTATTATTCTGTTTATATTATATTGTTGTTATATCAATATTATATACAATATCAATTAGCCAGGAGATTGGAGGTGCAAAGTGCTAACCAAAATAACACATGAATGGAATGGCTGAGGGAGCTAAGCTGTGCTCAGGTTAGAATGAGGTACAAGCTTCTGTCTTTGGAGAAAACAGGGTTTAATAATGGCCGTGACTGTGTTTCTGTGATGTTTAATTTCTCACAACAGCCAAACATTCTAGTGAAAGCAGCTCTTGGAATAATAAATTATGTCATTTATGACTGGGTCTGTGTCTTTCTAGGTCCAAGCAAGGTTTGGTTTTCCTTGGAGGAATGGTTACCCTGTTTTTTTTAATAGAGGGCATTTTTATACTCTCTCCTGGACCTTTTTAATCCACATGTTTACTGCTGGGAGCAGATGGCACTATGAATTTTTAGCAGACTTTGGCATGCGTGCGAGCGTGCCGATTTCGGGCATTGGATATCCCACTTTAGTATGACATTTAATTTCACCTAGGGATGCTCGGTAATGGAATTGTTTATTCGTCGGCACCGCTAAGATAGATTTCTCGCATAGGAGTTTTAGGGCCTTCTTCCATTGTCAAGATAGCCTTTATATTGGATGCCGTTGAATGGATTTTCATTTTATTTCCCTTTGGCTGACCGGATGTGGCGCTGCATGTTTAAAGCCTCATCACTGAGCCACAGGTCTAATCACGCCGCCTGCAGGTTGAGCCCTCTTTTATCTTCCCAAAGTCCCTTAATTGTACTGTAGCTTTAGACCTCAGGCAGAATTCAGAGCACCATTGTACCACAGCAACGGCGAGAGAAAACACAACATAACAGCAGCGCGTCACACGTCGTGGCCAGGTTTATAACGGGGATGGGATGCCAGCAGAGATGGTACGAGGCTCATTAATGTGCAGGGACACATGTCGACATCCGCACGAAGGTCCACCTCTATTCTGGGCCTGGCCGGCTACTGCCTGAATCAATTAGAGGAGGGTCGCGGTCCCTCGGCGAGACGCGTCATGTCCGTGTGTGAAGTGAAGGCCATCTAATGAAAATGCACAAGAGCCTGTTGATTAAGGTTAAGCAGATACAATGGGAGAGCTCACGTCTCCTTGCACACAGCCGTAGTCCCGAGGGAAACGGAATATGGATTCACTGAGAGAAATGCAATTTTGCTCTGCAAAGTTCTCAGGTTGAATTGCGGAGAGAGGCATTTTTCAGAGGAACTCGTGAACTGAATGAAACCAATAAGAAAAGTTTCTAATATTGACATTGTTGGGAAGAACACATTAACTTTAAAAAAATAAAAACCAAATTAACTACAGCGATTTTTTTTTTTTTTTTTGGTTAGTTGTAAAAATGTGTTGTCTTAGATTCCGCAACGTTGTGCTGTTCACTATAAAATAAAAGCAGCAGACCAAATAGATTTATATTTTAAACTCTTAATTCTTTAAATGCACTGCATCTCAATGATAAGAAGCCATTTTCTCTTTCACTTCCTGTCAGTATAGTCAATGGTCAGGAGGAACTCCTAACTACAGATGGCACAGAAACAGTTCAAGATGTATTTTACTGAGGATTGAGTTGGCAGTATTCTCACTGGTTTTAGGAGGACGTCAGTCACACTCAGTGAGGGCCATTGCTAGGGGGCACTCCAGCGCAACCCCAGCTGGCATTTCAAGTCACTCTCAAAAAACAAAACAAAAAAATAATAAAAAACATATTTTGTTCTTTCTATACCTCCTGGAAGGCTAGGATAACATGCAGCATTTGGTAGGAAAAAACCCTCACAAAGCAATAAAAGAAAAGGACCCTTAAAAATATTCTTATTAAAACACAAACTTCCTGTGCATGTTATGGAAATCTCCAAGCTTATTTCTTTAATACGATTAAGGTGTTTTTTTGCAACAACAATGTGTAGCAACAGGCTTTTGAGCCTCAGAATATTTTACCCTAGCGAATAACATAAATCTAGCTAATGTCTTCAGTTAATAGTTGCATGCTTAGCATGGCAATAGTTATAAATGTATTAACAAAACTATTGGTTCGCACTCAATGCCATTGCATTCAGAGGACAGGAATGGGCGCCAGGTAGAAAGACCAATTTGAAAGAATAAGGAGCAACAACAGCACAATAATAATGTTTATTCAAAAATAATAATAATATTAAATATTGTAATTTTGCTTTTACTACCTGTTGTGGTGATTTTGTTTTGTATCAGCCCATCCGCTCCACCCTACCCATAGTTCAGAATGTAACATATGGTGACCATTCACTGCTGCGGATATGCCAGGCGGTCTGCTTGAAATAATGACAATAAAAGGGATTCATCGAAATATTTGGACCGACCCAAGACCATCTGGGGATGAACAGGGAAACAGTACCTGGAAGTGGGCCTTGGCATTCATGGGCAAGGACATCACAAGCAGCACACTGAGAATAAATAGGCCTTTTAGGCAGAAGCAAGACATGAAATGGATAGGATATCTTATTACTTTTTCATGCCGATTTCTTGTGTGTGTGTGTGTGTGTGTATATATGTGTGTGTGTGTGTGTGTGTGTGTGTGCTTCCCAGTTTGGAGAGCTCAGGCATCAGCTTGAAGGGTTGGGCCATTTGGAATAAAATCACACATGTAAAATGTGTGAAGCGTATTCTCTGATTGGCCTTCATTCGCCCATTACACTGTGGTGAATCTGTTTGTGGTGAATCTGTTTGCTCTGATTGGCCTTCATTTCCACATTATGCTGTGCTGAATCTGTTTGTGGTGAATCTGTTTCCTTTGATTGGCCTTCATTTACACATTACGCTGTACTGCATCTGATTGTGGTGAATCTGTTTCTGGTGAATCTGTTTCAAACAGCAGGGCTGGCTCCAGTGGGCCTTGCCCTGATTATTTGAAATCCAAACAAATGTGATTTCTGTTCTTTGTCCAGCGCCGTACCTATTACCCTGCTGGGAAAAGGTTTGTTCATGTTCTTCATTTCGTTAAAATATTCAATTGTAATGTTCACAAACATTTATACAATGTTCACAAAAAAGGAAAATATATTTGTCACACGCAACGTGACAATCCCTGGACTGGATCAGAGCAGCTGAAGGTAACAACTGGCAGAGGAGTGGGGTTTGCGGGTCTATGGACTAGATCTTTATTTATTTCTGTCTCTCCCCCCAGACATGGGAGAGAGACAGCGGGAGAGCAGGGTAAAATAAAACAAACACAAACACAAAGTCTTCACCCAACTTGCCGTGAAGATTTCGGGCAAAAACAATTAACTAAAATAAGAAACTAAAATAAACCAACAATAAATAAAAGCCCCGCCTCCTCCGAGGGGGAATCCCCTTTCGGGGAACACACAACAAACACACGACAGTCAGCGGCTTTCCACACCGCCTTCATACATTCATATTTAACACACATCAACACTTACCGGGACAGGGTAGAAGTCTACGCACTGTCCCGACACACACTCAACACACATCTCGAACGGTACACCGCGCCTCTTCAGCCCGGAGTCACATATCCAGTGACTTTTCGAGTGCTTCAAGTCACTTTTGACAAACGCACACAGATCTCAACATAGATTCCACTTGCAGACACGGCAACCCCCTTGCGGGGGAACATACACGACAATACGTCACACCTGACACCACACCAAAACTATACGGCACGTGTGCACGCGCACACGAATGACAAGACAACAACTCCGAATACACACATGAATGCCACAACCAACCACTCAATACCCACATAATGACAAGACTAACTGATTCCCCACTCGCCCCACCTGCTCTTAAATAGGCCTACTGCCTGGCTCAGGTGGGATTCGTGTGGCAATCACCCGTCTATCATTCACTCACCCAATCACAATCATTCAACATCAAACAATTCACATTCTCACACAACCAGGTAAGTGAATAATGACTTACCAATTAACACCAATTAAAAAATAATTAAATCAATTATGGCCTTTGGAGCAATCTTCCGGGCAACAGTTCACTCTCACACCCTGTGAGAGTGCCAAGCCTGCCCCCGGAAAGTCTCACTGCTCCAAAGGCCTCCACAACATGGAAAAACAAAAGCAACCCTGCAACTCCCATGTTGCCAAGACCGACGCCCCCCACAATATATATTTTTTAAGTATTTCAAATGAGAAAACCTAGACTGCAGTATATATGTATGTCCCAAGTCTGTAGGGGACAGGAGTGCTCTGGCATAAAAAGCCAGCGGAGGTGCCTCACAGTCAGAGACACTGAGCCACAATCTGAGAGACACTGAGCCACAGTCCAGCTAGGTCTAGGAGAAGCAATGACCAATAACACACAGCGGATCTGTATTTATATGCAAGTCAAATTTAAGCTTAAATCAATTGTAAGGCATCTTTCCCAAAAGGCTGAATTAGAGCACTTCCGTGTAGTCTCCCAAGAGGCTGAATTAGAGCACTTCCGTGTAGTCTCCCAAGAGACTGAATTAGAGCACTTCCGTGTAGTCTCCCAAGAGGCTGAATTAGAGCACTTCTGTGTAGTCTCCCAAGAGGCTGATTTAGAGCACTTCAGTGTAGTCTCCCAAGAGACTGAATTAGAGCACTTCCGTGTATTCTCCCAAGAGGCTGAATTAGAGCACTTCCGTGTATTCTCCCAAGAGGCTGAATTAGAGCACTTCCATGTAGTCTCCTAAAAGGCTGAATTAGAGCACTTCCGTGTAGTCTCCCAAGAGGCTGAATTAGAGTACTTCCGTGTAGTCTCCCAAGAGGCTGAATTAGAGCACTTCCGTGTAGTCTCCCAAGAGACTGAATTAGAGCACTTCTGTGTAGTCTCCCAATAGGCTGAATTATAGCACTTCCATGTATTCTCCCAAACGACTGAATTAAAGCACTTCTGTGTAGTCTCCCAAGAGGCTGAATTAGAGCACTTCCGTGTATTCTCACAAGAGGCTGAATTAGAGCACTTCCGTGTAGTCTCCCAAGAGGCTGAATTTGAGCACTTCCGTGTAGTCTCCCAAGAGGCTGAATTAGAGCACTTCCGTGTAGTCTCCCAAGAGGCTGAATTAGAGCACTTCCGTGTAGTCTCCCAATAGGCTGAATTAGAGCACTTCCGTGTAGTCTCCCAAGAGACTGAATTAGAGCACTTCTGTGTAGTCTCCCAAGAGGCTGAATTAGAGCACTTCCGTGTAGTCTCCCAATAGGCTGAATTAGAGCACTTCCGTGTAGTCTCCCAAACGACTGAATTAAAGCACTTCTGTGTAGTTGTTTCTATAGTCAATCAAACGATGTAGAAGGCATGTGAAACTTTGTATTGAGTGCTGATGGATGATTGCAGCAGAGGGGCCTCCAGGGTTTACCCTCCTTTTCTCCAGTGGATCTGTGACCTTCGTAGGCCAGAAAGCCATGCGAGACGCAGCTTGAATAAAGAAAGATACCGCAGATATTGCATAGATACCATGGCTTCCAGCAATATCAAAAGGGATTAGAGTTAATCTAATACTCCCGCAAGGGAGATGGCCAACAGTTCAATAGATGGATCACCAGCACTGCAAAAGAGCACCTAAATTGAGAGACTGGCCTTTAGAAATCCCCCAACACGCGGATCATAATGAACAACATCCAATTAGCAGAATTCTCAAAGATCACAAAACAGTTTGGCATTTTTCCTTATGATACAGGCATCTCCTAATAACATTTTTTCTCCTCTTAAAAAAAACAACTAAAAAACACAACTGCAAAGACAGCAGAGGAGAAAAATGATACATCTGCATTGTTTCTTCTAGCACAGCAGGCTTCTCTGAAGTACAACATTTGTTTGTGTAAACAGGCAGAATTACTTTGATACCGTGAACTTGTCTGCATCTTCAGATCAATGAAACCTATTAAACCAAACCATGGAGAGAGAGCCTTTCATTTTAATGACATATTGGAAAATATAATTAGCCTTATTTACATAAAATAATACCAGCCTGTTGTGCAGAAAGAGACAGAAAAATACAGAGGGACAAAAGAAGGTGATCGAGGAACAAAACTGGTCTCACATAAAAAGGTAAATGTCCTTGTAAATACTTTAAAGAATCTGACACAATTAAAATCTGACACAATGTCAAATTGAGAACAATTACACATTTTGCATGTGAACACATGCAGTCAGCTCAACATATGTTCACACCCCTGATAAAGATGAGCAGAAAGGCTGCATGAAATAAATACAGGTAATGAGCTGTATTGTATGCTCAAAAAGGGTGGAAATTATATTATTTTGTACAAAAAGAATATAATTGGTCTATTCTATTCAATTTGCTCAGAGAAAAAATTGTCAGAGAATAATATTTTGTTTAACAAATAATAATTTTTTTTTTTTCAAAAAAGTGTCAGTTATTTCTACCCGTTGTCAGTATTTTCTGCACCGTCACGTCGAAAGAAGGACTTCTTCTTCTATGGTGTTCACAGTGTTCATTCTATAGTGAACATTTTGGGGGTGGGGGATCTTTGACCATTCCTCCAAACAGAGTTTGTCAAGATCCTTCAGTCTGTGTTTGTGTACAGCCCTCTTCAATTCAAACCACACATTTTAAATCGGGTTCAGGTATGGAGACTGAGATGACCATTGTAAGACAGCCATTTTGTGGCCAGTTAAACATTTATTGGATGGTTTTGAGGTATGATTTGATCATAGTCTTGCTGAAAGATCCATTTTCAGCCATGTTTCAGCCTCATGGCAGAGGGGAACCAGGTTTTTTGACCAAATGTCTGGAGTTCATGATTCCATTGACCTTAACAAGAGCCCCAGTACCAGTAGATGCAAAACAACCCCATAGCATTAAAGATCCACCACTATATTTCACTGTAGGCATGATGTTCTTTTCAACATAAGCGTTGGCTTATGGCATTGGGACTCCAATTGTAGCCAGGTGTTATGGTCGGATGAGACCAACATTTTTATTTTTGGCCTTGTACACCAGTAGTGGGTTTGGCTTCGGAAAAAAGGATGCTTATGTTGAACAGAACCTATACCAATGGATTACAAGAATCATGAACTACAGAAATACTTGAGCATACAGTATCGCTAATTACCTGTACTGTTTATGTTATACAGCCTATTTTGCTCATCTTTTTCAAGGCTTGAGCGTACACTGCTGCTTCATACTCACGAGAGCCATTGGTTACAGTAGAAGGCCATCGATGTTCAGTGCCACCAGATGGAAGAAAATAATCTCATTAAGATTAGTTTTCTGCACATTCTGAATGTTAGCAGTCTCACATTTGTTATATATTTTTACATAACTTCAGTCGTATGAACCCATAAGAGGTAAAATGTAAATGTATGCAAAATATCCTGGATAAAGACATATGCTGTTCCTGGATAAGGACTTATGCATCACACACACAGAATAAAAGTGTCTGCTAACTAGCATATGCAATTATAAGATTACTATTCCCTATTAAGAAAACTTTGACTTGAATTTGTGTGTATGTTTATTGAATGTAATGTATTAATTTACTATTGGAAATGCAGGCTAAATGAGCTCGGGTACACTTGGGTTCCACAGTGGCTCAACTATTAGACAGTGAGAAAGGATAGATCTCTTTAGTCCTGAGAGGCAATCACTTTGGAAGATGGTGTTTCTAAAATATATAACCCAGACCCTTTGATACATGACCAGTAACCAAGTTTCAATCAGTTTGTCCTGGACAGTCCATTAAACTCAATAATGGTGGCATCTTAAAGTCACAGGAATCGATCCCATCTGATGTGAGGCTCATAAAAGAGCATGGTGCCCAAAGAAAAACAAGCACAGGGGTTATTTCAATATCCCAGAGACCGATATTCAAGAACAGAGAAAGTGCAGGGCCCCGGGTAGCGTAGCGGTATAACGCACTACGCAGGGAGTGCAAGCTGTCTACAGTAGTTGCAGTTTGAAACCCAACTGCGTCAGTCCGACTCTGGCCAGGAGCTCCAATTGGGGGCGGCCTTTGGCTGTCCTCCCCAGGGGGTGGATGGGAGAGAAACAACTCGCTGAGGAGCGGTTGGGCATTCTAAAAGAGCAGGTGGGCGAAGTTCCATCTCGGAGGAGGCGGATCATTGCCGGCCTCAGGATATTAGCTTGACCCGGAGGACGGGTGGCGGGCTCGCGAGGGGAGGGCGAATAGAAACAAATAAAAGTTTTTTTTTAAATAATAGAGAAAGTGGTCTTTCAGTGGCTCAGGCTTGTAACGGAGCTCACCAGAGAGTGCAGGCTTACCTCTAGAGGCTCGGACCTGGGTTAAAACCAGTGCGATAGAAAATGGCTTTGTCTCCTCTGGGGTAATGAGAACTTAAATTGGTCAAGTTTAAGGTAATTGTTTATTAGTGGTAACTAGTAGTAACCCCCCCACCACTACAAATTGGAAATACATTTTGTTAAAAAAATACAAAAATATATGAACTCTATCACCCTGGAGTATCCTCACAGGTGCCACAGAATTAGTAATCAAATATGTGTTACTCCTAAGATATCGAAGACCATATTGTGTGTCCTGTGTCTCAGGGAAATTATAACGCATTCTACTCAAAAGTCAATAACGTAGGTGTAATTTAAGATATTATGGCACCCTGCTTCTCAATGTTATCAATCCATATGCCCATTTAAAAAAAAAAAAAAAAAAAAAAATTGCTCTGAAAATGTTAATGGCCCATATTGGCAAACATAACCAGAAATAGCCAGTTTCCTATGGATTTCAATCAACACAACCAATACATTCAAATGTTAATTTTTTAAACATTTTATTTAGTATTTCTGAGCACCAACAAAACTCCTGAAATTTCTAATTAACGTATTTCTGTGCTAAAATGATTAGAAAACAGCATTAAGGACTTCTATGCACACGTTCACTTCTAACCCAATGAGTTCAAATCACAAAGTCCTTGTGCAAAAGGCAGTTTGTGAAGGAAGAACAGGTGGAGCTGTACTTTGCCGTGAAACTGGAAGTAAATCAGAAATTATTTTCATCCCAGGCAAGAACACAATTGGACTTTCTGCTTGTAAAAATTCACTTCTTAATTGTAACAACTGAAAACACAAACCCATAAAATCAACCAATAAAATGTATTTTTGTTGTCTGCCTGAACATCAATAGAGACTATTATCTTTGTCAACCACTGTGTCTCTATCGATGACTTTCCTCTTGCGGACCAAAGCAATGCCATTAAGCAAATTAAACAAATTAAACTCAATAAATCACCAGCTCCCGATGGTAATCTCATCAAAGACTTCTGGAATTGTCTTGTGAAACATGGACACCAAAAGCACTGAAAGGAGAATCGCTGGCCTGCACCCATATTAAGAGCTCTGGCCCCACGAGAAGAAGGAAAATAATACAGAGGAACACATCTCAGACAGATGCAAAGATATAGGCGTCTTCTTAAAATAATTCACCATAATAATGAAAAACATATTGTGTCATAAAACAAACAACTGAGGTAACTAACATCACAAGGGTGTAGGAATTATAGGTTATACATTTGAGCAGACCGAGTTGACAAAGAAAAAACAAAGTCTTTCATAAGCCTTTGAAAGGCAAATTCGCAGTGTGATAAAGTATTCATCATAGATGAGAACACTTAAATGCTGTTTTACTCAACCCCGATTCTGAAAGTATTAATAAAGATGGTTGAGTCCTTTGGGGTCATCCACATGCACCATTAAGGTTCATCACTTATTATTATTATTATTATTATTATTATTATTATTATTATTATTATTATAATATATGCCATTTAGCAGACGCTTTTATCCAAAGCGACTTACAGTAGTGAATGCATACATTTTCAATATATGTGGCCCCAGTGGGGATTGAACCCACAACCTAAGCGTTGCCAACGCCATGCTCTACCAACTGAGCCACAGAGAACCACAGAGAAATACTGACAGACAGGGGTGCCTTTAGTCATTTTTAGTCAATTTTGAGGTTTGAGGCTGTGTAGCACACATGGGCTGAGACAAAGAGGACACCAATTGCCCCGAGACAATTTGTAGCCCAGCAGGAGCCACCACGATGGCCCCCCTACAGGCCTGCCAGGAGAAGAGCCAAGGGAGGTGCTATAACGAGCATACGGCCGATCCACAGGGAACAGTACTGAATGTGCCAGGGTGTGACAACGGTACCATTTCTGCATGCCAGCACTGCCATTCATGTGGGAAGTGTCGACCTCACCTACACGGTCACTCAGAAGCATCAGCCTCACCTACACAGTCACTCAGAAGCATCGACCTCACCTACACGGTCACTGAGAAGCATCGCACAATTAAATACAGTTTAATTCATAAAATAGTTTCCACTTTGATCAGCATTCCCTTCAGATAGGTTTTGCTGAAACATCAGGCAATGCATTGATCCATCTCTGCATGTAAAATGTAATGAAGTAAACAATATTTTAACATCCTAACATGTTGGACATTATTCGTTGCATGTACTCCACCTACGCACTCATCTCTGTTGAGACATGTTGGGTCATTATCACCACAGGTATTAACCGTTCATTACAACTGGGCTCGCTCCAGGGATCTTTGACTTTTTACTTTGTGTCTGCTCAGGGCTGGACTGGGAGAAAAAATCGGCCCTGCCATTTCGCGCTCAGACCGGCCCGGCACCCGGTGCGAGCGCCGCATTTTCTGTCGACCGGGGTGCTGCGCGAAAAGAAGCTGAGACCAGTTAGTTTATATGCGCGGAAAATGTATTGCGCCCCTCGGAACACCCGGTCCGTGGTATAATATATATAAAATGATTCTACCGGCCCTACCGAGGCCCTACCGGCCCAAAACTAGACCGGCCCACCGGGCATTTGCCCGGTAGACTATATAGCCAGTCCAGCCCTGTGTCTGCTGCAAAGCAGGAAGTGAAATGAGCATCCCCCGAGCCTCTCCACTGATACAGCCTCCGATACAGTTCGGTGGGTACAAGGAAAATAAATATGAACAACACCTCAAACCAATTTGCAGCATTGGATCTGTGACACTTCTATTCGTTTTTAAGCCGTCTGGCCCAGAGCAGGCATACAACACTTGTCTGTTTTTGCATTATACGCTAAGCCAAACTCACAATACGATATTGACTGCACAAAGATCAGCGTGGAGCATAACAAGGACAGACGTCCCTGTGTTCCTTTCGTGGTTTGTTATAATAACCTGTGTGTCCAGTCTTTTGAATGACAGGATTAACATCTGGCTCACTGCATACTGTACCCCGCACCATGTAATCCTTGCACAAACATGGGCAGCCCAGCTGCAATTGTTCACTTGGTTTTCCCTTGGCTTTGAATTGCATTAATGAAAATAAGAAAAAAGACTTACGTATCCAACAGTGAACCAAATATTATCATCATAAACAACAGTGATATAGAACTTCTGCTGGTTTTGTGTTTTTTCCCCCCTTAAAGCAGAAGTGAAATGCAATGACCATAAAACATTTTTGTTTGCAAACTTGCCAGTGCGAATCAGGAGTGTACTGTCCTCCCTATGTGTGTGTCTGTACACAGTTAGACAGCCAGCCAAACTCCTTTCAACAACAAGATGGGAGTCAGGATGTAGCATCCAAGCTCCAGTGTTTAATAATGCCACACTTGCATGATGTCAAAGAAACAATACAATTGGATGTATTGGGTTGGAGTAAAACTGAGGAGGGTAAAAAGAAAGAAAGAAATACACACTGCATTCACATATGCTTGTGTTTCTTTTAGCTTAGAAACGCACACTGCATGGCTAATTCACAAATACATGTTACTGTACCCACTCCAGGTATTAAAGTAAGCTTTAAACACTTTTATGAAACACAGGTTAACCGAAGAGCTGCTAGTAAGTAGCCTATTGCTAACAGCTATGAGCTAGCGAATGCGCTAGGCTAAATTACATAGGCTTTCTATGGGGAACGAGTTAGCATTGCGCTAGCAAATGTAAAACTTGCTAATACAAATGAGGTAGGCCTACATACTAAATACATAAAATATAGCCAACATTTATACAGGAATATGTAATGGAACAATCAAACCTACAGGCAATGCTTTCGAAGGTGAAACAAGGTGAGATTGCAGAGAATTAACTTTGAGCACTTTGTAGTAATGTTAACACATTGATTTCTTATCACCACATGAACTTCCTGTTTCCTGTTTCCTGTATGTACATTCATGGTGTTTTACTTAAGCGGCCAGTAGGTGGCAGTGAGCATTAAAACATAACGTTTGCAATTACAAGGCAAAACAATAACATTTGCAATTACAAGGCAAAACAACAACGTTTGCAATTACAAGGCAAAAGAAGGAGCAAGGCTAGCTCTTGTCCACAATTCTGCAGTTGTTATGTTATGTTGTTAATAAGGCCCTGTGTAAAATGATCCTGAGGATTGACCTCCAAAGCTTTTAATCTAATTGTCTCGCAGTACCTGAAGGCAAGAGTACGATTTCAGGTTCACAATAATCACAGTCTCCATGAGGATATTTAGCCTTTTTTATTTATACATTTTTGGGGGGGTGACGTCGGATGATTCAATAAAATGGAATATACACTGAATTGCCTATGCAATGCCATTCAAAAATAAATATGTTCAAATTAATTACTAGATAAAAACATGACTAGACATTTTAGTGTCAAATATAAACATTAATTTCACTCCAATCACAATGAAATGACATTATCCACGACCGCTCTGTTAACATTGCAGGTTGCTATTGATGACACACACACACACACAGAGCATTTGATTCATGCCAGCTCGTTTTAAGCGTTGATTACTCATAACCGTGATACCATCCACTTGACATGGATGAAGGACTGAGTGAGCAGAGTCGTGAGGCAAGTGGAGAAAATATAGAATAATACAGAAGCATGTTAGTTTATCACATATAATAACCCTGGCAGGATGGAATGTGACATGTTGAGAGATGAGTGTCAGAGCGACGGAGCCCCACACACCCACCTCAGGCTATCAAGTCTCGAGAGAGAGACAACACTCCTCCTGTAACAGCAGCTCTCTCCAAACAACAAAAAGTATCACCATTTATTTACAGTTTGCTCTCCCAGGCTTTAAAGTCGGAAAAGTAATGTGATCATTTAAAATACATTTGCTACAGAGACTTTATTTTCCAGTGATAACAGTGTTTTTCCATTTTTCTTTCCCCCCCCTTATTCTCCTGTAGATGTATTCCTCTCTTTGTCATATTGTAATGATTTGAAAAGGGAAAGGACAGGGAATAAGCAATCACTTTGTTTCATGATCGTATTGAAGAACAACAGGGTATAATATGGAAAAGAAAAAAAACTAAAACATGGAATAGCTGTCAGTCACATGATTCGGGAGTGTTCCTTCCAATAACATGGCGAGGCCAAGGTCAGGGCCTAAAGACATTCATTATCAAAGTCTTTGTTATTCTCAGTGCCTGTGTGCCTCATAAGCCTGAATAGACTCGGTGCCGGAGAGGCATCATTACACTGAGGTGATAAGTACCGTGTCCACAGCGAGCGGCGTAAGAGGAACACTGAAATTATGGCTCTAGGCACTGCTTATTTTGTGACACGTCTGTGACCCGTCATTTCAAGGGCTTGAGTCCCTTGCCACTGCGATGCTATGATAAATGTGCTCCTCACACACACACGCACACACACACACACACACACACGTGCACGCACATGTATGGAAACACACACACACATACACACACACGTTCATGCACATGCACACAGAAACACACACACACACACACGTGCACGCACATGCATGGAAACACACACACACACATGGAAACAAACACACACATACACTTTAATTACTGTCTTGTTAAGGATCTCAAAGTCTTATTGAAATATTAAGCCCTTACCCATCTTCCACACACACATATAAATTCCTGCCTATTTTAGACAAATATGACAGGACACAAGCTTACATTTGACTTCTTATGTGTTCATACAGCAGAATATATACTGAAGTAATACAGGTTAGACAAATATGACAGGACACAAGCTTACATTTGACTTCTTATGTGTTCATACAGCAGAATATATACTGAAGTAATACAGGTTAATGACATTGTCCAATCATCTCTCACTCTGAATGCATAACAGTGTGTATGCTTCCTGGTCAGAGGCAGACTCTGGAAAGCTGTCCTGCAATTCACTGCGGCGAACAATATGTGACACAATTGATGTGATGCATTGTTTACGAGCTAGTGGTTCATTGAAGTGCATGGCGATATTGCTTCTGTTGGGCTCATTGTAAAAATAAACAGACACATGTGTGAATGTCACTTCAGGCTGTGTAGGTCACCCTGCCTGATGAGGCTGTTTAAGCCACCAGTCCCTTTTTTATTATTTTATTTTTATTTGTTTCCATTTTATTCTATTTTCTCCCAATTTGGAAACCCAGTTTGTGTGTGTTCATGCTCATCGCTGCTCATCTCCTTTGTCAAATTTGGGAGAGCGCAGACAAGCACGCACTCTCCTCTGAGACGTGTGACGTCAAGCCACTGGTCCATTTCGCTCCTCGACAAACTAAATTAAACTCGCACAGGCGTTGAGTTGGAGGAGGACAATTCATGTGTAGCTTTTGTAGGCAAACTGTGGGTGCCCAGAGGGGGGCACTGTTGTGCAATGAAACACAGACTTCCAGCCAACTGAGACGCCTCCCTCCACAGGTGATGCCCTGTGGGGCTGTAAGCCATGGTCAGCCATGGCATGGCCGTGCACTAGAACAGCGCCTCCTTCAGGATAAATAGACACCCAGCAACCCCATAATCCCCCTGTGACTGAAAATATTAAGCCAAACAAATTCTTAATTCTTTATAAATTACTTTAAAACAAATATTGATTTATAATTCTTAATGATTTACATAACTGGATCTAGTAGTTGGTACAGACATCTGAGGAAAAAGCCCCCTTTGTTCTTTTTTAACGCTAAAGATTAGCTCATTGTCTTTGGATTCCTGCACAGTGAACTTGAAAGAAGCTACAGGTCAATTAATACTTTTATTATTATTTTTGTTTGCCTTTGAATTACTTGCCGATATTGCAGTTTAATGGACAACTTGGTCCATTGTTACTGTCACGCAGGTACAAAACAGCTTTGACATTTGTATTTTTGTAGGACTGTCAATGAATTCAGTGTTTGTCTGTAGCAAAAATGTCAACAATCAACTCATTGATTCAGCTGAAGCAATTCCCAAGAAACCAAAGAGTTCTTCTATTCTCTGGTTTCCTGTGAAAGTTTGTGCCAATATAAATGCTTTACGTGAGTTGCAGGATGGGCTTCTCTTTTGAAAAGGACAACGCAAAATAAAAATAACGTCTGCATTTGAATGTAACAATGAAAGAAAAGAAAAATGACGTCTGCATTTAAATGTAATAATGAAAGCTTCAGGTGACTGCAGGTTTTGTTTGAAAGCTTTTCTCATCCTGAGTTATTACTACTAGCTTGGTTAATTAACACAATGTGGAATAGTGGTTTATAGAGTCATAAAAATGGGTATGTGCTATAATTTTGTCATCTCCACTACACAGGATTTGAGATATTTTTGAGTTTTGAGATTACTCTCATTGCCCAAGTTGTTTCAATATTAATAAAGTAAAGTTCAGTCTAATTCACTCCCTCTCCGCTACCTCCTTACTGAAATGAGAAAGTTCTTCAGATGACTCATTTATTTAGAAGCTCAAATTCACATGCATCTCCAACTCATTCAAGTGAAACATCAAGTGAATTAGCACTGCATTTGTGTCGTCTTTCATGGCCTTCTGTATCGACGAGTAATAAATCATTTCATGTGAGCATCGATAAAATACCCAACGCTTCAGTTCAAATGTAAGATTGGGCAGTGCATGAAAATCAGAGGAAAATATTCTGGGTGATGGGAATTCTGGGAACTTTCTACTGTGTGAACTGGAAATCGTCATTGCTGTTATGGATATATAAAATACAATGGCTGACAGGACATCGTAGTGCAGGGGGAGTTAAGCGCGGGGTTGAATTTAGTGAAGCAGTTGAGTTAAGCGTGGGGGTTGAGTTCAATGCAGGGGGTTGAGTTCAGTTAAGTCTCTTCTCCCAGTGCTGATGAAGTGCAGTAAAAATCAAATCATTCCGGTCATGCTTTTAACGAGACTATTTGAATAATCCCCTGTAATAATCCCCTGTAATAACAATGATTTGTGACTTGCTGCCGTGATTGCGCATTCGAACTGATGCAGCATTTTGTTTCTCCTTCATCAGGTTCATATTCCCAGCCACTATATTTTTCTATCATTACGTACCACAGAAACATGCCGAGCCATTCACAATTGTTTGTGCTCCCAATAACAACTGCCAAGAGTGAAACAAGCTACACTTTCAAAGAGGAACACGAAAAGAACAATATAAAGCAATTGTCAGGGCTCTGATTGTTCATTTTAGATTTAAAACAGGGGGTGGGGGACCAGCTTTGATTTCTGAAGAGAACCCAGTTGTTTTGAGCCATTATTTTGTAATATCTATTCAGGTGCATCTCCAGCAATGTTTAACAATGAGTGAAACAAGTCAGGTGTTCACTGTTCTCTCTGATTCTGAGAGGTTGGAGGCAGCAATCACAATTTGAAATGGAGAACAGGGGGAAGAAAAGAAGGATGACAGACAGTAATGGGTCTGATCTGTGAGGTCATTGGAGCACAAGCAGCCGGGGGGGCACATACGCCCTGTGGCTGGTCCACGTCACCCAGTTTTAACGTTTGCACAATAAGTCAGACATATAATTAGGTGTCACGGAATTCAAAGAGCGTCCTAATTAATGAGTTCCAAAATCCTGCTGAGGGAATGGAAATCTACAGTGGAAGTTAATCTTATTTCAACAACTTATTTTTTTTCTTACCCTTCAGCAAAGAAACCTCATGCACTAATCAGTGCTATGGAAATATTAAATTATTTAAAAAAGGTGCCAGAAATAAATGAAACATAAGTGGCAAAATTAGAGAATTCTTGAACGGATATGAGCATAGCTGACAGACACTACACTAGGCTTACCTTACCATTCTATTCATGTGTGAATTGTTATACAGTATACATATTTTGGATACTTTCATTATACATCATTTTGTTTAATGGACTTTTCATGATTGACAGTAACAATGTGGAGCGATTGTTACATCATCTCATTAGTCAGCAAGGTGACTGGGCAGAGGTGATGCAACATGTTTCAAGGCAAGCCAGGTGAAAATAAAGAACATAAAAACATTAAAAAATAAGCCCCCTTATCAAGAGAATAGAGAATTTTGTGCCCTCTGTATATTACACACTGGCACAAAGTTGGTCATTGTTTGCAGTCTCATAACTTTTTCGAATATTTTTCTAAGAAAACGGTATGGAAATGTATTAATCTCAAAAGGGATGTTTGTGTGCCTCTGTCATAATGTTTATTATACAAGCCCACACTTAATATTAAATGTTGCACTGTGGTGAAATGCTTGTGGTCTTGTTGATCAAACTGATTCAAGTCTCCTGTTTAGGTGTTTATGAAGACAGTAGATAAAGATTGTCCATGGCGGTTTTTTTCCGTATCCCTCTCATTTTATGACTGCATTGACAACTTTAACCAAATATAACCCCTGCATTTCAAACACAATCATGGAGTAAAAAAGAGACCTAGTTAAATTATAAATCATTTCCTGGCATGTTGAAGGAGTGGCATGACCTGAATGTCAATACTGCGGCACTCAAACGATAAAACTAAACTATTGATGAATCTTATCTACAGTTAGACCATATATTGCTTCCTGACGTATGTACAAAGGCCGAGTGCTCTTTGAGAACAGTTTATTGCATGAGCATTTTGTTACAGGAAAATGACACAATATGGAAGCAGATATGTTTAAGTTCTGAAAAAAAAGGTTGAGGTATTTGGCTTGGAGTCTTGGGTTGATGTTCAGCAGCTTGCAGGTAGTCAATTCCCCGACCTGAGAACCCTGAGCACGTAGGCAAAGAGGAGATGGGGAGGACGGATGTGGAAATTGAATGTTAGGAAAAGAGGTTAACATTAGTGATTCCATTATGTGCTACCATTGATTGGTTGTGGGGAGAAGTAGAGCGGTGTTTCTTCCTCTTGATCATTGTCTCACTTAAGTTAGTGTGCATGTAAGCATTTAAAAAAATATTTAACCTTTTTTTTTACAATGCCACTTCAAAAAAACAAATAAATGCAATAAAAAACAATATATACTACTGGGACCACAAGAAAAATCACAATTCTTGAAAAGTGGAGTACTCATTGAAGTGTATTGATGCTCGAAAATGCCATTTTCCAGCCGTGACAATTCATTATTGAATTATTTTAAATTATTATATGCAAGTTTGACTAAGTGAGTGTTTGACTAAATCTGTTTAGCATGTACAATTTTCTCACTGAGGTGAGTGGATTCAGATTCCCCCTCCATCAGTCATCCTGATACACACAATCAGCCCTTTCATCTGGTCCTACAGCATCTGTGTGCGTTACGATTTGGTCTGATGTGCAGGGGGGGTCACCCACTGGCTGGGGCTTGCTGGTCCCATCGTTGCCGTCTGCATACGAACAAAGTTTAATTTCCTGGAGCGCAGATACGCAAAGCCAGTTTTCACGGCATGATGTAAGATATCTACTGGCTTCCACATTAGCTTACTGTGATCTTTTCGGTGATAAAAGGGCCTGGTGCACGCTGTGATTGATTAACTAATGAGCCCCACCACAAGACAGTTAATTGGTTGCCGCATAAAGAATTCGCCAGATCCCTCAAAAAAAAAACAGCCTGTGAAGAACAATGGTTCGATTTAATTAGCTGATAACCACCTGACCGAGCAACTTGTTCGTGTCGTGTGAAGGTTGCCTCTGGAGTCCCTCGAAGCCTTGTTTCTCAATTGTTGTTGGTAAGATAGTTTTTTGCATGAAAAATGAATTGAGAATTTAAAGCTTTCACAGCAAAGTGCTTGTTGTAGTAAAAGTTGGAAGTCAGTTTTTACATTAAATGTGATTTTGAGGTGTAGGAGAATGGATTCAATGTTATGTATCTTTTTTCCCCCTTAAGTATGATTATTAGTATAATATGCAAGTTTTCAAGTTATGACTAGACAAATTTTTTTTAAATACATGCAGACATTTATATGTGTTCTTTAAAATCACTGTATTAACAACAATGGGAAGCATAAGAGGCCCTCTTACAAGTTACTTCTTAGAAAAAAGAAATTCCAGTTTTTTATCCCCAATTTTGGATCAACAACTCTACCTGTCATGTACCTGGCTTGTCACCTGTGCTAGGAGCATCTCTTCTGGTGATACAGAAAAGTTACTGTGGTACACTCCGTGTAGTGCTACAAAATATAAACGTTTCTTCAGTGCATTGTTTTATTTTAAGTAAATGTGAAATTCAGATTAAGCTCCATATACATTCATTAAGATTAGAGGTTTGAACACAAACCAGCAGTCATTGAACCCTTCGGAACAGGCATCAAATATTATGCTTAGATGATGGATGTGTACTTGTACTTTCCTAAATAAGTCTTTATATATTTATGTATCACATATGTTTATGTGAATAATGCATCTGCTGTGATCATGTTTTTTCCCCATGGAAATAAGCCAGACATGGATCAATACTACCAAAAAAAAAAGTTATTATGTTTAGCTTTGCATTTGCAATAACAATGTTAATTGTTAATTGTGAATGTTTTTCAGCTGGGAATGGTTCTCTCGTGTTATACCAAATGTTTTATATTATAAAACTGGACTGAGTAAAAACATCTAGTAATGTCTTTCAGTAAATCCAGCAGAGAACTTGCTCCCTTTCAAAGAGAAAACATTTCAACCATCTTTGTGAAACTTTGTTTTCAGTATCAGTGTGGTTCTTATTTAATCATTAGTACCACAGTCAATTACTCTTAATCACCTCACTCTGTAAAATCATGTTTTGTCTTAAATAATTGAACTTGAAATGCAAGCTCCTGCTCTCTGCTGCTGTGTGCCAGGTGATTGACGGGTTGTAGCATAGGCGTAACGATTGGGGTTCAGGGCATGTCCCCAGTCATGTCCCCAACAGTCGTATCTGCCCCCCCCAATAATTTGTAGATATAAAACATTCCCTTTCATTATGTCCCCCTCAATATTTAATATGTGGCTACACCCCACGGATTGGACAGGACAATATAATCAAAGAACGTGAGCATTCACAATTAAACTCATCTTCTTGTAACATCTGTCACTGTAACGTTGTACAGATTATCCCCAGCTTGGAGTTAAAAAGCCGTCTGAGCAGAGCACACCAGCCTGTAGAACAGTGTCATACAGAAGGTCTCTGAGGTATACTGTAAATGTGGCATTTCCAGCCCTGTGAGGCATGACGCTCGCACTTAGGGCACCATCCAGACATGGGGAATCTAGTTAGGGCTGTACTATGACAGTACTTAAGGGCGAAACAACTCCAATTGTATTGTGGGAATGTGACATTTTGCGCTCCAATTCATCACTTCTAATGATAATATTATTCTTATATTATATAATTTTATGAGAATATCTATTATTATTTTTCACTCCACCTTCCCTCTCCACATTTTATTTGAAAGCAGTTGCACGTATCCATATAATCTCTCTGCACAAAGGCAGTGAGGATTTGTTTGATCAAGTTTAGAGGAAATGATCATTGTGTTGTGTACCCCCTCCCTCCCTCCCAAAGAAAAATAACCCCCCCTTATCTGCAAATCACACAGGCAGAGGGTGACCTGAACTTGGCCTGTTTAAGACCAGACTTGACAAAGTGCTAGACACTCTCCTGACAGAAGGCAAAATGATGAGCTACTTGGCCTCTTCTCAAACATTCTTATGTTGTACTCCCCAGAGCAGGATAGAATGGACCACTCCCCTGCCTGTTGAGTTTCACTATCAGTCGTGTGTAACATCAGCACATTCAAACTGCTTAGCCAGAATCTAAAACGGGCTTCTCATTCAAACTCAACCATTTAACACAAGTTGGTCAAATTGAAGCGTTCCCCAGAATGGAGGGCTCTCCTCTTCCTCAGAAGTCAGGGCAAACACTGGTCAGGCCATACCCTTCTGAAGAGTCTTTTAGTCCATCACACAATATCAGGCTATTTGGCTATGGAACTTACAATGCAACAAAGCAAATTCCTATCTTCAGTGAGTAGCACGGTGTGTGTGCGCCAGTTTCCATGTACGGACACATCAGCTGGTTTAGGTTTCTGTGGAAAATGTCCACGGAAGTGATGAAGAGCCAACCAGCAATTAATTCCCTTAGTGGCAGAGCGAATCTGAAAAGACCCTCCAGCCATGCGACCGTATGATTCAGCACAGGAGAAAAGACACAGGCCCAAAGTCAGACCAGCTGCAGACCATTAGGGCTCATGTTACTCATGTGAGGAAGGTTGAGTTTTACTCTAATTTGACAGCATGTTATACACACACTTGGTAGTGGGTACACAAGTAGCATATCAATCACACATATATTCCTTTTTTTGGTTTCATATTTTTTCCCGTCTTTATCCAAATTTAGTGACCAAATATACCCTCTATGTTTTTCGATTCACCCTCCCTCACCAATTCGCCGCCCGTCACTACGTGGCAAGCTAATTCCCCAAGGGCAGCGATGATCCGCCCACCTACTTTCTAGAAACACCCTTGTCTCGTGCTGGCTTACCCGCCCCCCTCCCCCTGAGGCAGACAGCCAATCGCGGCCCCCGATCGGGGCTCCCAGCCAGGCGCAGTCAGGTTCCGAACCGACACATATATTCCTGAACACACTGTCACCACAAAGTGGCCCTACCTACATGTTTGATCAATTATGCTTTAACTTGTACTATTTCCATATTTCTAACAATAATGATGACAATGGCTGCTTGATGTGATTGGTGATTGGGTCTTCTTTTCTCTTGCTCCCTTCTCTGTGGCTCGGCTCATCTCAATCACGGTCGGTGTGACTTCTTGCTATGAAGAGAGACTCCTGAACCAGGTAATAAGAAGTTGGACCATCCGTCATATTTAAGGAGGAACTGGGTCGGTCTTGGACTTCTCTCACATTCCTCTGGCTTGCCTAGCATCAGTCACCTGAATCAGGCCTAGTGTGAGCAATCCAATAACCTCAACCCAGGGAGATGGATTCACACTCACACACAAACACACACACACACACACAAACACACACACACATACAAGTCCCACTGGAAAGTTTAGGATAGAGGAATGACTGCTGATTGGTCGGGTAGAATGACATCACATAGCGTCTTGAATTATAATTTTCTTTGGACCCCAATTTGTTTTTTAAACCCAAAAAACTGAAGTGAGAGATAATGGTTAAATAATAATAACAATAATAATAATAATAATAATAATAATGGCAAAAGCTACAGGGAAAAATACAGGTAATTCACACAAGAACCTTGCCCATCAGCTTGACCTATATACTGACATGACTTCCAACACACAATGCTTTGATACCTGCTACAGTACTGTCCAAACAATGTACTCACCACTGGGCAGGCTGCTGTGGTATCTGGTTGCTATATGTACTTAAGATTGTTATCTTGTTACTTTCTAGTAATATATGTTCTGTAAAACAATGTAAAAGAGGTTGGTGCTCGGTATATTTCAAATCCCCCTTAAGTGCGATATTTGTTAATGTAATCACTACAGAAAATATTTGCTGCATGTTAGCGCCTGACAGTCTTTTCCAGGATTCATTGTGAAAGAGAGTGCGCCAGTTTAACACTGACCATCGATTGCAGTTGTATCATTTGTCCCATGAAGGCCAATGTGTTGTGTAGCTTCAAGAGGCTCAGTTCCTCCAGTTGCACAACACATCCTTTGTGCTGTCCAGCTGTAGATTTGATCATTGTAATGAAGAATAATTTAAAAAAATCTTACCATTTGAAGCTAAGAGCAAAGTAATGAGTTACCTCTCCAGAATGAAAGTCAGAATGAAAGCTGGACTGCCAATTTTTCCCCAATTACGTAAATGCATTTTCTTTTGATATGTATAATATTCGCCTTGTCCTTGTAATTCATTCGATTTTTCATTCATTTGAATATAATGACATGCCTGCCATATAAGACATATAAAAAATATGCCTGCCCAATGCATATTGGAAATAAGAGAATTAAGGAAAAGCCATCAGTCTTCTCAAACCAGCGCTCAATTTATTCTGGAGACTGCACGGTTAATGAGCCAGAGCCATATGGATTCCAGATTTTTCCAGATATAAATGTTTGAAATGCGATTCTAGCTCTGGAAAAGGAGGAACAACCGGAGGATCTCTGTCCAGCGGAAAGAGAGAAAGTAATCGTGGATCCAGACCCGGCTCCAAATTAGGCTTATACCCACAGCATCCCAATGTGCTCATGCATTGGCACTCAAAATGTGGATACGGAGGCTACTGTGGAGCCTGAGGGCATGAGGAGCATTTGATTGCTTGCCCAATCCAAACGATGTGGACGTACAAACAAACACAAACACATTTGAGGCCGGATGAAACTTGGGGCGCCATGCTTTCTCCCTCAATGTCCCTGGAACCGACTGACGTGTTACTGCTTTGCTTCTGAATTAAAAAAGTAATGATAAACAAGCACGTTATCAGTATTCGATGATTAATCTAAGGAAGACACTTGTAATAGCACAAGCACATAATACAAGGATATCGAACAAACATGCTTCCTAATAGACAGCATTGCCTGTTTGAGGCTGGTAGCAGGTGATATTGAGCGGGCCCGGAGACATGGGTCCTCGTCCATGATTTCACTAATCCAATTTGATTGTAGGGAATAAAGGCCAAAATAAAGGAAACACTAACATAGTGTGTCTTAATAGGGCGTTGGGTCACCACGAGCCACCAGAACAGTTTCAATGTGCCCTGGCATAGTGGTTGAGTGGTGTTGCATCCCTCCAACTCTATTGGAGGAACGCAACGCCATTCCTTAAGAAATTCCATCATTTGATGTTTTATTGATGGTACTGTAGGTTTTTTCATCGCCACTGAGCACTTCATTGCATCGATCAAAGCGGTTCATTACACAGTTAACTCACCTCACCTGCTTTTCTTGGGTCTGAATTGGCTGCTGATTTTAGGGCGAAAACAAAAACTAGCCACACCCTGTGTGCTCTCCAGGACCAGAGCTGGCCACCACTGGCACAGCTAGTACATGGATCAAAGACTACAACATGGATTGATCTTTAGAAAAAGATTCATTATAATCCCCCCCCATCAGGTGTGACATCGTGTGAGTTTTGTATGATCCCAATACACCACTGAAATAACAACACACACACACACACTCAGTGTACCTTCACACGAGACAGAAACACACAGAAAGTGTAAATGGATTTGAGTTGATCTCATGTTCATTATCGGGAGAGTAGTTACCCTGTCCCCCAACGCTTGACCGTATGGGCACTTTAACATGTCCTAAACAATCAAATCAAATGTATTTGTACAGTAACATGTGTTACAGTACGCTTTACAACATACCCCAGACTAAACCCCCACAAAGGCAAGCCTAGGGCGACAGTGACAAGGAAAAGCTCCCCAGGTGAAACAAATAGTAAGAATCAGGAGGTACCAGACCCAAGAGTGGGAGCCCATCCTTCTCTGGCCAGCTCAGGGTCTGAACTTGTAATGGCCAACAAAGGTCAATCAGCCAATTTTCAAATCAATTAAATGTTGTTGTTTTTTTAATTTATGAGCTAAATAGTGGTGACCAATGCAGGGGCATGGGGCTGGCTGAATATTTTTATATTTACATATTTTTAAAGACTTGGAGAGAGATGAAAGTGTAAATGACAGACTAGGCTGGCAGTGTAGTGTAATGGTTAGGGAGTTGGGCTTGTAACTCAGAGGTTGCAGGTTCAATTCCCAGGTGGGGCACCTTTGAGCAAGGTACTTAACCTGAATTGCTTCAGTAAACTATCCAGCTGTATAAATGGATTGTATGTAAAGAAATGTAAACTGTGCAAGTTGCTCTGGATAAGAGTGTCTGCTAAATACCTCAAATGTGAAATGTAAATGAAGGTCTCCGTTTCTTAACATAGAAATTCTGTTAAAAATACAGTATATATATAGTATATGTCTGTGCAGAAGGAAAGTGCACTGCTCGCCAAAACGTCCCAAACGCGGCTATCATGGCTAGATAGTAACCGTATTTTTCCCTATTTTGTCCAACTCGCGCAAGGACTGAGTCCCCATAGTAACAAAGGAAAGGTCCCAGCTGTCTTACACTTAAGGTTAGGGTTAGGGTTACCAGCTCAGTTTTGAAACTTACCACTTTAGCGGCAAATGCGCATGCATGACAGCTGCAGCTAATCGGGGCTGGGGGTCATGGCTAGATAATAACTAATGTTACAAGCAACACGAATGTGGCGAGATAAATAAATGAACAGTCCCATACTCCCTACAGTAAACTGTAAATTATTTAGGAAATATTTTTTTGTTTTGAACTACAGTAGTTCAGTGTAGTATGGAGTTTATCAATATTTGGAACAAATTAACAAACGTTTTTATTATATTACATGCATGTTTTCCAGTGCAAGTCTCGTTTCCGTTACTACCAGGCATTACTGCACTTCGGTGCAAAGGACATTTGGTATCACAAGACTGGGATCAGGCTAAACATGATGATGTTTTGAAATGAATGACGATTCATTTCATTTTGTCCTTCAATTGTGAATTAGCCTAATAGTTACTGAGATATTGACGTGTTTCCCTTCATAAAATGTAACGTGACGGCAGATCAAAATTTTAAAGTTGGTGGTTAATTCCTTCTGGTTAGGATACCGATAAATCACCCAATGCAGGCACGCAAAATTACTCTCAGATAGTTTAATTCCATGAGCCAAGGGGTCCAATAAAAGCGACATCCTGTGAGCACAAAAGTAACATGGTTCCTGAACTGTGTGTAAATGTAAATGTGCGTATACAAACATGTTGTTAAATATTGTAGCGAGCGTGCGTTGGGTGATGTATCAAGAAAAGAGTCCGAGTCCAGTAGTAATGCAAAACTGACTACGTGGGTAGCCACTTTATTAAAGGAAGCGATAATTATCCATGCTCCATACACCACACAGCTATGGATAATATCGGTAGCAAGCATCCATGTTCCATACACTGCACAACTACGGATGATGCTCAAAAAGAACCCTTGCTGGCCTACCGCGTCCTTAAAAGGACACAAGAGACCAATAAAACACCTTCCACAGATAACATAATCAGTCAGGAAGTAACAATCCACTTCACACATGGCTTGATGAACACTCTCTCCTTGAAACTCAAGGGACGGCACTAGTTACACTGCGCATTCGGCGACCAGCTAGCTAATACAACAACAATGTTATAATTCACACACATAAAGCATTAACTAAACATTTTTACGGTTAACCCGGGAGAGATGCTTAAAGTTACAACAGTGCTTCCCCCACAATGCACCACGCACACATTTCAATAAGGAGCGACCTCACAGGATCGCTACAATATATTGCCTTAATGAGGATACGGTCTAAAACATATGCGCACGTAGGGGTTTTATATTATTGTGACATACATTTTGGAGCCTACAGTATGACTAGGGAATGAATGGATTTTTGGTATTTCATACGGTGAGGTTTATCGGCACGGAAACACGCTGAAGTTGCTGACGCTGAAATAACAGTTTCTCTCTCATTTTCTGCTCTCACTTGTAACGCCACTGCCAAGTATGCCAAATAAAACATTTCCAAACATGTTTTTGGGTACGTTACGAGCTATTGTTTCCATCTTCGATTCCCTTTTGAGGTATTTTGGTAAATACTTTTTAGTATTGCATACTTTTGGTGAAACTTCACCTGCAGGCAGTGTATGAAATGACTATGGCTCTTGTGGGGTCTGCCACATTTTCAATGATGTGCATGCTCATGCACACGCACACACACACGCAGGCATTTGCACGCGCACACACGTTTGTTTGTTTCTCGACTATATGGCTATGAATTGGTTTAAACAACTGAACACTGACTGCATTACTTGCACTGACTGACTTGCATTACTACATCAAATCTGTGGTTTCTTCATGGAATAATGTGTTTCAGTAGAATTTAAACAGGTCCCATGTTATGAACATAGTGTGTGATTATGGATGGCGGCGGTGTGGCAACATCAGGGTGGGAATAGTGCGTGTCGGTGGGGTGAGTGCCCATTTTTTTGCTTGAGCCCCTGCCCCCCAAAATGTCTGTGCATGGCCCTGGTCCTCGTCCCATCTGTGATGTCATAATAGGCAGGTGTGCAAATGTGTAAGGTGCAAATGTGTAAAAACATGTAGCCAATTGATTTATTTTATTTTATATATATTACTGTTCGAGGTACAGGTAAATATGTAACACCTTTAAAAAAAAATGTAATCATAGTTTTATAGTCATTATTGAACTATTTTTGCTTCTGGATGTTTTTTTTACAAATTGTGAAAGAAATGGTTTATCACATTTGATGAAGAGATTACAATGATTGTTTATCACAATAAAATAATAAAAATGTGATTGGTACAAAATTATAGAGCTTGCTTGATTATTTGACAAATGCAGAAAAATGCAGAATTGGTTTCAATGTAAAGCAGCAGGCATTGCGGCCCTCCTGCCAATTACTACAGTTACAGTGTTTGTGTGGCTTTTAGTGATGATTGGGTTTAATTTACTAATTTGGTGCACCTTTTACTCTGGACAGAATATTTGTGCGTATGAAAAGTTTGTAGAATGTGTTGTTATTATTATTATTATTATTATTATTATTATTATTATTATTATTATTATTATTATTAATAATAATGTAAAATATAAATCTGTCTGTCAGAGGACTCAGGCTTGATGGAGAATCTGCTTATCTTTCCATTGTTTTCAGATAAATATGGTACAATGTAGATTTATGTGAAATAGATTCACAGAATTGAAAAAAATACATAGACATAAAGTTGACCTTTAACCTCACAGAATTTGTAATGAGTCAATATTTATCAGCACACTTTAAAATACGGTCACAGCACCACTCTGTCTCCGTAATATTTTTCTGAAACCCAGAGAAATGTGTAACACCATACGTCAACGTCCGTGCCACTGGCCATTTTCCATGAATGCAGGAAGCAGTGTGCTCGTATAATGAATGAAATCATATCGATAAAACACAAAAAATCGTGTCCTGTTGTGTTGGGATCCTCGGTTCGAAACTCACTGCAGGCAGAACCAACTCTGTTACATTGGTGCCGTGACTCGGATCATATGACTGGTGTCTGTCGGTCAGGCTGTAGTTGCTGCTGCAGGAGTTTCGAGAGGGAGAGTGTAGCGGAGGAGCTCCAATATGTGAGTGTCCGCTACAGAATGTGACGTAAGAGTATGATTAGTTCCCTTGGCTGGGGACTTGAGTTTTTAGCTCAGCGGGCTAATTGTGTCTTTTGTTTTGGGATCCTCGGTTCGAAGAGCCCCTCGTACATGTAAAATAAACACACCAACAAACACATTGTAAAAATAATACCATTCTTAAAACATACCCGCCAAGCCGGGCCACATTCAGCGCTTTACACACTCCTCAAACAATGGCCTAAGCTTCCCTGTTGATGGCTACTTTGTCTTTGTCTTCCCTTTCGTGGCCTTCATAATTTATCCTTCAATACCTCTATTTTCTGTAGCTTGACAGTCCAGTTATTCAATTGTCTGTAGCATTTATATGATTCTGAGATGCATAATTGTGAATTGTTGGGAATTTTTTGTTCAATACAGAATCCAAGTATATCAGATACCATTTAAACGCCAACGTGAAACTAAATTAATTACTCACACCTCATTTCACAGCCAAGTAATACATCAGGAGGTGATAAGATAGAAATCATATGCCATATGTGAAAGTGCCCCAAGATGAGAATTGTTTTGCAATCCCTGGAAACCCTGTGAGTTCATTAGACTATTAAACAGAAAATGTATCTACTTAACATTGTGCACACCGTTTAGAGCCTGTATTTATTCAAAACTGATGTCATTATAACTTCCAAGTTTGTGCTTCTGCAAGAAAGAAGTATGCATGCTTTGTATGGAATGTACTGATTTTAAGTAGATTTGTATGTATGTATGTATGTATGTATGATTATATAAAAGTTAATCCTGAATATATAAAAAGTAACGTTATGCTCAGGCGTGTCAAAAGACAGCTGTTTTGGTCTCTTTACAAATGTATTTTGATGGAATAATTGGCCATATAAGACTGCCTGGCTGAGCAAATAAATATATAAACATTTTTCTACTAATAGGCTACCTTGTTTGTGTACCTCCATTTACAATTACCCTAGCTAACATAGACCAAACCAGCAAATGGGAAGGACGCAGAAAATAAGGACCCCTTTATGCAGTCCAAACTATTGCCATTCAAAATTAATGTTAAAATGTATTTATTGTACTCTAATGTCAGTTTATTTACTTCATACTACCTCATCACAATACATTGCAAAGAGACCAAAGCAGCCATCTTTGATACACCTGAACATATATATTTATATAGCCTACTGTATATATGTGTATATATATGCTAACATTTATACATTAACTATAAAGCAATAAAACAATAAAACACTTGAGTAAACGAGGGATACAAAGTGTATTGAAAGCAGGTGCTTCCACACAGGTATGGTTCCTGAGCTAATTAAGCAATTAACATCCCATCATGCTTAGGGTCATGTATTAAAATGCTGGGCATGCCCATCTGCTCCATATTTTGGCTACCATGGCTGGAAGAAAAGATTTCAGTGACTTTGAAAGAGGGGTGATTGTTGGGGCACGTTTAGCAGAAGCTTTAATGCCAAAGACTGCTCAACATGCTGAGGAACAGTGGCTAAAGTGATGTTGGTATGGAAGTCTGAGGGAAAGACATCATCAACTAGGGGTCAAAAGAGGATACTCCTCCTGGTTTGAGATGATGCCAGGCGAAACAGGAAGGCATCATTGAATCGGATGACTACAAATATCAATCTAAGGCGTGAGCAGGCAGTTTAATCAAGAACAGTCTGTCGAGAACTTCACAGAGATGGATACCATGGTCGGGTTTCAGCCCTATGAGGATATATCGGTTGGCATTTCTGAATTTATTTTAACCAAGCCTCTCTGCATCTTTGCTTCCAGATATCCAAATAGTATCCGAATTTGGTTCCTGCCCCTAACATTGTGCAAGTTATTTTTTTGTGACAAATTCAAACTGTTCTAGAGGTAAGAAACTGTGGTATACACATAGCATTAATTATTGAACATGTGTACTCTTGGATATAACCAGTGCAGCCTGCTGACACATTCGTCTTCAGTTTATTTATTTATTTATTTTTTCCCCTGCATTTCACAGTCTGTTGTTTCAGTATCATCCAATACTTCCTTTAGTGTTATAGCCCTGTCTTCCCTGGCAACGATCCCAGCGAAGAAAATCAAAACAACCATTTGACTCAAGCTTTAATATGGAAGCAATGGCGTGATTTGGTCTGCACACTTTCATTTGATTCACTGAGCCTAATGGCTACAACCGGTGAGCTAAATTAACTAATCATTAATTAGGCTCTCCATAGTGAATGGAGTTTAATTAATCCATGCAGTAAAAAGAATGGAATCCTCCACCACTCTATAAGTATAACTCTTCATTTCCTCGTCCCTTCCCCCGTTGGATGAATGAAATACTTTAATTGACGAGTGGACATAAATGGACCAATGAGCAGGAAATGCATGGCCAAACCCAGACAAATTAAGGCATGTCTGTACACATACACACACACACACACACACACACACACAGGCACACGCTGTTTGGCTCCCTTAACATGGCCATTTATAGCTCCAGATTAAGCTTTATAAATAGCATGATTCTGAAGTCTCTTAAGCATATACCGATTTATGCCTTTCATTTATTTTCATCAAGGAGGCATGATTCCTTTGTTTCGTGTATTAAAAGAAAATGAGGCTAATAATCCAAGTCAAAGTGATAAAGTATGCCAAGGAGAAAGCCTGCAACACTGCTGAATCCTCTGATGTTATATATTGTAGAGCTCTAAACTTCAATACAATTACTGAAATGTTTATACCTTCAATTCTACACTCTGATGAATCATTGCTGGCAATTTCAAATTCTTTTTAAAGTTAACGATAAAATATTTCTGTTTGGGGAAACAAATTGGCATCAGACCAATAACATTGTCTTACTGCCTAGTGCATGCCTGGACGGGATTCAATCAACCTCTGTTCTTCACTTTTACTCATAATTAAATTCACGTTGTTTTTGTTTCGTTTTTTATCCACAAACACAGTGGTACGAGTTCAACAATCTGAAACCCAATGGTTATAATAACCCAATGCAATATAAAAAACAACAAGTAGTAAATGGAGTTTCAATGTAAAAAAAAACCTCCATTTGCACTCAGACTTATCCATGTTTCATTCCACCCTTTTCCTTCGGAACAGCTTCAGTCCTTCTTGGAATGCATGTTATGCAAGTCTTGAACTGTTTCTAGTGGATATTGGACCATTCTTAAAGAAGGAAAGCCTCCAGCTCTTTGGGAGATGAAGGTGGTGGAAATCTACTCTGAACTCTCTGTTCCAGAACTTCCCAAAAAGGTTCAATGTTGTTTAGATCTGGTGATTGGGGAGGCCATGGAAGGTGTTTGACTTCATCCTGGTTTTCATTAAACCATTCTTGAATCCATTTATCACTGTGTATGGGGGCATTATTGTCTTCAGATATGGGAAAACATATATCTTGAGGAAACAATGTGTGCACCTAGGTGTGCATTAAATGGCTTCGTATTCCTTGGCCGTAATTCTACCATGCAGAGTAATAGTCAGACCCTGGGTGTGACTCGATGACAAACCGCCTCTCTGCAAACATTGCTGCGGTGACTCCTATAAATTCATGGTGTACAGCATCAGGAGGGTTCACCGCTTCCTCACAAGGGAAGCAGCACAGGTGCTGGTCCAGGCTCTCGCCATCTCACCGCTGGACTACTGCAGCTCCCTCCTGGCTGGAGCTCCCGCACATGCCCTCAGACCCCTGCAGCTCATCCAGAATACTGCTGGTATTCAACCTCCCCAAGGTTTCCCACAAAAACCCCACTCCACTACACAATGACTTCACTGGCTCCCTGTATTATTTCAGATGAATTACAATGTCTGGTATGGACAGAAACATTCAATATTGGGACATCCTTGGTGAGTAGTACCAGTTTGAGCCATTATGAAATGTACAGAATAGGATTTGGCACAATGGCATTTAAAAAAATTGTACATTTAGGCAGTTACTTCATCACAGCAAAATCGAACTAGGGGAGCCATGGGAACAACCAGAGTACATGATGCCCCTTTCAACTTTGTCAACTTCAGGAAAGTAAAGAATAGAAAAAGGTACACTGTCCATTACCTCGCTCACTCCTGCTTTTCAATCATCCCATTAATGTGATACCTGTGGTCTTTTTCACATTTCCATTCCCTTGAAATCTAACCGAGAAGACCTTTATGTCTAACCTGATTAAAAAAGAGAAATTGGGCCATGGGACTTTTCGACCATTACCTGTAGGCTGTGGAGTGCTCATTAATAGCACCTCTTCACATTCGGTCTTCAGGAGTTTAAATTTTTTTATTTTTATTATTAATAAAAAAATGTTTTATCTCTTCTATTCAGTTAGAGCCCTGGCTTTGAACAGAGCTTCAGGCTCCTTTTCCTCATTCTTGTATGTAGGCATTAAGGGAACATAGTCTTGTATAGTTTATAATCTGTATCAACATTCATTAGAAACAAGAAATGCACATTCTAGGCAGCTATACATTTTTTTTTACTTAGGATTTTCTCTAATTCTTTTCAAATTTCAGATTTTTTCCCTATTTTTCCTTCCAGTTTGGTGGCCAATTGTAGCCTCTATCGATTCAATTACCCCCCCCCGCCCACAAGCTTCCGATTTGGACACAGCCAAAGAACACTGACCGACCCCACATTTAAATTCTGTGATTGGAGCATAATTATTATTGAGCATAACTCACATGAACAACACGTTCTGCAGAATTTATATGAAGAGAGGGATTAGAAGTAAAAACTTAGTACACGTTTTGTGAAAATCTGCATGCTCTTGTTCAGTGCTGACAGCTCATTCTGCAGTGAGACCAGGTTCAGAACGGGGCAAGATCGAGGGATAAATGGTGTTGGCACAGTCACCTATACCAAAATGAATTACTTGTGAGAATGGCCAATTCTTTAAAAATCAAGATTTACTTCTAAGTTGACGAGTTTAAAACCAAACTGCAACTAAAACCGTGCGACTGACATTTAAAAAAATATGTGACGGGGTCCTGGGAACTTCACCACAACCTGCACGTTCATATTGAGTGTGTGTGAGCCTCCTGTTTCTGTACACATTCACTAACTGATGGTGCAAGCACGGAGCTCTGAGCACACATTGGAAATCAGCAGTTTCATAAAATCTGTATTCATTCATTTAGTTCTGGTCCAGTGGTAAGGAAATTAGTGTCTCTGCGCTCTTCACCAATTTCCATTCTCAGGGATGGCGTTGCTTTATTTCAAGTCTGAACTAAACCCATACCAATTAATACTTTGCTGACTAGAGTTGGCTCAAATCTGGTGGCACTTACAATAAAATGACTATGATAAATCAAGTTCATAATTGTAAATTGATAATGACATCCTTTTCAACTTTTAACTTTGAGGTGTAAAATTATTTTACGCCTGTGGTTTACACATACATATCATGTAGGTATAATGTCTGTATAAACATTTTGTTATGTACTGTGGAGTGTGACATTAAATTAGAAACATGAACAGAATGTCTGAAAACAAAATACAATTAACTGATTCCACTAATACAAATGAAGCATGAGTAATTATTTGTTCATATGATCGGAGATGAAACCTTCTGCACTGTTTTAGCATGCCATTGCTTGGCGGGCTTGCCAGATTAATTATATTGAAAGCTGTAGATCTAAGTTATTAGTGGATGTTGGTTTTGCTGTAATGGGAGTGTATTCATGTATTACTGCATCTAAAAATGAGATAGAATATTAAAATGCATTGCTTAAATTAAATACACAAGGGATACTCTGCAGAAGACCTGTGATATCAGATGGCAGCTTCTGATAAGCATGGACTGAAAATTACAGAATTCATTTTGTTCTTATTGTTCTTAAAATGTACGGTTGGGAGAGGCAACAAATCTATTCACATGGCAATATATACATATTATTATGTTTCCTTGTCAGCCGTGTGATCCTGCTCCAAAGTGTTCATACGATTTCAAAGATCATCTTCCAGGATTCTGTGCTGAACAGTGATTTCTTGCCAATCTCCCCCCTGCCAGAATGGGACCCCGTGGATACATGACCAGCCCAGTGAATCTGTGAGACAGCTGTAGCACTTGGAATCAGAACCGGTGACCTTTTGAGTGATTCACCGTGTAATGTTCCCGAGTGCACTGCTAATGACTTTTGACCTTGTGTCGTCAGAGGTGGCACCAGCTCAATGACAGGTGTGATTGACAACTGAGATGGAGCCCACAGGGACCCAACTGCAAGGATGAGGTCACTGGGAAAGGATTTTGCTCTTCACTTTGTTCCTAAGAACTTTGTTTACTCTCAAACTCACTCTGGTATTGTGAGTGTGATTTCCCCATGATCTCCTGGGAATACCTCATTTGTATTCTGAAATCATGCAACAAGCTCCAGTCTTATGATTTAAGGAGTACCTCACTGATTCACCACAAAATAAATAAATAAAACAAAATATAAGTGTGGCCAAGTATTACATTTACTAAGTGATTTGAATACATGTTTAACCTGTTAGTGATTTGAAACTTCTTAATTATTGACCTAAAAGGTGGAACGTAGCATCTTTAGTTTTATTTATTTGTTTGTAACCATCGCCTGATGTGTGAAACCCTTTCTGAGAGCTCTTTGCCTTTCCCCATGGTGATGGATGACAAATGTATGGATTTGTCCCATGTGTTACCCAATTTTTTAATTCCAATGAAATGCCATGGGAGGCCACAATATATATCCCCAAGTTTGAGACAAACTCACAAATAAAACTAAATTGCAAATAAAAATCTGAAAATGAGGGGCAGGTGTACTCTACTTACAATGAAAACCAAACACTATTAATCTATAAAAATTAATATCAAAAAGATTGGTTGCCAAAAAAAAACGAAAAACAGTATAAACCAAACTTTGCAAACTTGGAGAGGACAACCTTTAAGCTAAATATTTACAGCGTCTTTATCATTCTTTCAGATAGTAAAGCGAGCGCAACATAACTCGGTCCTACTCTCTAGTGCAGGGGTGTCCAATCTTATCCGAGAAGGGCCAGTGTGGGTGCAGGCTTTTGTTCTAGCCCAGCACTAAACAACTGATTAAACTAATCAAGGTCTTGATTGTAGACCATGATTGGTGAATTAGTTGAATCAGGTGTTTTAGTGCAGGTCTAGAACAAAAGCCTGCACCCACGCCGGCCCTTCTCGGATAAGATTGGACACCCCTGCCCTAGTGCATCGAAGGAGGAGAGCTTCTGTGTGCACATCTGTCTCTGTTTGGGGACCGCTAGGACCCTAAACCCATCAACACACCCGGGCCATTTTTAAACACTGCCAGCTTCAGAACCCATTTCTACACACCCGTTTCTAAACACTGCCAGCTTCAGAACCCTTCTCTACACACCTGTTTCTAAACACTGCCAGCTTCAGAACCCATTTCTACACACCCGTTTCTAAACACTGCCAGCTTCAGAACCCTTCTCTACACACCTGTTTCTAAAGACTGCCAGCTTCAGAACCCATATCTACGTACCCATTTCTAAATACTGCCAGCTTCAGAACCCCTCTCTACACACCCCTTTCTAAACACTGCCAGCTTCCCTCCAGCAGTGTGTCCTCCCCCTTCACACAGCAGTAATGAGACACAGCTGCCTGATGAGAGCATCGCTTTCAGCCGTGCCCTGCGCTCTGTGGTGGATGGCTCTTGCTTGCTGTTGCTCTGTGGGACATCTCCGGACAGAGCCACCCGCTGGCATGCCCCACCCATAAAACACCACATCGTATCATGTGTAGGCCGCTTTATCACAGCCTTGCTCCAAGATGATCCATTTATAGTTTTATTTAGGTTTTTTTGTCACCCGATTTCCTTTAACCATTGGCATTTAAGCAATCACTTGTTAACAGGTGGGCCAACTCCCCAAGAAAATAATGATTTAGGGCAGGGCAATGATTTAACCTCAGTCCTGGGAGTCCACTGTGTATGCTGGTTTTTGTTCCGACTGTTTTCTTGATTAATTGAAGTAATTGAAAAATGTGTTTAGGTTCCATTTTGTGCTGAAACTGATTTTAACACAACACAGTTTTCAACATTTGCTTTCTCTTTGAACTCGCCACCTGTCCACAAAATCTGTCTGTTTCAGGTGTCCACACTTGAAGAGCCAGACATGGGACCAAGTCCCCCTTATCCAAGTCACAAGTAAGTCTCAAGTCATTTGGTCCAAGTCTAAAGCAAGTTCCAAGTCTTTTTCTTGGGCAAGTCAAGTCAAGTCACAGGCAACTTTACCTCAAATTGGAACTCTTATAAATTACGTAATTAAAGGAGTGTTTTGGTGATTTAGTGAAACACTCCTAATGATTTCCTTACCTCAGAAATCATTCGGAGGTTTTTTTTGTGTGTCTCATATATGCTCGTGAAGGCAGATAAAAGGGTACAGAAGTGACAAAAGTGACGTATGCGCGGTACTGGCCTGCACTGCGCATGTGTGCCAGACTAGGAATAATCTGTAAATCATTAGGAGTGTTTCACTAAATCGCAGAAACACCCCTTTAATGCAATCTGACGTGATCGGATGACTGAGATCACATTGAAATGACAGGTGTAACCATGGCCAAATTCATAAACATTTCCTTTTTACAAGTTGTTGCATTTGAAAGGTTCTTGTCTCTGAGCCGAGCACGATGTGGCCTCATAATTATTTCACCATGGCTAAAGACCCAGTCACCCTCCCCCATGAGTCCGTCGCCTGTCCTCCGTGTAGCGAGCCAATTTTTTTGTGCCGGGTAGATCCGTCTCCTCCGAGGCGTAACACGACAGACGCCTAACCTGCTCCACGATGAACTCGTGTGGACCACCCTCCCCACTCCCTCGGGAGCAGACAGCCAAATGCCACTCCCGATCGGGGCTGACGACCAGGGTCGGTCTGGTAAAGACAGGTTTCAAACCACATCCCTGGCAGGCAGCGCACATCGTATAGGACCAGCCAAGATGCGGTGTGTTAGACCGCATAAATGCATGATCACTTACTAAGCCTGGTGTTAGCAAGCAACTAGCAACAATAGGGGACTGCCCATTGGTCTGAAGGCCCATTATTCCGAAACCCCAATAGATTAGAAAACAAAAACCCGTTGCTCTGAAAATACACTCTCCCTGGAGTTTTTTGCCCTTAATATCTTAGTGTATTTTGACGTGCAAACGCGAGGATACCGTTTACAAAATGCTTGCTTTTTAGTGTGCCCATTGGCTAAAAATGTCAAGACTTTTGGGGTTTCGGAATAATGGGCCGTTGATACCCAATGTCCATGGATGCTAAACGCTAGCTAGCTAACTAACTTTTCCCTTTTGGAACTTCAGAAATATTTTTGAATATCTGTGCATGACATGTTTGTTACGATGTGAGTGTAAAACAGAAATAGTTCCAGTCAGCCAATTAAAAAAAAAAATATCCTAAATTCACAGTCGTCAGCAGGACGATCATTTCGAAATCAAAGGTCGTCCTTCTTCATTTTTTAGTCATCGAGATGACTGCGAATCTGTGCCCCTGGCTAGCTAGACATTCTGCACAGATTTAACTAACATCAGCCCTCACAGACACTTACCGATCCGAATGAGTCTTCAAATGATGAACAAAGTTTGATGTTGTAGTCTGGCTGTCAGACATCTTTGATGAGCAGGTCTTGCATTCAGCAGTTCGCTTTTTTCCTTCACATGTGAAATGTTTGAAGCCGAAAGTGATGACTCTTGGCACTGATCTGATCATACTGTGTGTGTGTAACCAGAAATACTATTTCTGAAATAGTCTAGAGTGGGAGGGTGTAACGAGTGCTTCTCGTTGAAATAAAATAACGTCAGGTAGCGAGGAGCTTGACTGACAAGGTAGTCATCCAATCATGACAATGTCATTCCCAGTGTGCGCTCGCATACCGGGTATCGTTACACTGACACTTGTAATGTGAACATTGACAACATTGAACATTTTAATATTTAATATTTAATATAATATTTAAACTGAAAACATCAAATGAACACAAACAAGTCATTCGAGTCATCATGTCTCAAGTCAAGTCAAGTCACGAGTCCAAGTCGAGTCTCAAGTCACTTATTTTCTGTCAAGTCAAGTCGCAAGTCATCAAAACAGTAACTCGAGTCGACTCGAGTCCAAGTCACAATGACTCCAGTCCACATCTCTGCTTTTAGCATTTAAGACTTCACACATTTCAGCTATAGGTCTATCAATAAATCTTTCAAAATTTCCAAGAGTACATTACAAAAAATGAAAGCAATAGTAGACAGAGTTAATCTGAATGATTTAAAGTCTTAAATGGATATAGAATATTCATTCTTTGTTACATGAATATCTGTTTTATGCTGAAATAATGTAGCATTAAGAGGGTAAGTCATGCCTCACTGGACAGTAAAAGTGTCTAATTAAAAACAATTATCAGCTCGTTTTTTTTCAGGAATTTAAATTATGGTTTGAACCAAAACCGGCATACAGAGTGAGCCCTCAGATCAAGGTTGAAAACCCCCTGCTTTAGGGTAAAATGAAAAATCGACCAGGCTTGAGACCACAGTCAAAGACACCTGATCATTATGAAAAAATCTGTGATGGTACACATGTGCAGTCTGTCCATGGTGACATTTCATTTTATACAAATTAAATTAAAAGCTAGATAATGCAAATGAAGCTATAAATAACACACATAAATCCTGTCAGTGGAGAGAACAAGTCCTCTTTTATACGTGCATTACACACAATGTACAATTATCATTATTGTGTGTGTGGGGGTAAAAATAAGATAAAACAAGGGTTAAAATAAGATAAAACAGATTTTAAAAATGAATGGCTCTGGCCAGCCTAGCCCAAGATTGATTTCTTATGCAAAGTAAACCATACTAATGAAGTGTTGTTGGTGTGCATCAATTTAATCGATTATGGGCACAAGGGTATAAACAAACACAATAAACAGAAGAATAAAAAAAACACGTCCTCAATAGCCTGTCATTTGGAGTGCAATCGATCTCGACTGATACTTCTGGGCCCCGAGGCCAATACAGATTTTTTAAGTACCCTTGTCTGCTGACTGCTGATACATAGCCTGATATTTTGTATATTTTATTTAAAAAAATAATAATAATCACACTTCAAAACTGACATTTTATTATCTTTTCAATACATGAACATTGAATTCTACATTTTCTCAAAAATACTTTACATTTTAAAAATGAATTTCTAAATGAACAGTCAAATAAATAAACAATTGAATCTTGCCATCTCAAGAGAGTGGAGTCTTTCTGTGTGTGTGATCAATGTGTGCAATCATGCCAAGTCTCAGCAGAAGTCTGTGTTGAAGGTCTGAATTGATCAAAAAATTGATTTTATTGGGATTTCTTGCCACTGATGGACACAAAATACTCTATAATGTCAAATAAAAACCCCCAACTCTAAACCTTTTTTCTTAATTAATTACAAATACAAAAATACAATTTATTGCATAAGTATTCACCCCTTTTGGTAAGACACACCTAAATAAACTCTGGTCCAATGAATCACATAATTATTTGATTGGAGTCCACCTGAGTACAATTAGTTAAGGTGTTTCAAATTATTTCAAATGAAATACACCTGTCTGTGAGAGGTCCCACAGTTGGTTAGTGCATTTCCAAACAAGAGCTTCACCATGAAGACCAAAGAACATTCAAAGCAAATCCGAGAAAAGGTTATTCAAAAGCACCAATTAGGGGAAATATATAAGAAGATTTAAAAGATTTTATATTTCCCCAGAGCACATTAAGTCCATAATAAAAAATGGAGAGATTGCACAATTGTGAATTTGCCTGGAACGGGCTGCCTTCCGAAACCAAGCATCTGTGCAAGAAGGGCACTTGCTAGGGAGGCCACCAAGAGGCCTATGGCAACTCTGACAGAGTTACAGTCTTCCATGAAAGCATTAATGGAAGCGATCTTGATGTGAGTTGGGGCTTGGATTTCAAATTGACATGTTGTAACTGCACCAGCATCACTCGATATTCAGGCACAACACACCAACGCACTGCATTTAGTTAGGTACTGAGAAAATGGTGGGTTCAAAAAACTTTCAATTCTTTCAACTTTCAAGTTTTGATTTGTATCTGATTAAATGATCAACATGATTTGTTGTTATATAATTCAATAATATTTAACATTTTTTATTCAAAAATATAAATGCAGGTAAGCAAATATTGGCTAGATTTATAACCAATCGTTCAGCTCAATGCTAGCCTACAGGAGCTCAGCAATCATCTTTAGCAACTGGCTTAAATGAGACTGCATCAGTGTATTTATTTAATGAAACCTGTTATTTGATTACATTTTAAAATCTCATATCTTATAATGGAAACAATAGTTCAGTCATTAATTAAGCCCTTATACCGGCTTCTAAGCTGATCTATTTTTAATTAGCCACCAAGCTAACAAAGGCTTCCCTAAATACCACAAAGTATAAACAGGCTGAGGCTTGAGAATCAGCTGACGGCATTGGATAATCTGACAGATGGAAAATCTGTCTCTTAATCAAGCTCCAGGCCTCAAATTAAAACTACCCATCTCAGTTTCAGGGTCTGAGAGATAATTCTCAGTCCTATCAAAACCTGGCTGCTAAAACAGAACAATGCTGCAAAAATTAAAAAAAATAGGGTTATGAAGCCTGTGACAGTCCTGTATTTCAATCTTGTATTTCAATTAATTTCTTTGTTTTTACAATGGTGTGTGCTTTTGGTCATTATATGAAATAAAACTAAAAGAATAATACATGATATACAAAAACATTGCAGGAAGCTGAATTGTACACTGGAGGTTGTTGAAACATAACTTTACTGTTTCCATGGTAAATAAAATCTATGTCCCCATCCTGGGTCCTGTGAAATAGCATGTCGCCCACTGCAACAGGAACCTTCTTGTGATAAATTACACCATCATCAAGCAATTAATCTCAGAATGCCCACTAAAGAATAACCTGCAGCAGTGTGATAACATGTGAGGAATACTAGTAACAAACTTCATGATATAAGAAACACATGATAACCCTTTTTAAAATATGCCATGCATTTGGCATGTCTAAAAAAGGATAGGAACGATCGAGTGGGAGTTCTGTGTTCTTTTTCATCCCGCAGGGATTGATGGACAGCACATACTGTAGGTGAGCTCAAAGAGTTCTATATGACAGACCATGACAACAGTCACAACAGGCCTAGCTAGGACTATTATGCTGTAAGACACACTACCATTAATCTCAACTCCAAATGCTCAATCTCTGGGAGAGCGTCTGGATAACTTGGCATAGGCTTCCAGCAATGTGATTTGTGCCCACAGATTTGGTTGGTTTAGGCGTTTAATCATTCCACACGCCCATTTTATTGTGGGACTTGTCAGAAGTAATAACTGATCAGTGGTTTATTGGCAAAGCACATCCCCAGAAGTTAGACCACATCAGTGTGAGAAAATATTCAGACTCATAGTTATGATGATAATATTGCTGATTATATTTTTGAGGGGGGGGATTATATTCATATATTTATGATTCCATTTTAAATGCGGGACAACGCCCATCTTTGAAGGACACGGAACAAATAATAAAAATGCCGGACTGTCCCAATGTGGGACATCTAGTCATGTGTGAGAGTAACAAGCATTTCTCTCATTTGGAAATGCTGAGGGCCGGCACAGCCATGCAATCAGGTCCACAACTCAGTTGCCTACAGGCCTAAGCACTTCATTATCCACTTCAGTTCACTTAGAGGTACAATTGGGAACAAACTACTGTTGTCTTCCGAAAAGTGGAACACACCCTGCGGAAAGGATTCTTCTGATTCTGATTCTTCTTCTCCCGGTGTTTGCTTTTCTCCAAGCCTGGTAAAACCTTGATTCAATCAACAGTTTTTCATCCTTTTTTAAAAATGTAGATTGTTCATCTAGCATTCAAACCGTTTATTCAACAGTCTCATATTTGTTAGCCTGTTGTACAGGCTACAGCTACAGCTGTCAGTTGTTATTTTGGTACCTCATACTTGTGATGCTGTACAGGAGAATTTGTGCAGATACTTTGAAAAATGTAAACATAAGAAATAAATGTTCAATATAGAGAGAGATGGTATATAATGTTCATTATTTTGTATGATCTTGGATAAGACATGAGATTCCATTTGAATAAAAATGATTGTTGTAAGGCATAATGCTGATTCAGATCATTATTTAGTCAAAGCATGTTGATGACGAGTTGATATATTTTCCTTGTGGCTTTCAGCAGACATGCATACCTTTCTCTATCAAGTGAGTTTTATTTGATGGATAGAGTATTGGGTGCTATGAAGTTACATAAACTGAATGTACCATGCATAAGTTAAATATGTTTGTATAATCTGTCCGGAGGAACCTCTTGAAATCACAGGACTGCAATATAAAAAAACATTTGGCTTTTTAAGTTTGGCCGCTGTTGTTTAGAGTGCCTATGAAGCATCCTGCCTCTGAACATACATATTACCTTTACCGTCACAATAGAATGAGGCTTTTTATATGCAGGATAAAATTAATAGTTTTTCCTTGAAAGTGTACATTGATAGGTTGCCATTTTTCTGTGACTTTTCTCTGAAAGGTTGGCGCGGAAGAACAGTGTTGATTGTTCTATATTTCCGGGGTACATCATCCCCTCTCTGTGTGCATGACTCTGCCTTCCTGTTCATCTCAGCACTTAAAGGGCTACAACTTAAAACATGGCTGCTGAGCTCGTGTAATCCCTCTGGGTAAAAGGTTTTACAAAAGAGCTCCAAAATCGAAAGGCCAAAGATTTACATCACACCAAACATCAGCGTGCTTCCGGCAGCACTAGTGGCATAGCCGGGAATTCATTTGTGTGGGGTTGAGAAAATGCAAATTATAGCTGACGGGGGGTTCAGCAGTAGATTAACGGAACCGTCATAAAACATTTCAGGGGGGGTTTAGACCTGACCCCCCCGCTATGCTAGTGTACAGCACAGTGTGGTCACAAAAGGAATGTCCATGTAAAAGGAAACCTGTTTTGAGTGAACACTGGACAATGTGTTAGCACACTTTATCTTTTAAGCATTTACTTGTATACTCTGTCTTTTTTATATTTTACATTTTTACATTTTAAGCATTTTGCAGACGCTCTTATCCAGAGCGACTTACAAGATGTTAATTAATACATGGTAAGAACAATCATAGATAAGTGCAGTAATACAGCGATAGACATCGTTATAGGCAGCTGCATACCATTCCTGTAACACTGGGAAGAAAAAGGTTAGTCAATTATCATTTTTATTTTTTATTTTGATGAGGAGTAAGCAAGGATACATATACAAAAATAATTGAACATTAATTATTTTTTATTATTATGATTATGAGTACGATCTAATGCTGCTGCTTGTTTCACTTGTGCCAGCAGTCAGTCCTCAGCAAGTGACAGGCACTTCATTCATCTTGTGCTTCTCTTTTCAATCAACACACCGAACATGAACATTTTCAATCCTCCTCCCCAGTTTTTGAATTATTTATATTTTATTTACTTAGAGCCAGTGTGAGATTATGTATGGCGCAGTGTGGGCAACTGACATTCATTTCAAGGTAGAGGGATTCTGAGAAAGCCTTGTTGCTATGGTAACGCATTTTAACTGACACATAGATGGACACTTTTTATGACAGCAGCCAAACGGAGACACCTGTGGTTTTAATGACGGCAGTTCCAGCGCGCCTCAAATGCACTGTGTTCTACAAGTATCAAACACTGTGTGCGTACAAGTTGCTCTTGTGAAAGTATTTTTTTTCTGTTACATGTTATACTGTTTCTTGATTTTAAGTTGTTATTGCCTTGCTGTATTGAATTGGATTCTGAGCTAATGGTGATATTTAATCAATTGAAGATTTTACATAATGTACACTATACAGGTGACTGCCCAAATAAAGGAATAAATGAGGGATACAAAGTAAATTGTAGGCAGGTGCTTCCACACAGGTGTGGTTCCTGAGTTACTGAAGCAATTAACATCATTAATGGCGGAGCTTGGGGTGCCATCTTTTATGTGCCTCACAAATGGAATGAGTACAGAATTACAGAATACACTCAAATTAGACTCACTTATCCTGTGTGCAAGTCTGAAAATGAACATGTTTTCATGTGGGGGTTTTTAAATACCTGATTTTTTTTATTTATATTATTATATTTTGTTTTGTTGGAATGATTTTAATCTATAAAATGTTCTTCCTGTTATTGAAATGCCATTTTATTGTACAGGAATTGGAAGAAACACAAGTTTGGAACTTAATTGTGTGGCTGAATGCTGTGTGTTTGCATGAGGTCAAGAGGGTACAGAAGTCAAAGTCTGTTAGAACAGAGTTTGTGTTCATTAAGATTACATCTGCAGGAAACCCTGATACATGCCAGTGTGCTGGTACTGTACAGGTCTGGGGTATGCCATGCCAACCTAACAGAATGCCTGCCACTGCAACACTGCAATATGTCCATTTTAGTCTTTCGAAAAGTGACCATCGATATTTATGCTTCACTAAATTAACATAAATTATTAATTTAGCTAAACTCAATTTGGAACTCAGTTGGTTAATCAGGTGTAAACCTGATGTAAAATACCCTTTGTGACAAGAGGCATAAAATCTGATCTCAGGCTTATATGCAAGTCCCATGTGCATCAAGCCCAGTTTCAATTGTCAAAGTTTGTTGAAGACATTTTCCATAAATGTCAGCAGGTGTGTGGAAGTTAACAATGAGAGCGGTGGCCAAATCGATAATAGCATGTAATCCCTATTGTACTAAGTCATTTAAAATCCTTGTCAAAATGTATTCATTTTACAGTCTTTTTAACCACCCTTCTGCTGAGCGCATCTGTGCACATTATATTCTTGGAGAAGAAAAAAACAACATTATAGGCTTTGAGAGAGAGTAAAGAAACATGCACCAAACCTGTGTTCCCCCCCAACCCCCTCCTCGAAACGTGTCCCCCCGGTAGTTGGTATGCCCTCTCCCCCCAACGATGCATTCCTGGAGCCTGGCCGGTCTGAATTTAATAAAACGGTTTATTGTCCATATTTGAATATTCTCTTAATGGCTTGCACAATTCTACATGTTAATATTAATACAGTTGTAGCAATGGGAGTGGGGGAGGGATTTTATCTTATTGCCTCATTTACACTGCAGACATTTGTGAACATCTAGTTCTATGGATCAGAATTGTGCTTATATTAATATCTCAATAATTAATTCCCTCTCTGGAGAAGGTTCTGGCACAATTCATTTAAACTGACTGATATAGAAGTTCAAAACTGATGTGTGTTCTATGTGGTCATATTGCCCCTGGCAACACCCTGGGGGAAAAGACAACTCGGTATGCAGACTGTCACAATGCATCATTTTCCACGTGAAGGATAACTTTGGGGGAAGCACAACAGATGACAGGGCATTGCTCATTTGCAAATTGTACAACAGGTAAACTGGCCTCTTATTAAAACTTATCGCCTTCCATGGTTTTGGCTTTGAGGTATTTTGAAATGACTTTTGCCTTCCATACAATTATGCCAATATATTTTTTTAACTTGCCAGATAATTCTGTCTAAAGGGATATGGTTTTATTTCTGAAATCTTTACCTTCAGATTAAACACAATTTGCCTGTATGTAAAGGAAGGACTGCTTACATTTCTGCCTAGTTCTTGGTTAGAATCGTGCCTTGTTTGCTGGTTATGGTCAAGTCTTTTGATCAGACAAAGCTTATTGCCCCGGCATTCAAATCACGTATTGCTGTTCCTGACCTTGGATTGCTAGAATAAAGTGACTTTTTGTTTGTATTGTGTCACCATAGTGCCTAAATGTCCACATCCATACCAAATCAGTGGACAGTAGCACACAAAGAGAGCACAGCCCATTCAAGGTCACTCAGAAAACAGTATTTTATGGTAATTAATCAATCCCCCCATTATGTCAGTCTTACAACAGAAAATAAAAGGCCAGTCATTATTTGTTGAAATTACATTTTTACTCCCCTGTGCTCCAGATACTGAATTGGATGATATTTGTAGGGCAAATTTGATCATTTTTTTCTATTGTGTGCCATATTTTCACACAGGATAATTCCTTCATGTGAGGTGTCATACATGTCTCATTTATGGCACCTCATTCACAAGCTGTATTGTGCCGAACACAGACCACCCTAAAAGCTTGTGTAAATGTGGTAAAACAGTGTTTTATAATCCAGTCGCAACACATCTTTCGGCGTGTCTAATATGCCTCAAATAACAGGCTCACCATAGATTCTTCATTAAAGCCTTTGCCTCACAAAAGAGAAATGACTCGGAGGTTTGCTTTTAGGGAATCTCATTGTAATCATTATTTCTCAAGATCCTTCTTCCCATTATTTTCTCCATTCATAACCGCACATATTCTTTCTCTTCATGCTGGGATTCTTATTCAAGGACAATTTATCTTTTTGAAGTTTGTTGTAAGAAGCCAGTAGGTGTCCTCTAAAAATCGCATCACATTTTCTTTGTTTTGCTGTCATAGCCCTGTAATTTTCTGTTAAAATAAGTTGTATATGGAACATACAGCAACCAATTAATCAAACAGGTGTACCACTGGAACCAAGTCATGTCTTTCAATGTGTTCTCACTCTACTGTGTCCTTGCTGTGTAATGCTGGACGTTTAAGTTTAATTTAAGTCATCGTTGTTCCTCTCTCTGGGTGTTAATAGTCTCCATCAACACTGCAGGTTACGTGCATCAGGCTTGCTTCATGACGGAAACCAAGTGTCAACCAGTGTCAACCATTTTTAGTTTGACATCACACCTTTGAATGTGTCTACTATATTTAGACTTGGTAGTAATCAATTCATATAGACAATCATTATCAAATGCAAATTTTCCCAAAACAAATTACCCAACATGAAGAAAACAACAACGAGCTATCAATGTGACAAACCAAACTCCTTGTGGTTCAGTTTCACATTTTATATGCCCATGTCACTAAGAAAGACCTTCTATTCTACAAATCTTCAGGTGCTTGTTCAGAATGACCAGCTTCTGGTGCCATATGGTTTGCTTGATTTAAAATGCTGATGGAATTAAGCATGAGGAGGGAGCCAAGAAACACATTCTCTCAGTCGGAAGATCCTGGATCTTTTTCAGTGGACAAGTTTCCAGTTCGACCTTAGTGTACACAATTTACAAATATGGCCTGAACTATTTTATTTGATGAATTGCAGTCTGAAAATCAAAATAATAGTACTGTGCATGAGGTCTCTGTTTGGGTGGACAGCAATCATTTGAAGTGGAAGAAGATCTTGCCACTTTGAATGCAATGTTTTATATTGCAGTGCTCAATAATTCATCTGATGTTTTTACCAAATGAAACAAAAATAATTAAATGTAAATGCCTTTTTTTTCTTTGCCGTTTCATTAATTCTTTCCTCAAATATTGTTGTTTGCTGGTCTTTATGTTAGAAATAAAGACACTTGACTGAATGTAGTATATTTGTTCGGCTAAAGCAAGCAATTTATTCATAATTATTGGCAAAAAAATATTTGGATATTTTCATCAAGTGATATTTCCATTAAATCCTGATTGGAACTGCACATGCATGTCCATACGCAAAATAAAGCAACTCACAACGGAGCCCATGATAGCCTGAGTTCACATTACCGTGCCACACAATGTCTTCATCAGGTGTGAAGTGGTGTGGGAGGGTGGACTGAAAAGGCACTTCAAAACCTCAAACACAGAATGAAAATAACATGAGGGAGCGTCCCCCTGCTCCCTTTCCCCCCATTGCCCTGCTGCTGCACAATAGACACACAATTCCCATTTGGCACTTCTCTTCATTCTCAACCCCTCCGCAATGTTCATCATGGATCATAACATCTTGGAGTGCCAATGGAGGATTTGACCTACTTACCAACATGTATTATTTATTTATCATTATTTATTTCATTTATGTATTAGGTTTACAAAGGGGGTCCTGTCATTCCATTCATATTTTTAAATCTCCAGGAAGGCGAAAAATAAAAACTAAAACGTTTTGTTCCTTTTGGTGGTGTTCTAATTGTGTTTTAAATTAATTTTGTTTTATTTCCTTTGGAGACCAATCTTGTGATACACTGGAGTCATAAAGACTACATCTTCCATCAGCCTGCAGTCTGCAGAGACTACATCTCCCATCAGCCTACAGTCCCACACCTGGCCACCAGCTGCATTGAATGAAGCACTTGGTACTGCTGGCAGTTGAATCAAATTGTGGACTGCATAAAAGTACTAATTGTGTCACATTTATGGGAGGTTGAAGGGTAGCAAGCCATGCTGCAGGCCTCATGCACTGGTTTATTTATGTTTAAGTTCTGAGTGGTTTTGACAAGATTCTTTAGTTGTAAAATTATTGATTGGAGACTATTTTTGCATTTGAGAAAAATCCTTCATTAAATTAGTGTTTTCTTTGGGAATCGTGCCTCCTCTCCTTTCTTCAATTTCTTCTTTTTCTTTCGACACACTCTGAAAAGGTCCTGTGTGACACCCACCCCCAGTGACACTACAGTATATATATATTTGTGTTGCATCCTCCCTGTGTTTATAACCTTGAGAAGCATAGCAATATAGCAGCTTAAGTCACAAATAGGATCATTTTCTCCCTTATTTAATTTATTGAATTAATTATATTTAATTGGAATTGCTTCATTTTAAAAACATGATTTTTGCTCTTATCCTCTACAGGGAAGGGCATAAAAGATTCCCTGCCATCTTAAAACGTGTTTGGCTTTGGCTTACATGACACTGCTTAGTGGGGAGTATAAGCGGCCCCTGTAATCCCCGTTCCCTGTGTGTGGTTGCTAAATGATTTCTTCAGCTTCTGTCGGTGCCTACCTCTTCAGTCTAAACAATGTTGAATCCATTTCCCAGTAAACGCATGGATTTCTTTCCAAGAGGAGTTTAAAGCGGTAGGCTTTCACACATGCGTTCAAGATTGTCCGCTTATTTCAGTCATAATCATAATCTTCCATATCGCTCTCCTTTTGATTTCTCTGACTTTATTCAGCTGGACAAAGCAAGGGGAAAGGAGGGAAGCCGACATGACGTTCGCTGCGCATAAGAGTGGCCCTGTAGTACCGGGTTACGGTCGATGGCCTGGCGAGTGCTGTCTCGGAGGAGGCATTACTTCGCCTTCGTCACTACCGGTCGCAGGACTACGGCAGCGAACTCACATTACTAGGGGGGGATTGACATAAAAATAGCGGGTGTAATTGGTTACTAAATTGGGAGAAAATGGGATAAAAATAAAAAAAGAGTTGATGTAGCATTGTGTTAATGTAGCTGTCTGCCGGCGACAGACAGAATAAACTACACAACTGATCTCCTGCCCTCACAATGCGTTTGCATTCATAGCTATGCAGCAAGCTAAACACTCTCCCAATATGGAACTGCGCCAGTAGAAGGCTCCAAACTACAGTAAATCCTGGAGGCAGAATAACTGACATACTGAATATGGCTAGTTACTACAAAGATAACTCACAAACTGTACATAACATTTTTTTTTTTTATTCCACCGTATTGCATCACATATTACAAGAATGTGTTCTTCACGGCACTGTCACATGTGACTTATTTCATACATTTCCCTTCCACAAAGCACCAATCATGTTCTCAACATTGTCATGCTGCATATAAACACATTTAAAATTTTAAAATCTAAAAATATGCCTGCAGCAACATCAGGCCTTATTGCTTTGTGCTAGAATTGCAGGACACATTGATGGATGGGAAAAAAAGAGGTGCCCTGGAGTACAAAATAATAAAGTTCTTGTGTACTTGGTTCTCCTGTTTTGTGGTTTCTTATTTTACTTCTGTACTGTTATGCAGGGTGTGTGGCCTCCTGATTGGACAGGAGGAGATTGAGCCGTGTGGACAGACATTTCTTGAGTAGTGCTGTAAGCCACTCTTGGGTTGTCAAGATATTTTTTTTATTGTGAAGTTGAAGGTGTGCTGTTTGCGATGGGCTGGGCTGGGACTCACTTCCTCTGAATCATCCTTGCTCCTCGAAAAGAGGAGAAAAAGGCTAGACAGACAGACAGTTCTGTTCCTAGCATGCAACATATTTTTGGGGAGTAGTTGTTGTGCCACACTTTGTAACTGCGCTCCTCCGGTTTTGTTTGACTGTTGCAGCTCAGGCATCTAGCGAGGCGGTTGAGATCAGGTCCAGCAGCAGTCTGGAGTTTCCTGTGGAAAGGAAGAGGTCCACTCCAGCTTCTTCTGGCTTCCTGGTTGGCTAGAGTGGTTATGTTCCTGTTCTGGTTGTACTATGGTCAATTTACTTGACATGTGCCAATTGAATACTTCATCTTGGCAATGCTACTGGTACTGACCACCATGATGCCGTGCTTGGGTTGTGTTTCTCCCTCTCGCCTGTTGTAGACTGGCCTAGGGGTTCAGTCTGTTGTAGACTGGCCTAGGGCTTTATCCTTTGTTAAACTGGCCTAGGGCTTTATCATGTCTTAGAATTACATAGGGCTTTAGCCTGTGTTAGACTGGCTTAGGGGTTTAGCCTGTTGTAGACTGGCCTAGGGGTTTAGCAGATGACGCACGTCCTGTATAGCACATAAACTGATTGGGATTACTCCAGATTTTTTGTTTGTTGATGTTTGCTTTCCTGTCCAGACTGCATAGTGGTCTTTCATTGTCTTGGGCAGTCACACCACAAAAATTGGTGGCTAGTTTGGTGGCAAATTGTACCCTCTATTGATCCAACTATACCCCTCCTCCGACAATTGTCTTTTATAAACTTCTCAAATCTCTGGTTTGAAGATGTTGGTAATGGGAAATTACTTCCAGGGTGGTCGTTACAGTACATTACATTCCAGTCATTTAGCAGACGCTCTTTTCCAGAGCGACTTACAACACAAGAGAACAAGAGTGCATCCTCATGAGGTCTATGAGCAACAGACACACAGATATGGCTAAAAACACTCAGACTAGTGAGTGTACAAACAACATCACTAACTGCAAGATATGAAAATTTGACAACATTGCCTCAATTTTTAACTACCTAGATACATCCGACAACAGAATGCATGATACAACAAAAACATCTGAACAGATAAATTATGTACATTTTAAAAAAGGTAGCAAGTGCTCAGGGGTGGGATTGGGGCAGGGAGTTGAGATAGTCTGAAGAGATGGGCCTTCAGTCTGTGGTGGAAGATGGGCAAGGACTCTGCTGTCCTGACCCCTACAGGAAGTTCATTCCACCACTAGGGGCCCAGAACTGACAGGCTGGGAGGGGCGACCACACAGGGAGGGGATAACCAGTCACGCTGAGGTTGTGGGATAGAGTAATCTCTCTGTGTACAGTTTGGAGATGGATTGGAGGTATGGCGGAGCTGTTCCATTCACACCAAAGTTTTGAACTTGATGCACGCTGGAACAGATAGCCAATGAAGTGAGGTGAGGAGGTGGTGTGACGTGTGAATGTTTGGGAAGGTTGTAGACGAGCCGTGCGGCTGCGTTCTGGATCGGCTGCATGGGTTGCGGGGCACAGGCAGGAAGACCAGAGAGGAGGGAGATGCAATTATCTAGACATGAGGGCACCAGGACCGGGTCATCCTTAGTTTGTGCTGTTTGCCTTACACTAAGGGGGTGGCATTGTGGAGCCATCTCCGACACTGGTAACCTGCAAACTAAAAATTGTCTCCTTAATGATTTCCTTTGATTAGGCTTCCAGGCCCAGTTGTATTTTTATGAAGGCCCCCAGGCTGAGGTAAAGTACAGGTGTGCTGTCAGTAATTTGGTGGAATTGCAGGGGGAATGGCTGCATTGTCATTATCTCGACGTGCCCTGTAATGTGCACATACGCTATTTTTCATACATGTAGACACTTCACTCAAATCCATTAGCCTTCTCGGGCACAGAGGGCAGGACTATTATATCTTTTATTATATCTGTTGTGGAATCTGTATTAAATGAATGGGACATTCCGCTCAATAAAAGTACAGTCTGAAGAGGGGAGATTTTCAGGGCATGTTTGGAGGAAGTGTACGAGAGATCTTGGCGGATTTCACACCTTAGTGGGTGATCTCTGAAAATAGGAGCCGTTTCTCTGTCATCAATACTGAAGTGCAAATATTTACATCTGGAATAGTCATTTATTAGTGATTTTGTGACAGCATTTTTTTTTTCTTTACGTCGCAAAATTGTCCAGCATTTTCTTTCATCCGCAGATGATCCACGTGTGGATGAACACAGGTTACTCTTAGTTCTCTGTGCCGAATTCAAGGTATATTGGTGATGTAAATACATTTTTGTATTGAAATATGCCTCACATGACTAAGATCTTGCAAAAAACAACAACAACTGTATAGTATAATTGAGCATCCCTTTGATCACTGAGCCAGATGCGCCTGCTATTTTGAGTTAACTTCATTTTCCCAGATTCCTGCCACACATAATCCTTGGCACACATAACCTATACTGCAGGTGCATACAGGTGATACACACATTCACACTGAACAAAACACATTACTTGATGTATTTATGGTGTATATTTAGGCCTGGAAGCTTCGGCGGGTGCTTGCAACATGTAGGTTTTGATGATATTGAAAAGGCTACACCACTGTTTTGTAAATAGCCAAACAAGATAGACCCCAGGTGAATATTTATTCCAGATGTCCTAAAAAGAATTGCAAAAGAGGGGTGGGCTTTTTTAATTACCTACCGTTTTTGTCTGGTAGTGGGTTAGGGTTAAAACTGTGAATTTGAACAGTGTATATGTAACTGCAACCCACAACAATATGAAATAGGAACCAATAGCTTATACATTTACACAAATCACGATTCCTTATTCACATATGCAAAGGTAGTTCACCTTACAGACAATAGTAGCACTGTAAGGCTTTCTAAATATGAGAGCATGTATTTGGAAGGTAATATGTTATCTGCTTAATACAAGTTTTTCCCTGCAGAAAAAAAAGAGAGCATAGAACATGGTAGGCCCATCCAAACCTCTGGGGCTGGAGACAAAACAAAAATCTGCAAAAAGCATTTGCTTAGTTCATCAAGGCTAAAATATTAATATGGGATCATTAATTTGTCTCATTTCTAGTTGTATTTAACTCATGGAATCTTCACAGATAAAGGTTATGGATTATGTTGTGAATGACACTGGTTCTCCCAGTGGGTGCAATGTCAAGTGTCCTGCCGTGATGACAGTATTTTCAACAACGGGTCATCATCTTTCTTCTCACTTTACTCAGAATCCTTCTGCAGTGGGGCTCCTGCGGCGGACTGCAGTGCCTCTGTCTGACCCCTGACCCCTGACCCCCAGCGGGGTTGGTCTAAGCCAGGGGTGGGCAATTATTTTTTACATGGGGCCACATGAGAACAAGAAAATATTATGGAGGGCCGGACCGAAAGGCTGAACTAAAGTCTGCATAATATTAATTGTGTTTCTTTATATAAAGCAGTAAATAGCATTGTTTTGATAAGTTGGTAAGACTGGTAAGAGTATATGTTATAATTGAGCAATGAAAAAGAGAGGTTGTCTTAGAAAAAATGACATTTACTCAATAAAATTTCCCAAAACAATGGTTAACGAAATGTGAACATTTGTACAGTTTTTGATTCATTATATTAGTGACCATTTTCAGCCACATTCAGTAAGATACATCATATTAGAAAATAATGATGCCTACATTTGTAGTTTAATCACATTCACACTCATCACTCATTCTGTGTTTTTCAGTTCTTTTTTCTTGTTCAGTGAGAGAAATCTAGTCTCTGTTGGTCTTTAACAAGTGCATCAAAGTCAGGTTGAATGGTGGAGATGCGAAGCACAGCTGACAGATGATCATCAGTGAGAGAGGATCTGTACCTGGACTTGTTAAACTTCATCACTGAGAATGTTTGTTCACATATGTAGGTAGAGCCAAAGAGAACAAACATCTTCTGAGCATGTCTCCTCATGTTTGGAAACTTCTCTTGCTTAAGAGAAGAGTAGAATTTCAGCAGTGGTCGTGACTTGAAGTGCTCTGCCAGTACTGCATCAGACTGCAGGTCAATGAGTTCCAGCTGGACATCACTAGGTGCATCATCCACATTGCAGGTAAATGGAGAGGAAATCAAGTGCATTTCACTCTCCATTGTTCTGAGATCTTCAAATCGCCTTGAAAACTCACCATACATTGCTCCTAACATAGATGAATACCTGCGGAGATTATCATCTGATGGGGTGACTTCTTTCAGTGTTTGCATGTGAGTGAGATTGTTGCTCTCCAGTTGCCTTGAAATAAACTAACTTCGTCATGAAAGCCTTCACCAGGTTGTGCATTTCATGGACGAAAAGGCCCTTGTCTTGCAGTTTGGTGTTCAGTGCAGTCATCAGTGCAGTCACATCAACAGCAAATGCAAAATCTGCCATCCACTTCTCATCTGAGAGCTCTGGGATGTCTTTGCCTTTCTTCTCACAAAACTCTCGGATCTCTGCTTTCAGATCCCAGACTCTTTTTAGCACTTTGCCCAGGCTGAGCCATCGGACAGCTGTGTGATAGCTGATGTCACTATGTTCAGTCTCCTGCTCCTCTAAAAGTGCAACAAACTGCCTGTGATTCAATGCTCGTGCTCTGATGAAGTTTACTATTTTAGTTACAACATCAATCACATCGTCAATTTTAAGCACTGACTTGCACAACACATGCTGATGTAAAATACAATGCAAAAATACCACTTTCTGATCTGCGTTGATTTCAGTCACTTTATCTTGCATACGTTTCAACAGCCCGACATTTTTCCCTGTTAGATTTGGACAACCGTCCGTTGTGACACCCGTCAGTCTGTCCCATTTCAGTCCCATGTGTCCATGCATGCATTTACCTCCGTGAACAGATCGCTCCCGTCGTTGTCCCTTTCATTGAGCGCATTGCTGCCAGCTCCTCCGTAATCTTGAAGTCCGTTATCCCACGGACAAACACAAGTAGGCTAACTGGGCTGTGTCACGGACATCACAGCTCGCCCAAAGCCAAGGAGAAAAAGTCAAAATTTGCCACTTCACGTTGCAGCTGAAGCTCCAAATTTCCCGCAATGTCCTCGATTTCTCGTCACGGTGCGCCTGGACAGCGGGACTTGCTCAAATGCTTCTTTTTTTCCAGGACATATTAGTGCTGCAGAGTCCACCAATCACTCTTTTACAAACTCTCCATCTGTGAATGGCTTACTGTTTTTAGCGATTTTGTGGGATATTACAAAGCTGGTCCTGGTTGCTGCATCCCTGGATGTGTGAAGCAGTAAAAAACCCTTGTTGCTTTTGTAGCTTAGCTACCAAATCTTCCGATATCCGCGTCATTTCAGCATCATTCAAGTTTTTAAATTTCTCCGAGTGTTTCGTCTCGTAATGTCGACTCAAATTGTAATCCTTGAACACGGCACTCTGGTCTCCGCAAACCAAACACACCGCTTTACCTCTGACTTAAGTAAATAAATACTTAGCAGTCCATGTCTTCTTGAAAACCCTGCATTCAGCATCTATCTTTCTTTTTTTAGTCGACATTTTGGGGGTGAAAGTCGTCTTGGCACCTGTAACCTGCTTGCGACAACGTCAATTCAGTAACACGCATCACTTACGTACCTTACGTACCTATGCGCGACGTAAAAAAACACAACTTCAAAATAAAAGAAATGCACATTCAATCCACGCATGAGGTAAAATAAGAAAACACGTTTATTTTGTAATTTCTTATGAACCTTACGCGGGCCGGTCAGAGTCAACTAAAGGGCCGCATGAGGCCCGCGGGCCGTAAAATGCCCAGGTCTGGTCTAAGCACTCCTCCCATCATTAGTGATGCTGCAGAGGTCAGGATCTGTCCCTGTTGTGTCCCTTCCTTTCTGTTCAATCCTTTTTTTTATTTTGTATTGCTTGTTATTGTTTTTGTGGATGTCCTGGACGTTGGGCTCTAGAACTTGGCGGCATCTTCAGCTTGAGGAGAGCCTCTCCTTTAAAGAGAATGAAGCAGAAATGAATGTGCATGGACGATGATTATAATAATAATAATAATAATAATAAATATTAATTATTATTATTATCGGGCACTCTTGGGAGGAAAGAACCAAGATTAGATGTGTACCAAGTGTTAAGATGAAGAAAGATGCACAAATGTAAGCAAACAGCAGTAAGTCTTTCATACTCCCACCATACCGCTTTAGCTAAATAAGTTAAATCTTAGAGAACCTTTATATCCTCAACCATTGAATGTGCTAGTATGTAGCATGCTGTGAATAGAATCAATACCAACCATACTGATCATGTCAAAGTTATTTAGGTGGAAATAAAAGCATGTAATTTTTTTGCATTTATGCCTCCTAACGCATCAATGCACAGGTATTGTGCCATCCCAAGGGGCTGCCAAAGGAAATGACTGCCTGGCCCCGTAACACATTGGAGCCACTGGAGCCAGAAGAACTATGGTTCCCAGCAGCCCGTCTGAACTAAATCAGGCGATTGGGACTACGGACAGCTGAAGACCATTTGAAGGCCTATTTGAAGGAATCCTTTGTGTCACACTGGAAAGGAGTAGGTTGGTGGTTTTTGAGAGTGTTTGACTACGGATTACAGACAACAACAAAGTTAAGGATTGTGGATTGTGTGTGTTTTGAATTCCCCATGAATACCCCAAACTCTTTATGTTTGTCAACGATTTGGTTAACCCCCTGAGGTCGGCTGGATCGGCGCCGATCCAAGCAGCAATACAAGTATATTACTATTTCTAACTTCGCGATATTTTATCATACACACGCGACAAAAACATTGACAGAAACCTTAGAATCGCGACTTTCCGATTTGAGCACTGGCAAATCAAATGGGATTTTTTAAATTAGGTTAATTAGACCAAAAGTAAACCTTGCCTTTTACTCTCTTTTTTACCTGGTAGTAACGTCCCCCTTCTATTGACATGGTAACTAGGTGCGAGTTTCGGGAGGTGGGGGGAGGGGCGTGGGGCCATGTGTGAAAACGCCGGCGTAAACACATAAACTGTCCCGACAATTTGAAGCAAGATTTTATACAGACATACAATTTTATTCAAGATGGAAAGATTTTCTGCGCTGCAGTGTTTGAGAGTATTGATGAAAAGCGACGAAGACAATAACTGAAGAGTAAGTAACTATATTTGATTTGCCATGTTATCAAATACTCGTATATATATTCAATATATGAATTCCGCGTCTTGTGACTACATATTCCGGCGTGTTGCAACGTAACAAATTGCAATAGGCACACAAGATCTATGGAAGAATACTTTTCAAACAGCCTAAAATATTATAAAAAATCGTATGTAGCATGATCGGTTTCATGATCTCACGTCCTTGTAAAATAGATTCTTGTTTTTGTTTATTATTAGAGTGCTTCTGTTTAGTTAAATCCGTGTTTGGGATTACGTTTTGGATTTGCTGTTTAGCTAGCTTTGTTTGTTCAGATAGCTTTGTTTGTTCCAGTTCGTTTATCATTTTGGTTTGTTTTGTGAGTTATTTGCGTGTCGCCTCCGACATTGTTTTGCCTACGTTTGTGGATAATAAAATAAGAGCAAAAATGGCTGCTGCCACAAGAAGCGCTTTGTCGTGAAAGGAGAAATGGTAACTCAAATATTGCTTAGCCATTTAAAATCTAAATTGTGAGTTGCTGTTTTAACTCTAAAGTGAAAAAAAATCACAAAAAAAGTTTAATTGGAAGACCCTTTTTTTCCTTGGGTCTCAGGAGGATATTATGTGCATTATTGTTAGGCTGTATGACTTGTAATATGTGGCATTCCCCTGTATATACTGTATAGTAGTTTGTGTGCTGTTTTCAATAAATCTTCCAAAATGAAAAAGCATATATTCTTCTGCATGGCTCACTGACTTGCTTACTCTGATGGCCTTTGAGAGAGAGAGATGGCCCATCTGACAACTCTTAGAGGTGTGGACAATGAATAATGAATATTCAGGTATTTAGCATTTAGCCCTCCCACAGCCTGAAATAAATGTGACCAGTTCTGATAAAAACAGGTTTTTAGCTATTTAGATCTCAGATGTGCTAAACTGTTTTCACACCCTTACATAATCAAGACCTTGATGAACAAACGCACATTGGCAAAACAATTCGTCACTATAGTTTAGTGTGTGCTTTCACAACTTTTGTGACAGCAGAAAAATTTACTATTTTTAACTTGTGTGTTTGTAGATCTATTTACAAGCTGCATATGATACTGACCAAACTATTGATGGCATACAAATGTAGCTGTGATTGTCCTTCAAATAAAAATATTAAACACTTTGGAGTAAATGTGTGTTAAGTTGATGAAATTGAGATAAATATCAGACCATGCCAAAATTACAAACCATCTCAAAGCTTAGCACGGACCTCAGAGGGTTAATAAACCATCATTTTGTTTGTATTACTGCCTCCTCTGGGTTATTTAACTGCCTACGCCCTCTGCAAAGGTCTGTGCGTGCCGCCCAACCCCAAGGGACACCACAGTATGCATACACGTTGCTGGTTCATGGAGGAGAGGTTTTACAGGTTTAAAAGTTTGTTTGTTGAACGTTATTAGAGAGGTTATGGTCTTCACTCCCCAAGTTTTCAAACATTAAAAATACCAGTTGTTTACCAAAAGTGCCATGGGTATAGCTGCCTGTCCCAGCATAGGATGTAATAAATCAGTCCTGTCAATCCTGTCAGGATGTATTACTCTACCGCCTTATGGGGTGGGCATTGCCCTCTGTAAGTTGGAGCTAGAATTAAGGTTCAAAGAAAGATCTGATCAGTTTTATTCAGGGGGTCTAAGTCAGCTTTATCATATTCGCTTCATAACAAAGTTGTCATTGTGTTCTCGTCTGAAGCTCAGCATGATGAATAATCAGAAGACAACAAACCATCTGAATCAGCACCACCATATCGATGAATGCAAAGATGATTGAAGCACCATTTTATACCATGCATCATACTGTGTGCTTCCACTGGAGAGAAGTGCAGTGGTAACATGTTCTCTGATTTGGCTGCTGCAGCATTGTGTTCCATGGTTTTTAGACCTTGTGGAGAAGAAATTGATTCCAACCAGAAATCTAATTTCCATAGCAGGAGTCATGTTCGCAATCACTTATGTATCCTTTGTTTTTAATCCATATCCACTAGAGGTTTTTCAACTCTTTCAATCAATCACCTATAAGTTCTTATTGTCCCTGTGGGCAATTAGTTGTCAGTAGGAGTAACCACAATGCACCACAGTGTGAATTCACTGTGTGATGGTGCTGCATCCGGTCCTCATCATGAAAAAATCATGCTAGTTCAATTACTCTACTGTTCCACACATTCAGAATATCTCAAACATGCACCTACATTCAGGCAGTAACTCAACAGCTCAACCAGTAGAACTCATTAATGGTTTGTCAATCCAACGTCTACCATAGTCTACTTAGCTGACCAGTTACATTCAGCCTGCCACAACAATGTAGTTGTTTTATGTTTAGATTGTGCTGAACTTGCAGTTAACATATTACTGTATGCGTAACATGCTTTATTTTGTGTTGTTTTCCAAGGTGTTGTTTTGGGCTAAAATACAACACTTTGGAACTAAATACCACATTCATAAAAAATGTAATTAAAATAAAACAACAAATGCTTATGGAATAATTACTTATCATGATGCATTGCAGGGCCACGATAGGTTGATCCTAGCTCCAGGCTATGTTGTCATTTCTTACCTAATAATACATGTGAATCACACTTCAATGCATATTGATGATACAGTGACGGTGATTGACAACAAATGATCAAGATATTCTAGAACTGTAGTCATGGATTTAGGTTCCTATGCAACAAATAAGCTGCAAAGTTTATTGTGTAAACACACTTTTTTTTTTTTTTTAACAAGAAAAGGGGAAGTCTCATCAGTGATGCCAGAATGGGCGGTGTTACTACTACTTCAGCAACAGTTTTTTTCCAGATGGTGCTGAAGTAGCAGTTGTGTGGGGTTTAATTAGGTTTCTGATGTGTTGTTTGGGGTTTAATTAGGTTTCTGATTGTACTTTAATGGTTCTTATTTTGTTGTTGAGGAGGCATTCATAGACTATGACTTGCTAGCTAAGTAGGCCAATCAGCTAATGTTTTCAAGCTAACCAAGTTCCTTAGCATATAGCTATTTTACATATCTATTTCTATATAATTCATAGACAAGACAATGTAAATGTTTGCTGGTGAAAGCTCATTATTTTCTCAATTATAGAAAACTATTATTTCTGACAACACCAATATTCAATTCACCATTTCAAGTTTGTGGATTTATATGTTTAATACAGATTGACCTGCCTACTTCTGCAGATTTGAGAGAGGATTGAGTAGGGAATCCCATTAGAGGCCTACAGGCCTGCCAGTCTGCTATTGTGCTTCTGTTCTCATTGTGCTGTTATTTGTTTTGTGGTTTTTTTTTTTTTTTTAAACAAATATTCACACAACAGCATAATTACTTGGTTCCCATAGCTCCAATTATGAATAGGGCATTATATGCCTTTTAATTAAATGGTTTTTACATCTATGCATTTATTTAGTCCCTGTTTAAGTAAAAAAGAAAATGCAATAATGCATTACTAATTGTGCCCACTAACACACTTATACATGATTGCTATAGATTAGGTTGTTGAGATCAGTTCAATAATGTTGAATGTAGGACTCATTTCTTTTTATTGGCATTATCAGGCCAATGGCCAATGGATATTGTGTCTCTATATGCAGTTAGCTTCATATATAGTCTCTACAATCAGCAAGGGGGATCCCTTCATTTTCTCAGCAGTTCATGACCTGTTAAAAATGTGGACCTACTTTTACATAGATTAAGTAAAAATAATTCATTAAATATTTCATTTTCGAAAAAGGAAAACTATGTTAAGGGCATCTGGAAAGTAAGTAAATAAATAAATAAATAGTAAGACTGAGGATGGGGGGAAATGGGGTGATAAATCAAGCTCTCTCTTGACATTGCCTCATTACTCTAAGGGTAGGCTGTAGTGTGAAGAATTGAAAAGTCAAACCTGTGTACCATTATTGAGTACAATTAGGACCGGCGGCCGAAAGACTGCCTGCAAATAGTGCCATCAATTGAGCTGTGATGCAGGGGCACAAAAGACCTGTGGCACATTTTAGCCTGTCAGCTCAGATTCCAGACCCTGGTCTGTGATGAGAGCGCGGCAGCATGTCACAGAGTAATGTCAAAAACAACATCATCATCATCCTCTGCCCGAACTGGCTCATTAATTATGTTGACTTCAGAGGCGTTGTAACATGATTATGTGACAGATCTGTGCCGTATTCTCGGCTGTGACTGGGAATGTTGACCTCATAGCTTGGATTAATGTTTTACAGCAGCTTATACAGGTATGAATGTGAAAATAATAAATATTATATATTAATATATGCATGTATGTATATACTGTATATATATATATATACTGTACACCGCTGATAGCGCTGACCCCCCACTCTTCATCACCAGACACATTGCATGTATTGCACTACAGGGAGCAGAAAAGACAGCTCCGGAAGTCCTTACACCTCTTTTTTTTACCTGGCATATCAGGCCACAAGGGGAACTGCTCCAGCCTACCTCCAGACACTCATCACACCCTACACCCCAGCCAGACCCCTCCGCTCTGCCTCCTCTGGCAAACTGACTGTCCCATTCCTTCGGGTGACCTGCAGCCGCTCCTCGTGGTCTCACCTCTTCTTCGTCCTGACCCCTCGGTGGTGGAATGATCTTAGGCCATCAGCACTGTTTACATGTTTAAAAATGTAATAAAAAAACAAATTAAACATACCAACTTTTCTTTCCCTGTTTTATAGGTATGAAGTGTAGCTGCCAATGACGATGTCTGTTGCAGTGTTACTACACTGATCCCTTGCACTAACTTTGATGAATCTTACTGGCACGACAGTTGATGAGGTCACCAAAGTGTGACTAAAGGGTCATTATGTGTTGTACTGGCAAAGTCTGTGCTAAAGTGGAATTACGTCCACTCTGTTAACTACTTAAATTAGACATTTACCCAGTGCTAACACAAACAGGTTTGAGTGCACTGCAGTGAAGGGAATTAGCCAGCTACCATTATCCTGGGTTTGGGACCACTTTTAGAAGGGAATGAAAACCTGTTAATTTTGAACTTTTTAAAAATTTTATGCCAATTAATGTTCAGTGAGTTAAGGTCTCATTAAAGTTGCACCATTGCTCCAAGAATACTTGTATCGGAATGTGAAGAAAAATGAATAGCTCTAGGAATGAAAGTCATAAATTATTCAAGGTTTCCCCCTTTCTAAAATTTTCATAAAGCTAATATCAGTATGGGTTGATGTTGAACAAATAAATTAAAAAGTAAGTTGATGAAATGGGCTGATATATTTGTGATTTAAAACTGTGAGGCCAGGCCTGTAAAAAATGTATTTTTAAATGGTTACACTTGATAATCTACATTTAATTAGTCCCTGTGTTGGTCATCAAAGTCTATAATTCTGTTAAGTTCTTGTAAAATTCAACACGCTTTCCCGAAACAGTTGTCTGCTTTTAAATTTTACCAGAGGGCTTGCCTTAATAAATAGCCCTTACATTTGAAGAATCCCCTCTTTTTTAATAAGGTTGATCAATGCCAATATGCAATGAGATTAATCAAAATATAAAATCCAGGGATTTGGCATTAGCAGGATTTTTGCTTGGAGCTGTAAAACTGACGGTTTGTTTATGAACCCAAAATAAGCATTACTATCTCTCTTGAATGTAATGAAAGTTGCGTAGGGTGGTTGACAAACCCAGAAATGTAATTTTACACTGTGGTGGGGGAGAGGCAAAATAAAGCAGTTTTTTTCTAAATAATAACAATAATAGTAACTACAGAATGTGAATCCTCGATAGATATGCCTATAGACCTACCACGGTTTGTGAATCACTTTTTGATCTCATTTTTGTTATTCCAATATATTATTTCAGCTATATTTCCCTTTTTCCCCCACAATGGACTATTCGCCAATCCATCAACTGGGCTATGTATTGGCGTATACGTCAACTGACGCTGACCTCTTGTTATTGTTTAAAATGGGGCTGCAAGGCGAAAATATAGGAAACAAAAGAATGTTCTTGCTACGGCTGCAATGTGTGTTCCTTCAAAAAAAGTATTTAAAACTGTTAGGCCAACTGTAGAAAAAGAAACCGAGTCTGACAGTGAGGGCGAAGTTGAGCCCGACCGAGCTGCAGACACAACCGCAATGCTAGAGACCAGCAACCCGCTAGCATCAGACTCAAATCATGACGTGGAGCTGCCTTCTAGCAATGGTGAAAGGCCATCCACCTCCCAGCAAGGAATAATGACCGAGAATCTTGAAGTCCGAGGTGATGTATTTTCCTGGAGCAAGGAGGATCGTAATAATGATGACACCAGTGACGAGGACCAGGCAAGTGTTTCCAAGCCAGATGATGTAATATTAGACTACACAGAGCCCTATCCATCTGATCCATCTCTTCAGAAACAAAACACTTACTACAGCAAGAGTCTGAGGTCTTATAGAATACGGTCCCTGCCAGTCTGGTTTCAGAGACAATTTTTCAGATTTTCATACATCTGATAATGGCAAATTTAAAGTTAAATGGTACAAAAACACAAGTGGCACATGCAGTGTGGATAGATACGGGCTTGTGTTCTCGCCACAAAGTTTTGTTTTTGCTGTTGGCTTTTTGCGGACAAGGGAAGCGAAAGCATTTGGGCCGACCCGAGCAAAGGGAATGACAGAGTAAAGCTCCACGGAAAAAAAAAAAAGTTTTCGTGGAGCTTTTGAGTTTTTGTTTATGCTCAGTTTTTGGAACATTGTTTTAGGGAAAACTTTCGTTCTGTCAAATGATTTACAACAAGAGTCTATAGATTTCAAACACCACACTTGAGCTTATCAACAGCTGTGCAAGGGACCTGAAAAGCTTATGCTCAGAAGAGGCATTTGCAAATCTCGAGGATTCTGCCCAACAAAAAGCGACAGAATGCAACACATCAACACAGTTCCAGGAGGGGAGAGTTAGAAAGAGAGAACATTTCTTGGACAAAAATTCTACAGATGACCCAATATCGGACAGTAGACCATGTTTTAAAGTGAAGTCATTCTATTATGGCCTGGAAGTATTTGAACATTTCTCAGACTTTTGAAAAATGGCAAGTCAATTTCAGGTCCTTAATGCAAGGCACTTTTTGGATCAAAATTCAACAGAGGATCAATGACCTGGCACGGTTTTATTCAGAGGATAAAAATCTAGACGCAGACTGTGTTGCTGATGAGTACTGCTCTTTCAGAGACATTTACAAAGGCCTATTCCCAAAGGAAGGAGAGCTTTTAACTGGCCAAATTCTGTCTTTCCTTATCACCAATGACATGCACCGAACTTTCCCTAATATTTCAACCTTGAATATCGTATTCCTGACATCAGACCCTACCCTGAGCCCTCCACCAAAACTATAAAAACAGAAGAACTTAGTACACCTATGACACATACATCTACCAATAGACAGTTTTCTCTTTATTTCCTTTTTTTAATGTATAATTTTTCTTTTTTCTTTGCCCTTTTAATTCCTCTGAAGAAGGAAATTCCACGGGAAACGTCAGGAGATTATTTCCATTCCTTTTATTATTATTTTTGGATCATTTTAGTTTAGCATGTCTAGGATTTTACATACAAATTAATTTGTAACTCTAAATTCCATACAATGTCTATAAACCTGTAGAATCGGTTTCAGGTACTCTCAAATCTTAATGAGAGACCTTTACAACAACTACCTAGGAAACAACCAGGTATGACAATGAGCAACAAATACCTTACTCAACAAACGAAACAGTTTTAAGTTTGTGCATCACTCTGAGGTTGTCGACAAATCCCTGGAAGCAAATTTGTTCCCCCTGGGAATGTTATGACAGGTACGGACAGGTATTAAACCTTCCTCCCCAGCAAAGGCCACCACATTAAATGTACACTTAAATACATTAGAATGGATGCATAACAATATGCTGACCCCCGAGAACACATTATGACACAGTAATTGCAGACATATTGAACAGACTGGCCACTTGTGATCATTTAGCCTTACAAAGGGCAATAATTTGGGCAAAAACTAAATACAGGAACAAATTGACTGCCTACAGTAGAGAGTATGATGCAGAATTCTCACAACACAGTAGATCACACCTTTACTCTCACAGGAGAATGCGCCATCCATAATTTATGTAAGACAATAACGGTCAGAGCACAGGTAGAACAATGCACTAGGGCACAGCAGATTCCCTCTCCTATCCTGATGTCTTCTTCAGTTGATGGGGGTATGGCTCCTTAATCCCTGAATAGCATCTCTGAAAACCCCAAGAGGGATACAGTTAATGACAGGACAGGAATGTTACTACAAATGTGGAAATTCATAATAAGTTAGTGACCTATGAAAACGACAATAGCTCATTTGGTCCTTCTACAACACAACAACAGGCTACCCCTTCCATTTTAATGTCTCCTGCAGGATCTCGGGATGTGGCTTCTAGCCCCCCCAAACAGAATCCTAGCAAAGGAGAGAAAGTCAACTACTAACATAACAAATATGAATTTTACTGGGAATAGAGCATCACAGAGCAATGTGGCTGTATATGGGAGAGATACTATAGATAGTAGAGACCACCTCTCTCTTAACTCTAAACAGCAAAAATGGAGAGGGCATAATGATGAATGGGAACAAAAAGGAAAACAATTTTCCATGTTCTATTCCCAAGCTGAGCCCCCCCAACACTAAAGAGTATGATGATTTTCCACCAATGGTGTCTCCTCAGCTACCATGGCTTAGAACACACCCATGTAGTAATCACCATATAGAGGGAGTTCATGAGAAACCGCCTCAACAACTACAGGCACAGAAAGTTATGCTTTCGGTAGGGCTTAATAATAGAACACAACAGCCCTCTGTGCCCTCCACCAAAACTTCCACAAAAATAGTAAAACAGAATACACCTCGAACAAATACTTACACTTGGGATTTGGTCTCCACAGACAAGCCTCTCTCGTCAGAGGAGGAGATGGAACGCTTCAAGCCAGCTCGTCTCCTGAGACCTTTTCGGCACCAGAACACTGACCGGAAAATACAAGAATGGGAACTTGTAGTTACGAAACATAGTTTTTATAGGAGATTCCAATCTTAGTAGAATCCAAAACTTTACAAATCCATCCTTGCAAATGGACAGCTTTCCGGGGGCTACCTTCCTACACATAGGTAAGGTACTATATAAATTACAGCCACATCCATACACATAGTCATATTGGTCATACTGTCAGTGGGCATCAACAATAAAGACCAACATCCACACAAGACAGCTATCAAACAATTACAACAAATGTGAAGAGCAACTAAGAGTGCATTTCCTTCCCATAAGCAGTGCACAGGCAGAGCGCAGTTTCAGTCGCCTTAAACTAATTAAGACATACATGCGTTCTTCAATGCGTGAGATGCGTCTCCAATCTGTCATTACTTCTTATTGAGAGAGAAGTAACTGAGAGGATTGACTTTGACAGTGTCATTGAACATTTGCGAGGATGAAGAAAAGAAGAACACAGTTGGAGCGTCTCCTTTTGATGACTTTTATTTTTATTTTTATGCCTTAACAGCTGACAAGAACTACGTATGGGCAAGTAAGACTTCTTGTCAAATAAGTAAATGTATTTCTGCTAGCTATATGTTAGGGTACTAAAAATATATATATAAATAATATTTCAATATTAAATAATTGACAGGTTAATTGGGGAGCGTCAGTCTCGGCAACATGGGAGTGCAGGGTTGCCTTAGTTGTTCCATGTTGTAGAGGCCTTTGGAGCAGTGAGACTTTCCGGGGGTAGGTTTGGCATTCTCAGGGTGTGAGAGTGTGAACTGGTGCCCGGAAGGTTGCTCCAAAGGCCATAATTGCTTTAATTATTATTTAATTGATGTTAATTGGTAAGTGATTATTCACTTACCTGTTTGTGTGTGAGAATGTGAGTGGGTGTGGTCTGTCAATTATTTGGTGTTTTGTGATAAGGTCTGTGAATGTTAGACCGGTGATTGCCTCAGGAGTCCCACCTGAGCCAGCCAGAAAGTAAGCCTATTTAAGAGCAGGTGGGGCAAGTGGGGAATCAGTTAATCTTGTCCTGTCATTCATGTTTGTGTATTAAGTTGTTGATTGTTATGCGTATGTGTGTACGTGCATATGGTAAAGTTGTTAGTCTTGTGATTTGTGTGCGAATTGAGTTATTGGTCTTGGTGTTCACGTGTGTCTGAATGTGCGGGTGCACGCGTAGCATATCGTGTAGTGTGGAGTATAAGTTTAATGTCAGTTGTGACGTGCTGTGTCATTGGTGTGTGTATCAGAGTTAGTCAGAGTCTTGTCATCCGTGTGTGTATGGAAAAGTGTTTATCTCGTTCATGTGGGCGTGTCATTTGTGAATGTTGGTGTTCGATGTGACTCTGTTGGGCATGGTGGCGCGTGTCTGTAATCCAAGTTTCTGGGAGGTGGAGTCTGTGTGTAATCTATGTTGAGTTCTGTGTGCGTTTGTCGAAAGTGACTGAGTAGAGTGCTTCCTGTGTGTGTGGGAAAGAGGGAGAGGGGGTGCACTAAGAGTATCCGCCTCTCTCCCTCGGCGTGATTGTGAAAGAGGGTATGCCTCTCGCCCTCGGGGTAATTGGAGAACTCGGACTGAAAGGTTTGAGTGTCTCTGTGTGCATGGGTTTGGGAAGCACTTGAAAAGTCACTGGATATGTGTGTGCCTGGGAAAGTTCTAGGGGAACTCCGGTCTGAGGAGGCGCGGTGTCTTGTTGAAATGTGTGTCGGGACAGTGCGTAGAGTTCTACCCGTCCCGTAAGTGTTGATGTGTGTTAAATGTGGATGTATGAAGGCGGTGTGGAAAGCCGCTGATTGTCGGTGTTTCTTGTGTGTTCCCCCGAAAGGGGATTTCCCCCTCGGAGGAGGCGGGGCTTTCATTTATGGTTTGATTATTTTAGTTTGTTATTTTAGTTAATAGTTTTTGCCTGAAAGCTTTGCGGCAAGTAGGGTGAAGAGTTTGTGTTTGTTTTATTCTAACCTGCCCTCCCACTGTCTCTCTCACGTGAAAAAATTAAAGATCCGGTCCGTAGACCGGCAGAACCCCACTCCTCTGTCAGTTATTATCATCAGCTGCTCTGCTCCAGTCCAGGGATTGTCACGTGGCATGTGACAAACCCATTGTAAGAAAAAGCTAGTTATGCCAATGATACCCTCAGATTAAGTCCCGTGCTAATGCTGAAGGTTCATGTTAATACAGTATTCATACGGAGTTCCTCATGTTTTCTCTTATTTCCCCATTTGCTGGACGTCACAAGCTAATTGGAGAAATAAGATGCCATTAGTTAACGAAAAATGGTCAATTTGACATTTAACATTCCGCTCTTTTTCTTTAATATGAGGGATTACGCTTGGCACATTGGTCCTTTAATCAAGTAACATCCTCTCTTCTCCTTTAATCATTAATTTCACATTAAGTTTGTGTTTGTTAATGACTGACTGATTTCAGGTACTTGGTGTCAGGGCCATGTGCAGACATTTTGGGGGGCAGGGGCTCAAGCAAAAAAAAAGGGCACTCACCCTACCAACACGCAGTATTCCTACCCCGATATCATCCATAATCACACACTATGTTCATAACATGGGACCTGTTTAAATTCTACCGAAACACATTATTCCATGAAGAAACCACAGATTTGATGTAGTAATGCAAGTTAGTCAGTGTAAGTAATGCAGTCAGTCAATGTTCAGTTGTTTAGACCAATTTAGTCACATCAGATCAGTGGTTTCTTTGAGAAAAAGTTAGGAAGGATGCAATATAAATGGCATTCAAACACACTGCTACATGCCCAAATAATAATACACTTTTAAACATCACGTTTTTAGAAAACTGGCTATAAAGAAAAGGGGGTGACTACACTAAACTAGAATAATAAGGTGTATTTTTTCGTGGATAATACTATATATTTTCTCCTTTATATTTGATAGAATTTCAATAACAAATAAATACAAAATAAAATACAATTAACACCAGCCTAAAAAAAGGGCACTCTTTGACTCTGAGGGCAAAAGGGCAGGGGCTCAAGCCCCCCTTGGGCCCTATCTGCATGTGCCCGCTTAGTGTGCTTCATTGTATAGCTATTCTCTCTCTAAATGGAATTGTTTTGCACTCCCTGTCTTTGTATTAAAGAGCGTCTGCTTGTTATTTCAAACAATTACATTTAACTAATTGACTACATGCAATATATAATTGTATGTGTAGTACTGATTTGTTGTGGAATTCAAACCCTCCACATAGGTAACCGAATACAATACCAATAATGAGTAACAATTATTGCATCCCTCCTCATTGCTTAATTGTGTGTAACATCTTTTCATAATTAACATAATTTTTTTGTTCAGTTTTTTTATGGGAAGTGTTGTGCTGTGAGAGCTTTTGATCAACTTTCAAAGTTTTTACCTTTTTTCTAATGCATGTATTAAACACAGATCTATGTCCATTAACTGCAATCATATCTGTAACCAGACCTTTCACACAGATTACCTCAGATCTAATGGTGTTTAATAACCTCTGCCAATGTACATTTAACAGTTAATTATTCAGTTTTAAAAGGTTCTTTGCGCGATGCTAATAAAATGTCAGATTGAGGTGTGAGGGCCTTATTAGAGCAGAAGCACATATGATGATGCATTTAATTCTTTCAATTTTTGTCCACGAATTACAATTGTATTGCATGCCCTTAATGTTAGCTGATGTGCAAAATAATGGGAACTTATCCAATGTAACTTGAATGTATATAAATAGCTTTTACAAATAGCTTTAGTTTTCTAAAGGTTTGTCCTCTTTTCATTGTGCCTTCTAACAACAGCAGCAGTAGTGTCTGTGGATCTTTTCAAATAATAGTGCAGTCATGGATTGTCTTTTTATTGATTTTACATTGCAGAATGATTTTGCAAAACACATCCTTGCAGCAACAGACAAAACTGCACAATTTACACATATCTAATAACATAAAAAATATAAAAGCTGAATGCTTGTATTAGGAGCATATACATGTGTTCTAAATGCACATGTGCATTCATCATTTTTACAAGCATGGAAGATAAGGCAGTTTGGGGGTGTTTGTTCAGTATGAAAATTCAGCAAGGGACTCTTTCAAAAGCCCAACTGAGCCCTCACAACTTTGCAATTCAGTAAAAAGAGTGATCGTCCAGGGGCTAGTCATCATGCATAATGCCATGGGCGCCCCTGACAACAACATGAAGGAGTACTTTGTAAGCTAGAGAACATCTTTACTGGCATGAGGACTTTTCACTCTGTCTCTTCACATTTAAAATAAAAGGCTGAAAATAATTGCGCCTTTTGTAAGACCAGTTTTGGGGGTTTTTTTAGGTAAGGGCCTAAACCCACATCTGTGGTCCTCGTTGTCATAATTAGATGTATACTGACTTGTATTTATTACTCAGAAAGAATATGTTTTTAATTATTCAAATACATATTATGTTAGCATATTTCACAAAAGAATTGCAATCAATGTTTTTGTCAGTGTATGTTAATCTCCCCTGAATAACCGATGGAAGCAAAGATGAAAACAAAGAAAAAAATAAGAAGTTGCTAAAAAATACAAGGAATATACTCTCTGCTAGGGATGTAAATAATGAAAGATATGGGAATTGGGTACTCTTCTTTCTCCACTCGAATAGTAAAATGATGTGCAAGAAGTATTTTTTTACCAAGCTGTGGAGCTGCCATCTGACATTTACAAACCTTTTTTTGAATAACAAACGTGGTATGATCATAGACGCACGTAACAAGTAAGCATATGAGACGCTCAGCATGGCAACAGTAACCTACCAACCGAGCGTTAGGGGAAGGGTTAACAGGCCCACCTCAGAACGTATGAACGTGTGTGACGGTGAGATTCTACTGACGGGGTCAGAGAAAAATCCAGGTGCATATCATGAATAAAAAGGAGAATCAACCTGAACCGAGTGTCTGTCATAAAGTCTGTCATTTGAGTCTCAGCTCAAAAAGTCAGGGGTCAATGGTGCACTGGGAAAAGTTTCACTGCCTTCAGCATTCATTTATGAATAATGAACACTTATATGATGGACTCCAATTGTAAATAATGCCTAACAGAAATCTATATTAAAATGAAAAGTGAAAATCCCTTGCAGTAGCCTTCTGAACAATAACTCCTAGCTAGCTCTAGGACTAGCTCACTTTGTAATTAATTATCCTATTTACAAATTAAATTGAAACTACAACTTCAAAGTAGTGCTGAAAAACTCTGAAATGCATCACTGCCTAATCGCAAAAAGCAACTTCAACAGAGACGGCAGCGGGGGGAAGGAACAGAATTTTTGTGTTTTTTAGCGATTCACGTTGTGATAACTCATAAGTAGCTAGCCAACATTCATGTGCATGGTTCCGTGCTACTGACTACAGGCCGTAATGATGTTTCTTTTTTGTATGCTATGGCTAGCTTCTTCTATTAGCTAATATGCCTCCACTAGCAACCCGCATTTACTTCAGTGAACACCATAGTGAACAAACAAGGCCACGTGGAGCATACTGTAAATACAGTATGAACAATTAAATAATTCATAACATAAATGTGTCTTTTGGAAGAAAGAACATCAATTAAAATAGGCCTGCTTTCAGGTCACACTTCCTTAAATTGGTTTGAGTTGGAAGGAAAAGGTTACCCCAACAGGCCATCCTCTTTCCTCCATGTGCGTGTCAAATCAAAGCTGATGCAGGTTGTTTCTGTGGCATTTTATTCGCCAACAGATCTTTCAAGGCAGTTTTCTGCAAAAGCACCCTTCTTTGTGACTTTTTACCCCCCAGTTCCCAGAACAGGCCCCCTGCCCTGGAGTGCCATGTGTCTCAGACAGGATCATTATTATTGGCATACCCCCGGACCCAATTCACAGACCCCCTTGGCACATACCCAAAGCCCCACTTCATCTGCATAGACTGTAAAGTGCTTAGAATTCTATTAGAGTGACTGCTCTTAAAAGTGTTGAGTTTAGGTGGCAAGGTAATGGTTGATAAAGGATTGTGTATAGTGGCATTTACAACCAGTTTGCCATACAACATATTACCATTATTATTTTAATGAGGGTATTAAAAAAACACACAAAAAAACAGGGAAACCTGGAATAATACTCCCCAACTCCTTAATAGACAATTGAGCAGGATGCTGGAAAATCCATTTTGACTTTGTGATTGACAAAGTTTATTGACCTTAAAGAACAATATCATAGTGTTCACTGTGATGTGTGGTGGGAATTAATTAATTTCTAACAGTGTAGTACCACCATTATAGGAGTTGCATTCAGTTTCTATGTTAAAGCCACTTTTTAAGGTGATTCAAACAGGGTGAAACAGTTAAGTCTCATTTACCAGCCATGCATGTGGAACAATTTCATCCTAAACTGTGGGTAGGATTGTTTTTATACAAAGTATAAGAAACCTTTTGTATATTTGGTAAACGCAACAGATAATGGAATAACACCATTCCATTGGTTGTCAAGGAAGACCAAATATAAATTTTGTCTCTTATATTTTTATTCTCCCATTGTATTTGGGAGCATACCAACAAAAGAAAGGTAACACAAACATATCATATTACATGTGTTCATTGGACATGCCATAACCCAGGTACAATTTTCATGAAAGTGACATCAGTGCTCTATCATTTCCATAAAATTGGATTAGAAAGAAAATGATTGTTTGGCATACCTGCATAAAATGTATTTCTATGGCAGAAAATGGCAGCACTGGCCATTGGAATTGTATATGGTATGTACGCACATATCCCACCATTGAATTGTGCCAAATGCAGTCACATGACATAGGGCATATTTACCCTCACCTCAGGTGTGAGGTCAAAGGCACGTCAGTTACACTGCAGCTGCCTGGCAGCCAGTTATTCCTGTGTTTTGTCAAAGCTGCCCAAAGCCAGTTCCAGTTTGGTGCAATCTATGACCAAGATAATCATCCATCATTTTATTCTTTGTCATGCACGTGATTTTAAAATGAACTGTCATTTTTTTATTTTAATTGGAACGTTTTAGCACTTTCTATTTCCATTGATATAATACAGACAAACATTAAGACTTCCTAAATGACCGTTTTTTTATTTTTTTTATTTAACCTTTATTTAACCAGGAAAGGTCCCATTGAGATTAAAAATCTCTTTTACAAGGGAGTCCTGACCAAGACAGGCAGCAGCACAAATAAAAACACAAAAAAATGTTGCAGACATGAACAGAACAAACAACAAACTACAGAAAATAACAAACTCAAAAAACCACAAGTATTAAAAGCACCGACATCCTAAGGACTCTGCCTCCATGTCCTTCATATTGGATTTGAAAACATTAAAAGAAATCAAATTAATACGTTTTAAAACCTTCTGCAACCCATTCCAGTCTGAAGGCGCAGAGTACATAAAAGTCCTTTTTCCGGTTTCTGTACTGACATTTGGGACAGAAAGCGTTAAAATGTCCTGAGACTGCAAGGCGTACTGTCCAGAACTGTTTAAAAAGGCTAAAGCAGCAAATTCCCCATCGCCGGATTTAATTCACAGCCAAATGCACACCGCTCTGACCACATGTCCTCCTTAAACCTGCCTTAGTTGTGCCATCTTAAATGTTTTCCTTTTATTTTCCAGCTTTATCTGAAAGATTAACCTGCCTGCACCATTGCTGTATGCCCTAAAGAGACAGGTCAGTAGACCTCACTCGATTACGGTTGTATGGAGAAGTGGAATAGGCTTTCTAGGATTCCCTAGCTTTGGCTTGACTTCCCCTCTCGCTTGGTTTTGTCCTGGTGGACACTTTGAGCAGACTCTTGAGTAGACATGGCACTTTGGCCTGGCGGCACACGTGTTCTCAAGGTACATCTGAGGATTCATGTGCCCAGGTCAATTCCCGTAATCTTGCCCGTGGGAGCTACCCAACAGCAGGCTTTTTAGTGCAGCCAGTTATTCCCGAGAGAGAGGAGAAAAAATACAAAATGTGCACATAAGAGAAATGCAAGGCTTCTCTTCATTTTTAACATTGTGGAATCCGGGTTTTCAGTTTATGGGCAAAACCGAGAAAATGAAGTGCCTGCGAGATTGTGTCACGTTTACTCGTATAAAGAAATCAAATGCAAGCACTGACTTCACTTATTGGATTGCATTTTCTAGTGTTTCTTGTCATGGCGCTCTCTTTCGGAGTAGGTTAATTGAATTTTACCCAGAAAAAAACATTCGAAACTGGCTAGCAGTGGCTGTACAGCAGGTTAATATTAACATTGAATTTTCAAGGTTAACTGGAACTGGATGATTATCTCACAAATGCAATAGATTGACCAGTTGAAAATAAATATCACAATGTAATTAAGAAATGCATCATGGTTAGAAATTGAAAACAATCCCAGGTGAGTATATATTTCGGAATGATTCGATTACATAACAAACTACTTTTTGCTTTGGCGTGATTTCACATTTCCGCCCCCCCACCCCACCCCCTGGAGTGTGCCTGTACCCAATGCAGCTTACTGCATCACTGAATTGGTCATGCATAAATACAGTCCACATCAATTTGGCATCGTGCCAGAGGTAATACTGGGGAGAAATACAGAGACAGCTTGCACTTTGAGTAAAAAATCCTCCAGCCAAGTTGACTGGGGGTCTGGATTTCTTAATGTAATAATGTATTGTTATTGCCACAGTAAAGTCTAAAATGAGTAGAACAGATTCCACAATCAGGGGACCGACTTGGGGAGCTGTAGAGACGGAAGTGCCCATAGTAACGTGCTCTGCCAATCACAGCGAATCTAAAATGTGGATTAAATGTGGTCTGGCTGCCAGGCCGTTTGCCAATATTAGCCTATCATTTATGTGTGTTATGCATGGCTGTATAATACAGATTTAGAAAAATCCCACATTCATGGATGTTGAAGAAATGGAAGTGCTCAAGGCAATAGCAAACAGACTGGCAACAACAGTGCCAGCTAAGTGCAATAATAATAATAATAATAATAATAATAATAATAATAATAATAATAATAATAATAATAAAGGTATCTGATGACCTTAAAGGAAGCTGTGTGAATTCTCACATGATGAAAAGAGACTAGAGCACTATTGAATAAAATGATTATGAACACACATGGTGGATGTAGCGTGGCCGGTATCGCTACAGCACATTTGCACACAACCTTGATTAATCACTGATTAAAGTTTCAGAACTTGTTCACAATTCTTCCCGAAGTGCAACTTCTTGATCTGGCAAGCGCTTATCTCCTTCGCATTAAGAGCACACGTTAAGCCAGTCATTGGTGAGATTCTAAAAAGGTAAGCCGGCCTTTTATTTCAGAAGGAAAACAATTAAATGGGATAAATTAATCAATTCCATATCTTACTCAATTACCTGCTGTGGAGGAGGTGATAAAAAACAGCCTACAATTTCCCCAAACATTGTAATTATGTTCAAACGTGTGCTAAATATCGAGGTTGAATTCTTAATGAGAAAACAGGAATGGTGTGAAAGTGGTAGAGGATTTTGTCTGATTGCGTATTGAATATCCATGAATTGTCTGGTCTGGACTTATTACATTTTATCCTTTGTTAGTGGGGGGAAAAAACAGCAAATGAGACTCATTGGGTTGCCGAGTGGCATTCCTGGCTGTAGGACACCTGTGAAGCATGGTGTTGTGTCCTGTGGCCAGGAGTGAATCTGGACTATTCCCGTGGCAACTGTGGCCACAAGCAATACATGGCGACACATAATTGGCCAAAATGTCACACGGGGAGTTGAGGAATGAATTCATCAGGAAAATCTACAGCTCAGTTACAGACTCATCAGGTGCATGCAGTCTGCCTACCTCAGCTGCACAGTCCTCCAGCTCAGTAACTGTGGCTGCTAAGCAAGCCAATTCCAGAGGAGAAAACGGCTCTCTGCTGGCTACCTTCTTTTTGGGGGGACAGATGATGGAGGATGTTTCAGTGATGGAACAGGGCCCTACAGACATGATCAAGCATTCCAAATTTCCCTGTAGAACTCAACCAACCACGATGAACACTGGCACAGTCCACATTTGATCCGGGCGTAGACACATAACCATGCTATACACTGGAGTCCTAATGGGGCACTACCACTATGGAATCTGTAGAAGGGGTATTTAATGAGGAGCCTAGCTTTCGGCTCTGGTGTTGTTGAACATCAATCACAAGATTTAGAGCAACGCCATGTCCACAGTTGTAGGAGGAGTGCTAGTGAGAACTTCAGGGAGACTGCCTGTGGGTGTTTCCTATCCCCTTAGACGGAGATGGATAGTTATTCAACCCAATGTTCCACAACAGCCCCCAACAGCTGTAGGATTCCCTGCGAACAGCAGGTTTGGTTGCATTATCCATTCTCTGAGAACTTTTCAGAATTGCTGAAGGTTATTCACTGCAGCTTGATGCTGTGCTTCACAGTAAACAACCTCCTCTTTATGTTGCACACATGCAGTTCAATTGAGACAAATGACATTTGTCATTTAATAACAGACAAATACACTGCTATTTAACCGAAAACTATTTCAAATATATAGGAGCAGAGGTTATTTGCTAATGAGATATTCTGATCCAGTACAGTATGTTGCACAAAGAAAGGCTTGCTTGCCATCTCCTCTGTGAAGCTTGAATTGTTTAGAATTGTAATGTTGCAGAAAGTAATGCAGAGATAAATCACCATTAGAAGTGTAAGGGGTATTATTCAGAAAAGGATATGTGCGAACGTTGAAATATGACCCATTTTATGACTGTTTACCCTAGTACCTTTAATGATTCAAGTGCTCAATTTTAGAAGTCATAGCTAAGTACATTTTCAAATTTTATAAAGCTGAACCCACTGCATATTTGCATTGTGCAGAGTGCAAAGTTGAACTATTATGTAAAGCTTGGAGTAATGGAATCCAATGTATTGCTTTAACCTAGTAGTGGGTGAAGAGGAAGGATAACATGGAGAGATATTGATGTAGTAAATGTTTTTAATGTTAATAAATGCTGTATAAAAGGTACAATGTGTGTCCATATACATTAAAAAAAACTAAGATTGTGTGAATTTAACAATTACATGCTTGGAATTCTGTAAAATTGTAGTGTGTGATGCTGAAAAATTGAAATAAAAAATAAAAAATAAACCTGTCCAATTATGTTACAATTGCATAGTGCCTAAATAACATCCAGAAAAACAGGTCTAATCACAGAAAACATTATTGAAGAAAGACTTAACAATTGGCAAGGCTAAATTGTATTGGGGTTGTATTGTCCGATGGGCAAAAATCATCCTTTTTTATTTCATTATTTCATAACAGCTCAGTTTTGGTGTGGAAATGCTTACAATACACTGACAGCAGCAGGGAAAGTCTTGCCAGACTAATGAGCACTCATTTTCTGTCTCTCCGCAGTTTTCTAAAGAGGATGTTAAAGGGTCACCTAATGCGTGTCGTATATTGCTAATGGAAGCCCAGAGAGAGGCTTCTGCTGCTTTTCATTCCCAGGGTTCATCTCTCTCAGCTGTAATTTGGCTGGACTTAATGTGTGATCTTGTGCATCACAACAGCAAGAAAAGAAAAGTGTGAAGAGGGGAGAGGAAAAGAAGGAGAAAGCACTTAGAGTGGCCATGCAGAAAAAGGTGGAAACAAAGGGAACCCGGAGAAAAGGCTTCTGTTGGTGAGCACCATTTAAATTTCAGCTATATTTCAAAGACAAAATCCTCTAGGCATATTTCTTTGGCTCGTGTTCATAGTGACCGTAGTCTACTGGTTGTTTTTCTTGAACGTTTAACTCCGATGGGCTTGCCTGGAAACTCTGTTGGTCTTATGGTTTTAGCCGCTTGCGCATCTTTTAATACAGGGTCAAACGTTTTACTACCTTGCTGTCAACCATTACATTTGAGGAACATGCAGTAGAATATGCACACTGCTACTCCCAAAGTAATATAGAAATCATATTTTCCACATCAGGTTTGCAGTCAAAAAAAATGTGTACAATACAAAGTGAAAAAAGACAATTATGTCAATTGTCAAAGGTCAATTATGACCAGATTACATTCAGTATAGCATAATTATAAAATCCCCTTTACACATGTCTCTGCCTGTATGCTTTTACTGTTAATTGTTGTTTATTGTTAATTATTGGTATCTAAGCACTTGTTAATGATTGAGCAATGAATTTCTCATTCATTGTTCCCTTCCTGATTGTTGTAGGTTTACAGAGCCAGCTGAAACCAATTGTTAAATTATCACCTGATTGTTAAATGAATGCTTTCAATGGCTTGTTTTCTGTTCTTTTCTTAAACTGATGAGCCTCACATAGACTAAAACACTTACAATTTCAGCAATAAACCTAATGCGTAATTGTTTTCTCCAATTTTGTTATTTTATTTTGGAAGTGGCCGTTTGCCAATGGCGGATTCTATTGTGCAACGTTTGAACACACTGCACCTCCCTTTCAGACCTTCCAGATGAAGACTTTGTACATTCAAAGTGCAGGGAGACTTCGAGCATGCGTCACCACTCTGATTGTGCCGAAGAGGTTTTTTCCCCCCACATTTATGAGACAAAAGAACCAGCATCCTCCGCACAAGATGGAGCGCTCCATCGCTGTCATCTCCGCATTACTTTTCTCAGATGAAAATAAAGAGAGGGCATGATTGCATACATGCATGGGTGGTATTCAAAGTAAGAGGATGAGGTGGATGGTCATTTTACATTGAGAATTGTAGGAAATTGTGCCGTTTTACCAGAATTTAGCCATCTTGGTGGAAACAGCTGACATAAAAAAATCATTATGTTGTTGAAGTAATTTTTTCGGTGGCTGTTGGCAGGACCTGTCGTAGGAATGACGCATGCAGCCTGACATGCTATGTAATTCTGCTGAAAATTTTCTGACATCCCAGAAATGTAATCATGGGTTGGAGGTGCTTGCAGGAGAAATTGTAATAGCTCACAGGAACCTGACACACTACAGGACCTATTCAATTATGATTTCACCGTGCATGCTGTGGCTCTCAAAAATGGCTGCTTCCGACTCAGAAAGACTTGAGTATTCATGCCCAGATTGAGGGCAGAAGTTGGGATCTTGTTGCCCCTGACCTCCTTGTAATGTAGGGGTGACTGGGGATGCCATGGGGTAACGTTTAAATGTCTATTGATGTAGACACAACTTCTTGTCAGCCTTCCATCTTCGTTTGAAAATCTATGAAAATAGGATGAGAAAAAGCACACGGTACAGGATGTTAAATAAATGCGGTCCTGTACTTGCCGCACAGGCTCACGTATATCAAAGAGATCAAAGAACGCCAACACACGTAACTTCCGTGGTTTCCGAGAAAACTCAGCTCTCAGTCTGCAGGTATGGCTACAGCGTGTACTTGCTCAGGTTCTGTGAATCCTGGCGATAATGTAATTGCAAGTTATTGACATAAACGGCGGGAGCAGTCTCTAAGGGATACAAATAAACAATGCAATCAGAATAATACACAGACAGGGCAGTCTACTCTTATGATCTATTCTGCCACTGAAGGGTGAAGATTTGTTCTTTCTTCCCCTGCACCAATTCCCACATAAGACTGTAGGGCTCCTTTCTCGATGAACCCCCCTGAACGACAATCAGCATCAACGGGCATCAGTTCTATTTATAAACCCCTCTGTTATATGGCACTTGCTGGAGTCATGGAGAATGCAGTAGAAATTTCTGAATTCACACCTCTTCTGTCAAAAGCCATTGAGGTTTTCATGAGATGACCAAGCTTGATGAACTTAGGTGTGAATTTTAAAACAATTATCATACCTGTGGGAAGGGTGCAGGGGTGCGATTTTAGCATCAATCATGATTTAATGATTAATATGGGCACGTGCAGTTCTGATTGTATGATTAATATGGGCAAGTGTAGTTCTGTTGCGTTGACGGTATACATGTTCAGGGTACTGCCACCCCATACAATATATAATTTTGTTATGAAAATTCAAAATATATAACATTTTCTTTTTTAACTTAAAGAAAACCAATTCCCCTTCAGTGTCCAGGTTTGTAAATGCCTGCTAATGTGTGTGAATAGGTGTGGATATTTACAATTATTTATCACTCAGCAGTAGACAAGAGCAGAGTAAGGATATAATTTTGACATGACACAGAAACGATTGCAGCAAATTTGTCTTTGTAATTAGTTTGTAAATATCCTTGGAGCACTATCATAGAGCAAAGTAGCCTGCATTCTGTAAAAATAGGCACACAATGCATTTTGACCCAGATATAATTCGGTATCAACATTTGTCCTCTTCAATTGGATACATAAACATATTTAGAGACAATGTATTGGGTTGTATTGTACAATATTACATTTTATGTAAATATAAAATATATTATTTTCGATAGACTACTCTTTAAAAGACAGGTATATGGAACGATATTAGTTCCAACATGAATTGAATTTGAATGCAATCTGCAAATTATTCAATAATTATATTGAATCTGAATTGAATAATATGAATAATTGAATTCAATTACTGAACCAATAAGTGGGAATTGTAACAGCAAACTAAGATGGATTAAGCACGCCCCCTGTGGCTCCAATCTATTCTGGAGACATGCATCGCTTTCCCCCACTGCGGAAGATGATTTGTGGCTCTTGGTTACTGGAATGAGCAGACAGGCACGGAGACAGAGACAGAGCAACCCCAATCAGGCAGCAGCCAGCACGAAACGCCCGTATACTGAACCTTATGACCAATAAACCATCCCCGGCACCCGAGGCTAATAATGTTTTACACGTCTCAGGTTTTGCACAACAGTGGTCTTCATGATGCTATGTTGGACTGTGCTTTTTAGTCCACATGAAGGCTACGAACAAACAGCCCTCAGATCACATCGCGTCCATGTGGCTGAACTTCAGGGTAGTGATGAGCAGCAGGAAGTGTGGGGAACCCAGAGGAGAGATATTGCCACTTGTGTTTGACCAAAAAGCCTTTGGCACGGTCCTATTGACTCTCCACTCAGAGCTTTCCATGGAAACTGTGATTCATGTTAGGCTTCAGTGCAAGAGGAAAAAAACAAGAACAACATTTCAACACTTCTTGGCTGAAGAAAATTAGTGATTAGTATTAATTTATTCAGGTCCCCTCAGAGTTTTAAGAGAACTAAATGCTGGTGGGCATCCACATTATCATCAACATCACAAAAATATACTACGGCAAGGATCAGCACTCTGCATGTGCTGAAAGCACAGAGTGGACCGGTAGGTTGAACCAACCCGCAAGCCAATGGAACCAAAAATAGCATGTGCCAATACAGTACGAAGTCAATAAAATTGTTCACGTATCCAAATCCATTTTCTTTTAATTCAATTTTTTTCCAATTGATGAAATTTAACATGTGCTTTAGCGGCATTTAAATGTGACAAAGATTGACAGACATCTCTGCCTATGAATCTGATAAATTATGGATGTCTGGGTCTCGACACATTATTGCTTGTGAGTGAGCTATTGGACCCAAGACTAATCAAGCAAGGAGAATCTAATCGAGATGAGAAATGTCGTGACGGTAGGGATGGCTTGGGAGTCCACAGAGAGACTGCATTTGTTCCAAAACTACAACATCTTACTGTAGTAAAAACTACAAGATATTAGCTTTGGAAGCTCAGCAAAAAGTTGTGCTGAGCTGTGGAATCTGTAAACTAAATAGTGAAAAGAGTTTGAGGTCTATCCCAGTATGTCAGCTTGAGCCAGATAACGTCTGTCAGGACACTGTTCCAGATAACACCTGTCAGGACACTGTTCCATGAGTTTATTGTAAGGCCTACAGGTAGTGGGGAAAAAAGGTGGAAACACCAATATGATATGACGATGGTATCCTGCCTGCTCATGCCCTAGATTGAAATTCAATCCAGAAATATGCACTTCCGAACACGGATGCCCTTTGTTGATGTCTTTCCCTCATGCCGACATCACATTAGACGCTATTCCTCATCAAACATAAGAAAATTCAGCGATCTTCATCACTGAAGCACCCGCCAAACACCCCTCTTTCAAAGTCACTCATGCCAGGCCATGCCACCCATAATTATTGGCAACCAGGCCTGCCCAGAGGTTTTGTACAGGAACCTGATTATGCTGGGATGTTAATTGCTTAATTAACTCAGGAACAACACCTGTGTGGAAGCACCTGCTTTCAATATACTTTCCATCCCTCATTTTCTCAAGTGTTTTCACCCTATTGGCCACTACCTGTATATTTTTCAGTTCCACCTGAGCAGTTGACAACAGTGTTCTGAAAGGGGATGTGATCAGAAATAGGGTACCCTTTCTGGGAACACACTGATATCATTTTGAAAGTGCTTTCTCATCTGTTGTTGTTTTTTGTGTCTATGGCTGCTGATTTTGACACAAGATGTCTTTTATTGGTAAGCTTGACTTCTACGCAATCAAATCAACATTTAATCATTTGAGACATCCAATCTAAATTGATGCTATGTCATACATTATAAGGGTTGAAGGGTTTGAGTTGTACATCTCAACATTGACGACAAAGTGATCATCAGTGGTAAACAGCAGATGATGCAAGTATGACAGAACCATGAAAATGTAAAAAAAAAAAAATCTGTGTTCCCCTTGACACTGATTTTTTAAATGGCTGGCTTTTACATGGATCTATAAAATGTTTAATATCACCATGTGTATATATACTGTGTGTATATATATTATATATATATATATATAATATATATATTGCAAGATATACAGTGCCAATAACGAAGTCTGGACATAAACAAAGCCAATACAACTAGTGTCCCTGTTACTTGAATTACACTTATGTAATGTGACTGATACAAGCTTCAACACAGAATCTGCCATCGCCCCCCGCAAAACTCAGTAACAATAACGCCACTCACTTGTTTATATGACATAATCACATCACAAGCCCCGTCAGAGTCCTTCTATTTTTTATGATCACTCAGGCCTCTTGTGACTACTCCATAAGATTGTTGATAAAAATGAAAAAGAATCACATTTACTTATGAAGTCTTTCAAAGCTCAAACACTATTACATCCTATGCCACTCAATTCAAGTAGGCCTGTGCTGGTGTTCAGTTGATCTGAAATCGCCATAGTTTGTACACAAACAGGTCCCAAAAAAAGGAACTTTTCGGATTCACACGACATGTAGCTATATGGATTATCAATGTTTACGAACGACAGTTCTACAAGCAATTACTACTACTTATCATACTACTACTACTAAGTATCGTGACTTCCACCCACCATTCATTCACTTTTGTCACAACAGACAAAATTGAGTTTTAGTTACATTTCACTACCTGACATTAGCTCATCTTTTCCATCACAGTGGGGACAGAAATGAGAGAAGACTGTTCCTGGCTGTGCTCCAGCCCTTGGCATCCATTAGTCTCTTTCTTCGCTCCCAAGTGTGTGTGTGCGCACATTATTTCTTGTGCATTCTGTGTACAAAAATGAATGAATAAAATAAAAAATTAAGCAGAACACTGCAATAGATTGCCTATAACTGCCAGCCCTTGTGTTTTACACTATTGCCATTTTGTCGGTGGCCCCAATATTTAGTCATTTGTAATTCTATGCACTTGATTCATGCAACTTCAATCAGTTGTTCATTAAACTTTGATTCTCAGAGCCAAATCCTTAATTACACTGACTTTTATGACTTTTGAAAATACATCTTGACACCTGATGGCAATATGCTTTCTCGATGGCAATGCATTTATTTATATAGTTATCTAACTTGTGAGATAACTGGGGAGGGTACAATTAAGTACTGAGGTAACTTTCTAGTAGCTACCTAAGCAATAAAGAATCATGTAAGGTCATTTAAAGGTAATCATTTAGAGAGGTGTCTAGTTTTGATGATGAAACCTATGCTGTAGGCTACCTCACAGTCACAGTGAAAGTGAGAAACATGTAACACTTGCATATCCTATAAAGATTCAAATTCAGCTTGGGAATTAAGGGATTTTTTTTGTACAGCCTGGCAGTTTCTGGATGACAAATCTGTTGTATTAACTCCTAGGGCAGGCTGGGAAATATAATGCTTGTTGAGAAACAAATTACATACCTGAGATTTAACATTCCAAACAAGGTTACAAGGGTGTTACTGTCAGAGCATCAGAAGACTTAGCTCTGCACTGCGCATGGTTTCCCTAGAGACTAGACAGGAATTAAGCTTCATAGGTACACACACACACACACACACACACACACACACACACACACACACACAGTTCAGCCAGCTTCATACAAAGGGTCACATGAAGACATAAGGGCACAAATAATGCAACCCAACTCTCAAAGTACATTTTGGAAGCTGTAGGTATTATTTTTATGGCTGGAATAGGAATGCAACGTACCCATAACTAGCTATTTTTCCATTAGAGTGATTTTTTTCGTGACTTGAGAATATTGATTCACAGTTTTGTGTCACTTGCATGCAGGTAACAAGATTTTTTGTCCGTAATAAAGTTCTTGACATAGGCTCCTTAACTTGACTCACGATGAAATGCAGACATTTCTTCACAAACAGAAACATAGGGGTGTTATTTTCAATGATGGTGGAAAAGGTCTCACTGTTCCTAGGTGAAGTAATCAGGCTAGCATCACAAAAATAACATGGTTTCCAGCTAGGGCAGAAGGACTGTTGCAACCTTTGTACATCTTTACCGAAGGGCACTCGGTCTGAGCTACAATTAATATAACAGCCGTGTACATCTACTCTTTACAGCAGAAAGGGAAATGTAACCGATGAAAGTACAGATGAGACAGGATGCAGCACAGATCATTATATATATTTCTATTGAATATGAATCGATGCTGCATCCTGATCCAATCCATGTATAATCTGGATTTTTTTTGTTTTGTTCTGTTCTGTATAACCACTTAATCGAGACCGTCAGTCACAGGTTCTGAGGATATTAGGAGAGGCAGAAATCGAATGAGCAACACTTGGGACATCAAAGCTCTGTTCATTGGCGTCAGCTTCAAAGGAAAATTACGCAGCATTTCCTCCATGTCACATCTTGGAGCCCCCGCCTCTCTTCTGTTTCAAATATATTTCACAGCAATTAGTTCACATCATGTACCAGGTTCTTTAAAACTACCAGGGATGTTTGTCACGTGTCTTAAAAAAAAAAAAAAAGACATCATTGTAGAATAAAAAATAAAAAAATTATATATATATATATATATACACACACATAGATACATACACAGTCTATATATAGTGGTCCTGCCTTATGTTAAAAACATTAATGCCCTGAATCTATGCTGTCCAGAGAAGGGATGGGGGAGTTTGTCCTCTCTTTTGAGCTCCTGTGCTGCAAGTTGGAGAATCCTCCAGGGGATCGATCTACTTTAGACCAGCACTGGGACTCCCTCCCAGATTGCTCCACGGATGTGAAATCAGGCACCAGGAACTCCAGGCAGGTTCCAAGATATCGTTCAAGTCAAGACTGGCAGGATTTGGACCGAACTGTGAAATATTGCTGTTTCCCATTTTACGTATCGTGTTCACAATGTTTTCCCAATAAAAAAATTGCAAAGAGGAAAATTCTAACCTTATTCTGACTTTTAGTTTTTTCATTTTTTTTCTAGACACGGTGTGTGAATAGCCATTCCCCACAGCTATTAAAGTTTATGGGAAACATTGTGAGAAACGTGTTTTTATGGACTATAGGCAGGCAGGTAACCTTTCATTTTTACATTGAAGGCCTTCAGAAATAATCAGCAGAAATGTAAAATGCAATATAAATGGAATAAACCACGCCAAGCTGAGTTAGTTAAAAAGGCTGCAGCACAGAAGGCCTTTGAGTGCAGCAATGTGCCAAGTGGCAAGGTGTTTTCAAGGTCAAATCCTTTCCATTTTGCTTCTTTGCTTTGATTGTAGAAATATAAATAAATCCCAAACCTATTGAACTCACCAATAGCTAGACAGCGGCCAATAGACAGAAGAGTTAGCCAATCATGTAACGGTATTTCAATTCAAGGAGGGATTTGGGAAGACTCTTGGTGTGACTTCAGGGGCAAAAATTGCAAAGACTTGGGGACAATGACAATTTCTGGATAAATTTGGATTAATTCACAGCTGCAAGCAACAGTGACCAAGCGCCAAACAAAACATTATTATTATGATCATGGTTAGGGTCTTATGGGTTCTTGAGTAAAAGGTGAATTCAAAACTCAATTTGTATTGAGGAGGCATGTCATGGTTGGGGGGTTGAATTATGAAGAAATAAGGCCCGAGAGGCCATGGTATATCATCAGCATAGTCACAACTAAAGTGGATTAGCATAGCCTCGAGTACATTGCTTTTGTAAAAAGGTTACTACATATTTAAAACAATAACATAGACCCTTTGAAGAAAACAATATTTGAATAACCAAATTAATTAAATGTCATCCTTCCGCAACAATGCATACAGGTAACTACTAAAATTAAGGGAGCATGGCTTGCGTTTGTCCTTAAACAGGCTACATTTATTTGATTGAGTTTTGTCCTGTTTTACCCGCCACCTTCTAATGAGCCAATCGCAGGTCCTGCATGCTAAATACAATATTTCCGTTTTGGGGTTCATAATACAGTATATACACACTGTGGCAACCTGGCAGGCAGAGCCATGGGCAGGGGTTCATATGGTGCCATCTACCTGTCACACCCAAACCATGCAGGACCTAAACGACTGCAACCTGCAACTAATCAACCAATCAACACCCAATGAACAGTGAATAAAAGGAGCCAGGTTTGCCTTGTGAAGAGAGCGAGTAGAGGGAGCGAAACAAAGAGAGAAGAGGAGGAAAACTTTTGGAAGTATTTGGAAGGTGGAAAAGAACCCTGTGATGTCTATAGACCAGCCAGGATTTGGAGAGGCTCTGGGTAAGGGGTTAGCTCCCCAGAGCAGAAGAAACCTTTTGTTTAAGAGATTTTGAGTTGTGTTGAACTTAAATATTCAACCATTTGAGTGACTTCCCCATTGTTTTGTGTTCGAGCGGATTTTCCTTTAATTAAAACTATTTTTGTTACATTTGACCGTGTCTCTTGGGTTGCACTACACCACATAACACCTACAACCAAACCCTGTAGGGTGTTACAACATATATATATATATATATACACTTTTTAAAAATAAAACATGCCCAAATTCAACATTTTCTTTGGCTTGTATGATTCATAATGGGCACAGTGACAGGATGTGGTCCACAGTACCAACATACTAGGAGTGCGTCCAATATTGGAAAGAGTTTAGAGAAATCAAACGTCCCGTTGCAAAACTCACTGGCAGAAGTGTGCATGCCTCCAGGGTGTGGACCCAATGTAATATACACACATATACAAAACAATTGTATTTAATTCATGGTAAATAAATTGATCGCTAATATCTAATATTACTAGGGCTGGCTATTGGAAAGAACCTCATGATACGATTCGATTTCGATACTATGCATCACGATACAATTAGATTTAGATATGATACTTGATATATCTGTATATTAGTGGTTGTAGGGGATACATAATACGTAATTCACACACACATAAGTCACATGGGTTTTGAGGTGATGTGCCTTTAAGAGATGACGGCGCAGCGGATGACATTAGTACACTGCGCCCTCTGTAACTAGGAAGTAGAAAGATGAGTAAAGACGGCTGCATGCCGAAAGTTTTCTGTTACAACAAACCGCCTCTTTGTTGTTATTTAGCATGCGCTAAATAGTAATATATACATATCTTACACAAAATATGAAAGAAATCTAACCTTTAATTACCCAGCCCTAATTATTCCGAGTATGTACATTATTTAAATTTCATAAAGATATTTTGCTCTGCCCATAAGAAACAGAGAAGGAGCCCCTTTAAACCACCCCCCCCTAACAGTAAGCCAACTTCCGAACCAGTAACACAAGGACTTACATATTGCCAAGAATCATATTGACCTCCCCTCACACACCTGTGCTTAAATAGCCCAAATTGGCTCAGGTGAACTCATTTAGGCTATTACCGTTCAGTCAGTAACACCCACACACAATTAAACACAATCACAGTCAGTCACACCCATACACAATTAAACACAATCACAGTCAGTCACACCCATACACAATTAAACAGAATCACAGTCAGTCACACCCACACCCAATCACACACAATCACAATCAGTCATACTGACACACAATTAAACACAATCACAGACAGCCACACCCACACACAATTAAACACAATCACAATCAGTCACACCCACACACAATTAAACACAATCACAATCAGCCACACCCATACACACAATTAAACACAATCACAGTCAGCCACACCCACACACAATTAAACAGAATCACAGTCAATTGAATGAAATGGTTGATTTAGCTATGGGTTGATTTGTGAATTGAAGACAGACAGAGACAGGATCCTCCAATTAGACAATTGACACTAACTCAATCCCCAGCCATAGATTTAAACGTTTCACAAATTTAAGCATTTGGCACTTATCATTCCTAGCCAAAAATGTGAATTTTAAAAGATAAGTGAAGGCTCGCCCTTCATAATCTTTTTGATAGAATCTGCCCCAATGCCAGTGAAAGTGAAATCTGTGGCCTTTAAGTGAACATAAAAATAGCCTTGATTTATAATTTGCAGCCTTTCTTGGGGATTGATTGTTGGCATTTTGCAGAACTGGTGTATAAAATTAAAAAAAGTATTTTCTCTTTGTGCTTTTCTCCTTCAATGTCATGGTTTGGAAAAGATAAAAAGGGAAAGGTCACCCATCACTTGTAGGCACCATGTTGATAATTCCTTCCATGAAAAATGCATGACATTCCAGACAGCTGTAGATATTCAATATGTCTTTATAGTCCTCTTACCTGGCAGCGCTGTTCAGGTGCTTTATGGCAAAAGCTGAAAACAAATCGTTTGGTCTCTTCAATCTGGTGAAATCTGTGTTACATAGATTGCATATACACTGGAAAAAGTGTTTCAATATGAATACTGGGATTGTGAAATATGCATCCATTTATTTTTAAGATCTAAAACAAAATGGACCCCAACAGTGTGTCTACACTAAGTACTATCCAGGATTTGAGTCTCTTGCTTTTCTTGGGCTCAATTTCCCTCCTACATTACTTCCCCCTTGGAGAGAAAAAATATGTTCTTCAGACTAAACGCTCTCTAGGTAGTCAGGCAGTCAATCCTGGGACTCAACTCGCTCGGGCCGTTACTGTTGGGTTCCATTTTGTTAAGATATCCGCAGCTCGCCATTCCCATCCCTCCTACCTCTCGTGTTGGGGGTTGATGTCTCACAATCAGGTTCTTTATTTCACATAAATCAGCAGTTAAAAAAATAAAGAAATAAAAAAGGCAGAGTGGGGAGATCACCATCTAAGGCAATTTATTAGAAGAAATGTGCTTGTATAGCCTTGCCCTGAAGCAGCACTTTAATGATGGAGATGTTTAGCAGTGTCTGTGCGCCTCGGTCCTGAGCCGTGTCCCTTTACTTAGGACGTGGCAGGAGAGGCGGCCGCCTCTGATTACTCTTCAGCTCGTCCCCTTTGGCCCGCGGTAATCTCTCGTTGAACGCCCCGGCCAACGGATGTCAAGCGATGGCAGGGCATCCTGTCAACAGCTGCTCCGTGCCACTTATTTCCGCCGTAACTGACGGCATCTGTAACGGGCGAGGCCAAAGCTACCATTCAGCTGGGACATGTCCGTGGCCATCTGACGTTTGTTCCGCATACTTCGGTTGACTGCTGTGCGTGTGTTCGTCGGTTTTTATTTGAATGTGCTTCTGTGTGACTCAGTAGGGAGAGAATGGCGCTGACAACGCTTAGGTTGTGGGTTCGATTCCCACTGGGACCACATATACTGAAAAATATATGCATTCGTTACTGTAAGTCGCTTTGGATAAAACCGTCTGCTAAATGGCATGCACTGTATTGTATAACTGTATTGAATGGGGCAGGTGAACTCTGTAGGTAACCCTGGATAAGAGCATACACCGAGTACATAAATATGCAAAGGTGTGAGGTAAAACAATATTTAAAGTGTGCAAAATGATATAGCGTATTGTATGTGGTGACGTTTTTCCTACCCTCCCCATCACCCCTTTCCGGGATTGATGAGTTGCACCGCTTTTCATTCTTCTGAAAATTGTTCAATCAGCGTGGGTCATTCGGTGTGAAATCAATTCCACATTGTCATGGCAATGCTGCGATTTTCTTGAAATTTGGGACATTATTTTTTTCACCCTGGCTGAGGTAACTGAGGAGAGACGGGTATTTTTTTCAATAATTCTCTTTTTCCATTCAGTGCTTCCTGTACTGCATCGTGTGTAGATCTTATCCTGGCATTATATTGAGGCTCCTCAGCAGGCACAAACACAGTAATCCACATTTATGTTGGTCAAGAATGTACTTTCACTTCATTAATTGGACACAAACAAATCAATATTTACTTTTTTCTTTATTATATATAAAGCACTCCATATTTGTTTACAGATGTTTAACAGAAAACTATTGGTGCAGAACATTTCTCAATTTTATAGATGACAGGTGGTATGATGGGAATGACAAGCTTTCATTCAAGAAAATGCAGCCAATATACACTACACTAAATATGAAATGTGTCTAAATATATCTATAAATATTTTGTATGTTTCACTATATGGGCAGAACATATTTCAGACTTTTACTTTTACTTTTGGGAAATATATGAGACATTTTATTGTAAGCGATTTATTGATTTTCAATCATAAATCTGAAATGAAAGAGAGTCCTAACATGGCAAGGGGCCATTGGAGCCCCTGTGCTTCCATGTTGTAATGCATTGTTGTGTTCAACATTGTGATTCTGCTACATAGCACTTGAGTAGCACTACATGAACTTAACATAATTAACAAGAGAAATATATCAACAAAAAAAATTATTTACCAGTATACAGGATGGAAAATAATGAGTGCTGTAACAACTTCTTTGATAAGGTCCAGACTAGGGTTGCTCAACTTCCATAAACACAACACTAATACATTTGTCAAACACAAATAGTGTCTGTACATTTTCACAGATCTTACATCTCTAAATGATCATCATGTTCACACTGCTGTAAGAAGCTGCATTTAAAAGAAGGCAGGTAACATATGAGTGTCAGTGTCTGACTGAAAGTAAACTACACCAAATAAGAACAATACTTGAATTTTATATTAGGCATTGACAAAACAAAAGTCTCTGAAAATACAAAATGGATTATATCAAACTGACAAACTAGAACAGGGCTGTTCAATTCCAGACCTCGAGGGCCGCAGTGCCTGCAGGCGTTTGCTCCAAACATGCACTACACCCCCCTGAACCAATTAGTTTAGCTCCTTTGTCCAGGAGGTGAGCTGATGAGTGAAATCAGGAGGCGTAGTGTGTGTTTGGAGCAAACACCTGCAGACACTGTGGCCCTGGAGGCCTGGAGTTGAATAGCTCTGCAGTAGAACTTAATATCACATAATCAATACCTTGAAACTAGCTGTCGAAAAAATAACTTGCCGCATATAAATATGTACACACTGAGAAATGCTTTTGGAGCTGAACTGTTTTGAAGCCCTTCTTTGTTTAGTGTAGGCAGACAGTAACATTTAGGCTTAAGGTGACTGGATAACACCACAATAGGGACCTGAGTCACAGTCCGCTCAGTTAAATCCCACTGACAACCTTTGGGGTCAAATTACAACCAAGGCACAGCCTTAGAACCTACGAGAGATCTAAACAGCAGTAAGGGGCACAGTGCTTTATTTTTATTTATTTTTTCATTTATTATGTTTATTTGACTGGGACAATGCACAATAATGAACATTTCCGCACATGCATCTATGTAAGAGTGCCAGATTTAGCCAAAGGACCAAATTTATCCACCATTAAATGGCTGAAGGGAAGCACAGCTGCTAGTAAACAGATTTGATTTATGTATCTATCCTACATGGCAGTAAGTTTTCCTTTATAAAACCCCATTATGATTATTTTTTTATATTGTCACTAAATATGTGTTAAAACCCTTGCTTTTGGCTTGAAATGTCTGTCTGCCTGTTCCCCTTCTTCAGGTTTCCTCAAATCATGGTCTTCGTGGGTCGAGCACAGACGATTTCCCACCTGCCCTTTACCTGGGAGTCAGGTGTGAAGACTCTCTGGCCAATCAATTGCATTAATTGTTCGATTAACTGCCCGAGACAAAGGAAAACCAGGACCGAATTTGTATTCATGGGCCAGATTTGAGGAACCCTGACATACACCAAAATAGTGCAATATGGTTGAAGTTGCTGGAAAGGGGAGAGCGAAAGCCATTGAAGTCTGCAATTGTTCATATATTGCTGAGTATATCATTCAGTATAGAAGTTGATGCTGCCGTGTCTCATGTCAAGGCCCACGTCCTGGCCAATGGTACAGCTTGGGATTAACGGATCACACAAGGAAGGTGCTTAACGCTGTGATGTTCAGTTTAACAGCCGTGCATTTATTCACCACTGTGCTCTAGGGCGATTTATAGGACCCTGTGCAAGAACGCTGATGTGATGGGTGGCACATTCCTCATATTCCGGGAGGAGTTATTGTTCATTTTCTGCATAAACGGCAATCAGCCAAGGCCAATCTGTCGAACTTCCGTCCGTTTTATAGGCTTCCAGTAAAACGGGCTTTTACTCGTAGTTTCGGTGCACGTGTGGCTTATTCGAACGTTAACATGTTCTCCGGTGTTCAGTTGCAGCTTTGTAATGATGTAGAGTCCCCGTTTTATGACATTGATATGGCAGCCCTTGAAGGCAGTGACATTCCTGTAGTATTTATCTTTGTTTGTTTGTTTGTTTTTCTCTCTGTCCCTCCCCTTCTCTCTGACAGATAGTGATAGATACCAGCTTGATTGACACCCTTCAGAGTAAGAAGACTGTGGAAAGTAAGATGGCATCCAGGCAAGGAGGTGAGTGGTCTTCTCACTTCCTCCCCATACCATCCTTGAAAGACAGCGAGGACTACTACGCAGTGCATGAATATGTGGTATATATTCAGTAGGTGCTACAAATTATTATTCACATCGGTGGGGTGGAGGATGTACTGCATAATTGATAGATTCATCTTTTGCTTTTTTAAATCATTTTGTTTCAGTTTTTCCCCATTTCTTTTCTCAATTTGCTAGCCAATTGTACCCTATCCCTTCCCTCGACAAAGGTGCCGAACCGCCTCCTCCGAGACAGAACTTACCGAGCTGTCGACCATAACTCCAATACACACAGAGACATTTTGCAGGCAGTGAGCTCCTGCCAGCTTCCTCCCCCTTCCCTCCCTCTGGGGCGGATAGCCAATCGGCACCCCCGAACAGGGCTCCTGACCTGAGCTGGGCTGGCACAGCCAGGGATCGAACTCCGACTGCAGTGGGCAACTTGCACACATGCGAGTGCATTTACCATTATGCCACCCAGGGGCCCTTGGATTAATCTTTTAGATTTTATTGTGACTGCAGATATAATTTCATCAATCTGTGCACACCAACAGGCCGTCCTCCAAAACTGAGCATCCATGCGAGAAGGGCACCAAGAGGCCTATGGCAACTCTGACGGAATAAACAGTTCTCCATGGCAGAGATGAGAGAAATTGTCCATGGGACGACAATAGCCCGGGACCTTCACAAATCTTCGCTTTATGGGAGGGTGGCAAAAAGAAAGCCATTGTTGAAGAAAACTGACATGAAATCTTGCCTAGAGTTTGCCAGAAGGCATGTGGGAGACTCTCAAAACCAAGTGAAGGAAGATTCTACGTTCTGACGAGACCAAGGTTGAACTCAACGTTGGGCGCCATGTTTGGCGCAAGTGAGCAATTTTGTAAAGAAGAATATTTATTTCACTTTGACATTATTTCGTATTTTGTTTTGATCAGGAGCAAGAAATCCAAATTAAATCCATTTTTGATTCCAAGAAGTAAAAAAATAAAATGTGAAAAATGCCAAAGTGAGGGAATACTTTTTATACCCTGTATGTACAGTATGTATGTATGCATGTATGTTTGATCATATAGACTGTATACAAATGTAATGTTTCTTTTTCGAGTAATGTCCATTGCATAAACCTATGCTTCAGTAGTTTAGCATAGCACTAGGGAGGAGGTTTTCTTTTTTTCTTTATTATGACAAATGCCCCAGAGATGTTTATTCCAGTTGGCTGATGTCAGTACTAGTTTGTGAATTGATGGAGTGAGGTTGCTTTCCCCAGATTGGAGTGATGTGGTCAAGGCATATGCAGTCGATCTCGTCCGGTCCCCTAAGAATGGAATTAAATTTAAGCTGAACGTCCCCATGTCCCCAGAGAAGTCAGTTCTTTATTGAATCAGCAAATATGCCATGCTCTCACAATAACACGTGCTGAGATGCAGTGCGGAGGATTTGACGTGCGTCAAACACCGTTTTCTGTCCTTTTGATCAGGAAGATATGTAGCGATGTCTCAGCCCCAGTTCAAAGCTGGTTGATTTGAATACTCATAACTCATAACCATTGTAAATAAACAATGCCAATCATGTATAGAATAACCCCACATACCTGACCATGTTGGGACCACAGTTCTATTAGACATGTGAAATATTGAATAATTGCACACAATGGAAAGTAAGCATGGCAACCAAAACAGTTTGATGTATTGAATGTGTCATTTATTAAATAAAGTAATATTTAAGAAATTTTTGAAAGTTGGATGAGAATTATGAAACAAACTATAAAAATACAATTTCATAACTTTCTCAATTGAGCAACACTTAAATTTGGCTAATGACAATAATACAGTGTTTCAGGACTACACAGTTTAGCCAAGTCTTCAGTGTTTGGCCCAGTGATGGAGGGGGTGGGGGTGGGGTTATGATAAAGGTTTGTCGGCATGTGTACATTTTGGCTGCCATGGTTATCAACCCTCTGAACTGCACCACTTGTTAATATGAAACCAACCTCCATTTTCCCAGCGACTCCATCACACGGCTGCCTGTGCCGCGCTCTCTCGTTATCCCCATGAGGCGATCGATCACTCGCCAGCCTCAGGCCTCTTTCATCTAACATCATTGAAAGGTGCTTAATTATTCATCGGTTTCGGCCACAGAAATTCAAATAACCCCAGTGACAGCAATAACCTGTCCACATTATCATCAGCTGGGGATGAATGGCATTTTGCCATACAGACTTGCACCAATGTTTTAAAGCAGAATTTGAATACTGTCGATGATCCTCATCAATGTATGATTGACTTTGGAAGCTACTCTTCTGTTTTAAGGAAAGGGTTATGCTGTGCCCCTTTAAACTTTGTATGGTTCTGAAAATGTATGATTTGAAGCATGAGCTAATTCCACATAAATATAATTTTAATGGAGCTCATATCAAGGGCAAACATGAAAGGCAAAATATTTTTGATTGAAAGTCCATGTAATGTTTTATGATCATTAAAGACTGCAGTTTATCAACAATGACAGTTATGATGTAAAGGATTAACAAAAATATTATCTAGACACATAAATACACGCTTTTGTACATGTCGTGTCATGTATGGTTGGTTGTTGCAGTTGTTGTTTTCGATCATTGTATGCACTAATTGTAAACTGTAACAATGTAATGTTATTGATTGATTGATATCAATGCCCATCAAGGGACTGGTGTTGGAGATTAGCTTTGGCTATATACACATGTACAGTGCATCGGGCATTGCTTCTGCAGCTGTCAATGTTCTCTATGCTTGTCCCTTACAATTAAATTAATAAATAAATAAAAATACAGTAGTTGTAGCCATATTTCCCTTCATAATTTCCCTCAGATTTTTGTTCCATAACCACAGATCTTGTGAATAAAAGCCAAACTGAGTTCCTGTATAAATCACAGTTTTATCTTTATATACGTCTTTGAGTATTATCTAAGGGGCTTGTGCACGTTCTCATATTACTGGTCTACTTGTGAAAGGGATTGTTTTCTCTTTCATCATTTATTTTGTCTGTAAATTTGGATCCTTAACGCTAAGGCCAACATAAGCAAATAGATATCATTCACTTGTTGACCTGTGGGGTCCTACCATCCAGAAAGCCAACTTCAACTGTGTGGATGTCAAGGTCACAGTATCTCAATGAGCCTGAACTCATTGTTGCTTCGTGTTCCTGTGAGCCCGGGTTGTGTCAGATTTTTGACCAGTCCTAACCTCAATCTGTTCATCCCTGTGGCGTCTGAAATGGGATTGAGGGCTCAATACATTCATCCACTCTTCAGTTTCTGAGCCTACTTCTTAAAATCTTTAAAGGCTGGTTCGAGCTTATTTAACTGTGACCAGATTAATCCGTGGGAAACATAAGGAGGTTTTCAAGGGGCAGAATTAGGATAAGGGCCAGTAAGTATACATAAAATTAGAGAGGATTTGAAAGATGTTCGATTGATAGATTCATCCGCATAAAAAGCATTGACCCTGCAAAATTCTGTCCTTTTGGATATTGCTTTGCAAGATGTGTACCGTCTCAGTCCATTGCTGTTGACCTTTACCCTACCACTCCATGTTAGATAATATGCCGACTCCGCATAGACCACTACAAGGAAAACTAAGCCAAAGCTAAGCTAGACTTTTTTTTCTATAGTGCAGATTGATGTCATGGTCTTGTAACCCAAATGTTTTCTAGCACATCTATGGAGTTTTGGTCAGACACTGGTGATTTTGTAATTGGCTTCTTTCTTTTTTTTAAAGGCCTACAGAGATTTTGTTTGAAGCTTTTAGACATCTGTTGGTGAGACAAGAGAAGAACCCTTCTGAAAACACTTAAAAAACTCACACTATTGCCTATGAATGCATTGAGAAAAGGGGTCATTTGTAATATTGAAAACTGAAAACTGAAATATTAATTTGAAAGAAACGTCAAAATACTGAAATTAATTATTAAATCATTAAAATAGTTTATTGATTTGAAATGAATATCATCATATTTTTTGCTCGTTTGGCTATACAATAGTGATAAAACACGATCTTTCATCGTGGGAAGAAAATGGGATAAAATCAGAAACAAAAGAAAAAAAGGCAATCAATAAATCAAGATGAATACCTTTTCCAATTTAGTAGCCAATTACACTCTATTTTTCATGTCAATCCCCCCCTCGTATAGTGAGTTCATGCTGTAGCCCTGTGACCGGTAGTGACAAATCCTCTTCGGAGGCAGCACTCAACAGGCTGTCAACCGTAACTCTGGTACTACAGAGCCACTCCTGTGCGCAGCAAACCTCCTGTCGGCTTCCCTCCCCCCTCTCTGGGGCAGACAGCCAATTGCCGGCCCCGGTGGCACTCCCGGCCAGAGCCGACTCTGGCGTGGCAGGTGGAATTGAACCCCGGTCGCAGTGGCCAGCGTCGAACGTTGTAACCACTAGATCACCCGGGAGGCACAAATGCTTGCCTTTTTACATCATTAATAATGTATTAATCAGAGTGTGTCGCTAGTTATTTTATAGATAAGTGTATAATAAATACAACTTATTACAGCATAATAAAATGGTAAACTCAACTCAAGATAAAATGGATATAATATAATTTTCAGTTTATATGATTGAATATGATATGAAATAAATAAATAGCATTATTTATTCAGAAATACTATCCACATGTGAATTCTGCCATTGCTCTCCCTTCCCTACACATGCCTGTGAGTGTTTGGCTTAAGGTACCAATCAAGAACATTGGAACATGGTGGAGTAACATGGAATTATGTCATAATATATTGGTGCCGTTTGAATTAGGCTGCAGCTATATCGGAGAATAGGTGTTCTGTTTTTGAAAACCTTAAAGATGAGCATCGGGATGTCCTCATAGTAATTTCTCATTATTTTTGTCAGGTGTAACACGAGCAGGGAAGTGAAGAATGCTATTACACCGAAGTCCTCTTCCCAGCCTGAAACACTGAGGAGGAAAAGAGTAGAGCAGTGCTCTTCGAAAATGTTTTAATTGATGTAACATGTCACTGTTCTGAAAGTTGGACTGTCAAGGCTCTTGATTTATTAGGATTTCTCTATAATACATCTTCCACAGCTCGCATACGGTCCATGTCCTTTTCACTAGAGTGAGGAATTGTTACTGCAAGCTGTTCATTTTTTGAACGCTGCACAAAAATAAGTTGCATAAAGTAAGATTACATCTGTGGTGTTAGAATATTTCTCTTCTGGAAAATGAGAAGGTACATTTCAAAAACAGCTTGAAAGCTTGAGCTCAAGCTGAGCTTGCGGTTCAATTAATTTTACCCAAACAACCACAAAGATTGTTGTATTTCTTTTCCACCGAATGATACCTATTTTAACATTTCAAGTGTGAAATTGTGGTGGGGTTCAACCCCAAAAGAGTTGACTCTTAACCCCCTGAGGTCGACGGGAGCGGCGCCGCTCCCAGCAGCAATAAAAGTATATTACTATTTCTAACTTCGCGATATTTTATCATACACACGCGACAAAAACATTGACAGAAACCTTAGAATCGCGACTTTCCGATTTGAGCACTGGCAAATCAAATGGGATTTTTTAAATTAGGTGAATTAGACCAAAAGTAAACCTTGCCTTTTACTCTCTTTTTTACCTGTTAGTAACGTCCCCCTTCTATTGACATGGTAACTAGGTGCTACGTTTCGGGGAGGGGCGTGGGGCCATGTGTGAAAACGCCGGCGTAAACAACACAAACTGTCGACAATTTGAAGCAAGATTTTATACAGACATACAATTTTATTCAAGATGGAAAGATTTTCTGCGCTGCAGTGTGTGAGAGCATTGATGGAAAGCGACGAGGACAACAACTGACGAAGAGTAAGTAACTATATTTGATTTGCCATGTTATCAAATACTCGTATATATATATTCAATATATGAATTCCGCGTCTTGTGACTGCATATTCCGCGTGTTACAACGTAACAAATTTCAATAGGCACACAAGATCTATGGAAGAATACTTTTCAAACAGCCTAAAATATTATAAAAAATCGTATGTAGCATGATCGGTTTCATGATCTCACGTCCTTGTAAAATCGATTCTTGTTTTTGTTTATTATTAGAGTGCTTCTGTTTAGTTAAATCCGTGTTTGGGATTACGTTTTGGATTTGCTGTTTAGCTAGCTTTGTTTGTTCAGCTAGCTTTGTTTGTTCCAGTTCGTTTATCATTTTGGTTTGTTTTGTGAGTTATTTGCGTGTCGCCTCCGACATTGTTTTGCCTACGTTTGTGGAAAATAAAATAAGAGCCAAAATGGCTGCTGCCACAAGAAGCGCTTTGTCGTGAAAGGAGAAATGGTAACTCAAATATTGCTTAGCCATTTAAAATCTAAATTGTGAGCTGTTGTTTTAACTCTAAAGTGAAAAAAATCACAAAAAAAAGTTTAATTGGAAGACCCTTTTTTTTCCTTGGGTCTCAGGAGGATATTATGTGCATTATTGTTAGGCTGTATGACTTGTAATATGTGGCATTCCCCTGTATATACTGTATAGTAGTTTGTGTGCTGTTTTCAATAAATCTTCCAAAATGAAAAAGCATATATTCTTCTGCATGGCTCACTGACTTGCTTACTCTGATGGCCTTTGAGAGAGAGATGGCCCATCTGACAACTCTTAGAGGTGTGGACAATGAATAATGAATATTCAGGTATTTAGCATTTAGCCCTCCCACAGCCTGAAATAAATGTGACCAGTTCTGATAAAAACAGGTTTTTAGCTATTTAGATCTCAGATGTGCTAAACTGTTTTCACACCCTTACATAACCAAGACCTTTATGAACAAACGCACATTGGCAAAACAATTCGTCACTATAGTTTAGTGTGTGCTTTCACAACTTTTGTGACAGCAGAAAAATTTACTATTTTTAACTTGTGTGTTTGTAGATCTATTTACAAGCTGCATATGATACTGACCAAACTATTGATGGCATACAAATGTAGCTGTGATTGTCCTTCAAATAAAAATATCAAACACTTTGGAGTAAGTGTGTGTTAAGTTGATGAAATTGAGATAAATATCAGACCATGCCAAAATTACAAACCATCTCAAAGCTTAGCACGGACCTCAGAGGGTTAACTCTTTTGGGATCGAATCTTGCAGTTAACGCCAGTGTTGTTGTGAGAAAGAGTCGAGTCCATTATGAGTCGATTCCTGCGACATTATTCCTGCACATAATGTAACTAAAAAACCTTTTATGAAATTCTTTCTACTGTCATTTTGTCCTGCTCTAATGAGAATGTAATACCATGGCCCTTCTAGAGGGTATAGGCATTCTTTCTTAATACATCACACAAATCAAAGCAAAATGGTCAATGAACACAGACCTCCAGCTTCTCCGTTTCCACCACAGATAAAGCTCTGCTTGCAACTCATGACTGAGAAGGACGATGCATGTACTCACTATTTTCAGCAGATTATTTCCCTCTGATTATTTATAAATCTGAGCAAGAGAAGAAAATGCATCGGTGTCCAGATTGTGTTTTTGCATATCTTTAATATGTAATGCAATGACAATTGTTTGTTTAGGCTATGTGATTCACAAATTCTGGATAATACAAACAAATCCTTTTAGGTAAGATGCATGATGAAAATATGAATTGTTTGATTTCATTGTGTCTTTTTCATACAATTTCACATGCTCCTGTCCACCAGTGTGAAAACTGCAACACCTGCAAAGCTTGATGATTTGTACAAACAGATGTGCTGCTCACCCCTACTTCTACATAATAAATAACCCCTATGTTTTGACCTGTGAAGTCATTTTTATATCGTCACCTTCTTAAAATAATGGCCTAAGTCATATTTTCAAGTTTTTCAAAAAACAGAATAAACTGAACCAAATATAGAATATATGATATTTCTTCATCATTTCACACAAAAAGGTTATGACAATATATGACTATTGTCATACAAATAACGCTGTCTGTCAATTATGTAACATACAAGGATTAGATTACTTAGGCCAATTTACGAACATGCCGTTGTGACTTAGGCCATTATTTTAAGAAGGTGACGATATTTATATTTTTTGACTGTTATGTAAACTATGTAAACCCGAATGTATGGCTTCCATTTTTATTTCATGAAATCCTGTGCTCTATGGACATTAGTTTCCGGTTGTAGAATTGAGCTCAAATTGACAATCATTCAAATGTAAACACTGAAATATTGTAGATATACTGTTGGTAATTAAATTATCGACACTTCACAGATAACATCATTTCAGGTGCAGGTTCTTCCTTGAATAGCAAGAATTACTAGTTTCTCACCACCAACATCCCCCCCATTTTAGCTGGTGTTCCTTCCTGTTCCACAAGACCATTTTAACCTGAATGGTGATTGGTTCTTCTCAGTCATAGAAACAGTCATTGGGCTGTATAACAAAGTAAAATATTGATGCCTTATAAATGTTGGATATTCTCTTCTGTAAGACACACTAACATACATGTGCATGCACACGACTGACTGCGCGCCGTCGATCCTAGAGAGGCCGTGGTTCACACAAGTCACATTTTTGCTTCACATGTATATTGGATGAGATATGCTGTATCAAGTGATTAACTACAAAGAGCTTTTCAAAAAGCTGAATACATCCGTTTCCCCAGGTGAGGCTTGCTTTTCAAATCCTCAGGGAAAGGCTTTAGTGTATTTGCTTATTTGAAACGTGTTAAAAATGTTAAAATAATTAAGTAGATGGTTGCTTCTACCATGCGGCAGGTATCGGATTGCAGTCCTAAGGGCTATCTTCCTGCCTCAGGCCATATTCATGGTACGGAGCAAAGGGCGAGCAGGTCAGCCGGCAGCTCTCCTCTCTCTGTAAGTGCCATCTCATTAGTCAGCTCCTCTCCCCCGTAGACAGTACAGAGAGATGTACCTGCTGCAGGCTATATTCACCGTCTCCCAATGGAAGGTGACAAGTCACGGTTACCAATTCTATTGCATTGATAGATTGTTCTATCAAAAAAAAAAATCCTCTGCTCAGGCTGTATGAGGAATGCAGACGGTGAGTCTTTTAGCAGAAAGCAACAGACTTAGGAAAACCGCCCTCTCGCATTTGCAATCGTGTGTGTCCAATAGATTGCCATCTACAATAAGTAGGGATAACAACACTGTCTATCAGTTTCAAACTAGTGCTGCACTCCACGTTATTCTCAAGAAACTGAACTATTTTCTGTCTGACAGTCAGGGAGATTTATCCAGCTATTTAGCTATGTGCACTCTTGGCTTCAATTGAATCAGCCACCCGCTCTGCTTGTCTTGCTCTGCTGTGTGTTTCAGTAATTGACTTGCTGGATAGCGAACACACTGGCTGAGGTCCAAGGGCACTGAGTACAAGGCCGCTGTATTGTCTGGCTTTCTATAGGCTGGAAAGAGTGGATAAGATTCACCTCCCCCTTTGGACAACCCCATTGCAGTCGCATGACTGCTAACCTCCCCTGAAAAACAAACTTACATGAAAGGCACTGACAGGCTGTGGGCTCATCCCTGCCTAGCATTGCTAAGCACAGTACAGGTAACACCAACATAAAGTCACTTAATAGGGTGGTAGGCCACCACCAACTGTCAAAACAGCTTCAGTGCACATTGGCATACATTCTACATGTGTCTGTAACTATTGGAGGGATGCAACACCATTCTTCCATGATAAATGTCATAATTTAGTGCTTTGTTGATGGTGATGGAAAACGCTGTCTCAGGTGCCACTCCAGAATCTCCCGTAAGTGCTCACTTGGGTGGAGATCTGGTGACTGAGATGGCCATGGCGTATGGTTTACATTGTTTTCATGCTCAGCAAACCTTTCAGTGACCACTCATGCCCTGTGGATGGGGCATTGTTATCTTGGAAAAGACCACTCCCATCAGGACAGAAATGCTTCACCGTAGGATGAAGGTGATCAATCAGAATGGCTTTGTATTTATTCGTATTGGTATCAGATAAAACCTGTGTTCTGACTGTATTGTACCATTCCCATGGTTCTGGGTTTTATGCAGTAGTTCCTGGAAGGTAGTAGTAGTAGTTACCTACTGCCTTTAAAGGGTTCCTGATGTTGTTTTCAGCTGGTTGAATGAACGATACTCAGGCAAGTATTCTCTCAAAGCTCAGCAGCTCCCAACCTGCTAGTATGACATGAATGCCTCCCTCTGACACCATTTGAGCCCCTGATAGCAACTGGTGAAATATGTAATTCATCTTGGTTAATTGTGTTAGCCCTGTGAATTGAATTGGATACCCTTTTCTGCCTACACGGTCTGTTGCAGGGGCCTGCCAGATGGTCCAGCGATTATCCTAAAATTGAACTGTACTTTCTATTCCTTAAGGATAGTCTGCCTCCAGCATGGACTAATCTCTAGACCTGGCTGTACTGTATCCCACTCCTTTCATGTCAGGTGAGGATGAACATGCGGTGCCCGGTTTATCCACTTGACATCTACAAGGACTAAATCAAGAAGTTTGGGTCAACAGATCTGCTCTCTGTTTGGTACACAAGCCCCTAGGTAAGCCTCTTTTTAAAAAAGCAGGCTGCCTCACTGGACTGCGGCACTGTTTCATCCTGGCATAACAGTGGGCCAGCTCTCCTTTCCCATCTTTAGTTTTGCACATTCCACTACTAGAGGTTCTGCAGAGCCCTTTGATTGAGGCATGCTCTGCACATGTTTGTGCTATGCTCTCCATGTCTACTGGCACCCTGTTTTTGTGGTTTAGGGTAACTTGCCATGTTTGAACCCCTGCCTTCTGGGGGCACAGCTTATGGAATTGTTTGGGTGTAGCAGACTCAGAGAGTCAGAGAGAGAGTCCAGGGTCCTTGTTAGGACGAGTAACGTACAGTCATGTATGTGCATGCCCATTACAGAAACAGCCTAGTGTCCGTAAGGCAGCAACATTACACTCTGCTATACAACCCAGTGGCTGAATTTCACTCGCATAACATAGATTTGTTATTCTAATGCGCCTTGAATTACTTAACTTTCCGACTCTAGCTTTACGGGTTCTTCCTACACTCAATCTATTGACTCCATGTGAGCTTGCACCTGCCAATCTCTGGATGTCTGGTATTTCAACTCCTCTATGAGCACAAACTTTGAACTTCCCCATCTTATTCATTAAGCCCCTCCAGTGGTGGGGCTACTGAAAAACCATCAGATCTACAGATCGCAATATCCAGATGCTGACTGAAAACACCAATTTTTTTCATAATCTTACACCCAACATCCAACAGCTGATCAGTGGGTGAAATTTTACTTATTACAATACAGCCCGTACTGTCCATTGTTCAACTGTACGATGCTGTTCAGCTGAGTTTTGCTCAGCATAAGAACACTAATATATTTCAGGTAATGTTGCCCATTTAACATGCCAATGTGCACAGAGAGCCAAAGAATGCTCTTAATGTAAATGGTGATAAACGAGGATACTTATGTTTATATGGTTCAGTTTCTACTGTACTCCCTATGTTGTTTTTGTTCTGAGAATATATCTCCCCATGATGGCCTGGTTCATCCGGAGAAGCTTGTCTTCTGAATAAATAAATACATTTTGTAACCCTGAAACCAAAGCTCAGCTTCAAACTGCTTAGATTACTCAAGGATAAGCTCTTTTGCAGTGCTCTGTGGGTGAGATATGGAGATTTAGGTTTCGTAGAGATTGAGCAGTTAATTGTTTTTAGGGCATTCCGTTGCCTAAAGGCCCATCCCAAACCCGTACAGTAAATCTATCCGCAAACGTGTAAATGTTTCCGATTTTTTTGTATTACTGCATTTCAGCTTGTTTAGTCTCAGAGATGCACAGGTTTTTTGCAGGCTTGGCGGCTTTTGTGATATCACAATGAAACATGACTCTACTGGAGATAAATTAAGCCGGTGTGTGGCCCTGGGAGAAGATTAATCCTGATTTCATTCCTCCGTTTAGAACTTGGGTGAGAAGAAAACAAGGATGGTTATCATCATAAAAGGCATTGTTTATAAACCTCTTGGAGCATGCAGGTTATCATGTTTTACAACCTTAATGGAAGAACTGCCATTATCGCCTCATTGGTAAAGGCGTCCTGCATTCCGTTCTCCCTTCTTCAGAGATATTAAATGTAATATGAAAGTATAGTGTGTGCAATCAATTATTAACAGGAGTATCCCAATTCTCCAGGAAAGGGTTAGAACACTATTATAATGTATTTTTTACTGATTCTTCCCCCTCTCTCACCTAAGAAACAATTCGTTTTTTGCAGATGGGCCTATACTTTTACAGCCCCCTAAAATCCTCAACTGGATAAGTGGTAGAGATCATCCACGGATTGAGGGATTGCCAGCCAGGATTAGATTTTTATAAACCCTATCTTCCAGCTGTGGGTTGACAAAAAAGAAGTCGAGAAACAGAAGGCAAAGCACACTGTTCCTGCACTGCGTCATCCTTTGGCCCCACCCACGTGCCCATGTTGATGAATGCACTTTAAAAAAATGTAATGCGTGCAAATTCATTAATGTTAGCTTATTAGGTGCATTTTTGAATATTTGCTCTTTTAGATTTATGAGAAGTGAAGCGTTTGTGTGTCGGTAATGGAAGAGGACGGTGATGATGTGGGATTAGGGAGCGTAATCAGTCTCCTCAGAACGCTGCAGGTGAAGAGCTAATCTGTGATTGCTCCGCCCTCTACAGAGCCCTCGCTATTTTATATTTAAGAGCTGTATGCTCCCATCCTTGGATCTATAATGCCTGCAGTACACATTGAAAAATGAGAGGCTTCGTCAGGGAAACCCATTGTGAGACGTTGCCACTGTTGCCGTCGTGAAAGCCGAGGATGGCAGAGAGGAGTTTGTGAAATGTTCACCCCCGGAGCAGTGAAGTAGCAGAAAGATGAACAGCCGACAGATGCAGACAGGGATAATTGTCAAAGCGCTGCACAGATGTGCCCAAATCCGATTAATTCTGTCAAAAAAAGTAAATCAAGTTACTGTCGCCGGGGTGTCTTTGCCCGGAATTAACAACTTGCCTTGCTTTTGCATTAATTACATTTTATGCTCAACTTCTCTGTTTTGCATGCCAGCGTGACGCTCCAACATGTTGCAAATTGTTTATCCAACAGTTCTGTGTCTGGAGAAGAAAAAACATAAATTAATTCCCCTACTTTTCACTGTGAGTAATACAGAGGACCCAACACCTGTGGACTGAATTTTATAATAAGCATCAGATTCATCTTCATTCTGAATCCCAGCTGCCATTATCTAGACTCAGGTAATGGAAGATGACTACCGACACTGACTTAAATATAGCACACCCCACTGAAAATGAGCCAGAACTAGGTGGGAAGGAAAGTAGTGTCAAGAATGTGGACTACAGCAAATCTGATGAAAATTTGTTTGCAGAACATTACAATGTTATCGTGGTGTTTGCAGATTTTCCAACATTCTTTTGCAATAATGCTGACACGCCCATTTTGCACCAGTGATGATTTTTCCCAAATGGAAGTTTTCTACACAGTCAAAAGTAAAAACTGAAAAACCTGAAAACTGTTATGACAGTTAGCCAAGAACAAGGGCAGACTTAGTGATTTGAGGGCCAAAGGCAAACACAGGTATGGGGCCCTCCTCATCCCCTATTCTCACCCTTCTCTATCCTTATTAAACTAAACAATCACACCTACTTGTAAAATATATTTTCACCAGTGTAGTGGTGAACGCCACGGAATCAAGAATAAAGAAACTTTGTTTTTCCATTACAGTGCTCTTCTTTATTACAATAAAGTGTGAGACACAGGGAAGTATGATCTTGGCTTGTCTTTCATACGGGAGTCATCCTACACGCTGTGGTGTCCCTGGGGGTTGGGCGACACTCACAGACCTTTGGCAGAGGGCTTAGGCAGTTTAAAGTACACGGAGGAGACAATATTCAAAACAAAACAATCATTTATTAAACTAATTGACAAAAAAACACACAAAACAAAGGGCGAGGTATTCGGGGAATCGAACACACATAAAGTCCAAAATACTACTTGTTGTCGTTATCCAAAATCCAGTGTCAAAGTCCAGTTCCGTTCCGCAATCAAGGTCCATAGTTAATATCCAAAGGGGGTCCTCACACAATCCAGGTCAAACACAAACAATCCAAAAACACTTTTCCATCTCTCTCTCTCTCTCTCTCTCTCTCTCTCTCTCTCTCTCTCTCTCTCTCTCTCTCTCTCTCTCTCTCTCTCTCAATTCCTTAGGCTGCCCCTTAGGCTGCCACAACGCATACACAATGGGCAATATGACTGTGGAGGACGTCGGTCTCGGCCACGTGGAATTGGCATGGTTGCCGGTCTTTTACATGTGGAGGAGGCCTTTGGAGCAGGGAGATTTTCCGGGGGCAGGTTTGGCACTCTCACAGGGTGTGAGAGTGAACTGTCACCTGGGGGGTTGCTCCAAAGGCCATAGTTGATTTAATTATTGTTTAATTGGTGTCAATCAGTTAATTGATATGGAAGTCATTTGGCTGATTGGGTGTCTCTGTGAATGTGAATTGTTGAAATGTGAAGTGTTGAGTGATTTATAGATGGGTGATTGCCTCACGAGTCCCACCTGAGCCAGGCAGAAAGTGAGCCTATTTAAGAGCAGGTGGGGCGAGTGGGGAATTAGTAAGTCTTTTTTCTTTGGTTGTGTGTTTCATCAGTTAGTCTTGTCATTTTTGTGAGTGTGAGTGTGAGTGTGAGTGTGAGTGTGTGAGTGTGTGAGTGTGAGTGAGTGAGTGAGAGTGAGTGAGAGTGAGAGTGAGAGAGAGTGAGTGTGAGTGTGCGGTATCGTGTTGTATTGTGGAATGTTTGAGGTTTGATGTTGAGTAGAGTGCTTCTTGTGTGTGTGGGAAAGAGGGAGAGGGGGCGCACTAAGAGTGTCCGCCTCTCTCCCTCAGTGTGATCGTGAAAGAGAGCGAGAGGGCGCCCTGAAAGAGTGTCCGCCTCTCGCCCTCGGTTTTATTTGTGTGATTGAAAGAGAAGTCGCACTCGGGCAGTGGAGAGTGTTTCTGGGCAACAGCCTGAGAACTCTCACTGGAATAATGGAGAGTGTCTCGGGGCTGGTTTCCAGAAAACTCTCACTGTGGGGAGTGGCGAGTGTCTCTGTATGACTGGGTTGAAAAGAGAACTCGAACTGCAAATTTTGAGTGTCTCTGTATGCATGGGTGGGAAGCACTTGAAAGGTCACTGGATATGTGTGTGCCTGGGGAGGTTCCAGGGGAACTCCGGAAGAAGAGGCGCAGTGTCCCGTAAGTTATGATTATTTTAGTTTGTTATTTTAGTTTGTTGTTTTTACCCGAAAGCTTCGCGGCAAGTAGGGTGAAGATTTTGTGTTTGTGTTTGTTATATGTTAACCTGCTACTCCCACTGTGTTATGTTGCGGAATCAGGAGGCAAGAGTCACGTTAATAGAAGTTAGGTTTACTAAGAGCAAGAGCAGAACATGGCATCCATTCAAACCTTCTTCTCTGCATTTTTTCCCGCCCGCACTACGTCACATCCTCACAGGATATCCAATACTAGAGGTAAGCAGGAACTAACACAGTGACCTCTAGAGGTAAGTATGTATACCTGTTTTTAACGTGTACCACAGTATCACAGAACACAACACACTGTCTCTCTGTCTCCTGTCTGGGGGGAGAGACAGAAAACAAAAAATATTAATGCTGCTCTGTTCCCATCCAGGGTTTGTCATGTGGCATGTGACAATGACATACACTCATACAAACATCATTCATACGAAGGAGCTTTCACTCAAAAAACATAGTGATTTCCACATTTGAACATAGGTGAATGTAGCTAGCTAAACATTTCCAGTTTTAACCGGCCACAAAGGCCTCTGGGACATACAATAGCTTTGTCAAGGGAGTGGCTGGGGCAGGGATAATACTAGCAGCATCATTTGCACTAAAAGCAGCAGGTTGTTTGTTACTAGCACTTGTGCTAGCAGCATTAGGTTCAGGCACAGCGAAAAAGTATGTTACCTTTGGGAGTTTGGCAATACATCTCTTAATTTTCTCCCTCGTTTTTTATTTTCTCTGCCCCACTGGGGTAGCTTAGTTTCATTGTGTTGTATTGTATGTTACTGCGTTTTCTCCGTGCTGTGTGTTGTTTAGTGTCTAAACTTTTGACTTCCTGACATGGTTAACTCGCAGCTGCACAGTGGCGATGGGATAGTCCACTGTAGACTGGAGTGGGGGGGGTCACATTGTCACTGATAAAATAAGCGGTCTCAGGGCATTTTTGTGAATGATTTTTTAGAGGGTACATTTTACATTTTAAGAATTTAGCAGACGCTCTTATCCAGAGCGACTTACAAGATGTGCATTAATACATGGTAGGAACAATCAAAGTTGGCGCACGAGGTCAGTGCAGTAATACAGCGATAGACATCATTGTAGACAGCTGCATACCATACCTGTAACACTGGGAAGGAAAAGGTTAGTAAATTATTATTATTTATTTTTTTATTCAATGAGAAGGCAGGGATACATACACAAGAAGTGTTGAGCAAGTCGGCAGTGGTGATGACAATAGGCTAGATGTGCAGAATTCAGTGGTCTGAAAAGGTGGTTTTTGAGTCTCGGAAGATCGCAAGTGATTCCACGGTCCTGACCGATTGGGTATAAGTTGGGGGTATAGACCGATTGGATATAAGTTGGGGGTATACGTTGGAATGAAAACATCAGTCTATATCTAATTTATATGTGCTATGGGGCCCTCCATGGGGCCCTTGGCTGCTGGGGGCCCCAGGCGATTGCTTACCTTGCCTAATGGTAAAGCCTGCCCCTGGCCAAGAGGTAGGCTCGAGAGCTTTGAAGGCAAAAATGAATTATTATTTTTTTTTCATGAAAGACAGGTTAGCTAACCAGATTAACCTTTTGTTTTAATGCTACGGAATTCAATATTAGTTTCAATGCTGCAAATATTGATCAGCTGTGCACAAGCTGTACGTGGAAGCTTTCAAGGAGTTAGCTTGGCTCTTGGGACAGATATTGAATAAATAGTTTGCTCATTTTCAAAACACTAGATGAATTTCATGCCTCATTCAATCAGATGAGCCTCCAAACATCCAACATGGCGACACAGAAGATGCTGGTGTTATTCAGCGCTACCTCTGTGTGTGAGAAAACATTCAGCATCATGAAAATCTACAAATCTGGTTCCAGAGCCCAGCGTACTGTTGAACTCTCAGGGCGCCTAACATATTCGCTATGTTCTGAGATCTGAGTTGGCTGATCAGTGTCACACTTCTCCAAACTATTTTATTATTTACGAACACAGCAACAGTGTTTGGGGCAATGCTCTGAATAAGCAAACAACAGTTCAGTTAGTGCTATGAATTTTAAAATGACCAGCGCGCAAGTGAATAGCCGAGCGCACCCTTGAGCTCTGCGCTGCACATTTCCACATCAGAAATGTCACAAAACTTGAATTCTCTTGAAGAGAGAAGGGTGACCAGCTGTACTATTTTCCATGAATCAAGTGTTCAATGGGGAGAAATATGTTTGCCTTGTTTTGAGATTCAATTTTTCTTTATTATATTCTGTCAGCACAATATTACAATGAAAATGACTGTCCTTTTACGACTGTGTATTGTACTGTGTATTTTAAGCTGCTTATTGAAATGTATGTGCCCACTAGTGCAGGAGATAACTATGGATACACACAAACAGTAATATGATAATAAATGCATGCATAAATGTGTCCACACTTAAAGATGCATGCAGAGCATATTATATGTCTAATATGTGTAAGTATAACTGTGTATTGTATCTCAGACCCAAGATATCACCAGTGTACTGGAGTGTTTGCATCATCAGTATACTGGAGTGTTTGTATCTGACTTTTTTTGTGAAATAGTTTTGCTCCCGTGTGAGACTGTCTGATTTTATTCAAATGTGATGATTGGCAAGGAAACCAATAACCTATTTTTGACATGTGTTCTCAATTAAACATAATTGCCATATATGGCATTTCCTATGCTGCCATATGGTGATCATGGTCCGGGTATTTATTAGGTAATGCGGAACCATTGATGTCTTTAATTAAAGGCAATTGCCATGTATGACATCATTTAGATAAATAGACACTTTAGCACAGCACTGAATATGTTCAGAATGTAACCAAAACATCTGTACACTGTTGCACTTTATTAACTTATTTAATGAACATCGGGAAATAAAATAAGAAAATCTTGTATATTAATATAATACTATACTAATTAACTTAGTTAATGTTCTTGGAGTCCAGTGTTTCCACAAACTGCTTGTAATCTAAAACATGATTTCTAAGTCGTTTCAAGGGGCATCTGTCAAAAATTGTCTGCAGAAGCTTTAACAAGCTTTCTTTTCGCAGTTGCATGCCCCACAACATTCATGTGGCTTGCGCGCACATTGTGTTGCATTTGTTTCCATAGCAATTAGTTTGAAGGCTCTGTTGTCTGAGTTATCAGTAAGAAAGGGAAGCAGGGAAGCACACATGCCAATTGTGATCGTTCGTTTCCCCGCCTGCCTTCCCCCCTCTAGACAGGGCAGGATAAAACAACATGACTGGGTCCCTAACAGCCTGCTTCGCTCCACTTAAAACAAACGGCTGTGCTCAGCACTGGCGCTCACACAGCGCGACTGGCACCTGTTGATCCAGGACTCCAGAAGGAGCAGGTGGCTGCTGCCACACCTGTGGAGGAGCCAGGCCAGTCAGAGGCAGGATTCGTCTGACAGCGCAGCCCTCTGAGAAAAATTTGAGTCAGATCTATACAAGTGTTCGTCTCATCCCCGGCTCTGCGTCCAAGCATCGGCGAGCGCAGACGCAGAGCTCCCAGCGTCAGGTGTGGCCCCAGGCGAAGAAGTTCACTGGGCTGGATCGAGCTCTAATTAAGCCCACCGAGGTATAAAATAACAAGTCTGGCTGTATTATCTTGTAACAAATTACCTGCACTGGGGCACAGCTGAAATATTAATCCCCTGTGATTACTTAAGACTATGCGCCTTGAAAGGCAACCGTAGAAATATGAATTAAGGTAACTAAAAGGGGTGAACTTCAGTTAATTAGTTACGGGTTAGATAGATTGCCGACCACGCTGTCCCTTTGAATGGTATTTTTGCAAAGCCATTATTTTATGTTCAGCCACCGTCAGAGTATTTCTAATGAATTTTAGTGCTCTCTCGTTTGCTGTGGGATACTACACATTTAAATTTGTTCACTCATCCCACACTAAACTTAGCTCTGTTTAAAAGCTGGCTTCTTTGTAACAGACCATCTCAAAATTTAATAGCAAAGTAGTCTGTAGAGATTGGCTCTCAGCAATATTTCTGTCCAAAGCTCTCCATAAAAATCCACATAACTGAAAACAACAGCCTGTCGTTATGAACAAGGTTTTGCAGAATGAAGGTATAGACATTCGACTTTGGTATAACAGTCGGCTTGCAAACAATGGGGGCCGATTTGGATGCCGAATGCATTAATTAGTATGTAAGCCAAATTATATCTTTGTGATAATGTGACAGTGACCAAGAATTGTGTCTGGTTTCACAATGGAAAGTACCACTGCTCCGTCAGATCTCAGAGATGGGTTCAATGGTCGGGAGAGGCATAGTGCAGGGGATGTGGAAGCAGAGATTCAGGAACTATCCCAGGCTATCACATAAACAGCATCCAACTCCCACGTGGGTTTAATCATCTCTGACAAGCAAGGGTAGCATCTTATGAAAATAAGGACTTTAGTCCTTAATGTTGTAAAGAAATTGGTGAGAGGATGATACAGATGCTACAATGACACTGTGATATATTATTGAACATCTCTTTCTACTTTTCTAATCAAAATATGTCTAATGGTGCTTAACCTGTTAGAACTTAATATGAATCATAAATCGGAGCATCGTTAATGGATTCACACTAGAACAATCACCTTTAAGGTTTTAATTACCCCACCACTGTGATACATGTCTTCTCGTTTATGAGACTTTTCATGAATGTGTGTTTGACACCTTAATGCCACAGAAAGGCAGAATTGCAAACAACCAAAAGTTTGATAATGACTTCTTTCGAACAACCTTGGTATTTAAACTGCTGTCAGAATGACAGGTTCATTATTCAGCACTTGCCTGGTTGAGTTAGATTTTCTTTGAGTTTTAACATGCTGACGTATACTGTGTTTGGCAGGCCTAGCCAGTGAACTTAATTATTTTTGTGTTAATGTCCCTGGCTACACTGCACAGTATATTGGTAGGGACATGTCAAATTTATTTGAGAGAATTCCATTTCATTTTAAACGTGACACCTTTTTTGCTACTGAGACACGAACAACTATAATATAATTTATCAACGATTGGATGTCGTAGAAATGATCAATGGAACCGGGGGGGTGGGGTGGCAGGGGGGCACGAGGAATAGATGTCAGGTGTGGAAACGAGTAAAACAAAGTACGGAATATTATGATTTCCATAAATTGTGGGACATGTAAAACGTGATTGGCAGTGATTTAATCAATTATTCACTTTTAGTTCATCTATGCAGCCTTTTCAAAATGGTTTGAGTACTATATTTACTGTGTGCCACAGAGGAACACACCGAGAAGGAACTGGCTTTGCAGAGTGGCACAGTGCCCAACTGCACAACTGCCCAACTGCCCTTTCATGGCTGCAACAGTTATGGTTTAAATATACTTCACTTGAAATATGTGTACGTGTACGTAAAATGGCTTTGGTTAGAATGAGAGAAATATACTCTCCGTCGTTGCGCCAGGATACATTTAATGGTCTAATATACAATTTATGTTGTTTAGCTTAGTTTAGTTTACTTGACATTTCACTTAAAAAAAGACAATACATGGTTACATCCCGATGTACATATTGACGCCGCTGCCGCTGTTTCTGCGGTCTTCTCAAGATATACATCAAAACAACCTTGCTGTGCAGAATCGGAAGTAGTTGTCAACATATGCCGGCCAGTAGACCTGCCCCCTAGTGGATACAGAGCAAGAGAGACAGGTGGAGTGTGAGTGATGTCATCGACCATGTGCTCGAGCAGCGTTCGTTTATTTAGTTTTCATGGCTGATTGAGAAATGAGAATTGATCGCCCATACCCTAACACACACAAACACACACACACAGACACAGACACACACTCACACATATATATACTGTATGTGTGTGTGTGTCTTGTGTGTCTATGTGTTGTGTTACATGCCCCTAGGTACAGCTAGCCAATTACCTGTGGAGGTACTGTGAATACCTGCTTGTGATTGGAGCGTAGCTAGTGGTGAGGTGTAAATACATCCAGTATTCTGAGCCTATCTTTATGACCCAGAGTGCATTGTTAAACGGTGTGATGAGTACGGGTGCTTTGGTATGAGGAGTGCGATGGCAGCGAAGGTCAATGGTACTTAGCTGTCAAATGCAGTTCTACACTCCTACCCTTCTACCCTCCTACCCATTCCTACCCTCCAGTGGAGCACTGGCAGCAGAATGAGGTAAACCGGGAAGAAGAACTGGGATTAGGCACGAAATGGGGGGGGAAAGGTCAGTGTTGTAAACTGTGGATTGTATCAACTGTAACAGAATTCAATTAAATACACAAAACATTGTGCACATACTTATCTGTGCCGTCTGAAACCTCTATGGTGGGGGAACCCTGGAGGAATTTAAAAACTCAATTGGTGGCTTCATAAAACTGAGAGACATAAATATAATCATCATTCTGATGGTCTCTGGTTGGATAAATGTATGCATAAAACATGACTGTTGTAATTGTAATTACACCTAAAAGCATGTGAGAAATTTCTTAAAATATAGAATACAACTGGTTAAAATCGAAATATGTGTTTTATAAAGACACAACAAATGGATCACGCATCCAAGGAGGTTTGGAGAAAAGTAGAGAGCTGTGGTGTTTAAGTGAACGCATTAAGCAATACACTCTTTCCATTCTGCTCCAGCCCTTACTCGGAGTTAGACTGTGGATTAGTAATCTCATGACACCTCTGTAGATAAAAGCATTCCATCATTAACGTGACATTCTATCTCCTGGATTATCAGACATTTAATAGTTTAGAGTTGCTTTTGTTCATGAAGAATAAAAGAATCCAAGGTAAACCTGGTAAAGTAAAAAGTGGAAAAGTTATTAAACTCGCTCACGCTTAATCCGTCTAAATCCTGCAACACCGTGGCATGAACAATGAAAAAGTGGGGAAAGAGGTATGGATTATATTCTAACACTGTAGGAATGTAACAAATCCATCACGGAAATCCTAGAATCGGGGGCTTTGTTGCCTTTTTGTCTGCAGTGGGACATTTTCATAATGAAGCCTGTTTTATTATATCATATGCCTGTTGTAGATATCATAAGCATTGATAGGCATTGTATAGTAAAAAAAGAGACATTTATTATTGAACATTACATGATACTGCACTCTTTAGCAACCAGTACATAATGAATGTTTTAACATATTAAAAATGTATGTAACTACCAGCAAACACTATGTACACCGGTAATAATATTTCCAGTTTGGATGTCGTGTATAACACTTTGATCAGTGTGTACCTACACTTTAGTGAAATGAGAGTGAAGTGGAAGTTTCATTGTCCAGGTAAGCATGTACCTACACTTTAATGAAATGAGAGTGAAGTGGAAGTTTCTTTGCGCAGGTACGTAGTTATAATGTGTGGTTTCTTTCAAGCTTACCTGATCACTCATTTGCTGAAAAGTTACATAATTTGGGGACCTCAGGTGATGTAATGGTCAAAGCATTTGCCAGAAGCCACAGTTCAAATCCCGGCTGCGCCAGCCCAGTTCTGGCCGAGAGCCCTGATCAGGGGCGACGTTTGGCTGTCTGCCCCATGGGGAGTGGGGAAGGTGAGCTGGCACGGCTTGCAAGGAGCGTGAAGGGTGTCTCCACATAGTAGGTGGGCGAGTTCTGTCTCGGAGGAGGCGGATCATCGCCAGCCTTGGGGGAATTAGCTTCCCCCATACAGATGGGTGACGGGCTCGTGCAGGAGGGTGAATCGAACGAAATAGAGGGTATAATTGGCCACCAAATTGGGAGAAAAACGGGGAAAAAATCTGAAATAAATGTATAAAAAATAAAAAAGTGAAGTAATTTCAGTCTTTGTCCACCTTCTCCACAGCCTCCCCTGTGCCTGGCGGGGCCTCCTGAGTGCCAGGGCAGTGCCACACAGCTATGGCAACGGTGCTCAACAGATACAAGGGATCCGTAACCAGGTAATTCACAGAAACTCACTCAAGGAATGAGAAGAGCAGGAGAACACATTTTACATTTACATTTAGCAGACCCTCTTATTAAAGTGCATTTAAACATGGTAAGATTAAACATGGTTAGTGCAAGAGATCAGTGTAGTAACACAGCAACAGACATTGTTGGCAGCTGCACACCATACCTGTAACACAGGGAAACATACAGAGCTTTAAAGCTCTTTAGCACACCTAATGAACAGGATAGGACTGACGTCGGTTTAGCACATTTAATGAACAGGATAGGAGTGACGTTTCAACGGCCTTCTTTAGAACCAAACATGACAAACATGCTTAAGGCTGAGGAAACGTGTGTAAGCCTCTTCATCAACCGTGGTAAATTACCACTCGCAGGGAATCGCTGCGCTGAGGTTTTAATTCAGAGGGCACAATCGTTAAATTAATTATTGTAAAAGTCTCTTCTAGACATTACTCGTGACAGAAGACTCAGAAGAGAAAGCCGTCGGAGGTCAAGACGGTTTCAGTGGGAAAAAAAACAACCAGCCCTTTGGCAGAGAGACGAGCACTAGATGAAGGACCAATCTCTGAGTTCTTCATCGTATAACCTCAGCACGTGTCACGTTTGACAGCTTTAAACACGTTTCAATCCTATAGCTCCGAAATGAAGGATAACTAATACGCCTTCCTAAGTGTCATACCAAGTAATTGAATTTTCTTCATACTGGGAGGGAAAAAAATGAGAGCTTGACGTCCGGACATCCACTTTCCAATCCGTTTTTACTCTTTCTCCTGCATTTGGAAATGGTCTTGCTACAGGAAATGTACAGCACAGCTGTCTGATGGATGAATATTTGGGCTCAAAAGGTTATTAAAAGTTGGCAACATAGCCTGATCCTACATGAAATAAGACAGACAGTCTGTGATATCCACCTCCTGTCCACCTTATCCTCCCTGGTTCTCTTAGCTTCTCTTTTTAATGACACATAAAAATCTGTGAACAGGAAAAGGGACACAGTGTAGTACTTTCCATCGCCGTCCTTTAAAAAAAAGATAATTACTTGTCTTTCATGTTTAAAAAGGGAGATGATGAGCCCCCAAAATAGATTACGAAGAGAATCATTTTTCTGATCTTTTCCTCCAGCGCAAGAGTGAAATAATGAAACACTTAACGGGAACATCCTCTTTTTCATGTGCACATTAAACCCCCACATTGACAACTCATACTGGTTCATCTGCACCTTCTCTGTCACTTTAACGCCTTTGTATCACTAATGAAGTCTTAATTCGCCCCCCAAAACTAAATTTACCTGCGTAAAAGAAATGACAGCTCCTTCATAATTTTTTAGAACTCCAATGTTTTGATGTAAACAGGGCTTTAATTGAAGAAGATCGCTTTGAACATTCTGACAAGTTCCAAATTGCCAAGTAGCCTCTTTCAATAATTTACCATTTTGAAGCACTGTAACCTTATTTCTCATTCTTCACAGAAGAAGCAACACTTTGATCTCTCAGTGAAATGTCTGCTAACACGGAATGAAAATAACATCTTTGGAAAAAAATGTTGGGGGGGGTTGTCCTTTCATATGACAACCCTGGGTGCTCTTTAAGCTGCAGAAGTAGAGGCTTGTACCTTTTTAATGGGGACGGCACAATGACGGCACAGAATGTTATTATATCAGGCATCAAGCACGACCTGGCCACAGCAGTTTGGCCTGTAAAACGTTGAGCGTAAAGTGGAAACGGATTGAACGAACACGGCGACTGGCGAGGCTGCAGCTGATTTATAATCAACGGTAGAGGAAGCAGGGCCGGCCGCTGCTCTGTCGCAGTCGGATGAAGGCCGAAGGAAGGCAGGCCTCGTGATCAATCACATCTCGTCTGCGTAAGACAATGGCAGGCTGCTGTAATGGATTTGATGGCGCCGTCTGACTCTGGCTCTTCCCTGAGAGTGGTCACAGTGCGTGCGCTGAGGCGTGGACATGACTCAAACAGGAAGTGACACAGTCAAATGGTCAAAGAGTCAAACAGGAAGTGACACAGAGCCCCTGGAGGCAGTGGCCTGTTTATGCTAATTAAAGGGGGATTGGGCAGTGGGACGGTCCAGTCGAACATATTTTTTTGATTTTTTTAGGGCCAACAGTAAAGGCCTGTTTTGAGGATGAATGTAGGTTGTTTTCACTATAGTGTGAACAAAGTCAAAACTACTATGACAAGAGCTATGGGAATTTTTTAAATTATTTTTTTGTTTCATTGAGCTTGCTCAGTAAGATTTTCTTTCAACTCACCTGACAGGTAGCTTTATTACAATGTGCAATGGTTTATTAATGATTTGACAAAAGATCTGGAGAAAGATTAACAAGCATCAATAAAATGTCCCATCCCCCCACACACACACACACACACACTCGTTATGCCTACAATGCACAACATGGAACACGTTTTTTATGAGGGTAAAATTACAAGCATTAGCATTTCCGTTTCTCCTACAAACACACTATACCAAACTGGTTTCCATTATACACAAATTTCAGACGGTAGTGTTATATATTTCATGTGCTGTGAGATAGTTGCTCCTCCTCATATGTGAAGGATCATGAATTCAGACATGGATGCTATATGCTACACGTGTGCACCGAGTCACTGTCACACCGTTAGAAATCAGTATGCTTCATTTTGCCTGCTCAGGGACAGGCAGGCAGGAACATAACAGTGATTTTGTGTTTTTATACGTTTTGTTAATCTTCGGATCCATCTGAAAGAACAACATTAGGCTGTGATTGCTACTATCCCCACAGAGAAGAGAGTCCATCCACCCGAAGTCATTAATCCTTTGTGATGTGACCCCCTTGGCCTCCTGCGGGCCGCGCGTGTTGAAATTAGCACTGCTGTGCGGCTCCGACTCCGGCTCCATCAATGTGATCAGATCTGCTCAAGGCTGAGAGAAGAATGGGGCCTGGGTGTGCACTGATATCACTGCTATTTGACACTCGGAAGAAGCAGGCCTCCAATAATGAGCTGCAAAACTTTGAACCTGTCCCCATTTATGAGAAATTAGGTTTGTGTGTGTGTGTGCGTGTGTGTGTGTGTCGCGGGGGTGGGTGTGGAAAGGAGCAAGCAGGCGGGGGTTGGGGGGGTGGGGAGCATGGATAATGGCTCGGCATGGTATTCGATGGTGGGTTTATTGAAAGAGTTGATATGTTACCCTTTTCTTTACATAGAGAGGCACGCTTCTAATGGAACGCTCCTGGATCGTGGTCTCTCAGACAGAGGATAACAATGCACTTATTATGGAAGATTAATTGCTAATGATGTTTCTCATTGTTCTGTTTCCCCTGCACACTGCAGCTGTTTAAGGGTTTGTCAGAGCTCATTTTCCTTGAGGGTGAGATGTTGCTTTGATCTCATTCTTAACATTTTTACGTGTACTCATCTTTTATTTTTTGGTGCAAAAGGGAAGGGCCATTTTGCTCCATTTGTGGAGTTTGAAAAGCATTTGCTATGTTGTGCTTGTTTATTTCCCTTTATACATTGATAAAGTTCAATCTTTTTGGCAGAAATGCACATACAGTATGTGTAGTTTGTCTGGTCATTGAATCAAATCAAAATCAAATGTATTTGTATAGCACTTTTCACAAATGCATTATCACAAAATGCTTAACAGAAGGGAACCAAGGCCTAGACCCCCCCAAAAGCAAGCCTAAGGTGACAGTGGTGGGAGGAAAACTCCCTTGATAGGGAGAAACCTTGGGAGGAACCAAACTAAAAGGGGGGGAGCCCATCCTCTTCTGGCCGGCACAGGGTGTGTCCAAAAATGTAGTTGACTCGGCTAATTGCATTGTGGCCGATGTATTCTCGAGTACTTTTTATTTTTTTAATTTTTGTACATTTGTAGCCACAGTTTGTGACTGTTACGAGTCAAGCATATGTGCAAATTACAAACCTGACAGGTCTTCTACTTGCCTCATTAGAACAAAAAAAAACACATCACATATAACATTTCATGAGTTACAACATGTTGATGTTTTGCCATCTTATTTTCCTTGATTCCAAAGAAATGTGCAGTTGTATCTTTACCATAACTACATACATTATTAAGCACAAGATGTGAAAATGAGCTCTTTTATTTGGTCAACTACCTTATTTGGCTTTGCATACAGTGAAATCATACGGTATCTTCCACATGCTTTCATTCTCATATTATCCACCAACATAATTTGGCATTTGGCAAGTATTGTGCATTTGCGTGCAAAAGCGTCTGCTAAATGGCGTAAATGGCGTATATTGCATTTCAGGCACAATACTTATGACTCATGATCAAATAATGATCATATCTAAGCATGTTTGGGTTGCTAGCTGGCTCTTCCTGTTACAACACTGGGCTGCAAGCTGGAACTTCCTGTTAGAACACTGGATTTAGTGTGCGATGGTCCCCATGACCTGGTATGAAATCATGACCAGGTCAACTCTGCTAGGCAACTAGCGGTATCAACTTTGGCAAATCCTGTCTCATCGCGCAAGGGCAACTCCTGGGAGTTTTACATGTCTCATCACACAAGCACCTGCAGTTGACCATGGAAGAACTGTACTACACAGCTCAGGTGTGCAAGAAGTGCACTACACAGCCCAGGTGTGCAAGAACTGTACTACACAGCTCAGGTGTGCAAGAAGTGTGCTACACAGCCCAGGTGTGCAAGAACTGTACTACACAGCTCAGGTGTGCAAGTGTACTACACAGCCCAGGTGTGCAATAACTGTACTACACAGCCCAGGTGTGCAAGAACTGTACTACACAGCTTAGGTGTGCAAGAACTGTACTACACAGCTTAGGTGTGCAAGAACTGTATTACACAGCCCAGGTGTGCAAGAACTGTACTACACAGCCCTGGTTTGCAAGAACTGTATTACACAGCTCAGGCTCAGCCATAAGCAGCTGCTGGCAGCGCACTCTTTGGCAGAGAGGGCATGCTTGCCTGCATTCTCCCAAATCAATGAAGAATGTTTCAGCAATGATGTAGGTCTATGAATAAAACTGGACTTTCCAGATTGGGAAATGAGAGAAGCTCAAGTGTAAAGATTATTATAATTTTTTTTAAATGAATAAAAATAATTTAAGAACATTTGCTGTAGGTGAAGATAGTGGCTGCTCAATTTAGTTGAGCAAACCTTTCACACTTTCAGTGAATCTACGATTTACACTCAGAGCATATTGGAATGTGTCATGGAAAAAAATTTTTGATTCACAGTTCCATGTGGTAAAATGCACTGTCAGAGATAAAAGTAGGCTAAGACTTATAGATAAAAACACACAAGAAATGTTAGCTGCACTTGAAATGAGTCATTAAAACAACATTGTGAGTTTTAGGGATCATTGTGTCAGGAGAAAATATAACCAATTTTACTGGCTCATGAAGGTGAATTTTAAAATAGCAGACTGTGGCTTTAGGCGCTGAATACAGGAGCCAAGCTGTGATGTGCCGTATATGAAGTGAGAAGGTGACTGATGCCTGAGTCCTGGAGGACCCATGCTGGGAATGTAAATCGGCTTGCGTCAGTGCTGATTTGCTAGGATTAATTGAAAGCTGTTATGCCATAATCAGGGAACTGCAGAGCAACAGGGTCGTTCATTAAAAAACAAGCCAGGCAAACCGTCCACACTCTCAGCACCGGCTGTCACAGAACAGGCAAGAGATAAATATTTAATGTCCTCACTTACGTAAAACAATTCCTGAGCAACACTCAGCTTGCAGGTGGCTTTGTTCTTCATGGATCAGATTGTTGGCTTGGACATAACCATGGTCAACTAACTCTTCACAGACTAATTGCAACAATACAAGGTTATGTGGTTCATATTGTACAAAATAAGCAGCAGAAAAGTTAATTGTTCAGTCATATGGGGGGATAAACATCAGATATTTTCACTAAGGCCACATTTCAGCAGATCTCTACCAGTATGAAATTGCTTTCTCTGTCATTATGTGGTCCTTTCTCCACCATGAAGTAACAAAATTCACATTTGTATGTTTTTTTACCACAGTAAATTAAATGGTGCAGTATTTACGTCGTGTTTTCAGTGATAACACGTCTCTGGATAACTGATTACATTATTTTTTTATAGCACCATTACAAGATTGCCTCGAGTTATTTTTCCCTGACTTTCCATGATGAATGGGATGGTAGTGTCAGAAAATATACAATCCCAATCAAGGGAAGCGACATAAAATAAAATAAAATAAAATAAAATTGAAGAATAAAGCAAAATGTATCCTTGCAATATCTATTTAATTAACAAGTAAAAAAATTATTCCATTATTAATTTTTTTTTCATGCAGTTTGTAATGTCCAGTCACACTTGTAGTATTCGTACTTGCAACATCCTCCATCAATTTGGGAGAGTGAATACTAATACATGTGTGCTCTGAAGCGGCGTGCAGCCAGACAGTGCTTATTTTGAATCCACCAGCTGAGCTGCGCAACTATTGAACCAGAGGATTACAGTTTGTGTGCAGCTGGCACAGGCGAACTGCAGGCACCACAACAGACCAGAGGTGTCGCTAATGCATAATGAGGATGAAGAAACCCTCCGGTTTGAACCTCTCTGAGTAACGCTATGACCAATCATGAGCATCGCCCCACAGAGCTCCCAGACGCTGTCGACACTAGCACAGTCAGGGTTCAGTTCTGGACCATGTTGCCCGTCAATGAATCAAGGACAGTTCATTTAGCGGGCCCTACCATCCAGAAGGCCCTATTTCAGTGGATTCTTAATCAAGATTGCTGAACCTTACCAAATCCTCTTCTAAGCTGAACTGTTTTGCTTTGATGGTGTCAGCAAATGATGTTTAACTTCATCAGTGGTAATAAGCTTGAAAAGGCATTTGCGTTTGCTGCTTCTGATTTCATACCCGTTTCGCTGGTCTAATTGGTTAAGGTTCTACTGTACATATCAGATAGGATTAATAATGTAGTCTTAATGAGGGTATGTCATTGTGAATAGCCTTATGTAGCCTTGGAGGGCATATCATTGTGAATTCAGACTAGATATCAATTAACTGCTCATGTCACTTGGTGAATTGCAATTTTGTGTGGAACAAAAAGCAGAAGGCTCAAAGGGAGCCCAGTGTTTCCTGTGACACAAGTTTAACCCCCTGAGGTCGACGGGAGCGGCGCCGCTCCCAGCAGCAATAAAAGTATATTACTATTTCTAACTTCGCGATATTTTATCATACACACGCGACAAAAACATTGACAGAAACCTTAGAATCGCGACTTTCCGATTTGAGCACTGGCAAATCAAATGGGATTTTTAAATTAGGTTAATTAGACCAAAAGTAAACCTTGCCTTTTACTCTCTTTTTACCTGGTAGTAACGTCCCCCTTCTATTGACATGGTAACTAGGTGCGAGTTTCGGGGAGGTGTGTGGGGAGGGGCTTGGGGCCATGTGTGAAAACGCCGGCGTAAACACATAAACTGTCCCGACAATTTGAAGCAAGATTTTATACAGACATACAATTTTATTCAAGATGGAAAGATTTTCTGCGCTGCAGTGTTTGAGAGTATTGATGAAAGCTTGCGAAGACAATAACTGACGAAGAGTAAGTAACTATATTTGATTTGCCATGTTATCAAATACTCGTATATATATTCAATATATGAATTCGCGTCTTGTGACTACATATTCCGCATATTGCAACGTAACAAATTGCAATATGCACACAAGATCTATGGAAGAATACTTTTCAAACAGCCTAAAATGTTATTTATTTCGCTTGTTTTCAAATACTCGTGAAAATATGAATTCGCGTCTTGTGACGCCAAACATATTCCGCGTGTTAGTAACTTAATCTAAATCCCTAACGTTAGTAGATTAGTTGGTTAGTACTATACACATCTACCTAATATATACAAAGTGCAATCTAGAAAGTAAGAAGGAAGAAAACGAGATAATAAGCGGCGGAAAAAACGAAAAGTATAAACTCCCGGTGCATGACAAGACAAGGAGTGGATCTCGAAATAAACGGAACAAGGACAGACAGGGAGCAGAACGTGACAGAACAGGGAAAATGCAATACTGGATAAAGAATAATGAATAAGGACTGAATGAAAAATAAACAAAGACCAAAAAACAACAGAACAGGAACTCAGAATATAACACTGATGGCCCAGTGAGATGGCCCATCTGACAGATCTTAGAGGTGTGGACAATGAATAATGAATATTCAGGTATTTAGCATTTAGCCTCCCACAGCCTGAAATAAATGTGACCAGTTCTGATAAAAACAGGTTTTTAGCTATTTAGATCTCAGATGTGCTAAACTGTTTTCACACCCTTACATAACCAAGACCTTGATGAACAAACGCACATTGGCAAAACAATTCGTTACTATAGTTTAGTGTGTGCTTTCACAACTTTTGTGACAGCAGAAAAATTTACTATTTTTAACTTGTGTGTTTGTAGATCTATTTACAAGCTGCATATGATACTGACCAAACTATTGATGGCATACAAATGTAGCTGTGATTGTCCTTCAAATAAAAATATCAAACACTTTGGAGTAAGTGTGTGTTAAATTGATGAAATTGAGATAAATATCAGACCATGCCAAAATCAAAAAACATCTAAAAGCTTAGCACGGACCTCAGAGGGTTAAAAAGAATGACGATCAAAAGCAATGTTTGCTAGAGTCGACTGCAAGTAATAGCATCCTGCAGCACCTGTTTAGAGTCAGAGAAGAAAATTATAAATTGGCTCTGAAAATTCTGTCTTTTAAATATTTTTGACAGAAATTTTGATTCAGAAAAAAGACAAAGAAAGACAGGAAACGAAATAAATGGTTGCCAGCTGCATAATCCTGCATAAGTATTTTAAGGCTGGGCAAGGTCTTCTGAAGATCCCTTATGTACAGGCTATAGTAGCTTCATTGACTTAGCTCACATAAACTTCTTGATCCATGAAATGGGATATGAAGTGTTTAAAAAATATTATTTAAAAAAATTGCCTTCGGATATTATAAAGATAAATTCACAACACAAGAGCTCTGATCCAATTTCCCCACATTACCTATTGTTTCACCTTTCACATTTTTTCCTCTAGTCTAGTGGATGTGAGCCATACAGCAGGGATTGTCCTGAAATAAACTGGAAGCTAATCAGCACTATACTGATCAACATTTGAAATGATCACTGTACTGTAAAATGGCCCCGTCTGGTCCATCAAAGTCATTGTAATTGGTGCAATTTGCACTTCTTTCCGGTTTTCAGTATGGTTGTTTTTGTTGAGGGTGCAGTCTGAATTTCCCAATATCTCTGTCCTCCAGTCAGTGGTAGGATGCTGCTGTTTTCCCAACATCTGGGGTCAAGACGTTTCCTCCTCTTATCGCTGTGACAGTCGACACTTTTACCCGTGGGACTTTTATTCTCCACGTTAATCAGACACACGGCACCTATGCTCATCGTCCGTTCCTTTTTCAAATCCTCACGGCCGTGTACTCTGCCGTGCTGTTTCAGAACTTCACGGAAGACTATTACATTCGTGGTGACAGTGTCTCTTCAGTAGATCATGTCCAAGGTGCAGAAAACAGTGTCCCTGTCTGGATCTGTGGCCTGAATATACAGGTATACAGTGCCTGTGCCTGACCATGCACTCAATATACAGGTAACTGATAAAATGAAGGTACTACTTGAGTAAAGGGAGGGTTCTAGCAGCTCTCTTATAGTGTGGGGTGCATTTTCCTGTCAATGTCTGGTGAGTCCACTCAACGTCTTGGAGGGCAAGGTAAGCGTCATGGCTGTCTCAGTCACCAGATCTCAAGCCAATTGAACACTTATGGGAGATTCTGGAATAGCGCCTGAGACAGCGTTTTCTACCACCATCAACAAAACACAAAGTGATGGAATTTGTCACGTCTCGTGTTCGTGTTCCCCGTAATTAGGTGTTTTAGTTTATTCCATGTTTTCCTGGTTGTCTGGTCCATGTTTTCACTTTCGCTTACCTGTTTCCAGTCTCGTCATTATATTATCATTTTCACCTGTTCCTCATGTGTCTGATTGCAGTTAGCTGCATTCGTGTTAATTCCTGATTGTTTCTCATTATGTCTGATGTGTATTTAAGCTGTGTGTTTTCCCATGTTCTTTACCAGATTGTCTTGTCATTGTATTATCGTTTTCACCTGTTCCTTGTGTGTCTGATTGCAGTCTCCGGTGGCAGCTGCATTCGTGTTAATTCCTGATTGTTTCTCGTTATGTCTGATGTATATAAGCTGTGCGTTTTCCCATTTTTGTTGCCAGATTGTCTTGTGCTTTGCCTATGCGTTCACAACTCTCCAGAGTTTCTTAGTTTCTGAGTTTCTGTTCGTGTCTCAGTTTCATTTCCCTATCCACCTGTTCGTGCTCCTTGTGGTTCCAGCCCCGCTCCTCTCTATGTTCCCCGGGCTGCTTTCTTGGTACCGACCTCCCATTGACCATGTCTTGCCTGCCTGTAACACAGCTGGATCCGGAAACACACTTTGCCTGTCCCCGACTACTCCCTGGATTTCCCAATTGCCTGGTTTGCCCCTGCTTGAACTTTGCCTGTTGTTTTTGCAATAAAGAACATTTTTGCATTCTTTTGTCTGTGCCTGGTTTTCCGACACCGTTCCTGACAGGAATTTCTCATGGAAGAATGGTGTCCTTCTAATAGTGTTCAAGACACTTGTAGAGTCTATGAAATGGCACATTGAAGCTGTTCTGGCAGCTCATGGTGGCCCAACGCCCTATTAAGTCTTCTGTTAAGACACACTTTTTTTGTGTGTTTGTGTTTCCTGTATTTTGGCAGTTACCTGTAGCTAAGAACATATCTGTGATCATTTGATTAATAAGGCTGTAAAGTGTGAATACTACACTAAACTCATTCATATTAGAAATCATATTCAATAATACATTTTTATACTTGAAGGTTTTCACACATTTAGGAATGTATAAATTGTTCTCTCTGTACAGCCCAATTGTCGAGATCCATAAATGAAAAAAATAAAAGTTTTTACCAATCGACATTACCATCCATTGCATTCCTATTCTAGTGAATGGCCTGTGGTCATTATATTTCCCTGCTGTGCTGGAATGAGGAGATCAGACTCTAGGTGAATTTCATAATAAAAAGAAAAGCCATATCCACTGCAGAAAAGGATCAAAGTGGAGTAAATCAGTGCCATTCGAATAATGGTGAAACAATTTAATGCAGCTTTAAATTGCCTTTGTTCTTTGTAATGTATAAACACACATGCATGTTAATTCGTATACATTTCATGCCAACCATATTTACAAAAGGTCACTGTGTGAAATTAAAGTCAGTGGAATTGTGTGTTCTTTCCACCAGTTATTTTTTCCCCCCATAGATCTGCCCACTGGTTAATATCGTCAGTAAAATACTCGTCTCCTTTTTTTGCTTTTACACCTCATAAAATACATTAAATTGGCTTGTAATCGAATGTCCACTGCTTGGTCTTTAATTCAAATTACCATGGCTAATTAACGGTTCCTTGAGATGTTACAATTTGAAAGAACTTAAAATGCTTTCGAATGCTTCACATCTTTTAAATGTTTGCATTATGTTACAAAAATAATGGCGTGATCACATAGGCTATGCCTAACGAGTGGGGGAGGAGGACGGGACGGGATGGGGGAATGTCCCCCCAATATTCAAAACAGTCATATTTGCCCCCCTCCCCCAATAATTTGTAGATATAAAAAATTATATTTCATGATGCCCCCTAATATTTAATATGTGGTTACGCCCTGGTGAGAGATGACCCCCTTGCTGTTCGACAAAGACGGTGAATAATGCACTTATCGTTATCTACCTTGTGAGTTTGGGCACTCTTGACGTTTGCATGTCTGCACTGCTGACCGCGTACTGTGACGGGATTGCTCTTGGCAAGAGCACAGGTCTTTGTTTGCTCACGGTTCAGGGGAAAAGAAGGCCGGGCCTCCCCTGTGAGATGGTGTGCCAGTTTCCCTCAGAAAGACAGGTGGAGGAATCAAAGCCACCTGCAAGGCGCTCTTGAGCCTGCTCTTACAGTATGGAACAGTGGAAGGATTTCTTGTCCTCTGACCCTGCAGAGCAGTTAGTTCCCTCTTATTTCTGACAATCAAACACAGCCATTGATAAGGGTTTCAATACTGTGCCTTATTCACAGGGACCTTGCTGTTGAATGCATCTGCTGTTTGAGTCATTGCAGTTGCTATTGGCTCTTCCAGTACTGATTTTGCAATGTTCAAATTGTGTCTTGGGCAGTATGGAAATGAGATGTGCACACTTAATAAATTAACTCATGGACTATATTCTGTTTTCCCTTCAGAGCAGGGTTGCTTCTTATGTTAATTACACTGTCAACTTATATTTTACAAATTTGCATGAATATTTCTGCTGGAATACACACAGTATCACATCAACACACACTCCTGATGTAAATATTACATGTCAGAATATGTTGTTAATGGTTTTTACCAATGCTACTGACAGATTGTTTTCTATCCAACTGACATGTCTGTCGCAGTCTGTATGACTAGATGATAGGTGTTCTTTGTGTCATGACAAATGACGTTCAAAATACTCGTTGCCAAGTTCAGTGACACCTCCTATTTTTTCCCCTGTCAATCACTGTTCTCAGTCACTCCTGCTATATAGTGTTCACTGTAAATCCAGAGACACTTTGCACCGTTAAATGTGGTGTTGTGCCACCCATGTCTTCATTATAGTGGATTTTTTATATAAATCAAAAAAACACACTTTCATTTTATCACAAAAAACGTTATCTATATTGTTTGGAATTGAGATACAGACAATATATGTTTAGTATTTTTACATTCATTTATATTTCTGTATTGCTTTAAACTCCCAATAATGTCCTGGATCAATTTGACCTGGCAAACAGTACCAAAGGGTCCAAAAAGTGAACATAACATAAGGGTTAAATTGGAGGTAAATACATTCACGATAACAGACAATCATCTTTCATCTTATGAGGATCTGACTTCATTCAAAAGGCATATGACCATGTCTCATTGGTCACTGAAGTCAGACCATATAAGCTAAAAGCTTTCTATGACGTTTCATCATATCCTACCTTTGTTGAAATTCAGCTTCACAATGTCTCATGTGCAAGTGTCTGTAAAATTCACATCTCGGAGGTAAAAATAGTCATTTGAACAGCTTTTGTGAGAAAAGACACAAATTGGATTTTCATGTCCTTCGGCGGTCCTTTGCCGTCAAACTTGCAACATCATGATTCATGTAAAAACAGAGTGTCTGGTGCGTTAACTTGGCAGAATTCCTCATCTTTGCTTACTTTAAAATGACTTCCGTATGCCTTGTGGGGATTCATAAGCTGTGCAGTGATGTACAAAAACATCTCCATTTAAAGGTGTGACATCTGTAACTAAGGCCTCTATGGTTTTAATACCATTTTTTTTATAGTGCATGGAAATGTGCTTTTAACAAGCATTTGGAAATTCCTACCCAATGCAGAAAGGGGCAGGTTGCTATGGGAGCGGTAAAAAATAAACGAGAGCAGTATGAGCCCCTGAGTGGACATGTAAATGGGGTTCTGATGAAAATGGACACGATTTCCATGCACTAACAGGACATTAAACAAGCCTTTCTCAAGTGCATTGCGGACAACCTCAATGTTAAACTGCCTTGAAATTAAAACCTTCTAAAAATAACTTGATGATCTTAATTCAGAATCAGAGTTTTTGATACTCTTTGATGCCCTTTCAGACATAAAAAAATTGAAAACAAGCTGTTTTTATGAACAAATGCAAATTGTCCAATGACTTCTTTAATCATGCGTACAAGGTCACTGCCAGACACAAGATTGCCAAGCAGGTGCGACCCCCTTCCTCCCAATCCCCCTTCCTCCACATAGCACAGCTGCCCCTGCCCCGTGTTCACTAACTCACAGAGTAAACGTAATTACCCCGGCAGAGCCAGCAGCAGGAGGGTAACTGCCTGCCATAGCGTATTTGTTTTTATATCTTCACGTTGTAATTCAGTTTTTCTAATATGGAGCTCTGCAAATTGAGAAGGGCGAATTATTCAAAGTTATTTAATCTAAACACTGAAATAAGTACATTATCACAATCTATGTAATGTACAAGGAATGTTCTGAATCACTTATATGACACATCGTAGTAGGAGTTTTTTTGTCTGTGAGTTTTTTTTATACACCTCTTTTTTGCTCCACATTTTTATTTAAATAATGGATAAATAAATGTATAAGATATATGTATGTAGATATGGATGTATTCCTGCAATGGTGAGCGAACCAATGACATTTTCCTCCACAGTGCACCCAGTTACTGGCAGCTGTGAGGCAGTTTCTCTCGCAATAGTAGAACATTTTCCTGCCAGTTAATGTTTGCATAGGTCTGCCTGTATTCATAATTTATCATTTATGTTTCTAAGACTCTTTTTTTTTTTTACTGAACAAATCTGCAGAGGGAGCAGTGAGTAATTCTACTTTGAGGCAAAGGCTACATTGGCAATGATTTAATTTGAATGAAAACCTCCTTGATTTAAATACATATGAGTTTCAGAAGGACTAGGATAAGCACTTTCAGTTAAGAGGAGAGAACATGATAAAATAGGCAATAGTTCAGTATTCTCTTTTACGCATTTCATGAAAAGTTATAAGCAGGATCATAAAATGTCAACAAAATGTCCAACTTTTTCTTTACAAAGCTCTTTTTGAATTATGAGGCTGATTGAATTTAACCAGAATCCCTTGCTGCATGAGTTTAACGCAAAAACACCAAAAACATGACTGTCAGGTGTTTCTCCGAGGAGTCTATTATATCTGCTGTTCTATGCCGAGCTGAGCTCCCTGCTCTTCTGTTTATACCAGAGGCTTAAATATCAACACAGTCCAGGAAATAAAAAACTTTTCAAGGAGAAGATTAGAATCAACAAGGGGTCCATGTGGGGTCCCAACCTGTTTGACAATGTACAAGCTACAATAAATAATCTTTATCTCTTCCAAGGTCTCTCTGGGAAAAAATCTGTATCCTTCCACTTCTCTCCTGGTGACAGGCTAAAATGAATTTCAAACTCATGCGAAACTGTTGTCATATACGATTTGCTTCGAGGCTTGGCGATGCTGTACTCATAATCAGGACAGTTGATTATCGAGGGTGACAGTCTCAACCCAGAACCCACAAAGCCCTACACACAGGGCACAGATGTAATTTCCATTTAGCAAAAACACTGTGCACATTTTCTCTGTGGCTGGTGGAAATCTCCCTTCAAGCAAAACACTGTCAGGATCTGTAATAGGCCTCCTGTTTAATGCTTCTGGCACATTCTGAAAACAGACATCACCACACCTGCAGTGGGGCCCACCACAAAGAGGGGAGGGCTTGCACAACTCTTTGCACTCCATCCAACTCTAGTGCAGTTTTGATAGCAGTGAAGACCTTGTTACCATGTTTAAATGATGGCTCACGGGTCATCTACAGTTCTGGTTACTTAGTTATATTATTACCATGCAATAATACCCACATGTAATATTATTACCATGTAATAATACCCACACATAATATTATTACCATGTAATAATACTCATCCATAATAATTGTCATCATAAATATGGCCACGAGCAATATCAGGGCGTCAGGGGTAGTATTGATGACCCCTAGATAAACAAGCAAAGTGTTAGTAGCAGCAATATAGATGGATATTAAGAAAAAATAGTAATAATGATGCGTGTGCACATGAAATGGTTTGTTAAGACTGATTACAATAATATTTGTTATTCTTGTTTCACTAATATATTTTTAGTGATATTTTAGTGATCTCTGAGTGATAAATACATTTGAGACAATTAACTCTTTCCAGCCTGACCGTTCTAATATCGGAAACATGTTTCCAATGGTTGTAACTTCAATATCTCTTTAATACTGTAGCGGTGGACACCACGGAATCAAGAGTCATTAGACTTTGCTGTTCCATTTTTAGTACCACTTCTTTGTTACAATAAAGCATGTAGCACAGAGAAGTACAAAGCACAAGCATAGATTCACACGGGGCACACTCACAATGTCACGAATGTTGTAGGTGTGGAACCAAGTGCAGGCGAGAGAGACCCAGAATGCAGAGATGCATTTAAGATTCTTCATTGTACTTAAACGCTGGCAGGAACAAAGGCAAACAGTGTTTGAGAAGACACATAACAATTACTAACAAAACAAACCAAAATAACAAACGAGCACGTACAAACAAAACTAGCTAAACAGTAAATCCTAAATGTATTCCAGGGCACGGAATAAACTAAACTCAGGGACTCTTGGAAACAAATGAGAACAAACTTTTCAAGGCGGCGAGAACACAAAACAAAGCAGGTAAGACAAGGCTAATGCAAGTGAATGTTGAAGCGCAGAACTGAGGTAGCCAGCAGGTTAAGTATCCTCCTGGGATCACAGCTGCCAGTCATTTTTGTGATTGGCTTTGCGCATTCTTGGCATGGGGCTTGGGGAAAATGCCCGTTTGCCGGTCGAGGCCTGACAGAACCCCCCTCAGGACTGACTCCTGACGGTCCAGGAAGAGCCGCCTGCCGAGCTTTGAACTCCTGGATGAGACCCGGATCCAGGATCTGTCTTGCCGGAATCCAGGACCGATCCGCCAGGCCGTATCCCTCCCAGTCCACCAGGTACTGGACCCCTGACTGCACTCGGCAGGACTGGAGGAGATGCCGAATGGCCGGGTGGCCATCGATGAGACGAGGAGCCGGGGGAGGCCTCGCCGGTGGTGCGTACGTCCCGACAAGCAGGCAGGAGCCGAAGGTGGGAAATGTGGAATGTTGGGTGTACACGGTGCATCTCCGGGGACAACAGGAGACGGTAAGCCACCGGATTCACCCGGCGGACCACTTTGAAGGGCCCCATGAAACGTTGAGCCAACTTGTGGTTCTGGCCAGGGTGAAAGGTGAGCGCCGGATAATGGAGACGGTCGGCTTGAGTGCGATGCTGTTGGGTGGTGCGCTCGATGACTAACCTGGCTCTCCTCCAGGTCTGTCTGCATTGTCTCACGTGTAGCTCAGCCGAAGGTACTCCGGTCTCCCTCTCCTGGTCAGGGAAGAGAGGTGGCTGGTAGCCGAACTGGGCCTCGAATGGAGACATCCCGGTTGTGGAACAGCGAAGAGTGTTGTGAGCGTATTCGGCCCAAGGAAGATTGCGGCTCCAGGACATGGGGTTGGATGCCGAGAGGCACCGCAGGGTTGTCTCCATGTCCTGGTTCACCCACTCTGTCTTCCCATTGGACTGGGGGTGGTATCCCGACAAGAGGCTGACCTTAGCCCCAAGGAGCGTGCAGAATGCCTTCCAGAACCGGGTGAACTGTGGGCCCCGGTCAGACACGATGTCGATGGGAAGACCGAACACCCAAAACACGTGTTTAGCCACCAGTCCCACAGTCTCCTGGGCCGAGGGCAATTTGGGCAGAGGAATGAACCGGCAGACCTTGGAGAAGTGGTCCACAACCATGAAGATCACGGTGTGACCGTGCGAGCGGGGTAGCCCTGTGACAAAGTCCATGGAGATGTGGGACCATGGGTGGCGGGGAATGGGCAGAGGATGGAGTAGCCCTTGGGGGCGTGTCCGGGGGTTTTTGTGCTCAGGCTCAGGCCAGAAAGAATGACCGGACCTCCTCCTCCATCTTGGGCCACCAGAACCATCGACGGAGAAACTCCAGGGTGCAAGCCTCCCCCGGGTGTCCGGTCAGATGGAAAGCATGATCCCACTGCAGTACTTGATTCCGAACCACCGAGGGAACAAATGAGTGGTTAGGTGGGCCGTTGCCAGGGCCTGGTTCTGCTCGTAAAGCCAGACGGACTATGGTGTCAATGCCCCACTGGATCGGAGCGACGATGTGGCTTGGTGAGAGGATGGTCTCCACTGGGGCGACGGTGTCAGGAGCTTCGAAGATCCGGGAGAGAGCGTCAGGCTTCTGGTTCTTGGACCCCGGGTGGTAGGAGAGGGTAAACTGGAAACGGTTGAAGAACAGGGCGCACCTCGCTTGACGGGAGTTCAACTGCTTGGCCTGCTATAGGTACTCCAGATTCTTATAGTCGGTCCAAATGGTGAACGGGTGGGCCAAGCCCTCCAGCCAATGCCACCACTCCTCCAGAGCTCTCTTCGCGGCCAGCAGTTTGCGTCCCCAATGTCGTAGTTGCACTTGGTAGACGTCAAGCGGTGCGACAGGAAGGCGCATGGGCGGAGCTTGTTGGACGTTCCAGGTATACAAACACAAAGCGGTTGAGCACTTCTCCTGATGATAGGGGCTTGGGGGAAATGTTCGTTTGCCGGTCGAGCCGTGAAACACAACCCATTCGCACATGTTACAGTTCCTAGGTTACTATTAACTACCTAGCATGCTAATCTCTACGTACAATGGAGGTCAGCTAGCATTTCAGTGGCTAGGCTAGCTGCCCACTGCTACACTACCCCCCGTTTAAAAAAAATGGCAGCATCCTCGCTGCGTCTAACCCAGTCTACTGGAACAAAGTCACCTAACCATGTTGGTGGTCTCCTGCTTCTCCCCCCCCCATCATCTGGGTGGTGATGTCGGGCCGGCTGCAGTCATTGGCGATGTCAGGCCGGCTGCAGGCACTGGCGATGTCAGGCTGACTACAGGCGCTGGCAATGTCTGTGGTTGGGACCCGGCAGCAGGGCGGCGGTGATGAACCGGGGTCCATGCTGCTGGTGGTGAGTTGCTGGGGGGCGAAGGTAGCTCCGCAGCAGGCGGGGCATTGCTGGGGAGCGGTGAATGCCCAGCTGGGGCCTTTTTCAAGGGAAGGCGTCACGCTTGCGTTCGGATGTAGGCTGCTGTGCCGGTTTCGAGGCAATGCTGGACGGCTGTGTGGGTGCAGTCCTTATCTTTCGCTGGTGGTGTGCTTGTCTGAGGGAGCACTCGCCTCACCTTTTGCTGGCTGTGTCTTTTCTCTGACAGACATAGTGGTCACCTGTTGAGAGACAGTTTTCCCGCCTAGCTGTAAGAACAGCTTTTTGCAGCCCATCATGTCCACTGTTTGTCCCGTGACCGTCTCGAGCCTGGTGTTCGTCTGGGACCAGTTTGTGACCTCAGGGAACAGGTCGTCTTGCACCAGGCTAATAGTGGAGCCAGTGTCGACGTGTGCATTGACCAGCTTCCCCTCGATGTGGCACACCACAAACAGGCTACCACATAATATTTGATAACTGATAAGAATATTTGTTATTTGAGGTAAAAGGAACTAAACAGCTAGCTGTAGATGAGCTGTTTGATAGATAGGGTAGCTAGCTGAGGCAGCTAGAGGGAAAAACATTGATTGCTCTTTTCAAAAGTTTTGGATAACATTACAACCTGTCTGTAAATGCATCCTACTAGCTAGCTACATTTAGGTGTCCGTTTATATATTATATGTTTTCTTTCTTACGTATTATCAGATATGAAATGATGTACATGCTTTCTCAAATGCAAGTTATAACATAACTTTGAGTAATAAAATCTATCTTCACCTTGCAAGCAAATTGAATGGTAGTTATATACAGTAGGCTATTCCTTCTTATTGATTATTCCCCTTTTATCAATTATTCTCTGGAAAAATTTGCTGGAGCAAGTTTTAATTAGAATTTGTGTCATGTTTGTGTTTTGGAAATGAATCGATGCAGTCCTTGAGCAAGAGGAGGAGGACTTTGATGCCAGATGAGCTTCGGCTCATTGCTGAGGGGGATCTTAAGGATGAGGACCATGGGGCATGAACTTTATCATTTATACATACATTGATATTGTAGGTCATATTGTTACCATATATTGCAATTCAAATAATGCAGTTTTATTTTTTTACAATATTTATTTACAATATTAGTAAATATTGTACCTTAGTAAAAGATGGCGGTGTAACCTGCACTTTGTTTTCAGGTTTTAATGAGACAATGTAACCTCCTAACCATGTATTTTTTATAATACAATTTTTAAATTACAAATGTGTAATCTTATATTGCTTGTGTATGTATTTTTGATCATATGTAAGACAAAATTGTATTTGTAATATGCCATGTTGCAGATATATTTGTTCTACTATCCAGATAAGAAAGTGTCTGACCATGGAACATTCCATATATAGAATTTTGGAAAAACACTGTCAGTCATTAAAAAGCCCGTAACTCTTACACCATAAAAGCAAAATGCTTACAGAACAGGAAAGACTCCATTTTCTCTATCGTCATTGGAAAGTAATCAAACTGGCAGTTCTTTGGGGAAAAAACTTTGATTTTTTGGCACAACATTTTTTGGGGAGGGTTTCCTTGACTTATTAAATGTTTATTAATATTGTGGTATTGCATGTAATATAATTTGAAAGAGCTATTTATCAACCTTCTGGAGGTGTATAATGTTCAAATATATGGTTTGATACAAGCAAACTATGATCGTTAATGCATAGACTGGTCACGTTACGATAATAAATGGAACAATCTGCTCGGGCAGGAAAGGGTTAAAGTTGGAAAACAATAATAAAAGTGCTGAAAATACAAACCTTATACACAGAGAAAGGACTGACCTACAAGCAAACATTTATTGAATTTATTTTTGTAATGTGAATACAAAATTAACATTAACCTGCTGTTTAACATTCACATTCAATTTAACATTTGTTTGACTGCTTGCTTTGCAGGATAGCTAATCATTTTACACAGGAACCGATCTTCACTACAATTATGTCATCTGAGCACTTTTGTAACATTGTTCAATAGGAAATTATATTATTGCTGGGAAAAATACTGTAGCTTTTACTCTGTGAGCAATTTATTAGATTTTTACTTTAACACAATGAAGGTATTGCTTATTGTCATTTGCTCTGTAATTGAATTCAACATTTCCCAGAAATGGTTATGTTTCTGTGACCAGGTGCCCACAGGGGACCACATAGATTTCACTTGTCAGTCTATAATTTCATCTATTAAAAAAGGTAATATTCTTCTAAAATAATACTTTGCCATATAGCACATTAAGGAAAATGAAAGCATCAGATGAAGTTGAGAACTGATCTTACTCATTACTCAAGCCCTGGGATGTGAATATGGAATATTTATTAATCTTATTCTTCATCTCATTCTTCAACAAACATTTACTTGACAAAATAAGAACAATTAGGGGTTACTATTTTGAGGTTGGAATTATGATTGGACCTGAAGCCAGCAAGTCAAATTGATCACCAGAGAGACTGTGATAAAAGTGTTATTTGTGTTTCAAAGAAATCCTAGGTGCTACTTAATCATCAAGAGGAACAACCAACAGTGACAGTAACTGAAAATGCAATATAAGCAAAACAGTCATAAATAAAATGAAAATGGGATTGTCTGTTATGGATTGTTATTGTCTCCCTATTTGGAATGCCCAATTGTAATCTCTCTTAGATTTGATATATCAAATAAAAAAAGACAGCCATGAACAAAAGATGTTGTCCTATATAATCGTAATGGGCGGCAATTGTATTAGCCGGCCTGTGTAGATTTGTGCTGCACTGTCAGTCTTTTGCACAGTGAGGTGTTGTGGTAGTGATGATGAGAGAGCTGATTATGGGATTACTGTATCCAATTGTGCTCATATTGATTCCCTCTCCTATCACTGCAGATTTACTGTGTCTGCATGTACAGGTCAATATCTGTGTGACAACATGCCAGGCATCCTGATCCTGGCCCCTCCTTATCTCATGTTCACTAAGGTACTGACCTCAGTGGAGTTTCATTAGCAGCGAGAGACTGTATAGTTATAAATGACCTGAAGCTTTGGATTTTGGGCCCCCACATCCTCTGCAATTCGATATAGTACTACACAATTTCGTTGGAAATATCGTAATCCAAAGAAGAAGTTGCTCACATGAAGCATACATACAAGATTTACATGCTTCTTCTATACGATTACTAGTTTTACATACTTTTTGAAAAATGTTTTATTCCCCTGTTTTATTTAACCCAACTTTGAAATTGTCAAAATTGTGGATTGCAGGCCCATCCCAGAACTGCAATGTCGTCTGCCAATTCAGGAGGTTTCACACTGGCAGGCAGGCCCTCTGAAATAAGCCCGGCCGTGAGTTAATATAATATTAATATATGCAATTTATCAGACACTTTTATCCCAAGCGACTTACAGTGCATACATTTTTCCATACATTTTTCAGTATATGTGGTCCGAGTGGGAGTTCTTTTCACACTGAAATCCACCGTTATTGCGCCAGAGGGCTACTCGTTAAATGAAGCTAGCGCAGGTAAGCCGCAGGCTCCTAGTCAAACATTGGAGTGTGTATTGCATGATGGGTTTCCGGATACCCTGCTGACTGAAGTCCTCCCTCCCTGGGAGACACTTCTCTGCTGTGCTTCCAGGAACAGTCGGCTCTGGCACAGTCAGACTGTGGGGCACATTACTGAACGCAGGGCTAGTGCTTTTGCAAGATACACCACCCAATAAATACCCTTTTCTATCACCTCCCCGCCACAGACACACACACAATCACCACCGCAAGGACATCCCATCATGGCTAATTTGGGAGTGCCAACACACACCCTTCAATAAATGACCGAGAGCTTAGCTGGCAGCTTCTTTCCCATCCTTCAATCCACATTTCACCGTCAGGGAATTAACGGGGTCACGAGGAGACATGGGGGCGTTTTCAAAGGCAGTTATTTGTAAACAAAACAATTAGACAATCATGACAGATGAGGATCTACAGTGAATTTCCATGTTCATTTTATTTGTCATATCACTGTGGGAAGACATTTGGCTGGCAGTGTAGTGTAATGGTTAGGGAGCTGGGCTTGTAATTCAGAGGTTGCAGGTTCAATTCCCAGGTGGGGCACTGCTGTTGTACCCTTGAGCAAGGCACTTAACCTGAATTGCTTCAGTAAAATATCCAGCTGTATAAATGGATTGTATGTAAAGAAATGTAAACTGTGTAAGTCGCTCTGGATAAGAGCATCTGCTCAAATTTAATTTTTAAAATAAAATGCTGGAAATGGTGTGCGAGTTCTCATAGATGCGTGTTGATACTTGATTTCTCTCCTCGTGAAAATAAATAAAGCTTAGACAATGCTTGCATGGCTCTTTACCACAGAGTGGATAATAAAGGTTGACATCACTCAGCAAAGACCACCAAAGGGCAGTAAAAATTTGAGTCTGTATTTCTTTTCTGAAGGAAACCAAGCCTCAGTTCTCACCTTCCTTTTGCGTTGTGTGTTATCAAATCTAGAGCCACAGATTGTACTTACCACAGTTACTGTTTCTCACATGAAAAGGGTTCAAAAGCAGAGCTTCTGAATGTGTTCCTGCAGTCTGTGTAGTTTGGTGTTTTGTCTATTCTCTGAACTGCATATTTTGTTGTTTGATTGTTTTTCTTGTCTCTGCAGACAGTGCCAATCCAGGAATGGTATTGTGCTCAATGAGGGAGATTTGAGGACTTTAACGTTTCAAAGTGGATTTTTGCTTATGTGGTTCCAAGATTGTTTCATGATTTATGAATTTGTGCTTTTGCAACAATGGATGGTGAATATATTCAGACTTGGCAAGCAATATATCCATCCATCCATCCATTGTCTAAGCCGCTTATTCCTGGTCAGGGTCGCGGGGGGGTGCTGGAGCCTATCCCAGCATGCGTTCCGGGCGAGAGGCAGGAATACACCCTGGACAGGTCGCCAATCCATCGCAGGGCACACACACCATTCACTCACACACTCATACCTACGGGCAATTTAGACTCTCCAATTAGCCTAACGTGCATGTCTTTGGACTGTGGGAAGAAACCGGAGTACCCGGAGGAAACCCACGCGGACACGGGGAGAACATGCAAACTCCACACAGAAAGGCCCCCGGCCTGGAACAAGCAATATATATATATATATATATATATATATATATATATATATATACGCTACCGGTCAAAAGCATTTTCCTGTTTTTACTGCAATTTAAGCAGTACAAGTCCAGTGAATAACCTGAAATGTTTGGTTTCCCTGATTTCCCTGATCATTTTTTATGTTTTGTTAATAATTATTTTGTTTGGAATACTGCCTCCTCTGGATTCTTCAAGTGCCTACACCCTCTGAAAAGGTCCTTGAGTGTCACCCCACCCGCAGGGACACTACAGTAAATATATATACACTACCGGTCAAAAGTTTGAGAACATCGCCATTTTCCAGTTTTTACTGAAATTTAAGCAGTTCAAGTCCAGTGAATAACCTGAAATGGTACAAAGGTAAGCAGTACACTGCCAGAGGTTAAAAAAAAAAGTTTAGGTTACCAAAAACTGAAAAATTATGTACATTTCAGAGTTATAAACAAGTAATGGGTTAATGTGGGTTAACAGTCACTCTGTGCAAGTCGCTGACTTTGGATCCAGCAAAAGAGCCCCAGACCATCACGCTTCCTCCTCCATGTTTGACAGTTGGTGTCACACACTGAGGAACCATCCTTTCACCTACTCGATGGCCTACAAAAACCTTTCAAAATGTAAAGATTTCAAATTTTGATTCATTGGTCCATAAGACCTTCTTCCAGTCTTCAGTCGTCCACTGGCGGTGCTTCATGGCCCAGGCAAGCCGCTTTTAATTATTTTGCCATCTTAGCAATGGCTTTCTTACTGCCACTCGACCTGTCAAACCGGCAGCTCGAAGTCTTCTCTTCACAGTTGAAACTGAGACTTCCTTACTTCGACCAGTGTTAAGCTGTTGACTCTCAGAAACCTGTCTTCTGATTTTGTTGTGGCTTTGGGTCTGCTAGACTGCTTCCTGTCAGAGTTTCCTCCAGTTTCCAAGTGCCTTTTGATGGTGTAGGATTTTACATTAAAATTTACATTATTTTTCAGTTTTTGCTAACCTAATTTTTTTTTTTTACCTCTGGTAGTGTACTGCTTACCTTTGTACCATTTTAGGTTATTCACTGGACTTCACTGAACACAGAACTGCTTACATTTCAGTAAAACCTGGAAAATGGCAGTGTTCTAAAACTTTTGACCGGTAGTGTATATATATTTTCTGTAGTGTCCCTGCTGGTGGGGTGACACTCAAGGACCTTTTCAGAGGGTGTAGGCACTTGAAGAATCCAGAGGAGGCAGTATTTCAAACAAAACAATAATTTTATTAAACTAATTCTGAACAAAGCATAAAAAATTGAAATCAGGGAAACCAAACACATATAGTCCACAATCCTTATCTTTGTCTTAGTCCATAATCCAATATCGAAATCCAATTAAGTTCTTCAAACAATCCAATATTCGGTACACAAAACGGGGTCCTCAAAATAATCCAAGTGAATTCCAATTGCAATCCAAAAAAATATTGTCAGATACTCTCACTCACACTCAATACTCCAACCTACTCCTCTTCCCAATGTGACAGAAAACATTCCTTTTATAAAGCTCCCACATTGGCCTCATTGTGTTACGAGCTTCAGCTGGTAGTCAGGTGTGGGACTGCAAGCTGCTGTGAACACCAGTGGCTCCCACAAACTTTCCTGTGTGGTCCCTTGGGATGCCACAATATATATGTATATATATATATATATATATATATATATTTTTTTTTAAATTCATGTGAAATATATACACATATAAGGGATAGCAAATTAAAAGCAAAAACAGTTAATTACACTGTGAAACCTGCATCCAGGATTAGCTATAACAAAACTCAATGGCTGTCTCAATGCCTGGTCCTTTAACTCACGGGCATCAACTGGATATGGCCGTTGCCATACCTTGGCTTCATAGTCTATATTTAAAACTTTAATAAACCAGTAAAAGTTGTGTTTTACCATTTTTTCATATCTATTTTAGCCTATGTTGATAAAATAACTCTTTATTCCAAAAAGTTTGGATTCCAAGTTTACCGTTTGACCCATTTTCAACACACACTATTTTACATGACGTCACTTTGCCGTACCCTAGCTTTTGCTAAAATTACGCTGTAATTACTGCTGAAATCGGTTGCTGAAATATATTTCATCAGGACAAAAGAGGAAAGTGGCTTTTCCACAGTGATGTCTTGTCCCAGGCATTGAACCTCTACAACTCTCCATATGTTGTGTCTGCCCCTTGCAGGAAAATAGGGTTTGAAAGATTTGTGGATTGGTGGATTGTAAAGTAATCATGTCTGATAGCAATGTGCCCTTTATGTATTTTATTTGGTCAGTAAATACATTCTCTAAAAGCCTTTCACAGACCACTGGTAATACCCCAGCAGATTTTCAGTCAAATGCATAGCATGCACAGTATTAAAACTCCATTAGACTTATTGTTCTTCTGTAATCGCATAGACTGATTTTGCAACTTTTTTTTCCCAGTGCCTTCATGTGGACTATTCTCGGAGCTTCAGTCAAAACCAGACCAAATATTTAATAATATTTGATTGTATTCCCTCCAGTCTCTCATAACGGACTGGGCAGTTTCTAATTGAAAGTAAATTAAGGGGTTTCGATCTCTTCGGTAGTTTGGGGAAAACATTGCGGTGCAGAATTGAGATTCATGAAAAGGGTAGTGGTGCATAGCTTTTTAATTGCCTTGCTCAGTTTGAGTGTCCAATGCGTTGCTGGATAGCAACCATAGGAAACTACCAGTTAATGTGTGCCCTTTTCTCTTAACATAATACTCATGCCCTTCAATGAAGTCTACCATTAACTCTAATTGCTTCAAAGCAACGGTGTTCTGACCGCAGACACACTGTAGCGTGTCATTTTATTTAATGATGCACTATAGAATGCACAGCAGGTGATGAGATGGTCTGTTTGCTTATAGCCACATGAATGTCCACGATTTGACAACTGACATGACCTGAAGAGGGTTTCACATATATTTTTAGTTTATATATATATATATAGGCGGCACGGTGGTGCAGTGGATAGCACTGTCGCCTCACAGCAAGAAGGTCTCGGGTTCGAATCCAGGCCGGGGGCCTTTCTGTGCGGAGTTTGCATGTTCTCCCCGTGTCCGCGTGGGTTTCCTCCGGGTACTCCGGTTTCCTCCCACAGTCCAAAGACATGCACGTTAGGCTAATTGGAGAGTCTAAATTGCCCGTAGGTATGAGTGTGTGAGTGAATGGTGTGTGTGCCCTGTGATGGATTGGCGACCTGTCCAGGGTGTATTCCTGCCTCTCGCCCGGAACGCATGCTGGGATAGGCTCCAGCACCCCCCGCGACCCTGACCAGGAATAAGCGGCTTAGACAATGGATGGATGGATGGATGGATGGATATATATATATACAGTATATATATAGTAAATATATATAGTAAAATCTGAATTTGTATCTGTTACAAAATTCGTTTTTTTGTACTATTATTATTATTATTATTATTATTATTATATTTTAGGTATCATTTAGAAATGTAGACATTTTTACACATTTTCAAACCTGCCAAGAAGTGAAATAATGCCCCGATTATGGCTGATTACAGCCTCTGTTTATGTGTATGCAGGGTTAGCTAAAGTTGTCATGGTGGCCACATTATTTGTTTTCTCCTCCCCAAGATGGTTCCACCTGCTGGTACTGTGAAATTTAGCCCAGAAGAGGATCATCTCCAGCAGTGTCCCTCCAAGGCCCTCTCCCCCCCTTCCCCCATAAGTCTACTCTGTCTGACTGAAAGGCCTGCAGACACAGGGCGAGTGGGGAAAGAGCTTTGCTCATATCCGTTCTGGCCTATTGCTGGGCAAAAATCGAATACTTATTTTGAGGTCGCCAAAAATTACTAAAATCCAGTGAGATTTAACTTGACTATTTTGAATGCTGATTTGGTGATATTATTATTAATGTATATACTCATTAAGTTATGGATCTGTTTATTTTTTCTGCACATGAGCTGATTATTGATTTTCTCATAATAATAATTTTCTGTAATTTTCACATTTTCTCATAGTTGATTTTCTCATAATAGTAGTTTTGATTTGATCTTAATGGCAAAACTTGTTATAGAGACAAGACATCCACAATTTTGTAGGTGAAACATTTCTAAAGGGATTTGGATCAGCTGTACACCTAGCTAACAAGGCACAATCATAACTGCCATGCCAGCTAGTTATACAGAGAGCTAGCATAGCAGAAACAAGACAAAAGAGACTTGTCTACTAAACTCTAACTACTAAGCTAATTACTTCCAACTAGCATACCAAGGCTTTCGTCGTCCCCTCACATGTATGCTCCAAATATTTATTATTGTGTCATGACAATTTGTTTGTGATGTATGCCCATCCACTGTTTGCCCGAGTTCAAAAATAATTAGTGATTGAATTGAATTTGTGATAGTAATTGGTACATTTATTTAATTTCAGTCATTGGGGGAATTTTTTGTGCTATTTAATAACTATTAAAAATATTCAAGGGCATTCAGCAGTGAATATGTCTAATAATGTTGTAATGTGGCATACGCAAAGAATAACTTATTCCTGTTTATTGGGTTTGTGGCATTCTCATGTTTAAACAATTAAATAAATCGTCCTTCTGCCCTGCCAGGCAGAACACTGTCCTGGTGCATAAAAAGGGCTTTCCCAATGTTGAAAGTTCATAGCTAATGAGATGACTGCTTTTACTAAGAAGAATGGAAAAATATATATTTTATTTGGTTTTTAATAGTATTTTTATTTCGTTTAAGAACCTATCATTTAAATCTATTTTAGTTTGCATTTGTCACACTAGCTTAATGTTATTTTTTATTATTTAACAAAATGCTTTGCTTATTGATTTTGTTTGCTTAAATTCCAGTTTGTTTGTTAACGATAAGGATGATAACCTTGTTGACCAATTGTTCAAAATAAACTTGGTCACATACTAGCTGTAGAGCAGAACATGGAAATATATATATCACTTTTGCAACTGTGGTAGTAAAACATTTTCTAAAGTTATACATCAAAAGGCATGAGGATAATGTCAATACTACATGTGAAAGGACTCTTGGCCATGCCGAATAATAACTCACTTCAGAGTTGAGATGACAAAAGGAGCAGCAACCAAGGGCAATGCGGAGACCACGCAGTTTGAGTCCTCTTATCAATTACTTTTTGTCCTACTAAAAGCGATGTCTGAAATAATATAGAATATATCTTTTGTTATCAATGCACAGCCATCAAAAATGGATGGCTGTTTTGTAATAAGTGTTTTTAAACTATAAGATATTACCTTGCAGTTGGAATCAAGGATTTCCTCCTTTTGCATTAACAATGCAAATATGTGACCACTAATGCTTTTCATTTGAGTTTGTTCAATTAATTATCTGAGTAATGAGCCGACACAATTGTTAAACACATAACATTTATTAACAAACTGTTTCAAAAAACAATATAATTCAGACAGAAAGGGGAAGTGGGAGTAGTATCTGAAAAGAGTGATTTACTGATTCATTGTTTAAGCTTAATTTTAATATTAATGATTATTGACATAATAGTGCATAGTTACATTAATTTCATTAATATAAAACCTTGTATTTTGTCCATACACTACATTGCTCAAAGATCTCAAGCCTAATATTGTGTCATTATTTTCAACCGGTCTGGAAGATTTTTGACGACGGTCTCAAGTGCCCCGCTGGCCCACTGCTGAAGCTGCACCATTTGACCAACATGCCTGAATGCTGAGGTCACCATGCTGAGCCAACATGGCTGAATGATGAGGTCGCAATGCTGAGCCAACATGGCTGAATTCTGAGGTCACAACAATGCTAAGCCAACATGGCTGAATGATGAGGTCGCCATGCTGAGCCAACATGGCTGAATGCTGAGGTCACAACAATGCTGAGCCAACATGGCTGAATGCTGAGCTCAAAATGGGTGAACACCAGGTTCGTTTGGCTGTCCTGACGCTGAGGGCAGCATGCTGAAGGACTGCTGGCTGATTCTTCCACACAGGAGTCAAACAGTCATGGTGGAAGACTCCAGAGCCAACCTTTGTTGTTTACAATTCTGTAAGCATCTTTAGTGCTTCTGCAACAGAAAGGCCCTGTCACAACATACTTCTCTTCCAATCATAATAGCACTTTATATTATTTAAAAACGGGTTCCATTGACTAGACCTAACAAGCGCACAGTATACATCTTATTTAGAGCTCACATATAAAAAAGCAATATTAAAAATTGGAATACAAAAAGTAAACCTTGCTTGACTGTCCTGTCGGGGAGGTGCATTTTGGTCACCCTGCGCAGGCAATGAGAATGTGACCCAGCCTAACTCATAAACAAACACAATGCATTCACTGACAGGTTTACTGCTCCTTGAGTGAAACCATTGCACTTAGGCATGTAAGTTTGGCACTTATTCCATATTGGATCAGCACACATACACACAACTATTTTTGGTTTCTACCTACAAAAAAAATGTAGGTCCACCAGATTAAAAGCGGAGGGCCAATGTTTTACAATTGGCCTTGTCACATGCTAGCAATATTCCTTGAATAATTCCAACGATCACCTTAAAAAGATATCTTGTGGTAGTAAGTGGTAAAAAGGCTCTGAGCCTTACTTGCTCTGGGCACTTGGTTTAGTATCATTTTCTTCCATTGCATCTCTTTTGTGATTGTTTATCCTTTACATGATACATTTTTAGTAGTTGTTAAGGTAGTTGAACCTACATCTGTGCATTAGAGGTTCAATATTTTGTCTTTGTCCAAGTGTTGCAACTTAATAAAACAGCTCTTAATTTTAATTGAATTGTGAGTTGTATATTTCGATGAAGGTTGATCCACAAGATTGCTCTGCCTATTGATAGGTTTGAGTTATGAAGTTTCAAATTGGTATAACCCTCATTGATTATTTTATTCTGATTAAATGGTTTTGTTTTATCTTCATTCCTAGTACACATTTACACACACACACTCTCCACAGCAGCCCTCACATTGTTAGGGACAAATGGTCACATACAGGGTTCAATTGTTAACAGGATATGTTAACCAAATGGGTGCCTCCAGGACGTCTGGGTGCGATGTGTATTCCCTGCCGAGGATGTGCATGCTTGGCAACAGTGACACCTCGGACAAGGGTACTTAAACCCTCACTTGCGGTTACTGAGTTGAGATTTGCTGGGAACACGCTGTTGCAGCGCCTTCGTGAGTCTCCCTTTGTGAATCATAATAAAACCTTTTCAATTGGAAAGTGGTCACCTTTGTGTTATTTTGCCGGTCTGTGATGACCGTGATAAGGACCAAGACGCAGATCAGGGATATGGCAAAAGAGTAGTTTATTAGAAGGCAGGGGTCAAAACCAGGAATCAGAGAATCGGAGGTACAAAAACGCGAGGCAGAGAGAAGGTAAAACAGGCAGTCAAAAGGTCGATAAACAGGAAGGCAGAAAGGCAAACAAACAAAATCACTAGGCAGGCTCGAGTCGTAATAAGAAGGGTAGTCTCGGGAAATACAAATTACACTGGCTTCGGAAAGGTAGGCTCAGGAAAAATGAATCAACGTACTGACAACGGGTGAATGAAAACACTGAACATATATACAGGCAGAGACAGGAAACACAATGGGAATCAGGTGTGACTGGGAGGAGAGAGAGGTAGGAACACAGGTGAAAACAATGGGAATCGTAATCTAATTACGAGGGGAGACGAAAGACACGGACTGGGAAACATACAAACAAATATACAATAAACGACCTGGGAGATCAGGCAGACACGTGCATAGCTAGAAGGGGAGGAACGAAAGAGAGAAAGTGCGTGCGTATGAAAGGGAAAGTGAAAAGCTAATCAGGGATACGATAATGAGAGAGAATGAGCGAAAGTCAGAAGCGTGAGATAATTAGTGATTAGTAGTGTTAGTAACTTAATCTAAATCCCTAATGTTAGTAGATTAGTTGGTTAGTACTATATACATCTAACTAATATATACAAAGTGCAATCTAGAAAGTAAGAAGGAAGAAAACGAGATAATAAGCGAAGGCGGAGGAAACCCAGAAATTCTAAACACCCGAAGTGCATGACAAGACAAGGAGTGGATCTAGAAATAAACGGAACAGGAACAATAACAGACGGGGGAGCAGAACGTGACAGAACAGTGAAAAATGCAAAGCTGAAAAAAGAATAATAAAACATGACTGATAATAAATAAACAAAGTACAAAAATGACAGAACAATAACTCAGAATATAACACGGTCCCAAATTGGTTCCACAAAGGGAGAAGATTCCCAATACTATCAATGAATTTGATGATTTTATTGATAATTGGTATCCTGTTTATTAATTATTATATTAAATCAAATAGACATATTTTACATGTTGGATAAGTGAGGGGTTTTAATATGTAATACCACTTGTGTTCAGTATTCAGAGTGCTGAATGATCAAGGGCATTCAGGGAATAGACATTTTTTATTCCAGGTTTTTTCCCCTCATTTTTATTCTCACTGTTCCGACCGTCTCCAACACCAGTAGCAAACTACTTTTCCCAGGATGTCTCCCAGCCAAGGTCAGTCCTGCTTAGCTTCAGTCATGAGCCAGGAGAACATTAGTGTGGCATGGCTGCCAGCAAAAATGCCTCAAGATACATGTAAGCAGCTAACAGATGAGTCCAGATTAGTATTTGAACAACCTTTTAAACCGTTCTCTGAATTAGCAATGCCCAGTTTCATTTTTAGGCCTTTCTCATTGCTTGTCTTCCATCACTTTGGGAGTGTTGTACACTAACATGCGTGTTCTTCAGAATGAAGGCCACAGAGCCTATCATACACAGAGTGCTGATTGGCCAGCACAGGGCTGTAAGGCATTCCTGGGGTCAAACACATAGTGCTGATTGGCTAGCACAGGGTTGTAAGGCATTCCTGTGGTCAAACACATAGTGTGATTGGCGAGCACAGGGTTGTAAGGCATTACTGAGGTCAAACAAAGCACTGATTGGCCAGCACAGGGCTGTAATGCATTCCTGGGATCAAACACATAGTGCTGATTGGCTAGTACAGCGCTGTAGGGCATTCCTGGGGTCAAACACATAGTGCTGATTGGCTAGCACAGGGCTGTAAGGAATTCTTGTGGTCAATTAAATTCCAAAAGAAACCTACCACAGACTGAAATTTGGTTCAGTGAAAAATCACTGAGAAATGTTTTTTCTACTATTATACAGGAGTATTTTTGGCGATAGGTTCCATCCACATCACATTGCTAAGTATAATATGGACAGACATATTACGGACAGACAGATCACAATTGGTATGAAGTAGTGACTCACTGACTACATGACTACTGACCTACAGAGAACAGTTTCTTAATCTCCCACATCCCATAACACTGCACTTGTGTAAATTTCCTAGAAAGAGATACTATTTCATTGTCATGCTAATTATGATCATTGATACCAGCAAATGGAAGATAAGACAGATTATTTTTCCCAGAAGTGAACCCCAAACCTTTAATGTCCTTTTTGAGCAGAATTGTGTATTAATGTGTCTTAAGTACCCAAAAATGATAATAATTGAACAAAATAAATAAAAATGTATTAGTTTTATAATTTTCTATCAATTGGAGTCCCATTAATTTGTTGCTTACATTCACCCCTTTAAGAATATATGGGTAAATATGAGAAAAGGATGCAGGCTGGCTGTTTACCAGAACATTCTTCACCTCTTCTCCATGCATGATGTTGTCAGTGATGTTATATAGCATATAAAATATTATTTATAGGACAGAAGAACCAGTAAGAAATGTTTGATTGGTTTCCTGAGCAGGTTGAAATATTCAACTTTAATAAAATATGGAACATGACTGTAGGCTGTTTTGAATATTTAAGTATGTTTCATGGATGTGCATATTGAGAACTCTCGACAGTTTTCCATGTTGAATACAAATTGGTGTGAATGGAACTTGCACTCAAAAGACATTGACTCAAGGGGAAAAATTAAAATGACATATAGAAAGTTAATAATATATACAGTACTTTATTATGCAGCGTGATTGTATCAACCCCAGTGCAGTGCATCAACGCATCTACTGGCACCAAAAATCTAAACACCGCTAATCATGTCTCCTTTCTTAATGTATTTATTCCATGCACAAGTAAGTCAAGCACAGTCATATAGCAAAACATATTTTTAAATAATTAAGACAGCAAAGTTAGATAAAAATGAGCTGAACTACTTAGTTAGCTTAGTTTAAAATGAGGAGCATGACAAAGTCCTTGACTTTGTTGTGCTATCCTTGATCATTTTTACAATATATAATATATGCCATTTAGCAGATGCTTTTATCCAAAGCGACATACAGTAGTGAATGCATACATTTTTCAGTATATGTGGCCCCCAATGGGAATCGAACCCACAACCTAAGCATTGTCAGCGCCATGCTCTACCTACTGAGCCACACAGAGCATTTTTAATGTACTTACTGCTATTGCTTTGACGCGAGGCTGTATATGTGTTTTTAAATGATATAATATGTTCATTGATTCATAGCTATCTTGATTTGAAAGCTCAATGTACACTAATGTTAGTTCACCAGCTAGCTATATAGCCACTCTGAATACAGATATCTGTTAGCTGATAGCTTGCTGGCCACTGCTTTCTTTTCTATTTACAGCTCACTGTATATTTTCTTTCCATTTGTATATATTTATTTTGTTGTATGTTACTTATGCTTGATCTTGATAGAAGATTGTTGAGATAGGATTGCGATAGACCATTTATTGCCTTATCGGTGAGCAATGCTATCTTACAGGTGATGTGGTGATCTAGTTTAAATCACAGCTATCCTCTACTGCATGTTTTTTTTGCCGTTGGGTCATTTCTCTCATCAGTGACAGCTGCAGCACTCACAACACAGACCTGCTAATTAAGCAATCAAAGCAGAACAGACATCTTCACTCCATTGCACACCATGTAAATACGATTAGCGCAGAACAGGAGTGAGTGCCCTGTTTGGAGAGACCATCTGCACCCTCCTGTGTAACACTGAAGGGTTTGGGTCAACACTGTAAATGGTAATGGATTGATTGGAAGGCAATCAGGGGGTTGTTCTGCCTGATTAATTTTGCTCAGCAACAACTTGGACACACAATTGTTTCCCCTCAAGAAAAAAATCTGTCTGCTCTGTGATGAATGGCGCCAACATTTTCCGCAAACAGTGTGCACAAACAGCTTCAGTCGTATACCTGGCTCAGTAGACAACTGGTGGCAGAAGGCCAATCTTATTTTTAAAAATCAGTTTGCTCACTAAAGCATGATTGCACAATGCTGAGCTCAACTGCCGCCTTGCATCCATATGCTGGGGTCAGACTACAGGTCAGCCATTCTCAAATGTGTGGCATTTTGCTCAACTTTCAAGTCTCCATATAACTTGAAATGACTCCAAATTGCCGATGGCTTCAAGCTTGACAGACCTGACACGAAGATGCTTCAATTTCTTGAAGTCTTCAATATGTCACGGCACGTAAATGCTTAGAATTTTTGAAATGGTGCTCGTGGATATATATTTTTATTTTCTGTGAGCCTGCTGCAGGTTTCTTTAATGGCTGGTTAAGAATGTTTAATCTTGGAATAATCAAAAAATGCATTTGATTCATTTTTATTCCCATGTACACATGTAATATGATGAGTCTTTCCCCTCCCTGTGTTCAAGTATGCATTCAATTGTTTTAATTTCAAATTAATTTTCACAGGCTTGGGATGGGGATTAACACTCCCCACTGCTGTTCTCTGTAAATTACTGTGATTATATAATACCAGCTCTGTGCTATCATAAATGTCAGTTATCAAAGAGGAACCAAAAACAGAAAGGGCATGCTTCTCCACTCCAGTATTACTGATCCCCTATATTAATATTTAAATAATTATATTTACAGTTATACTGATAATAAGAAGGACACACAAAATAGAACCGGAAATAGAATGAAATATTATGCAAATTAGAGTAGGACAGGCTTTTGGATACTTCTGAGGGTTTCTTCATCTCTCCTTTTAAAAATAGTTTTATGTTTGTTTTATCACATATGAGCAAAAGGGAATAAAAAACAAACATGCAATACCTGTGACAGCTACAGGGGGGACGACAACGATGTGCATTATCTTGCTTCAAATGACTCATCCTGCTAATGATATCTTTAATTACTGCTTAACTAATGCATGGGCGTTGGATAATGTGCAGGTCATTGCTCTGCAAGTCCTTCAACACGACAGTTTGGGGCATAATGGTACCGTCACTTTGATTTATGGCCCAATCTCCTTCCTCACAGTTTTTTTTTTTTTTTATTTTGCATAGCTACAGGAATGGCGAGTTGTTTTGTTTGTGTGCTGTGTCTCATGCTTTCGGACACATAAATGCATCATTTAAAACAGTAAATGTATTACCTGGGTCTGGCTCACTCTACACACATTTGCACAATTGCTTTGAATTCTCACGTGACCTTGTCTTTGGATATCATCAACCTCTCATGTAGATAAAGGAAAATAGATTTCCTTTGACAAAAGATGGATGGGGTATGTGGTAAATAGATAATAAAACTGAATTTAGCATTTGAAGTATGTATCCATTCAGGTGTTTTGCAACTCTGTTAGAAGGGGGGAATTTATCAGGATTAAACAATCACTTGCACATCTGATTACCGAGAGTAGATTAAAATTGTGTAAAGTATGAGACCAGAGATCCATCTTCTGCTGGATGTTGGCAGCTACATTGCCACTGGAACAATGGAAGGCCCTAAATTGATGAGCGCAATATGAAAAAGGCTTTGATGTAATCATTGAGCAGCATTTATTTGGATCTAGATATTCTGACAAAGCAGTGAAAAAGGAAAGCATTATGCTGGGATAACATAATGATAGCTGTAGCAATAGGGGTGCCCAACCCTTCTAGTCTCTGGAAATGTACCTCTATCTCCCGGCGACCAAAAACATAATTCCGGGACTAAAAGCATTCTCGATGAGGATTCCTGGACTTGTACTTTGCTGGTTAGGTTGATTGATCAGGTGCACAATGCTAAGCTTAGGAAAGTAGATGAAAAGGACATTTGCTGTAATTCTCAGCAAGTAGAGTTGTATTGCAGGTTCAATTTTTAATTTTTGTTTGGTCTTATTTAAAATAATCTGTAGGGATGGCAATAATTTTGACACCTACATTTTTCAGAAAAAAAGTATTACAAAATAAAAATAAAATAAAAATTGTAATATATGTTTTATGGATATATATTTTTTCCCATATGTATGATTTTAGATTATGTATTAGTCTATAGTAAGTCTATACATATCCTGTGCTTTTATATCCCATGTTTCAGTGCGATGAAAACAAAAGATTATCTTTAATGAAGGGTACTGTATATATTAACCCTGCTAACCATAATATGACTTACCTGGCCAGACAATGTAGCACACCTGGCCTCAGCGAGTCCCTGTAGATTTGTAACTGTGTTTCACCTTATGGCCTCTATTTGTCTTGTGAGTCAATAGTATGCATTGCTTAGGGGTATACGCATGTTAAACTCAGGCCTTTCTCTGCTCTCCAAACCATGTTATTTCCACAGTAAGTAAGGAGCCTGTGTCAGAGCCGGGCAGCTCACAGGGCGTGAAGCAGCTGAGAACCCCCAAGGACCAGACGCCAGTCGACTGAAGGGCCGTTACCTCCCATCCATCTTATTTAAATGGTAAATACTAAGCAGAGATGGGAGTGATGTAATTTGTAAAGTCGTTAGTGTGAGTCAGCAGGGGATTAACCCCACCCCCGTCTTTCTAGTTATGAAAGCTGCCCTAACCACAAGGCCACTGACCCTGAATGACTGTTAAAGGGCTAACTATATGATTTGACACCAATAAAAATTAATTGATTAGTAATTGATGATTAATGCATCGACAGGTCGTGTTATGAGAAGAAATGGAATATTCTGCTCCGGCAGGGGCGAGTCAAAACAAGTTGAAGAATAATTGTCTTCATCAAGTTTAAATCAAATAAACTCACAGTAAACTCAAAAGTAATTAAAAAACTGGGGCGGTAGCGGTTTTTTCCTCTTGCAAACCCAATATTTAAACGTTCATTAAATCCTTGATTTGAACATGTAAGATAACATTATGCAATGCAAATCATTCCTGTGGTTTGAGGACAACAAAAAGAGGTCAAAAGGACAGACTTAATGAATGTATCCTGGAGATAACCGCCAAAGGGTGTTAGGGCTGTCAGCAGAGACAGGCAAGTGGACAGGAACCACCGTAATAATCAGGAAGAAAGCGATTAATGAGACCAGAGCTGTCCAGGTTCAGTGAAACAAACCTGGATATCATGCAGACATCAATGAGCAATTAGTCCTCCTTCTTTTGACTGCTACTGCCAACTTCAGAGTTTGTGTGACACTTTCACCTTAGTCAAATGACACATGGATAGAATAGTTCCTCTATATGCAACTCAGATAGATTTTATTTTATTCTTTTACTTTTTGACAATATAATTTTGTATTTTTCCCCCTTTCAGGAACCAGGTAAAAGCTCCACTCTGATACCCTTTTATTTGATATAGAATGACCTCCAGTTGATTATTCCAGGAGATATGCTGAGATTATCCGAGTGGCTGTGGAAAAATGCTCATCCATCACGCCCAGCCCCTGGTCAAGACGTGGCACTGCAGTAAACACGCTCCTTTGCTGTGTTTTAATGTTCAAGCTGTTTTCGCCACAGATTTTCACCGTAGTCATAAAACACACTGTCATGAGTGACTGCTCGCTCAAGTCATTACCGATATACCGATGGGAAGGTTGATGGGAAGATCTTTTACAGAATAACAGAAATGTTTAAATACACTTTTTTTCCCACACTGCTCAAGGTCACATGAATATGGATTTTCTTTTTTTTCTGTCCAGTAAAGTTTAAGATCTCCTTAGCGACAGTGGTTAATAATGCACATAGGTTTGTGAATGTGATGATTGGGTTGGGGGGGGGGGACAGTTTAGTAAGACACTACAGGGGAAGTGAATCAAGCGCATTCATTTAATCATAGCCTGCAAGCATGCAGTCTGCTGATGTTGATAAGTCAAGGTCAAAGTAACTTATTATGAAACTCATGTCAGAAATATCAGCCATTAAGTAAAAATTACCTTTGCTTAAAGATGTCAAAAAAGTGTCAAAAAAGTGCAGCTTTAATGGTGAATAACCATGTTTGATGGTACTGAGGCAGTAAAGCACATTAGCACTAACAAATTGCCATTTGATTTATCTAGTCGCTTTGGATAAAAGCGTCTGCTAAATGGCGTATATTATTATTATCTAGCTCAAAGTGTAACCGAAATATAAAGCAACCTTTTTAAGATACATTTTCTACATCAGGATTACTTATTTTCTTGGGTCAAAATGACTAAGGAGGTAGCAGCGGTAACATTTCTTCAAAACAAATAAAAGCTTGGTTCTTCCATTGAATTATTTTAGTGTTATCTCACGCATTTCAGTGTTATATCATGCATTTACATTTACATTTACATTACATATATTTACATTGCAGATAGCATTTCAGTGCTATCTCATGTATTTCTCACGTGTTATTTATTTCCTTTGCTTCTCTCCCAGAGTGACAGCTCTGGCCTCTACAGGTCATCTCTACGTCAGACCCATATATTTGTTTAATGATTCCTGTACTTTACAAGGCCCCATTTTCAAAGATGCTAGGTTTTTAAAATATATATATACATATAGTTTCATGAGATCTACCCTCTCATTTATCTTTATTCCCCATGCCCTCCCTCTCTCTCTCTCTCTCTCCTTTCTGCAAAAAAAACATGAAGGCACCTTTGCAAAGGTCACGGTCTCTGCAGAATATCAATTTAAACTCGCCAGGAGCGCCCATCGCCAAGGCGCTTAATTACCAGTCTGATCCTCGTTCATCTGCGGCCCAGAGCCAAGCGCCCATGGGACGGGAGGCCCTCAGTACAGCCAGCAGGGAGAAGGAGGCGCGGCCAGCATCCTGGTGACTGACGCCGAGGCCCCCGCTGGCAGATTGATGGCCTCAGAGAGCGACACAGTCGCTGGCTCAGCCTTTGCTTAAGATCTTATCAAAGGCAGTGAGGTCACAGGCTCTCCATGGTAACCTTCCTGCGGTCTGTGGACCCTTCGCACTGTGGCGTGCTGGTCTCCTCTGTGGACAACGGTCATTTGGTGTTAAAGTTCTCAGCACAGCACCACCACAATTTTTTTCCCCACGGAAGGCCTTTTAATCCGAAAAAAAAACCTAATGGTACTTTGAATGTAGAACTAAAGATCGGCTGTGTGCTACGCGACCACCATTTGTATTAGAACTACAGGAGGTGAAGCTGTTAATGGCCTGTTTTCATAGTTGAAAAAAACCATTCGGTAATTAATGATATCTTGTGGAAAGCTTGAAAATAAGAAAATATTTTTTGGTGGAATTATACCATTTAATGTCCATTTTTGTTTCATTCTAAAAAATGGCTTGAACATGATGCTGTGTTAAGTACGTTCATCTGATCGTTTAACCACCTCTCTATTGGGGTTGGACAACACCTTGAATTTGTGACAATCACATCATCTTTTGTAAAGCATGCATATTTTCTATGTAAGTGTGTTACTGAGTAATCCATTGTTTTGCTCATGTGCAAACATCAAATGCTAAATCAGATATACACAAGCCATTTCTGTATTCTTATTTGAATACTGTGTGTGTGTGGCAGGGATTTTATAGAACTCCATAAAAACATGCTTAGGCATATTCATGACAAATATCCTTCAGTTTTTGTTCAAGCTGTACATGCTGAAAGGCATTCCCCAGCATTGCACTTAAAGCCCTTATGGCATTATGCACTGAAATTGACACAAATTAATGTCAGGGTTTGCTGCCATGCATGCGCTGGGAAGATATTAGCCTTTCTCTCGCTCGCTCTGAGACAGTACACATGGTGGCAAGTGAACACCCCTGTGACAGTATTTCTTATAGAAAATGGCCCTCTTAATCTTAAATATCATCTCAAATGGCCTTTGTTCCTATGCTGATGATACTGTATTGAATCATTGGTGTATCTATCAACAGAAAATCCTTGAGTCGTGTCCAGACCAGCTGTCTGACATCCAGTACATAAGGCATTTGGCAGGTGCCAGCCTCACACTGTGCAAAACAGACAATCCCTGCCGCCCCTTGTTTTTGAAAGGATCTCTGCCACTATGAGCAAATACTAAGTGACAAGGAAGAACAGGGAGTGCTGGTATATATTAATTGCAAAAAGAAATTAAGAAAAAGACTCTCAGGTGTGTGTGTCTATGTATACAGATTACACACACACACACACACACTATATATTTTTTAATTTAAATTTTTGTTATTTTATTTTATGTATTTGTTTATTTGTCAGGGCTATAGCAAAAGCAATGTTATAATGTTAAAAAACAAGTATAAGATGCATTGTAATAAGTGTTTATAGCCAAAGGTTAATTTCCATCCCATGTCCCCAATAAACTACAGAGAAAGAACATTAGAAAAAACATTAGAAAAAGGTTATATATATACATATATATATATATATGTGTGTGTGTGTGTGTGTGTGTGTGTGTGTGTGCCTAAGTGAGTTTACCATGTATTTTTAGTTCTACATGTCACAAATCAGTTTGTTCGGATTGCACGGGCAAGTTTATATTCCTTCCTAAATGGAGCAATTTGTTCAGCATTCCCCTCTTTAATGAAGCAGGTCTCACAGAAAACTGTTTTCAAAAGCAGCACTCCAGAATATTCCAAACAGTGAGCTGCTGAAACATTCCTGAATCACTTGATCACTCAGCCCCACGCTGCTAAAAGAGTTTTCACAACTATGCTTTTGCCTCATTGACTTCTGAAGTCACAACATGGAGGGATTCAGCAGGCTTTACTTTGAGTCATGACCCTATCGTCTATCACCCCCACTGTGAAAAGATGGCGCCAAATCAGTCTGTCATCTTCATGAGAAGAGGCACTAAAGCAGAACTACCAATATCTGCAGTGTAGGAGTGGATGGGTGGGGGTATTAGGATCAAGATGAAGGCTGTGACAGTACTGCACTGCTCTCTCCTCTCCAGATAGAGGGGTGTTATGCGAAGAATACCATCATCACTTTATCACTTCCAACTTCAATACCTGGTGACTTCAGTTTTTTACAATAACAAGCTCAAATTGTCCCGCTATTGATCACTAAATCTAAAAATGAGTTAAACAGAATGAGTGAAACAGCATGGGTTAACACAGAATGAGTGAACACCATGTGAGTTAAATACACTCAAAAAAAAAATGTACTGAGTTTACTCAATAAGGTATGTTTACTTTTTGCATAGATCTTTTTAAGTTGTCCTAACTTCAGTGTTAATTTAGTAGTCAGTACTAGTCCAGCATTACAAAGCCAACTTAAATAGCCACACAAATAGAAAGCTGTATTAAGTTGAATCTAATTGATTTTCTGTATATACTATTGAATTTTCACATTGGTTGTACTTGATATACGTTTTAAGTACAACAAAAAATCAAGTACAATGACCATGATTTTTATATATATCCAAGAGCTAAATCAAGTAGTGCTTACTTAAAATTAAGGAACATTCCTTAAAAAGGTTGTTATCTCATCATTCAAATTTAAGTTGTTCTAACTTTATTTAGTGAATGTTTTCTACTCAGAAATGTCCATGCAAAAAGTAAACATACTTATTATAGTATATGCAACTCATTTTACTCAAGTTGGGGGAAATAATAAACAAGAACCACAATTCACAATTCAAACAGTTTATTTCGTAAACATCCTTTAAACTTGAATTTTGACATCATTCATCTCTCTTGATTCAGAGACCCAACAGTAGTGAGTGACGTCAAACCACTGTGACCCTCGGAGGTAAAAGGACAGTTCTACATTTTGGCAAACTTATGAACTATGCCTGGTTGTGGATCCAATATAAGTGCAAATATTGCTGACAGCATTATCAAAACTTGCTACTCATAGTTCTCTGAATCAAGAGCTGTTTAACATCAATTTTCATTTTTTATGATCTTGATGCTGCCATTTTGGTCAGTTTTGGTCAGTAGTGTGTTAGTGTGTGTGTATGTAGTGTTAGTGTGTGTAGTGTGTATGTAGCGTGTTATGGTGTGTGTAGTGTATTAGTATGTGTAGTGTTAGTACGTGTAGCGTGCTAATGTGTGTCTGTAGTGTTAGTGTGTATGGTGTGTTAATGCGTGTGTGGTGTGTTAGTGTGTGTTAATGTGTGTGTGTAGTGTGTTAATGTGTGTGTAGTGTGTGAGTAGTGTGCTTGTGTGTTAGTGTATAGTGTTTGTACATGTAGTGTGTGTAGTGCGTTAGTGTGTGTTAAGTGTGTGTGGTGTGTTTTTCTGATGGGTAAATGGGTCAAATTGCAGAATTCCTCTAAAGTTTGACTATGCTGTTTCCCACCGGTCACAATTGTGACCAAGGATAAAACTTAAATTTTCATTAACTTAACCATCATTAAATGAAAAAAAAACATACAGTTTATATGTTAGGGAGGTCTAGGAGTAACATGCATGCACTTACTCTGGGATTAAACGGGTTAAACAGATCTAGATTCAGAGAACTATTAGTAGCGAGTTGAGTCAGTGACTTCAAACCACTGTGAACCTCACAGAGGTAGAAGGACGGTTCAACATTTTGGCAAACTCATGAACTATGCCTTTATGGTTGTGGATCCAAATTAAGTGCAAATATCGCTAACAAGCACTATCAAAAACGGTTAACATTCTGGGTCAGCTGAAAAAGAATACACTCCGCAATATTCCAGCTCTCCAGACATGACAATCAACTTCAAAGACTGGAATAACACGAGCAGCAACCATCTCAGATGCGAGCTGATGACATTTAACCACGTAATCTAGGAAGAACAACTGGAACAGCAAGTCCATCACAGCACAAATGAGAGGTGTCCATGTTTGATTTTCAGCGATGAGGTTCAAAGGCTTTTCCTAGCAGCTTTTGCTTTAGAGATGTGACTTTTGGGCTGCTTTTCTGACCATCTAATTTCAGGAATACCTTCTGAAATACCTCACATGTGTACTTCAGCTCTCGTGGGTAGCTCAGATTGAGGGCATAGATGAGGCCCATCAGCAAAGCACAGGCCCTTGGTACATCCAACCCCTGCAGGACTTCTGTGCCCTCTATCATGACGGTCGCACTGGCTGGATCAGATGCTGTGCCGCTTTTGGTGACTAGGATCTTCATCACCCGACTCTCAAGATCTCCAATTTGGCCCTCAGAATCCTGAATGCAAGCATATCAGAAAGAAATATCAGTATTCATTGTCATTAAGCTGGCACACTCAACCCCTAGCTACCTATGTTTGCTTTTTTTTATCAGAGTGGAAGGCAAATGCTATAACAGTGCTCTGGAGTCAAGAAAAAAATGCTTTTACCGCATTTCCATTCAGGACATGTGCTTAAGTAAAAGAAAAGAAGTTACTTAGTTCCTGTGAATCACCGAGTGCAGAGCAACAGGCAGCAGCAAAAAGAAACAAGGAGAGGGAAGGAGAGGCAGATACTGGTGAATGATTAACAAAGACAGCATGAAAGGAAAGTTCAATTTTGCTTCAATTTCATAACTTAAATTTCACTCCTAGATAGAAATGTCTAACAACCAATTTATCAGACAATTCAAGCATGTCAATGAGCTGTGCTGTGTGTCAATGGGAAAGGTGTTGCAGGGGATTCGGTTTTACCTACCACATATTCAAAAAGATGATCCTCGTTTTCCCCAAGGTAGACCACCAAGCAGCGAATGGCAACCTCTCTGCGAATTTCAACTGTGTTGTTCTGATAGAGAATTCAAAAAAGAAAAAAGGTCAAATAGATACTTTTTTTAGACAGTGGTTAGCTTAGTTTCTCCTATTGTAAATGTCAAACCATGCACCTTCATAAGTTCCATGATTTTCTGGATCTTATATTTGGCAGCCCCTCCTCTTGACATCACCAACGGCATCAAACTTGGTATGCACTGGTCCAGATTTGCCATGAAAGTTGACTCCAGATTTGCTGTGGTGATTCTTTTATATTCTTCCTTGATCTGTGTGACACAAAAGAAAGCAACATGGTATACGAGATATCAGAATTAAACTATCACTCAGTTGAAACCATACTCCTGCTTAATTGCCTATTCCAAATACAACAACAAAATTAAAAAAACAGCATTAACCTGTGCTGGAAGAAATAGAGCAGGCCATCGTTCCTTCAAGTCACTGACAGGTGGGGCCAGGGTGACAACTTCTTGTCTCCGAATGGAAAAGGTCTTTTCCATTTTGTCATTGATGATCTGGGAATTATTTCTCTTCTTTACCTCACTTAGAAGCTCCAGTCTTTCTTGTTCAAGGCTTTCTTCTGTTTCTCCTTGAGGAGGAGGTGGCAGGTAGTTTGCCTCACCCTTCGAGCTTTCTTCATGTTCTTTGCAGGCGTCTTCTCATTGGCTCGCTTTTTTTGGAGGAGTTAACATCAAGCTCAGGGCACCCAAGACCCCTAAGTTTCGATCTGTAATTGCCCATTTTAAATTTCAGTCTTTGTTGCCATCCGTAACATCCATTGTAGGACCCTGGTTCTTTCAGGCAAGGATGTTTTCGAATCAAAATTTGCAGTCCATTGGTTAACTGTATGCCATTGAGCACAATGAGAGTTCGTACCATGTTCTCCTCTGTCTCAAGATCGCTTGTTGTTTGCGGTGACATCGGCCATCTTGTTTTGCTATCACTAGATAACACAACGACAGTGTGAGAAAAGCATCCTGACAACAATGTGAATCTGAACCAGAAATAAACTTGCATGAAATAAGGTAATAGTGTTTTAATCCACAAAACAGTTAGTAGTTAGTGTAGCAGTTTTTCCAAACAACTGAAGTGCTATGGTGGCCAAAGGTAAAAGTGATTGAGCAGTTTATTTCTTTTTGAAATTGGATTTTTTGATTATTGAGCCAGTGGATTGAAAAATTACACTGGACTTATCTGAGTGGGCGAATAATCACTGAGTCTTATTGTAAAGTTAGCCATTACTTTAAATGTGCCCCAGATGTACTCTGCACACTTTGTTATAGGCGTGTAGTTTTTAGACCCGTTTTGAAATCTGGGAGTTTCATATTTGCAAATTTTACAGCACCAATTCATTGTGAAAATGTAGGCTATAATCCAGATTCGGTGAAAAATTTAGCTGGTGTCTCTAACGAAATGCTAAAATGGCGGTCCGAGTGCTCACCTTTCAAGCGGCATCAGCAGCCACGTGTTAATGCCTGGCGTCCCCCGGCAGAGGACCTGACGTTGGCAGCGCAGCAATCCGGGTGAACAATGATACGCAGTCCCGAACTCTTCTCTCTCACAGTCTCTCACAGACTAAAAACGTGAAATTGAAAAGCAGACTGCAGCGGTTCTCTGCAAGCAGACAGCGTGTCTCGGCTTTCCAAAACGACTGCACCTGGAGCCTCTCGTCTAGTGCTTGAGAGTCCACGCCCACGCATCTTATGAATTTCAGTATAAAAGCGTGCGTAATGTCAACTTGATATTTGTGTCTTGTTGGGCTGATACACCGTTATGCAATCAAATTACACATGAAAATGAGTATGGATCATTTTTTTATTTTCAACTTGGTTTAACTAGATGAATAAAGTTGGTTACTTAGTTAAACAAATATATGCTGCAAACTTAAATGTTTGTATTGAAATTGCATATTTATTTAAGTTGAATTTACTACCCCCTTGCTTTATTTTTTAGAGTGTAGAATGAGCGAACACAGAATGTGTTCAACAGAATGAGCGAACAAAGAATGAGTTAAACAGAATGAGCAAACACAGAATGAGTTAAACATAATGAGCGAACACAGAGTGAGTTAAACAGAATGAGAGAACACAGAATGAGTTAAACAGAATGAGTTAAACAGAATGAGAAAATACAGAATGAGTTAAACAGAATGAGCAAACACAGAGTGAGTTAAACAGAATGAGCGAACACAGAGTGAGTTAAACAGAATGAGCGAACACAGATTGAGTTAAACAGAATGAGCAAACACAGATTGAGTTAAACAGAACGAGTGAACACAGAATGAGTTAAACAGAATCAGCAAAACACACTACGCCAGCTCATAGGTTAGCCTCTGACCTCTATTATCCAGGAGATCAACATAGCAACAATTCAACGATCCGATTTATACAGGTGACAATGTCAGGATGCGTGGTTCAAAGAGAAAAAAAGCTGAACCATGGCTCATTTCAAAACATGAGGCTATAAATATGCAGGCATGCAAACGACATGACTCACTGACGTCGGCATTTTCCTTAAGTGGAGAGGACGTTCTCCTTGCTGACGGCGACTAATCAGTGATTAGTCTGATAATACGAGCGGAGAGGCGTCACATGAGCCAGAGGTCTTCACAGCGACTGGAATAACCACTCTGGGAAACAAAAGGGTCATTTGTTCAAATTGCTCTCTTCCGCAAGGTTGCAGGCTCCATGCAGTCAGCGCAATTTAGTTAAAGGGCATCAGGTGTCGTTTCACTAGCGTAGCAGTGTGTGTCATCTCGCTGAGGTTTTTGGGCATACAGCATCCTCAAGCTCAAGGACTAGTTAAAGTGTTGGATGACTGGATTGAGCAAAAAGTGGCTGCAAAGTCTTCTTTACTTATTTGATTTACCTTTTATCGGAAAGGTATATGTGTGTCACCCCCAGTGGCTGGTCAGGTCAATTTTATTAAATTTCTTATTCCTTTAATTAAATCAATGGTAACATTGTTACTATAAGGTAATTAGCTAGTTTTTGTAGTGTGAGACAGATACAGCTAAACAACAAAGTAGTAAGCTAGACAGTTAACTAGTTAAAGTTAGCTAGCTTGATATCTTGTGTCCCTGAACACAAAAATACCTTTGCATATTGCTCGCTAGTCTCAGCTTCTTTGACTGAAAAATGTACTAATGTGTTGTCTTGTTCTTCAAACAAGGAACATTTTACCTTAATGGTTGTTGATTGCCCACCATTTTTAATGTGGTAAAATTGTTTAATCAACTCCATGAACTGTTGGGACAATTATGTTGTGGAGGGCGTCGGTCTTGGCAACATGGGAGTGGCAGGGTTGCCTTGGTTATTCCATGTTGTGGAGGTCTTTGGAGCAGTACGACTTTCCGGGGGCAGGTTTGGCACTCTCAGGGTGTGAGAGTGTGAACTGGTGCCTGGAAGGTTGCTCCAAAGGCCAAAATTGATTTGATTATTACTTAATTGGTGGTAATTGGTAAGTATTTATTCACCTGGTTGTGTGTGAGAATGTGAATTGGGTGAGTGAATGATAGACAGGTGATTGCCTCACGAGTCCCACCTGAGCCAGGCAGAAAGTAAGCCTATTTAAAAGCAGGTGGGGCAAGTGGGGAATCAGTTAGTCTTTTGTCTTTGTCTTTATGTGAGTGTATCATGGAGAGTTAGTCTTTGTGCGTGTGCATGTGCATGTGCGTGTGCGTGTGCGTGTGCGTGTGCGTGTGCGTGTGCGTGTGTTTGTGCGTGTGTGCATGCACGTATATTGTGTATTATTGTGGAGTGTTTGATATTTGATGTGACTCTGTCGGGCATGGTGGCGCGTGTCTGTAATCCAAGCTTCTGGGAGGCGGAGTCTGTGTGGAGTTTATGTTGAGTTATGTGTGCGTTTGTCGAAAGTGACTGAGTAGAGTGCTTCCTGTGTATGTGGGAAAGAGGGAGAGAGGGTGCACTAAGAGTGTCCACCTCTCTCCCTAGGTGCGATCGTGAAAGAGAGTGAGAGGGCACCCTGGAAGAGGGTCCACCTCTCGCCATCGGGGTGATTGGAGAACTCTGACTGAAAAGTTTGAGTGTCTCTGTGTGCATGGGTTTGGGAAGCACTTGAAAAGTCACTGGATATGCATGTGCCTTGGGAGGTTCTAGGGGAACTCTGGTCTGAGGAGGTCGCGGTGTCTTGTTGAGATGTGTGTCGAGCATGTGTCGGTACAGTGTGTAGAGTTCTACCCTGTCCCGTAAGTGTTGATGTGTGTTAAATGTGGATGTATGAAGGCGGTGTGGAAAGCCGCTGATTGTCTGTGTTTGTTGTGTGTTCCCCATTTATGATTTGATTATTTTAGTTTGTTATTTTAGATGTTCAGTAAAACATTCCTTTTTAGATAAATATTTGTGTCAAAAATGGAGCTTTTTTTCTTGTTGCATCCACACATTTTAATGGATGAATTTGACATTTGTCACAGTGATAAGATGTGTTTGACAGTATCTACATACAAATTTGATCCAGAACCACCCAAAGGGAGGGAAAACAGGGGAAACAATTCTAAAGAATACAGTTCAACATCAATACGGCCTACACACTTACAGTGCTTGGCCCACTAATTATAATTATGATAATGGATAAATTATTTCATAATACATCATTCTGTATTAATAAGTATGTTTATAGCTAGTGAGAAAGAAGGGAATATGGCATATCGCATGATCGTGTGTAAAACCTTTTTTCGTGTGGTCTGACTGGATGAGGATAACATTGTAGATACTCTTTGTGGTTCACTATTTATTTTGAAAAAGCTGGATAAAGTGAACATCCCTATAAGCAGTGCAAATGCTTATTATTAAGGTGTGCATAATACACAACTCATATACATTAATCATTTAATTTAAACATGATAATGAGCATAATGAGCATACAGGCCTAAAGAACATGTTTGCAGAAGTACCTGAATACCTAATTGACTACTGACACATGTATTTAACACATTATTTTGCTCTAGACTGATGGTAGCATCCAACAATAAAGAAAGAAGTAACATAAATATGGCCCTGCAGTATGCATTCCTTGGGATGCAGAACCCAAATATGTGCGGCTTTGTTGTGCAAGTTTGTGTAATGGCGCACACACAGCCACAATGCACCCAAACTAACGCTGCTCCCTGCACAGCATCGCAATAGTCAACACGTGTTGGCATGTAAAAGTGATTTTCACTCAGAATGGAGACATCATGCCATGAGAGACTGTATCTGTCTTTGGGCTAAAAGCCACTTGAGCTCTTCATTATCTCATTGTGCCACTTACTTTAGCCAATGGAAAAGACTCATAGTCAGAGTTAAATACAGTTATGTATTTATAGTTCATCAGACTATCCAGTCTGTCTATTGCAGTCTCTGTGAACGTAATGATTAGGATTTTTTTTTTAAATACTACACCCAATGCTGCAGACCAGACCATGAATATATTTTGTCAAGCAGTACAAACTGAGCCGTGCATATATTTTATTTTAAATCAGAACTTTATTGCATTTAATATTGCATTTCCCCAATGAACATGTTATACATGCTATTAAAAGCAACTGAGCAACTGCACAAACGTGCAAAACACTCACTGCTTCTTAATTATCTCACGGAAAGATTGAGATCTGCGGTATGGACTCATGACATGTTTAAATTTAGATCTGACAATAAGATACCAATTAAACCAATTAAGCTACTAATTACTCGAGTTCTGTGTGACACACAGAATGACACGCACACTGATCTGGTGGTCCTCCATCCACACCTTGATTGACCTGGCTGTGTGGCACGGAGCATTGTCCTGCTGGAAAAAAACTATCCTCAGAGTTGGGGAACATTGTCAGAGCAGAAGGAAGCAAGTTTTCTTCCAAGATAACCTTGTACGTGGCTTGATTCATGTGTCCTTCACAAAGACAAATCTGCCCGATTCCAGCCTTGGTGAAGCACCCCCAGATCATCACTGATCCTCCACCATATTTCACAGTGGGTGTGAGACACTGTGGCTTGTAGGCCTCTCCAGGTCTCCGTCTAACCATTAGAAGACCAGGTGTTGGGAAAAGCTGAAAATTGGACTCATCAGAGAAGATGACCTTACTCCAGTCCTCTACGGTCCAATCCTTGTGGTCTTTTGCAAACCTCAGCCTGGCTCTTCTTTGCTTCTCATTGATGAAGGGCTTTTTTCTAGCTTTGCATGACTTCAGCCCTGCCCCTAGGAGCCTGTTTCGAACCGTCCTCGCCGTGCACTTCACCCCAGCTGCCGTTTGCCATTCTTTTTGTAGGTCACTTGATGTATGGTTGTTGAGTGACATTCAAATGAGTTGGCAGTCATCCCGGTCAGTAGAGAGTCGTTTTCGCCCTCTGCCGGTCTGTAGCTTTGTTGTCCCCAATGTCTGCTGCTTGACCTTGCAAGAGGATAGTGATGACCACAGCAGTGGTTTTTATACTTTTCCTCATTAAATAAGATTTGGTTCAGGTGATCACCTAATCAGTACTTCATTAAGTAGAATGAGGTGTGCTTGTGTTGGAATTCAACAGACACTGGAAAGGAATGGCTGCCATACATGTAGAGATGCTGATTTTTTAAAAAATTGGAAAGGTCTCTTAATTTTTTCCAGAGCTGTATATTTATATATATATATATATATATATATATATATAGTGAAAAAGTAAATGCCCCTGCTAATTGATTGTATTTGACAAATTTTATAATCAAATGGAATCAATATTTGGTATTGGACCTAATCCACATAAGCCCTAATACAGAAAAAAGGTGATACGATATAGCAAATAACACAAAAAGTTACAACTTTTCTATTATCTACTCAACCAAAAATCATCAGACTTCAAATCCTCCTGTGGGAAAAAGTAAGTGCACCCCTAGCTTCAGTAACTGCTAAAAGCTATTTTAGTAGCAATTACTCTAACCAAAAATGTCCTGTAAATATTGATACGTCTCTCGCATTGCCTAGAAGGAATTCTGGAGCACTCTTCTTTATAGAATTGCTTCAGTTCTGGCTTTCTTGCATGTAAAGCTCACATCAAGTTCTTTCAATGCATCTCAACGGGCTTTCAGCTGTGCAACGTATTCTGCTCCAAAGCACTCTTGTACAGGATGGAGTACATGGTCGTCTCATTGATTGTCATGAGCCCTGCAATAAACATCAGCTTTGTGAAGCTCGCAAAGTACAGTTTTTGTTGAGACTGGGTCACGGAAATGTAGAGTCGGTTCTGTGGTAAACTCTCATGTTAAGTGTACATTTATCCCTGTCAGTGAGCTTTGACTTGCGACCACTGTTCCTCTTCCCTGATGCAGTTTTTTCTCGTTTGGCGTGTGCCATCACTGTACCCCTTGAAACGTTAAATATTTCTGTGACTGACACACCTGCAATTCGGCAATAGACAACTATTTGACCGCTTATTCAACCTCTTCCTCCGTTGCAACTCACATGTTGCTGTAGAACTCACATATTAAAGTGCTGATTTTAAAATGTCTCTTATAGCAGAAACATATTGGTAATTAGTATTGATATTAATATGAATCACATGTGTAGGCTCATTTTTAATAGTGATTTAATTACTTCAAAATACTCATCTCATCTCATCTCATTGTCTAAGCTGCTTATTAAGCCCTGGTCAGGGTCACGGGGGGGCTGGAGCCTAAACCCTGGACAGGTCGCCAATCCATCGCAAGGCACACACACCATTCACTCACACACTCATACCTACGGGCAATTTAGACTCTCCAATTAGGCTAACGTGCATGTCTTTGGACTGTGGGAGGAAACCGGAGTACCCAGAGGAAACCCACGCGGACACGGGGAGAACATGCAAACTCCACACAGAAAGGCCCCCGGCCTGGATTCGAACCCGAGACCTTCTTGCTGTGAGGCGACAGTGCTATCCACTGCACCACCGTGCCGCCACTTCAAAATACTTTCACTTGAAAAGTATTTTTGATTTGGTGTTTCCATTATCTTGTCTACCTCCTGTGTATGTATATACAGGTAATCAAAATAAAGGAAACACTTGAGTAAATGAAGGGCTCTGGTGGCTCTGTTATGGTGTGGGGTGTATTTTCCTAGAAATGGTTTAGGTCCACTCAACCCCTTAAAGGACAAGGTAAACGCCAATAAATAACCTATGCCAAGGCTCCTACGAAGAAAAACATGATTTAACATGACCTTATGTTTAACATTACCTCACCTTATACAGTATGTTCATATGCTCCTATGTTTGTGGACACAGATATTAGGACATGTTTTAAGAAATGTTATGAGACATGCTGTCAAGAGACGTTTGTCGTCATAATAAAAAGCTTTTACCAAGATTTTCTTCTGCGTATTTCTGGTGCACATACCTGCAGAAAATGAGAATACATCTATGTACATTTTAGAGCAAGGTCTACAAAGGTCACAGAACAGAACCATCAGAACAGAATGTATACATGCACTTCAGCAAAACAGTCCTGCTTTTTCCATCTTCAGAACAACAGCATATTGCAAAGAACATCTAGTTTAAATTTTCTTGGTGCTTTCAGTGCATACAATGTAGTATAAATGTGATCTGCCAGTCTCTCACACAGGGACTACACAGGTATATTATTGGACACAAATAAGTTGGAACTGAGTATGCTGCAGGTGATTCTTATTCAAATTGGAAAGGTTTTTAATCATGGAAAATAATCAAAAACGGGTTCGGGACTGTTATCAATTTAAAGGCAAGTTGCCTGCCTCCCTTTGTTTCTTGCTCACTGGCTGCCACTGATGCCAGTTGATGTAAAATCATTGTCTTGTGAAAGAATCAAAGACCAATGCAAGTCAAGCTTAATGAGAGCCTAAGTGTCCCTTTTCCATTATTCATAGACCACTCAAGTCCAATTAGACACCAGTTCATTCTTAACACATACATTATGGTGCAACTTTGAAGTGCTACCCTCATATTCCCCATTATGCGCTTTTCCTTTTTTACATTTTTATTTAGAACAGTCGGTTCATTACATAACTTATACACCGTATGTAGGTAGAGCATTGGATTAATATTTATTTCCAAATGATAAACAGAAGTAAATTACATACACGCACATACACAATGAAGCGTTTTTGTGTGTATTCTCTGAACAGCAATGTCAGGAGTGTGTTTCCCCCGCCCCCTGCTTAATTGTTAAACAAGATGCTGTTTTACCAAACAACTTTCTTTCCTTAGCTATGTATATGTTTGTCACATGCCAGGTGACAATTCCTGGACTGGAGCAGAGCAGCCGATGGTAAGAACTGGCAGAGGAGTGGGGTTTGCCGGTCTACGGACCGGATCATTATTTTTTTTCACCTCTCTCCCACACCCAGGATAGAGAAACAGTGGGAGAGCAGATTAAAATAAAACAAACACAAACAAAGTTGTCACCCTACTTGCCGCAAAGCTTTTGGGTAAAAACAATTAACTAAAATAACAAACTAAAATAAACAACACTAAATGAAAGCCCGCTTCCTCCGAGGGGGGAATCCCCTTCCGGGGGACACACAACAAACAGACAGTCAGCGGCTTTCCACACCGCCTTCATACATTCATATTTAACACACATCAACACTTACCGGGACAGGGTAGAAGTCTACGCACTGTCCCGACACACATCTCAACAAGACACCGCGCCTCCTCAGACCAGAGTTCCCCTAGAACACAGGTGTCAAACTCATTCCATCGAGGGCCACGTGTATGCAGGTTTTTGTTGCAACCAATGCACTACACCAGGTGATTTCACTAATTAGCCCACTTTTTCAACTAAGGAGGGAACCTAATTGAAATCACCTGGTGTAATGCATTGGTTACAACAGAAACCTGCATACACTCGGTCCTTGATGGAATGAGTTTGACACCCCTGCCCTAGAACCTCCCCAGGCACACACATATCCAGTGACTTTTCAAGTGCTTCCCAAACCCATGCACGCAGAGACACTCAAACTTTTCAGTCCAAGCTCTCTTTTGACCCAAACATACAGAGACCCTCGCTACTCCTCACAGTGAGATTTCTCTGGCAACCAGCCCCGAGACACTCTCCACTCTTTCAGTGAGAGTTCTTGGGCCGTTGTCCAAAAACACTCTCCACTGCCCGAGTGTGAGTTCTCTTCCAAGGGAGGGAGAGAGGCGGTCACTCTTAGTGCGCCCTCTCTCTCTCTTTCTTTCCCACACACACAGGAAGCACTCTACTAATCGACTTTCGACAAATGCACACAGAACTCAACATAGATTCCACACAGACTCCGCCTCCCAGAATCCTGGATTACAGACATGCGCCACCATGCCCGACAGAGTCACATCAAACACCAACACTCACAAACGACACGCCTATATGAATGCCCACCAACAAGTCTACAATACTGTCACATGCCACGTGACAAACCCTGGATGGGAACAGAGCAGCCTGGAGACACAGAGTGGAGTTTGTCGGTCTATGGACTGGATTTTTATTAAAGTATTTTTTTGTCTCTCCCCCCAGACATGGGGAAGAGACAGTGGGAGTAGCAGGTTACCATAACAAAGACCAACACAAACACAGACACAAAATCTTCACCCTACTCGCCGCGAAGCTTTCGGGTAAAAACAACGAACTAAAATAATCATAACTTACGGGACACCGCGCCTCTTCCTCCGGAGTTCCCCTGGAACCTCCCCAGGCACACACATATCCAGTGACCTTTCAAGTGCTTCCCACCAATTCATACTGAGACTATATTTACTTCCATGTCAATTGACTGATTGACACCAATTAAATAATAAAATAATAATTAAGGCCAATTATGGCCTTTGGAGCAACCTTCCGGGTGACAGTTCACTCTCACACCCTGTGAGAGTGCCAAACCTGCCCCCGGAAAGTCTCACTGCTCCAAAGGCCTCTACCACATGTAAAGACACAGACAACCATGCCACTCCCACGTGGCCGAGACTGACGTCCTCCACAAATACACACATAAATGACAAGACGAACACTTCTCAAGACACACACATGAATGACAAGACTCGGACTAACTGTCTTGACACGCACACGCACACGCACACACGAACGACAAGACAAAGACTAACTTGCCCCACCTGCTCTTAAATAGGTTTACTTTCTGCCTGGCTCAGGTGGGACTCGTGAGGCAATTACCTGTCTAACATTCACACACCTAATCACAAAACACCAAACAATTGACAAACCACACCCACTCACATTCTCAGACACAAACAGGTAAGTGAATAATCAGCAGCAATGTTCATAAACTCTGACCCGGTGCACAAGCCAATTATTCCAGACAGTTGTTGAGTTTGGCAGATTAGCCACGGTCTATGCATCATGGCATCGCCAGTTTGAATCGCACTAAGAGATATGTACCATTTTAAATATCTGAAAATACATAAAGCCAGTACAATTTTCATATAATTACAGAAATACATCTGCACCATTTTTGTACTGTGTTCATCGAGGCCTTGTGTTCAGGCAGGTTCATATATATACATGATTTATCCCCCTGTCATTATCTTTCACGCTGATTGTGTAAATCTAAATACATTTTGCATGCAGAATGCTAATGCATAAGTAGCAGGCTTAACAAACACTCGGTTGTGCTTTAATAAACTACTGTAATCTATTTTTAATCTATAAATGAAAAAATCTAAGATCTGAAACCTCATACTGTACGTATATGTACATATACAGGTAACTGCCAAAATAAAGGAAACACTTGAGTAAATTAACGGTTCTGGAGGCTCTGTAAATGGCAATAAATACAAAGCCATTCTGAGTGATCACCTTCATTCTATGGAGAAGCATTTATATCCTGATGCGGGTGGTCTCTTCCAGGATGACAATGCCCCCATCCACAGGGCACGAGTGGTCACTGAATGGTTTTATGAGTAAGAAAACAATGTAAACCATATATCATGACCGTTGCAGTCACCAGATCTCTACCAAATTGAACACTTATGGGAGATTCTAGCAGTGCCCATGACAGCATTTTCCACCACAATCAACAAAACACCAAATGATGGAATTTCTTGCGGAAGAATGGTATTGAATCCCATTAAGAGTTCTAGACACTTGTAGAATCTATGCCAAGGTGCAGTCTTAAAGACAAGATTGTTGGTGCCTTTATTTTGGCAGTTACCTGTAGTTACCTGTATGTCCTTTGACATAATTAACATTTTTCTCATTGGCTAGATCTGCCATATTGGAGTTTCTGCAATATTTTGAAATGAGCATATTTGTGAAAGCAATATAATAATAATAATAATAATAATAATAATAATAATAATAATAATAATAATAATAATAGCTTTATTTGTATAGCACCTTTCATACAAACAGCAGCTCAAAGTGCTTTACAGGGAAAATAAGGCATAAAAATATATATACACACATATACATACATATACATACACACATATATATATATACATATACACATATATATACATACATACTGTACATACATACATAGGCATACGACAAAAGTAAAAAAGAATAATAAATAAATGAGAATATGTCCTCATTATCTACCAATTAGTCACACAACTGTATATTATGTAAACATATCCCCACCGAAATTCTAAATAAAATGCACATTGTAAAAGTAGTATTAATAGTAGTAATAGTGAATTTGCCTTTTCTTTGCCCTGCCGGCATAACACTGCCATAAATAGAATGCAAATGCTAACACAAAGCAATGTTCGCATCTAAGTTTTCCTTTCCTCATTGAGTTGCATCATACCTGCCACAACTCGAATGAAAAAGCAATACTGGCATGCCTGTGTGATTTGCTTCTATTCTCTTTCTTTCAGCAAGAAACTTTCCATCATTCCAAATGGGCAGGGTTTTTTTCCGTGTGAGCGCATTGGACATATAAAGTTACCATCTGACAGTGTTTGACTGGTTAATGCGGCTAATGTTGATTGTGTGTTCATTAGCCATCTGTTTGAACTGCCTACTGAGCATTCTATGTCATGCCTAGCATCACATCATAATTAACATACTGGGTGCTTTCTTTTACATAATGTATGATGCTCATTTATATAATTTCCATCTCAATATTTACAAAATTCATCCAGTTCAAATATGACTGTCTGTTTATGGTCTCTGGCTGTTAAAGGTATTTGTGAAACATGCCCTCTGTTTCACAGAATAGGCATTTTGAAGGTACATTTCCAGTCTTTTGAAAAAAAAAAAAAAAACACAGTCAAAACAAATGCAATTAAAATATTAGTATTTTACTAAAATGCTTTTAGAACGTTTTTTTCTTCTTTTTTGTATTGTCTCTTCACAAACATTAGCACAGACATATTACTCCTGGATGGCTGTACACAAACTGAAGCTCAAGCTTTCAATCCAAAGCCTCTAAACCAGTAAAGTTAGAACATGCTGTATTTCTGAATCTAAATCCAAATTCAAATCCAAAACCAGGCCCTAGTCATCTAGGAAAATACCAGCAGTCTCATACCGCTAAGACCAACACTCTGATACTGCCAAGACCAGCACTCTGATACCGCCAACTTGCCTTCACCAAGACAGTTGAACCTACCAGTTATTGGTCAAACATCTTAAGTATCTTCCCATTTCTCACCATCATTTTATCCAGCTACCTAAATCGCACAATGGTGTGTTTGTGTCATTAAATATGACTACCAATAAACAATAAACCAGCAAAAAGTGCACCAAACCTTACATGACCTTCACTCCCCCTGCTCTCCAAGTTTTGCATGGATTTGCATAAAGTAGGAAGGAATCAATATTGCATGCGTCCCTTTCCAACTGAAAATTGCATCACCCGTATGGTGCGTCTGTCTTGGATGTTTGAATATTTATGGCGTTCAATTAAAAATGTTCTGCATGCCATGCTACATGCACAGAGACTGCTGCCACAGGAAATCCTACATATAATATAGCATTGGTCCAACAGAGATGCTATACTATTAACCGCTGAGTGCTACATTTTGGGCAGACAATAATTGACAGATTGCTACTGTACTCTATTGAACTGCTGGTACTGGTATTTTCCAAACAGATCTCCAGCAGCTCCTTTATGACAGGCCTTGCTTGCAGCTATACCCCACTTCTTCCAGAAATCCCATCATTACCTACTGGTTGTGTCCATGCCCATCTGCTCCCACTGTAGCTCAGGGATAGTTTGCTTCTATTGAGTTATCCGTCTGCCATTGCCTGTCCTTACAGGCCTTCTGTGAAGGCCCGCTTTATTTTTAAGTCCCCTTAGTAGTGGAAGGAGCCACCCACTACCACTGGCCATCTGTCACCTCCTGCAAACCTGTCTCTGTGGGCCGTGTGGGCAGCATCCATTACAGTGATCTACCCTAAAAGGCCAGCTTTGTACCGATGTCCACAGACCATTATGTCTCTGCAATAGCAACTTTTGTGTGATATTATTCGTGTGGATTTATAATATTTCAGACATTAGGACAATTATTTCCATTTCTCACGGAAACTCTTATAGTTACCACGAAGCACACATAAAACTAAAATTTTAAGAACCAGCAGAAAAATGTATTCACATAACTAGCAGAGAATGACAATAAAGAGGCTGGCATACCATTTTTCTTCCAGCAGGGAGCCCCCAGTCTGGGGTGAAAAAATATCTACAATCATCAATTCCTCTGTCAAAATCCAAATATTTTTTTCTCCTCTTCCATCACCGATATGCTTATAAGTTTAAGGATGAAGCCAGATTTGTCATTGATAATCAGCGAATGACACACTGATGCTCTAACTAGTGCGGCTATAGGGCTCAGCCCGGGCTCTGAGTGAATGCAATTACAGGCCAAGCCACTCAGACACGTTTGAGACACTTTTTTGAAAGGGGATTATGGATAGTTAACTAACTAAACATATCGGTGGCATGCTAGCTAGCGAAGCAACATATCTTATGCAGAACTGCAGAGCTGACAAGATATTCATATTGCTGTTGTTCTGAATTCCTTGTGAGCTTGATACACAGTACAATGCATGCATTTGAGAGGTTGCTAAAGTGCATTGCATAACAGGGGAATAGGGTGGAGACAGTTTTAAAGTTTACTCTTGCCTCTGCAGAAAACTTGTTTTGCTTTTTCATTTCAAACGTGAAACTACCAACAGAGCTCTCAGTGCTTCTTCTGAAATCACTGGACTGTCATCCGGATAGCTGCTGTCAAATCTTATGACCAGTCAGATTTTAGTCATCAATTTCTATATTGGCTATTTTCATGAATGGTTGCAGATGAAATAACAATACATTCCCATGACATGCACTGATCCAAGGTGAAGGTGAAATGTTGATAACATGTCACTGCCCCCAAAAAACTTTGTATTAATCTATTGAATTTGGTTCCTGCAGTCATGGAATGCAATTCCTAAGAAGCTTATTTGACATTGAAATGTGTAAACTTTTAGGACAATTTAGGACAGTTTGTATTTATAATTATTATATATATTTTTTTAACATGACAGAAATGCTATTGTGTTCATTGCACACTTGAAAACTCACTCCAAGAACAATTTATTAGTCCCCCATCAAAGGGGGAATTACACCATGTAACCAACTTGTGCTTTACAGACAGATTTTTGTTGTGAAAATCTGTGATCTGTGAAGTTAGTTTCATATACTCTCTTCTACTCAATTCTTACCCAAGTCTGCTTGGAAATGTTTCCATTTTCCAAGGTATTAATATTAATACCATGTCATTCCTCTCTTACAAATAAAAATAATCTCAATATTAATTTTAATACTTGATGCATTGGCAGGATACCTCTTGCGTGGCCAGACACGGCAGCTGGTTCTGTTGGAGCTTGATGCACAAGGCTGAGTGCCCTATCTTTCCTGCTAACAGATCTTGTCGAACAACATTACTGTACATATGGTCAGTCTGTCCTGAGGCAGAGCTGCTGTGCAGACAAAATATCTGGCACTGTCATCTGAGACAGAGAAACAGGCCATCTCTCAGGCAGGTGGGCGAGCCCTTACCCCAATATGATTACATTTGACAGCAGAAAAAAAAACATCACAGCTGGACTTTGAAAGCAGATTTGAATAAAGGTCTGCAGATGCCAAGACCAGGATGCATCATTAAAAGCAATTCCTTGCACACAAGGCGAGAACAATGTGTTAGGAGTGTTCTTAAATGCATACAGCACACAACATGTTTTGCCTGCAAATTCATGCAGGCGAAACATGTTGTGGGCTGTATGCATTTAAGAACACTCCTAACACATTGCTCTCACCTTGTGTGCAAGACCACGTTGTTGTATATTACGTTTCCCATTAAAAAATATGCACTACATTTATTTTGGTGAAAATTGTAGCTGAATCAATGATATTAATCCAATTGCATAAAATATATAACACTGCCAATGGATCTGTGTCTACACCTCCTCATACATTCACAAGCTTGGGTCACAAATCTGGGTCACATGAATCCATAAATATGAATGAGAGCAATTTATGTGAGCAAATAGACCAATGGTCTCAATCCTGGTCCTGGAGAGTCACAGGGTATGCTGGTTTTTGTTTTCACCTTAAAATAATCAACACATTTAGACGCAAGAAAGCAGGTGAGGTGAGTTTATTATGTAATCAACTACTTTAATTGATCAATTAAATGCTGAGAAACAATGAAGACCAGCACACCCTGTGGCTCTACCAGAATTGAGAACCACTCGTATAGACCGTTATTAATACTAATCAAAATAAGGTCTGTCTGGGGGCTTGTAATTTGCATATCCAGGGGATTTTTTAGGTTTATGTTTACATTTCTATAATAATAAACGTGTTTGCCTGTGCCTGGGCAATCAACACAGCAGGTCAGAATGCTGTGACAAACAATATAAAGATTGACGATGATACGTTGTGTAAGGTAGATATGGAACAGAGCATCGCATCTTAACTGAACTTAATCCTGCATCAAACGAATTGAGCATTTCAGGATGAGAAGGTGTGAGCATCTGTCTCAGCAGGTTCAGGATGCTAGGCTAATCAACCTCAGGCCTAGTAGTCACTTTCTAGTCTCAGTAAGCCACGTTGTGGCAACAGTGCTCCTGAACATGCAGGTTAGGGTGTCATGGTGGGAGATTTACACTAGCAGTAAAAATGTATTTTTGCCTGAAAGAAACTTGAATGATCATGGAAACCTTGATCGACTATTTTAAGACCAACTTTGATCATGATCCATATATGTAGAAAATATCTCCCTTCAGCTTAGATTATGGATTTGCACTTTATCAAAATGTGTTTATCAAAATGCAGAGTACTTACAGGTTCCGAGGGCTTTGCTTATGTAAGAAATTTGTGGTGAGTGGAGTTTATGTTTGGTAAGTGGAGTTTATGTTTGGTGAATTTAGTTTGTTTAGCGAGTCGAGTTTACGTTTGGTGACTACAACGGCTGACTAAAATCCCACCTCTTCGAACCAAGCCTTTGCTGTCCTGGCACAGGGAAAGGGGGGGAGGTGTCCTGATTGTTCAGGACTCTTAATACGTATGTTCCCTCTACACACATTTCAGGTCTGCATTTTTATAAGTACTGAGTGAATATGGTTGACTGCAAGACCACTGGTATACGTGCTGGGAAACACTGCATTATAACCACATTTGAGTTACAAAGGGCCAACAGTGTGACATTATTTTTCAGCTTTTTTTTCCATCATCAATTTAGGGACACATGCATCCATTTCCCAAAAGGAAAGCTCACAGTGAAGGTGGAACCCAAGCTTTTAATCTACCATATTATTGAATTAAAGGCTTACATTTTCTGTGCAAACATGATAATTATTCAAATTTGAGTAGTGTGTCCATTCTGTTTTCCAATTACGTAGATCAGTTGCATATATTAGCTATGAGCAGGGGGGAAAGAGAACACACAGACCTGCTATGCTAGCATGTGTTGGGTGTCACATCCTGTTTTCAGAAATTCACAGAGGACTTTTAATTTGCTGGCTCGTTCTTGGCCTCAGGGTCTGATGGTTTTACCTTTAGGCATTTAGTAGATGCTCTTATTCAGAGCCACTTACTGTTTCCATTACTTTGCATAAAATCCATTTATACAGCAGGATATTTCCTGAAGCTATTCAGGTTAGGTACCATGCTCAAGGGTACAACGGCAGTGCTCCACTGGGGAATCACACCTGCAACCTCTGAGTTACAAGCCCAGTTCTCTAGCCATTATACTACACTGTCGCCAGTGATGCCAGACTGATCTGTAGTACTGTACGTGCCAACGCCAGGGTAGAGTTGCTTTTGTTGTTATCGTAATTGGTGACTGGTGACTGATACTTTGATCTTCACAGGTTTACAGTCATCATAATATGTCACAATATGTGGTATTATTGCAAAGACTAATGTGTAGATTACATACCTGTGGGAATATAATTTAGTATAAAAACAGAACAAAAAAATAATTTAAGTTTTTATTCATTTGACTCGCCTTGTTGGAGCAAGAGCTGAGCTCTTTATATGGAAATCCTGTATTTAGAAGTCTCACTGTGTGTAACGGTCTGCCTCGTGGTGGTCGTTTGCTCTCTTAACATGTCTTGTCCAAGTAGGGAGGTAAAAATGGCATAAAATTGTCTTTCCATTTAGGAAACAAAAACATTTGATTGCCTCAGCTGCAACAGCCATTGACAGAGTGCCATTAACAAATGCAAATGAATTATTATGACCTTTAAGACTAACACCTAGTCTGTAACAAGGACCTTGATTGTTGTGTGTATAATGGGATCTTGGTCTACTGTATGCACCAGCATGATCTCCAGCCACTGCAGACCTGCCCTGCAGCTGGTGGTTCTTATGCAGCTGACCATTTTCTGTCATATTTAACACCAGATGGTAATTTTTTTAAAGGCTTTTTTTTTTCAAACTACATTACAAGGTTAGAAACAGCACAACATATTAAATAAGGCAAACAGGTAATCTTTTGACATTTAAAAAAGAATAGAGAAGATCATTTAGATTAAAAGGAAAATAATGCATTACTCCTTCGTTGAGTGGACTTTCGGATGAACGTTTTTCATTACAGTCCCTCTTGATTGATGAGATATTGGATGGTAGGAAAGTACAGTGTTGGACAGTTTCTACAAATCAGCAAAGTTCACTGAGGAGCTCAGAGTAATTGACCCTTTTTTGCTTGGCTGGCAGACCACAGGTTATTCACAACGGTCTGGAATCCAGCGAGCAGCAGTTTCTGCTGAGCACTCAATCAGGTCCGTCATCAAAAAAATGAAAAAAAAAAAAAAAAACAAGAATGAAAAAAAGGAAAATGAACGAGCGAGGCTCAGCACATTCTGTGGTTAAATTCACTTGCAAGAGCTGCCGACATCAGAATGTTCACACTAGGTAAGTGTCTTGGATACTGCAACAGTTTATATTCTCCAGCCAACACATCCTCTGAATGGACTATGAACTGGCTATTTGCTATTTACATATCTCTATTTTTGTTTTGTGTATTCTCTGACAAGGCTGCAATATTTTGTTTTTAAGCCATGGACAATGATGCAGGTTTAACTGGCTATCGAAGCTGTAGGCGGTCCGCCTGAAAGTTTTTTTTCCCGACCGCCCCAAAGACAAAATGAAAAAATCTGAACCAAAATACAAATACTGAAATTATTAAAAAGGCAATTATCAGGATGTTCACTCTCCAGGAGAGGGTGGGCAGGATGGCAGTTTCCATGGGTGCTGACATCATCACGAGTTTCCACCCCCTCCACGAGACTTTGTTTACGCCTACACGCAAGCTCCTTACTGACATACAGAAGTTAGTTCGCCACTGCATCATCGTCAGATAAGTATGTCAGGTAACTTATTAATGTTGCTTAAAATTGTTGGTAAAGTTTCCTTCAAAACGTAGTTGTTACACCATCCTAATTCGAAATGTAGGGTAGTTTTGAAAACAGTTTGGTATAAAACTGACTACTAACATTAAGACTGACCAGATAAACAAGAATAAGACAGTGAAAGAAGCAGAGAATGAAACTGTGTGTGTGTGTGTGTGTGTGTGTGTGTGTCTCTGTGTGTGTGTGTGTGTGTGTGTCTGTGTGTGTGCATTTGCCAGAAAGAGAAAAAGAGTCATAGAGAAATGGAGCGATAGATTGAGAAAAAGACATAAAATGCTGCCGTTGAAAATTGGCTAGAAATGCATTGATAAGAAACTTTATCCAGAGAGCTGGCTAGCTAGTAAGCTAACTAGTTGTAGCCAGAGTCATAGAATAAGCTGGTCTAACCAAGGTCACAGCTACCTTACTTATATAACAGTTTTTTCAGATTGACCATGGACAGACCAGACATGGCATTCTATAATAAAAGACAGGGGGGAAAGAGGTATCACGGTGACCTACCAAGCCAGTGTACATTTTTACTTTAACATTATAATTCCATGTGTTAATGTTTTCCATCACTGTGATGGATTTCTATAGAGCGCACTTGAAAATGTTCATTGTTGAAATCAGTGCAGATCCGAGGAGAAAAAAATGGTCAAACGCGCACCATCAACCATGTCATCATTACACTTTGAATAAATCAAATATCCATGCTTCAGTTGTAACAATAACACATACAAATTTTCAGATATTTAATGCATATGAATACTACATCCTTTTGTTCCCTATTCATGGTTTAATTCATATAGCTAGCAAACAATATTACTGTACTACACACAAGTGTGTAGAGCTGTCACAGCTGATGTAGCTCACTTGCAAAACTGTCATATTCCAATGAGCAACGGATGTGGTAAACATGTAAATATTTCACTGTCAATTGGCTTCATCTCAATGTCGACATGCATCATTTGACAAGATAAACAGTATGTTTGAGATTCATGTTTTTATGTTAGATGTTCAAGGTTTAAGCACAACAGTGTATGCTACTGTAAGCTGTAACTTGTAACAGCTGGGTAACTTGTAGTTAGTAGTTTTGCCTAGTTAATACATGATATATACAGGTTGAATTGATGTGGATAACAATCATAATGTTCTAGTCTTTTAATGCAGTGCATCAAACTTGTTTGCATTAATGATTAGGTTGGTAAGTCAGCAGTGGTCTTTTTGACGATTTATTTGTATTCGTTGATGCGTTCATCTGCAATCAGTGGAACATTATGATATGAATTTTCGAATCAACGTTAGCTACAGTATGTCAAAGTAATGTATTCCTATAAATTCACAATGTGCCCACATACATGTGTGTCAATAATCACTCAATAATCATCTATATCAACCCCATCTAACGGCTGTGATAAATAGCCTATTAAATAGTTTTGATCATTCCATAAAATATATATATATATGGGGAATATACATTTGAACCAATATTGCACTTCCTATTAAGTTGCTAAGACAGAAACTTACTGAATTTGCAATAACGTATGGTTGGAGAGCAGTGGCCCTATACGTGCACATTGATCCTTAGGCGAATGCCTTTATTAATTACCCCAACCCCAGTTGATGAAGTTAGCTCTCAGTGTACTCAAACACAACACTGATTCAGCGTGATTGGACAACACAATGTTTAAAGAGACATTGAATCTGTGACGCGGGAGGAAGAGAAGGGCTTGGCGCATTGTGTGTGTGTGTGTGTGTGTGTGTATGAGAGAGTACGCCGTTTGGGTGCGAGGACTACGGCAGTATCTGAACTAAGACGCAAAAACGGTGGGGCTGCATGCTGATGCCTGAGACTGTTTCTTTGTGAATTGTGGACACTTCCCCTTTATACGTGTTATTCTTGGATGTGCGTGCTAGACCAGAGAGTTTGCGAAATATGGTGCCCATGCCTACATATTTATATAACTTCACACACACACCCTCATGACAAGACACCTCACTGCTTCCTTCACAGGTTATCTACGAGGCGGTTCCATTACGCACATACTCATTTATGTGGTCTTTTATTCTATAATTGCATATTTCTGTCTTTTTATATTCAAATGAAATGAAATGTATTTGTATAGCGCTTTTTACAATTGAATTGTCACAAAACGCTTAACAGAGGGGGAACCCAGGCCTAGACCCCCCCAAAAGCAAGCCTAAAGGCAACAGTGGCAAGGAAAAACTCCCTTAGTAGGGAGAAACCTTGGGAGGAACCAGACTAAAAGGGGGGGAGCCCATCCTCTTCTGGCCGGCATATTGCGCCTAATTCAAAAGTAATTGGTGTAACATGCCATATTTTGGTGGTGAACCATCTTTGTGTAAGTGTGTGTGTGGGGGGGGGTGGGTTATCTGGCATTTTTAAGTGGAATTTGTAACATCCTTAAGCTAAATAATATGGTTGTCGTGGTATATGCAAACTTAATTTCTGAACCTGTGTGCAGTGTTTACTTGTAATACTCAACTAGTGAGTAAAATAATAAATAATGAAATATTTCTGAGGTACCAGATAGTCCCCTGATTGGTTTTTGGTTATTAGTTATTTCTTAACCTTTTATAATCAACCCAGATCTCACTGGGAACCAGAGGTTCTGGCAGCAACACATGCTACCGGTAACTCCAGTTTAAATTACATGCATGGCCCACGACTGGTGACTTCATGGACATGTTTTCTGTCTTTAAACTGTGTCATTCATCATATTAACTTGTATAGTAGCTGACACATTGTGTAAATGAAAATAAAACTTCACGAAACAAATGTCAGTTTTTGTCAAATAGTCAAGTCAAGTCAATGTTCCACAAAGTTTGAATTAATCAATTCTGCTGTGCACTAAGCTAAAGATGAAACATGGGTCATATCACAGTTTCTAGTAAAAGTGCTTTGCATCTCAGTTCTATGAGGCAGACGGGAGAGGATTTCAAAAATGAGCAGCAGGGACAGCAGGAAGCCAGCCAGAGCGAATAAGCCAGCAATAAGGGACAAACAGAAAACAGAAGGGAGCATTATGGATGATATGCATGTTAATAATATTTTGATTGATCAAAAGACAATTATGGTAATAAAATTATCTTTTTTTGGTAGGCAGCATTGCAAACACAGGGTTAATGAGTTTTATCCACAGTAGCTCAAATGCCCTGAGTGGATTTTAAATACTGCCCAGGGTATGGCCAACACATTCTGCCGGAAACAGAACCCAAAAGCGGCAGCATTTGTATAAGAGCCCCAAACTCCCCACACCGCCTCCTGTCACCGCTCCCTACAACCTGCTTACCACCTATGCCTCTTCAAACCCCAGGGGAAACTGCAATGCACATGAGAACTGCTTCACAATGGACCTTCCCAGTTAAAGAATGGTTAAATTAATAAAAAATAACCATTTTGTAAATGACCATTTGAAACAGCAGGTGGTTCATCCTGTTTAATGATTAATTTTAACTGGATTTTATCTTGTCATCCAAGGCCGCACACAGCGCTGGTAAATAGAAGCACTGAAATGCAGTATTTTCTCTGTGCTGTGGAAGGCCAGTGCCAACCTTCAATCCCATTGAAACGAAGCCATTATCCACACATTGGACTTGAGCCATGTTTGAATGGCTCTTGAGTTCTTTTTCAACTTTAAAAAACGATCTTATCACACTAGACTCTCATTCCAGCCTTACTGCAGTCAATCTGTTTGACACCATCCCTAATTGCTGGGCGCTGTCTTGGCCATTTCCCCATCTGAAACACGTCCTGTACCTCGACTACAGCGTGCAGGCACTGTGCCATGAAGGTCTAACCCACCGATCAGTACAATGGGAGAACTAGGAGGCCTACCAACAGGGGGAAGAAAGCCACTGTGCACTCAATTCAGGAGTGCACTAAAAAGACATACAGTAGTTTATCGGATATCTGTTAGATGTGTGAGGTAGGAGCAATCATCCTGTTCCTGGAGAAGGACCACTGAAAATGACTGAGATACAGTAATCATACTCAGATTATGTAATCATACTCAGATTTGGGGACAATGGCTGGGATACAGTACTCATACTCAGATTATGTAATCATACTCAGATTGTGGTGAAAATGGTGATGATACAGTAATCATACTCAGATTATGGGGAGCATGGCTGAGATACAGTACTCATACTCAGATTATGTAATCATACTCAGATTATGCTGAAAATGGTGATGATACAGTACTCATACTCAGATTATGGTGCACACAGAGCATGTATTGGGACCTGCTTTACTGCAGCTCTCACGCTCTCAAGTTGCGTCTCTGTTTCTTTGATGGCCCTAGCTTTTGAAAGTAACCATTGAAAGAGTCTGTCCATCTCTTCAATTCCCTCTTCAGTCTCTAATCTGAAAATATTCTAATGGGGAGGTATTAATACTATTTCTTGCAGGTTTTTCATCAAATTAATTGGATTTATGGCACACAGTAACTACATGGCAAACTGAATTAGGTAGGTTTTTCACAACTGTGCAACATATGGGACACAAGGGTATCCCACAAGGCTGAAATACAGGATGTCCCATCTGATATGGGACTTTTGGTAACCCTAATATACTACATGCCTGACAAGGTCGACACTAATATACTATGTGCCTGACAAGGTTGGAACTCGATGTGAGATAAACATGCCCTGGGGATGGGCTTTGCTAATGAACTAAATGCCAGGCACTTTTTTTGACTAATCATGACCTTGTGTTGGTGGAACTCCAATTCGACATGGCAACTGAAACCGGACAATTCTCTGATGGTGTTTCAGTAAATGACTAAATTAAATTTGCTAGAACCAATTAGATTGTGAGATTGGTTTCCAAACTGTACCTTCCCATTCCAGTTGCTTGTAGTGATTCTGAGGTCAAGACTACTGATTTTTCTTCTCAATGTTTCACGGTACTTCTCAATACTTCTATTTGCATCGTAGTATGCACGTATGCATGTCATACTGAAATAGCTTGCTAAGGATTTTTATTCTATTCCAATTCCTCACAACTATTTCTATGCAGATTTTTTCTGAAATAGGCTGCAGAGTTTTTAGCCTCTGGACACTGTGTGTATTATTTTTGCATCTCTATATTAAACACAATTAAGTCTGTAAAAGGTTTGAAACTCCACTGCACACTGTTTGATTCTACAGCCTAGTCTGCCTTGAAGTAGGATGACCAGACATCTCGGTTTGGTCGGGAAAGTCCTGATTTTGAGCAGTGTTGTGTCCTGGCAAATTGCCTTTAACATCTCAGTTTCCAGCTTGCCCCAAGATGTAATAATACGGTACGCACATTCTGCATGGCTGTGATTACATTCTGCCCTCTACAACTGGTCCAAGATCAGTATTGCTCCACTTATGATTTTTAACCAATGAAGAAAACACAATAAATCACATTGTATATACATCTTGAGCATCAGAAAAAAATCATATCATATATATATTTATATTTAAGACCTCAAATGAACCTTACAGTGTTAATGGAAAAAAGGTACTAGGTGCGCTCCAAGGGTGTAGTAGAGTTTTAACCATTGGTGCTCTTTGGAAACAGGGGAGATGATGTTCATGAAAAAAGAGAGATTCCAAGGCACTCACATGGATTAAAAAGCCGTTATTCTCTTGGCAGAAACATTTAAAAATTGCTGAGACCGACACGTTATGGTTAAACAGCCAATTCATCGGATGGATTTTCAGATAAACAGCAGTGAAAAGTATGCTACTTAACCTACAGCTTATTCACAATGCATGTCTCAGCACAATGACCAATCTGTAATCATGGCTGGTCTCTATGGAGATCCATTTCAGTCGACACCTTTACCATCCTGGGTTGCTCACTTCATGGTGGAAGGGCTTCAGAGGCCACCGAAGAGGGAGGAAAAGTCACATAAAATGGGAATGGCGGCTAATTTATTCCATTTCAGTTTCTTGGTTACACGCGGGGAATTGTGATCACTGCAGCATGCAAGCCAAGTTACAAATCTCTCTCGCTGGGTCGATTCTGCTTTGATTTCCCGCTAATGTGATAACAATCATTTGCAGTCTCTTGGTCTAAAAGCAGATAAGGTGGCGTTAAAAATAAATTGTCACAGGCAGAAGGCTTCACACTTGTCTCAGCCTGTCCTGGTCCAATTTCCTTTTTTTTTTTTTTTTTTGGCCACAAGTCAAAGATAACAGCTGTAATACTTGTGGGTCTGGTGAAGCTTATGTGCTTCTCGGTGGCGTCCGTGACCAGCGGGAGTAGATCATAATTAGAACATTCTGGGTCATCTTGAGACGAAGGATGAAGAAAGGTGGATGAAGAAAGAGTAAAAGGGGCCTTCATTACTCCTCTCTCATGTTCCAAAGGGTCATTCACACACGTACACCTCTTCCTTTGAAACTTTCCTATTTGAGAGTGTCTTTCGCACTTTGACTGACCCGCATTCTATTTAAAAAAAGCAGATGTTGCTCTGGCTGTGACCATTATTACCAAAATGTTACCTATTTATATTGTGCTTCACTTTGCCCTTCCTCTTATTTTAAAACTGAGACTCAAAAGTTAATTAGAATTGACTGGAGATGTATACGTTACCTTTCCAACTTGGGTCTCAACAACTTCATTAACTTATTTTAAAGCATCTTCTTCAAGAGTGAAAGACACCAATATGGCTTATAGACATAGCCAGGGGTGCACATAAGTGGTACGCAATTAATGTTTGAGGACGCGAATGCGTACTGGCTTACCACTTATGTGCACCCCTGCACATAGCCCACATGAAACTACCACATGAAACTCATAGGTCTGCATTCCCACTGTTAAGCTCCCTCAACAGCCAGCTGTCTCGCCAGAGCAGTGGCAAATTAAGCTTGACCTTTGATTTTCCTCAAGTTATTAACCCTCTGAGGTCCGTGCTAAGCTTTTAGATGTTTTTTGATTTTGGCATGGTCTGATATTTATCTCAATTTCATCAATTTAACACACACTTACTCCAAAGTGTTTGATATTTTTATTTGAAGGACAATCACAGCTACATTTGTATGCCATCAATAGTTTGGTCAGTATCATATGCAGCTTGTAAATAGATCTACAAACACACAAGTTAAAAATAGTAAATTTTTCTGCTGTCACAAAAGTTGTGAAAGCACACACTAAACTATAGTGACGAATTGTTTTGCCAATGTGCGTTTGTTCATCAAGGTCTTGGTTATGTAAGGGTGTGAAAACAGTTTAGCACATCTGAGATCTAAATAGCTAAAAACCTGTTTTTATCAGAACTGGTCACATTTATTTCAGGCTGTGGGAGGGCTAAATGCTAAATACCTGAATATTCATTATTCATTGTCCACACCTCTAAGATCTGTCAGATGGGCCATCTCACTGGGCCATCAGTGTTATATTCTGAGTTCCTGTTCTGTTGTTTTTTGGTCTTTGTTTATTTTTCATTCAGTCCTTATTCATTATTCTTTATCCAGTATTGCATTTTCCCTGTTCTGTCACGTTCTGCTCCGTGTCTGTCCTTGTTCCGTTTATTTCGATATCCACTCCTTGTCTTGTCATGCACTTCGGGAGTTTATACTTTTCGGGTTTTTTTCCGCCTTCGCTTATTATCTCGTTTTCTTCCTTCTTACTTTCTAGATTGCACTTTGTATATATTAGGTAGATGTGTATAGTACTAACCAACTAATCTACTAACGTTAGGGATTTAGATTAAGTTAGCCTACTAACACGCGGAATATGTTTGGCGTCACAAGACGCGGAATTCATATATTTTCACGAGTATTTGAAAACAAGCGAAATAAATAACATTTTAGGCTGTTTGAAAAGTATTCTTCCATAGATCTTGTGTGCATATTGCAATTTGTTACGTTGCAACACGCGGAATATGTAGTCACAAGACGCGGAATTCATATATTGAATATATATATGAGTATTTGATAACATGGCAAATCAAATATAGTTACTTACTCTTCGTCAGTTATTGTCTTCGTCGCTTTTCATCAATACTCTCAAACACTGCAGCGCAGAAAATCTTTCCATCTTGAATAAAATTGTATGTCTGTATAAAATCTTGCTTCAAATTGTCGGGACAGTTTATGTGTTTACGCCGGAGTTTTCACACATGGCCCCACGCCCCTCCCCACACACCTCGCCGAAACTCGCCCTAGTTACCATGTCAATAGAAGGGGGACGTTACTACCAGGTAAAAAAGAGAGTAAAAGGCAAGGTTTACTTTTGGTCTAATTAACCTAATTTAAAAAATCCCATTTTATTTGCCAGTGCTCAAATCGGAAAGTCGCGATTCTAAGGTTTCTGTCAATGTTTTTGTCGCGTGTGTATGATAAAATATCGCGAAGTTAGAAATAGTAATATACTTTTATTGCTGCTGGGAGCGGCGCCGCTCCCGTCGACCTCAGGGGGTTAAAAGGAGTGTGTGGGAAAGCCTTGTCACAACATAAAGCTTAGTTTATACGTCAGCTGCCAACAAATGACGTATGCCAAATGCAGGCTCATTTTCACCTGCGTAGGAGGTAATGAGACACCTCGGACTTGCAGGTGATTTGATGCAGGGAATTGGGCCTTCACTGTCAGTCATGTTATTCCTCGTGTACTCATACAAGCTCTCACCCGTTGGGTCTTTGAGGAGTTTCAGTGGGAGAGTGAAGTCGTTAGTTGCGATTCTCTCTTTATAGCTATGCGCTGTGCAAGAAGTACAAAGATTTTACAACTGAGCAGCAAAATCGTTTCCTCACACATCTCCAAACAAAATACATGCACATGTATTTTCCAAAAAGGAACAAAACCAAGACCAAGACGCCGAGACCAAAACCGGTAACCTTAAAAAAAAGACAAACAAACTTGCAAGAATGATCTGCTGATATCTCCCTGCATATTTAAATCACCTGGGTCTTGCATGCATTGACTGTGGAAACGTTAAAGAAGGTGATCTGTGCACACCTTCAATATTGCTGCTAATTATATGAATGTCATTGTGTGTTGTACAAGTTTGATTTGTAAAGAAATGTTTGTACAGAAATGTTTTTTGAGCCACTATGTTGGGAAACTTCTTCAGGCGATGAATGTACGCAGTAACAAGGCCAGCAGTAACACTCTGGACCTCCACTTCATCTGGTGTGCCCTGACCCATAATTAAAGCTATCTCTGACCCCTCTTACATATGCTCGCACGCACACACAAATTTCCCTAAAAGGCTGATAAGGCCCAGTGCTTGCCCTGGGTTTAAAAAATATATATATACATAGGTGTGCTGTTACTTCAACAAATGTTATTAGCTAGCTAGCGAAGTTGAGTGTTGTGATATTTTATTAAATTTAATATTGTGATGTTTTATGAAGTTGAATGTGGCGATGCTTTATGGGACCTGAGATTGCGCACATCTGTCTTGCTATTGCACAATATGTGAGTAAAAAGTCAATATTTTCTTAAAAGTAAATGCAAATAAAAATACTCAAGCAAAGTATAAATCTCTGAAAAAATGACTTAGGTACAGTAACAAAGTATTTGAAGAACCTCATATGTGGGACCTTTTTACGGAGGGAACTTATTTTTACCAATAGTTTATGAAGAGATTGATACAATGTTCACATTTTCCACTTACCCCATTCAACAACTACCATGAGTATCTATTATATGAAATAACTTACAGTCTCCATTAATATGCTTCCTTTCAAAACAATTATTCAGGTCTGTTGTTCTTTTATGCATGATTTCTTGTGATTTAAAATAAGTAAATTAAGGTTATTATATAATCTCAAATGAATTTTTCATGGTGTTTTTTTTGCATCCAGACACTGACCCTTGCTGCTTCTAATCAAAGAAAATGTCTTATTCGTTCTACCATACCATGGACAGAAGTAAAGGTAATATAAGGTGGCGACCAGAAAAACAATACAGGAATGCATTCATATTTTCTGCAAAGGCGAATTATATTTGCGGATTATTACTACATTTCTGCTACGTGAGAAAACGTTGTTTGCCAGAAATGTATTCTTAATAGCCAGCACTGAGAGTCACATAACCACGAATTGTTCTCACCACCACCTTTGTGGCAAGCCCAAAGCCCAGCCTCCAAGATGCCAACGTATAATTACACCTGCTGTCACGTCATGTACAGTGTCCAGAAACATCCCAGATCCTGTGCTTACAGGATCCTTATAAGACAGCATTACTTCTCCTTCCCTCCTCGACTTTAACACCTGTGTCAAGCCTGCAGGTTGGCTTGAAACCACAGAAGCTCTTATATTACACCGAAGAGAGGTCAAGGAGAACTGTGGGTGACTGAAAACAAAGAGACTTCCTACCAGCTGGTCTGTGGAATGCCTCCATGTGTTTCATTCAGGTCAGCAGTGAGACGCATGCACGTAGAAATACATATATGATACATAAATACTATCAAAATGTAAATAATTCAAATCATGATCTTTGGCCAAAATGAGGCATACTGTGGAGCAGACTGTTGTATAAGTAGGCTGTGGAGCCTGTCGCTACACTGAGAATGAGTGACTTAACTCACCCTGCCCTGCTCATCATGAGCTAAACAAGTAACAACTTACTAAACAATAGTAAGTAATAGTACTTACTATTACTTCTTCTATTACTTACTTATTATTATTCTTATTTAATGTCATGTAATTGCATTCGGTGAAGGTTGCACATAAAGAATTTCATGCACTCTTTATACCTAGTGTAAAATTGTGATGTTGACAATAAATCTGAATCTGAATCTGAATCAGAATTTGAATCTAAACTGGACTGTAGACAATGATATGTCATTTGTTAATTTGCCATTTATTAATAGTTCCTTTTAAGTCTGAAAGAAAACACAAAAGTCCCCAGCATTAATGGAGAAAAAAGAGAGGAAAAACCGCAGTCCCCTGAGGCAACTTTAATATAAAGGTAAAATGGAACTGGGATTTTGGAAGTGAAATGGTAAACTAGGGTGGCAGACGGCTGACAGTAGTAATCACAGTGGTTCCAGGTGAAGATCTGGGAGGTTATGAAAATACAGGCTTATCAGACGGTGCGCATTCTACTTACAGTCACACTTTTTGTTTAGGCGATACAAATATTTTTTCTAGATGTCAAGAGTAGACCGACAGTCAGGGGCCAGGGCCGGAGTGTAATTACATTAGGGCCGGCCAGTACATTAGAGTGTAACTCCGGGTTTAAGACGTGTTGATTCGTGGAGACACCAACAGAAGATGTCGGTTTGCAAATATTAAGGAATTTATTTGAAAGAACCTCATGGACATTGTAAACCAAAACACAATGAATTGCAACCAAAACAATCTATGTATAGCCTCAGTGCTCTATTTGTGATTGCCTTTGAGTATTATTCCAGAAAGCACTGGGTTGCATAACAGAAGGACTGTATCTGTATGAGTCTAGCATCTATGAATACTAGCTAGCTGGCTGGCTAACATAATCAGCTCAGCTCCGCTTTCTAGCGACCTAATGTGATACTGGTGATCTAGCTGCTCATTGCGACGGCTTGGTGTTCAGTATGTGCTTACAGTAGTTTACATTACTCTCAACCTGATGTTTACTTGCCCTGAAACAATTCTCCACACCACAGAGAAATTACAATTTATCCTAAATTGAAACAACAAAAAGTATGTGTGTGGACATGGAAGAGTTTCATGTCAGATGCATTTAGCATGTCACACGCCTTGTGACACAACCCAGTTTGGAACAGAACAGCAGGACGCAGGGAGTTATCAGTCTGCGGACCAGATTGTATTCGCTCACCCACAGGGAAAGAGGGAGAACCGGCATGGTACAAAAATAAAACAAAACACTCCCCTCACGGGTTCCGGCTAAAAACAATAAATCAAAATAACAAACTAAACCAAATGAGCCTTTCGGCAAAACAGTAGTCATTCACACACACACATTTTTGAGGTTGTAAATTCTTTTCGCCACAGTTCTTTTTCACAGCTTCCGTGTTGCAACCACCAACTAAGAAAAACAAAGCCGGTTTTAGGTATCATTAGTTAATTGTGCACTCTAGCAGCCCTGACAGTAGGCGTGACCATTAATCACCCCAATTCTTCCGCCGCCCCCGCCTCCTTCCACATAGCATTTTTGCTTTTTAACATTTCTCATTATTAAGACTTGTTTCTCAACCACCAAAGTGTAATGAGTTTTCTATAAAATAATGCTTAGGTTTAAAAAACAATAAATATACTTTTTGTGCATGACCAACTTTCTTCTTTTTTTAAAATGGAAGACAAATTCAGTTCTTTACTTGAACAATTAATTACTATTTAGCATTTCTGCAAAGCACAGCGTTGGGTGTGATCCAGCCTGGAAGAAGGAGTTCCTCTGACTTATTGCGAATCAAATTAAAAAGCACTTCAAAATGAATTAATGATTAATAAATTGCGTTGCACTTTATTACTGTGTTGGCTGCTAATATTCATGATAATTTAAAACTGTAGATTTCAGGAAATGGGCACTTATGGGTGTTTGAAAGATGAGAAAAGCTTGAGGCCCAGATGGGGGGCCCCTCCGGACCGCCCCCTACAGGTAGTAAAAAAAAAAGTAATAATCTACAGGTAGCGAACAAGAAAAATGTAAGCAAAACAGTGTTACAACAATCAAGGGTTCTGGTGGATCCATAACAGTATGGGGTGCATTCTCCTGGCATGGTTTGGGTGAAGTCACACCATTGGAAGGTAAGGTCAATATCAACAGTTATGTAATGGCACCGAGCAATCTTCACTCTGTGTTAAAAGAGTGCATATTGCCATTATTTGGTGATATACAGACAGTTATGTTTTTTTTCTTTGGCTATCAGCCACCATAGCCACAATGACACAATGAGTGTGGATAGAGAACCATTCAGCCTGTCCAAAAAGCATGAAAACGTCGTTTAGCAACCTTATTTATGCCTTAGGATTTGTATTTCATGTTTTTCTTATACACACATTCCATATGCATGCATGCGACAGAACATTTGCACATTTGACATGTATTATATTGATGTAGCCCTAGTTCCAAGACATTACTCTTTTGACCCACAATGAAGAAGTACACACATTCCCGACTGTACTCTGATTCCAACCTAGCAACATCTCCACTGAGCTTATTCTGACTAATGTTTGTAAAAATTAATATGGTTATGCATGAATATCTTGGAGTGTAACGGTGCCATTTCTATGTAGCACTTGCAAATGTAAGCCCAATTAAGTAAAAGTATGAATAATGCATACATGAATAATGAAAATGTACTTTCATGCCGCTGAAATTACCTGTGTCCCCCCTCTTCTCCATGAGTGCAATTTTCTAATTATCCCAGACCTTCCTTAGGTTTGCAGTGTAATCTACTTCACTTCGGTGTACAAGGCACATGCTTAGCAGTTCAGTTTATTCGATTCTCCCCAAATTACCCCCAATGCCATTCTTCAGTTGATAAGGGTGCAGTAGTCTCAACGCTCTCCTGTCACAAATCCTACGACCTGGGCGAACACGGAAAAAAATAAACATTGAGGATGGTTTCATTAAAAAAATTAAGGTCAATTACTGCAAAATTCATTTTAAATACAGTAAGTGAAGTCAGAAAGGAAACATTTAGAAAATTCAGTTCCCAATGAAATCTTGTTCACAAGGCAAAGCTCCACCCAGAGATCTGGTTTTGGGCTACATTACAAACTGAGGAATGTTCCAGTAATCCATGAGAGATTAACTGGGATCACTGACAGAGCACTACTCACATTTTAGGAGGTTTAAATCAAATCAATATTTACACTTTGAGTACTCAATGATTCCCATTGCCGAGCTTAACACAAAGCACTCCTGATCGTCTCTTCTTTGTTGTGTCCCACGTGAGGCTGCAGATTCGAGAGGGCAGAACTGTAAAATAGGCCTTTGAAATGGTGTCGGGGAGGTGCATTTTGTGATTCTGCGCAGGCAATCAGATAGTGACCCAGCCTAACCTAAATGCTCATAAACAAACACGGTGCTTTCACTGACAGGTTTATTACTCCTTGAATGAAACCAGGGCAGTTAGGCATGTAGATTTGAGGTGCAAACTTGCATGCCTATGTCATACACCACAATTTTTGGTTTCTACCTATGAGCTAAAAATGTTTATGCCCAGCAGATTAAAAGCAGAGGTCCAAGGTGTTACGATTGGCCTTGCCACAAATATACCTTGGCTGAGCATATTATGTCTCGCCAAATATCAGCTCAACCATATCGCTGTATAAACCAAGCTGTTCTCCCCAGGCGCTATAAATGTTTGGTGATTCTAATCATGAGAGGATAATTCCAACGACCTTGAAAAGATATATTGTGGTAGTAAGTGACTCAAAACAAAAATATAAAAAGGGATCTGAACCTGGCTTGCGCTAGGCCTTCCCCCAAATCGTAAATGAATTAGGCATGGGCCAGAGTGTTGTAACCTAATAAACCAGCCCTTAATTTTAATTGAATTGTGAGTTGTATATTTTGATGAAATATCAACACCAGATTGCTGTGCCTATCAACAAATTATGGATATCCTGTGCAGTAATTATTATATTAAATCAAATCAATATATTTTTAAGTGAGGGTTTTTAACACATAATACCACTTGTGTTCAGTATTCAGAGTGCTGAACATTAAACATGTAATTTGACTGTTAAGGCTACTGGATTCAAGGAATATCCTTTTAAAAAAAAAATCAAACTTCACTGAGTGGTATTATGTGTTAAAAACCCTCACTTAAAAATATATTGATTTGATTTAATATAATAATTACTGCACAGGATATCCATAATTTATAAAAATAATAATACGTATGTATTTACTTATTGATCAATTTCTCCGCAGGCCACTTCGTTCTGTAAATTACCCTTACTTAAAAATAAATAAATAAATAAGGTCATAATAATATCAATATATCAAGGTAAAGCATAACAGTTCTAACTATTGGTGGAGATGTTCTCTTCCCGGTGGAAAATTTCCAGTGGGAAGTGAGGCAGGAGGCACGACAGGATGGTATTCCAGGGAAGCACTGTATTTACTAATGTATGCCTTACTTTTGAGACAGCATACTACACGACACTCAACATGTACGCCTTACGTTTGAGACACCATACTGCACAAGACAACATGAACATGGTGTTACTGTATTATCATTGCATCATAGTGTTGGTTGTCTACACCAGCATACAAATGATAGACCCATATGTGTGACTGTACACCTCGTGCCCAGAGTCTATGGATGCACTTGGAATCCTAATGTCCTCAGTTTTGACAGTGACATAGATTTGAGGGTGTGACCCTAGGTTAACCCAACAGCGTCTTCCTGCTCTCCAAGGTCAATGTTAGCAGACTGTCACCCAGTCTTCCGTCCCGAGGTTCACAGGTGAAACTGATGCTGTTAATCCCTAAACTTTATAACGCACACTTCTTCGCAGCCAGTCACATGCTGCACCTACCAATGGACATCATGTCAGCCAACATAAAAAGGCAGATCAGCCTTCACAAATTGCCCTTAAGGTGAGATGCTGTCTAGACCTAATAAGACTCACCACGATCTGAACATGTTCAAACGTACGTGCGGTCGTGTCGTGGAGTTCAGAGATGTTAATGAGTGTGGGAACAGCTTATGCAGTAGGCTTTAATAAGAGTGACATTAGGTCCCTAGGCTGGGGGACCTTGGTCTTTAGCTCAGCTAATTCACACACAGTGAGAACTGCACTTCTACACCTGCAGAAGGCCTACCCAAGTTATACTGCTTCTCAGTTTCCAAACCTCGACTGACAACCAAATAAATACACTTAGGTGGTTTCCTACCACTGCTCTGATCTCCTGCCTAAACTTTAATTGTAATAATCACAAATCTCCTCCCCCTTTTCACAATATTAATTTGAGTCATTTTATAATAATTTCTGTACAGATTGAGTTTGTGGTACAGCTATATATTTTTATTATTATTAAAATTAGAAATTTTGTGTTATTTACATTAGTGTAATTAGTGATGAATCTTCTCAATAACCCCATGCTCCACTGACTTAAACACTCTAAGTTCAGTTACTCTGAGTTCAGTTAATTGCAAGTTTTACTGAATACCACGACAGCCTAGATTTAAGCAGCTTTTGTCCTTAACTTTGACTTAAATATTCGACTTACAAATAAATGCAAGTGTTACGTTTTGTATTCGCAAAAACACTTTGGAAAGTTCCTTTTGGTGAACGCTGAACTCACTGTTGAAAGAAAAAAACACATGTATGGTATGATCAAAATGAGGGACACATCTTCATTTTGCATTCAAATCAGACCATTGTGGTAGGGAAGGTTGAGACTGGCTGGAGGCAGAATTTCATTGCAAAGGAAAAAGATGATTTGTGAGAAGTTATTGGCCTCTTTGGGTAGTGCGGTGTGGGAAATTGGTGGGGGGTAATGGTATACCTATCTTTGATGAGGGTCAGAGTAACCTTTGTCTTACTGTAGGAGCACATTTCCATCTAAAAATACTGTTCAGAATTAAATTCTCGACTAACGTTATCATACACCCAGTGTATTAGGGGAAGGTCATGGCTACCACTTTCACAGTGAATCCAAAATCTCAAACGGATGCAACATCCCGAGTACTGAAATACCAGAAACTGTAGAAGTCATTTGTATGATACTGTAACCCTGGTTCAATCCAGTTCTGCCCGTCCCTGTTCGGTGTAATCGGATGCCCTCTTGTCTGGTAGCTTCAAATGAGATGGTAACAATTCTTACTGAGAGGGTATTTTTGGAAATCTCTGAGCTAAAATAACAGAAATGCCGGAGCCCCCAAAACTACTAGAAAACAAAACACTTGAATCAATACATTAATGGATTCTGCAAGTATCTTCATGCAACACAACCGGATACAATCCCTTCATTTTTTTCACAGGTTGGTCAAATCTTTCAGGGTGCTGACAAAATTAAGAGTGCTACTCACAACTTTGTCTCCTTTTTTACTTGGGAATCGTTTAAATGTCTTTAAAAAAAAAACATTTAAGCATTCAGCAAAGTAGTCAGTAGTTTTCAATTACACTTGACTTTGCTCTGTGCGATGCAAATTAAACTATAACTTTAATAGAATCATCAATGCATAATTGCGAAGCATAATTAGCAGCAACACATGATTGGTGGTAGTGTCGCTCAGGGAGGGAGGGATTCTGGTGAAAAGATGAGGTGGATGACATCATGTGTTTCAGAGTGAGAGCACATGTTTTTGTACACTCTCCCGTGTTAACAGCGGTGGTTCCAGCGAGCTTGGCTTAAGATGATTGGGTGTTCCAAATTGGGAGAAAAAGGGGGAAAAGGAGTATTTTTTTGTCTTTCATCACTTCACTGGCAACATTGATGTAGAGTTACACATCACCTCGCTTGGGCTTGTGGTGTCACCTCCCAATCAATGCAGTGACATCTCACAAGGTGACTACATCCCCCAAGATGCCGAAGGATCATTCTAATAGATTCCACTCAGAAGAGCTTCAGAAGCGAGAAATGATCATTAGCATTACAACTATCTGAAGGTCTAACAAATAGAAAAACAGAGAACAAAATCAGTTTCTGTATGCAGCAGAATGTAACTTTTTACTCAGCAATACAGAACTCATTTGCATTTTATGGAATGTGTGGTTAGCTGTGGTCATTTATTAAAGCCATGGAATCTTGATCAGATTTTTTTTTTGCCGATGTGTTACTGAATTAGCTTTAATTCTGAGAAATGATCCAAAGTGAATGGGACCATGAATGGGTGCATGGATGACCAATACAATCAAATATATAGCATATATACAATCATCATTACTCAAAAATGTGTTTTCCACTAACATCACACAACACCATTTCATTTATTACTTTCAAGTCACACTAGCCAATATATCTCCATCAAACCTGAGAAAATGTCACATAGATGGAACATCTCTTAGAATGGGCAATTTGACCCATTGGCATCTGACAAATGATAACCCTCAAAACAATATAGAATATATTGCAACCCCTACTATAAGTGCACTGCTATATGCTTTAAAAAAATCTCCCAAGAGTGTTGTTCAGTTTTTCAAGAAAGTTTACTTGACACATTTTCTGTTGTCTTTCTACGCACCATTGCTCTTTCTAGCTTCCAGGCATTTTTCTTGCCAGGAGATTTCGAAGTGCTAGTCTTGTGGGATAATTCTTAATTTGTGTCCTTTTCTGCTCAAACTGTTCGTTATTTTTTTTCTGCTCTCCGCTGGGTCCGCCATTTTAAAAACTTTGTTTGATTCATGTAAATGAAATCCTCGCCATTCTAATTCCTCCGACCCCTGGGGAATAATATCAACTCTAGAGATGCAAGTGTTTGACTGAAACCGTCCAGGAGGATTAGTTCAATTTGACATGCCAAACAGAGGGGAATGTGAATTAGTATTGTTATCACCCCATCTTTGAATACACTTCATTTTAAACAATGACACATGGTATTGCTTTTATAATTACAAATCAAGTAGCACTGTTTAATTTTTTTTTCTTTCATGCTTGTTCAAATTGATTTGACTTTTGAAAATGTCACTGTGAGATAGGTTAGCTGCTGCAATTACTGAAGTTCTAATTAAAAGAAGAATGCAAATATATTTATAATTGCTTGGCTGTCTTATCTGCTCTGTGCCCAGCTTTGCTTTAAAGCAAATAGGGGGAAATTGCACTGCGCGCGAGAGAAAGCTGCCTGATTTTTAGCACAATCTAATTAGTGGTCTTCCCAAGATGACAGCACGTTTCCACCTTGCTTTGAGGCACTGTCTCTTCATCGACCCGTGGAATCTTAAACAAAGACATAACCTGATGCTGCACGCATTCCGATGGCCATTACGATTGACATCGAAGTGACAGACTGTGGCTGTGGAAGTATTCTCCTACCGACTGCCTTATTTTTATTTAAAATCTAATTGAAAAATGTCACTTTACTGCTCCGGCGCCAGAGCACAAATGATCCACTCTCTCGGCGAGATGGTTTGTACTCAGCGTACACACGTCCGGCAGGTTTCCCTGATAACTCTGGGAAATGCTGCATGGTGTTGCCCTAGAAACCTCTCCTCACTTCCACTGCTGCCCACCCCTTGATACACAAGTACACTAATAAACTGACATGCTAATCTGAACAGGAAAAGAGTGAGTGTGTGTGTATGTGTGAATGGTTGGGGAGGGGGGCTGGGGGGTGCGGTCCTGTTAACCCTTCCAGTGTGCATGGTGGCAATGTCACTGTACCAACGTTGATGACGAGCAGAGAGCACTGTGGTGAGACTTTGAAGACAGCAGCTGCAATGGTGATATTAATCCATCAGCAGACACAGGCATTTTCTCCCCTATACTGTATGCAGGTAACCAAACCTGTTAATTGTAAGTTGCCCCCCTTTTTCACAATGGCAAATATGCTTGTGGATGTGAGATTTGATGAAATATGACACTTTACCTGCGAGAGGCTCCCCAGGGGGATTTCCGATGGGCTGAAACTATTGTTGATCATGAATTAATGAACCGCGGAGAGCCGAGGCGCTAAAGGGGAATTCATTACGGAGGCAACGGCACGGTCTCTTTGAGCGGCGTACACACAGACAGGAGGCACCCTGAGAGCAGTGTTGCACGCAACACGCACGGTACGCTTTTCAACTCTGATGCCTTTTCTCACTGTTACTTTTCTTTTTCAAAAGATGTGTCTGCTAGACCAAAATAGATGTATTAAGAACATGGTATTAGCTGGCTGGTTCCGCCCCGTTAATATTCAAACATATCCTGGCTGACTTTGGCATCGCTTTACGGTACGATGTGTAGGCCAATGCTCCCAAGGTCAAAATGATTATAAAGAACAACAGGAGCAGATTTTTATAGCTTTCTTTGTCACAATTATAGATCTCAGGGGCCTCTCTCTGAACCAATGTGAACAGCTTGGAGAGGGAATGAGGAAGTAAACATTTCAGTACGAATACATTTAATCTTAACTCAGTGAATAAATTATGATTTATAACAATGATATTTTATGACCTGAATGGGATTTTCCCACTTGCGAAACTCCATGTGTTTTGCACACTTGTTCCATGAGCCAAGAGATATAAGGATATTGTGGTTTGGCTATTCCACATAATGTGCTTTATGATATTACTGTATGTGCTCATACATTATATGTGATGGATGTTTTAATAAACCAAACCAACTGCTGTGTCCTAGTGTATCTATACGCAAGCAAAGGGATGGTGCTGTACCCCAGGATGTGTGTGCTGTGCATGTTGAATGATGTGGATTATTCTCCTTATAGCTACCTACCACATACAAAATATAAAAATTGAAATGCATCTTTAAACAATTATGTAAACATTTTTTTTTTTTTTTTTAAAGATCATACTTTGGGACTTTGGGATGTATAGATTCGGCAGGGTATACATATTTCCTACCCAGGAAGCTATAGGTTTTCTATCATGGAAAATGCCAGTAACATGCTGACAGAGTTCAAACAAAGCTTTAGGAAAGATGAGAAACGGACATTTTGCCAGCGGAGTGATATTTTTGCTGTTGAGAGCATGGGACTTCATGGTTGCTTGTATGGCTATGACAAGTATTTACCATTAGCTTGAAAAGTGAAGTGGCGAGCTGGATGTCACAAACTCCGGTGGGGATTAGCCTTTAGCTGAGGTCACACATGGTTAGCCAAAGTATATGCTTGTTTGTTTATCTCTAAGAGGGATGTTCCTGTGGAAAACACTCTCTCCATTCAAATCTGTTATCGCTGGTGCCAATGCCATCTCATCCTGCTCCTTAAGACTTGCTTTCCCCAGGTGGTTAAAGTCTCACACATTTTTCATGATCATTGTTGATCAAATTTTCTGGTTGGAACAAAACATTGCTTTCTGAGCCTGTTCTACTACCCTTCTAATTGAACACTGTTTTAAGTTTATGATTGCCATGTTACACAAGGTATTTGGAAAGCGTCTTTTCGCATACCTACCCTAACAGAGGTCTGAGCGCGGGGTCATCCATAGTACAGTGCCCCTGGAGCAGTCGGGTTCATTGCCTTGCTCAAGGGCACTTTGGCAGTGCTGCAGGAAGTGAACTAGCATCCCTCCAGTTCATTGTTTTTCGTTTTGGCCTTCCTGGGATTCGAACCAGCAACTCTCCGTTAGCCAGCCCGTGAAGCTAACTACTGAGCCACTGCCGCCCACAAGTAATGAAATCTTTCATAAGAGTACCTTGTTGGTTGTATTTTTTTAAATAAATCTCATTGTGTCAATATTTTTCAGTAACTACTTATATATAAATGCATTACAGCAAGCACGGAATTCTCCAAGGAGGAGAAGAGCTTACTTGCTGGACGTGGGCACCAAACCCTGGTCACTCACTCAACAATGATGGCAGACTGCTTTGATTGGGGGGGCAGTAAGAGATGTTGGTTAGTCACTAACTACTCGTGTTAATATGAGTGTTCTTTAGGACTGTAAGCTATAACATGCACTGTTTTATGTTTTTATATAAAGCCATAGTAATGAATACATAAGCCTATAATTTCTTCAGTTTTAAACCCACCTCCACTCCCCCTCTTATAGGAGGACAACTTTATTTATGCCTAATTATATCTAATTTGTATCTATTCTTACATGGACTAGTACATTACAGATGAGCTACCTGCTTTCATCCAGTATAGCTTTCCAGTCTTCTAACAGTGCTATTTTCTATTTACATGTGAAGCTATACTGTAATTGGCTCATCATTTTCTTTTCAATTTTAAACCCACCTCCACCGCCCCTGAGAGGACAATTTTATCCCAATTATATTTAATTATTATATCTTCTTACATGAAATCTTACATAGTGCTTTGCTCATGTTACAAGTTTTCAAGTTAATTTTTCTTCTGATACCTTTACCTGTCACCACCCCCTCTCTTTGGAAATATTACAGTATTTACACTAATTATCAGATTTCTTTTAGATCTGTCATTATATGCGCCAAATTTGCGACAGGGGAAACAGAAGCATGCATCTAGCTTTGCAAAGTACTCCAGCCATGGTCTCCCACGTTACCAGCCCGGGTTGAATGCGTGTGCAATCTGGCCAAAGTCACGCTTAGGGAAAACGAGGGTGGGCTGCGATGGCTATTATTATTGGCTATTATTCAAGCCATGGCTATTATCAGCCGCTGCGGCACCTCGAATACTGTCTGGGGGCGTAATGCATGGGGTAATGGGACTGTGGGGTGCAGTGCTTGGGCAATGCCAGTATTTAAAAATCAGATCTCCCCGACTGATTAAGACTCCCACCGCTAGCCAAGTTATTCTAAAAACCAAGGAATACAGGCAGCTTTGTACAGCAGTCAAATGACAGCGTCTACTGATCAGAGAAGTGATCTCCCACTGCGTCTCCATATATTATATGGCTAAACTAACCAATCAGATATTAGTAAAACATATTATTTTGATGTGGCATTTTTATGATTGGCTGAATTGACGATGACCAAATAAAATATTTTGTCTAGAACCGGCCCAGAATGGCGGGCACCCTTTCGACAATGCCCTGTTCACAAGGCAGAGCATCACTGTTACGATGATTTTCCGTAGTGACATCACCCTGACAGGCGTGATCGCTACACCCCCTCCACTTTGATTGGGTGAGTCCCTGTGCTGCTGAATCACGTGGTCCTGTTCTACCTCTGACACCAGTATGCGTATTTGGGCAGTTATTGAGAAAGCTAAAATCTTATTTTCTGCATCTGGGAACCGAATCCTTGTCTCAGAACATTGCAATTTCACCACAATGGCACGTGAAAAAAAAAAAAAAACATTTATTGAAAATAAAAACAACAATATAAAGGAAGTAAATGAGAGGATTTTAGAGTGCGTGGCGATCTCATCAAACATCTCACCTGTGACAGACAGGACGTTCTACAGGGGCTCAGTAAATTACTATGACAGAGGCAGGGGTCAAGCACAAGGTGTTTTTAACAAATTGAATCAAGGCTTTTATTGTGCTACGTATCTCCTCTGGTCCCGATGCTTCCCCTATCGTGAGATGAGCACCGTTAGTGTAATCCGTGTCATCTTTGCATTTCCTTTCCCTTTGCTTTTACTGCACGTGTGTTTCTCTGTTTTTTACAAGGTGTGGATCTTGTCTTCCCTCTGTGAGAGGATGGTTTATTTCTTGGCACAGCAGTGTGAAACTGACAGCACAAGTGTTGAATTTCTTGTAAAAGTTTAGACAAGATATAAAATAACAGAACATAGACCAATCAATTTTGCTAGGATACACAACATTTAAAAAACACCAGACAGATGTGATAAACTATGTGGAAGGCGTCGGTATGAACAGGGAAATCGGGGTGATTACTGGCCACGCCTACTGGCAGGGCAGCCAGCACACACACCTGTGGAACATTTGCTAATTGTACCTGTGTGCTTAAAACTGCTCTCTTATTAGGTGCCTGAAAAAATGGAAGGTGAACAAAGACAGGGAGAGGACACCTGGAGACCTGATGCCGAGAGAGAGAAACTGGAAAGATACTCAATGTTCATAGTAGTAGTTTTGCTGAAAGGTGGTGTTTATCTTCGTTTTTTAATTTTAGTTAATTGTTTTTGTCTGGAACCCGTGAGGGGGGAAGGCTGAAGGTCTTTTGTTTATTGTGTTACTGTCGGCGTTCTCTCCCCGTGGGGGAAAGTGAAATAAGGTCAACGGATCTTCAAATTCCTTCCTAGTGTCCTGCTGTTCTGTTCTGATCCGGGTTGTGTTGCCCAGCGTGTGATACACTATTTAAAAGGAAAGCTAAAAGAACATAGGCATAAAGCACACAGAAATGTAGACACATTTAAATGAAAGGTCACTGAAATGGATGAAAAAATCTCTAAATTCAGATAAATGTGCATTATAGGTAGAGCAAAGGGACTGTATATAGTATTGCACTGATGGGGCATTCTGTTTCCATGGGACCAGGGGCAGTTTAGAAGAGGGCCTCCACTGACTGACGCTCTAGAAGGCAGCAACATGTGACAGAATTTGCCATGTTTTACCAGACACTTCTATCGTACTGTCGAGGCATGCGTGGAGGGGGTGGCGGTTTGAGGAGGCTGCATGCGTTGGCGTAGGTGGTGCACTCCACTCGTATTAGGACGCACTTTCTGAACGTTTCCTATTTCTCTGTGTCAGTCAACCCTGCATGCTATACTGGTGCTGCATGCTCTGTTTCAGGTCATATGTGGAAGGTGCACACCATAACCACATCTTCCTCCCTATCGTTGCGACACCGAATGCATTTGAAATGTATATTCCCTTTCTCTGTAATAAGACTGTAGGTCTCTGTAATGTTTAATAGGTATTTTGAGTGCAATATCACCTCCAGACGTAAATATGGCAGCTTGCGCTGAAATTGAGATGACGTGAGAATTGATTGGTCAGGCTGGTATGTTTGTTACGTCACAGAACATGAGACTTATAGAAAGTGGGCAGATGACTCTCCAGTCTGGAGGACTCACACTTAATTAAAAACAGTTCAGAGAAGTGCTTATTCCCTGTGTTTTCTTGTTCCCCTAGATGGGAATTGAAGCAGCTTTGCAGGGAAACAAGGTGACAGAATGGCAAACAACACATCGTTTTTGGATGGACGATATGACTAAAACAAATTGTTCACTAAAGGAATGGGGAAAATGAGCCATAACATAGCGGGGGCGATGTTAAGTATCACATGCTGCTTTCCAGACTCAATGTTTTAAGCCTGGTCACTCCAGAAGGCACGTCCAAGAGTCATTACCAGAAAACAGATCATTGAACAGTTAACAACAAATATATTCTACAGAATTTAGGGGGGGTGGGAATCATTGTTTAGTGAGAAATTTCTTACCCGTAGACAAATGCTCAAAAAGCCAATACATGCACTGCCCCACAGTTCTGACATGTGAATGGTCTGTTGGGAATTTCGAATAGTTGTTTGGCCAGTTCCCGGAGATAAACGTTGAGTGAAGTGGCAGGCTAGTGGTTTGTGTGCTATTCCGGGCCACTGGCAGCAGAGGTTAGCCTGATCTTCACTGCAATTACGCAAAAATGATCACTGGGTTATCGCCTCAATGAGCCTTCAGTTATTGAGTGTCACACAAATAACAATTTCAGAGGGAACCACTCACCCTGAAGTGTCTAGGTCCAAAATAAATGAATAAATCTATTAAATTCAACCAGAAAAAAAAGGTTCATTAAATAAATAAAAGTTGTGCGCTTATAAATATCAAGTGCTGTTTTTATACGTCAGAGAGATTGCTATTGCTATGGCTATGTCATCTCATCATACATCAGATAGCTGCTTCACTGCAAACACACCTGACACATTGTTGTTTGGGGTAAACAATTCAGTTTTTGCTCTATATTTTCCATTTTAAATAAATCCACAGTGCTATATTTACAGTTCAAAAAGCTGAAAGAAGTATTATAATGATAATTATTATTTTAACACAATTATTCACAACAATGGAGAGACTGAGGCTATAGAAAAAATTGCTTATTTAAGTAAGCACAATTTGACTATTGTATATTATTGCTGTATATAATTGGATACAAATAATGATAATACATATTTGATGTTATTCTCTAATGAGAACTGTTGCTACCTAGCCATTTCTGCATTCTTGATTTTGTGATTTGGACATTTTAGGGTATTAAAATGAAAACAGAAAACACAAGCATATGTTGCATACATTGCATTTTAAGTAGTCTAACATCACAATAAAAGGTATGCCTGCACCATGTGTTTGCACCATATCGGACAGAATAGGTGTTTTCATCAATATATGCTGAAATATGAAGTCATTTCTCGCTGTGCAAAAATAAATGCATGAATTGTTTTGTATTACCATTACTGACAGTGTTCACACAAACCACAGCATGTGGCTAATGCAATTAAATATGCACTTCAAATAATAGAACAAAGTGAGTGGGGCTGGGAAAACTGTATCCATAAGTAGCCATGGTGATTTTAGAAGCTGCATTTTATTGACATAATTCATGGCTCTCGTCTGGCATGCAAAGTCGCATATGATAAACGTAATTGCCTCTTGCAGCCCAGCCAACGCATCTCCCTCTCGAAGCCGTACTATCCAAAGTGCTCATTTTCCCTCCCCACAATTTTGTGGTCTTATTCTCTGTGCGTCTACTCGACATCACTCTCGTGTGTCTCGTTCAGCCAAGCATATCCCTCAGTGTCACACGCTGTTATTATTACCCTGCTCTTTTCGATTTCCATCTTTCCATCTCCTGACATGCAAGGTCGGACCCGATATGAGCACTCTGAGCAGAATAATTTCTTTAAGAAAAGGGGCGAGTGCAACATGCAGAATGTTTTCTGTTCTCGCTCATTGGGTGTGTGCAGTCTGGTGTCGTCTGTTATATCTGGTTTAAGATGATACTTTGGTGTAACATTTGTGCCATGCAAAGCAATGAGTGAGATCCAAATGCTTTACTTCACTTTCAACGACAGGTAGGATACGTGCAGCCGTGAATTACAGCGTTTATTCGGCAGTCCCGACAAATTAAAACCCAACGATATGTTTTAAAACAATGGGAAACCTGACATTAACACACATTTTAATTGCACAGACATGGCATTTATGGTAATTAGTTATGATGCAAATCAATATTTTATAAATATATGAATACATTAATAGAATGATAGAATAGATTGATCACCTCTGTCATATTTGCCAATTCACTGATTCACTGATTAATCATGCCATGTCTTTGTTTATTTACATCAGTGTATTTCTCATTTCCATTGTCCTGAAAAGCATCCCTAGGAATCAGCAGCAGCAGCAGCAGCAGCAGCAATAGTAGTAGTGGTAACATTTCATGTCATCATCCATTGTCTATTTGTACAAAAAGAGGAAACATGAAATGTTACCACTACTACTACTACTACTACTACTACTACTACTACTACTACTACTACTACTAATACTACTGCTGCTGCTGCTGCTGCTACTACTACTACTGCTACTACTACTGCTGTTGCTACTACTACTACTGCTGCTACTACTAGTTAATACGGTACTTGTTTCAGAAAGTGGGAGAGCTATTTTCCTCTTAAACTAGAGAACAAACAAGATTTTCAAATAGGTTCTTTACATGAAATTGTTTTAAATAAAAGGAGAGGCCTGAGTGGGAATATTGATTTAGCTACCATGTTGCACAGATGAGAAGCACCTTTTGTATTACTTGGAAATTTGCACAACACACAGACACTGCAGGATAATATAGTCCACTAATAATAGTCCATGTATTGATTATCAGCTTTCATAATGGAACACTCTGTACATCTCCTCTTTGTGTGATGCTGAAAGTGAATGCTTCTTTCTGGTCCACGTCAAAGTTACCCAGCATTGAATGAAAAACACTGACATATCCAACTCTCACCCGAATTAATGATATTGATCTCCATATGATATTTGAATCATCTAGTCAAAACCGTCATGTGTGCTGAATCTTCCTACAGCTTCCAATGAAGCTGTGTAGTCATGAGTTTGATTATTTGTATTATTATTATTTTTTCTGTGCTAAAAACTGAAATAGCCTATGCAAATTCTTGTGTACCAGGCAAAATGGAACTTGAACAAAAATAAGTAGAACAGCAAGAGAAGTAAAGGGAAACAGCTCATCCTTCTAACTTTTAGAGAAATATACATTGAAATGTATAAAGAAATAACTAAATAAGATCCAAAATAGAGTCATGTTCAGGCTCTCTGAAAGACACGGCTTCTATGCATCTTTGTTTTTATTACCTAGAAGCACTGTTAAACTAGCCCTGTATGATGTTACGAATATTAATATTGTGTTTAATATAGAATATCGAACAACAGTGTTAGCATCAATATTTCCCACAGGACAAAGTGCAGGACACATAATGAAACCAGCAAATGTCTTGACAGATGCCAGATTCAATTTTTCAATGACTTAAATCATTATTTAACAGCTAAAAATAATATTAAACATGCATAACTTTTTTATATAGATTTTTTTCCTCTTTTTCTCTGAATAGTCAATGTCCATTTCCCTGTGTAATCCTCAATTCAAGACAGTGCAGACATGTACACGCTCTCTGTCAACACGCATGCGCTCTCTTTCAATGCATGTCAGCCATCATGTCTTTTAAATCTATAGTCCAGCAGCTGAGTCATCGCTTTGGATGAAAACAGCTACAGGCACCTGACCAACCAGAGGAAGTCACTGCTGAGTGGTTAGACATAGACATTCCCACATATTGAAACCCACCCTCCCCTGGGCAACACTATAACCAATCATTCGCCACACTGCAGGACTGCCAGCCTCAGTCCGCACCAGAATGGTCTGGATTTGATACCCGTCCGTGGGACATGCCCACACACTGCACAATTGCAGTCAAATGACCACATACAGTAGTTTGACTCTATGCAGGGACTTTGGAAACAAAGAAATTAGTACCTGATGTGAAGTTTAAGAACAGATTGAGATCGAGCACGGGGAAAGATCACCATGACCATGACCTGTGCGATTTGCTATACTTCTGCAGTCACAGTGTGAAGCTAATGTTGCTCATTGATAAAAAGCCTTTGGGTATTGCCGATGTGAAACATCAATGCCTGGAGGGCACAAAGGAAGTTGCTCGGAATAAGATTCAGTCAGTTTGACGTCTGAGGCCAGACCATCCCAGAACACAGAGTGACACACTGAGCTCTGAACAAATCTGCATTCTGCCGTTTTCCTCATTTCCTTTCATCATGCCCCCTACCCTTATTCTAGAAAGACATAGGGTTTGGGAATTGACCACCTGTAATTACTCCAATAATTAAGAACAATTATATCCAAATGCTTTGCACAAATGTTACAAATTGCACAGATTATTACAAATACACTAGCTGGTCACTGAGCATTAATTCATGTATGAACCTGTTGACTGTCATTACAATTTAAATTCAATGTTAAAGTGAAAAAAATTATGGTCTGGCTGCTAATCTATCGCTGATGTGTTTCTCTGATGATTGTGCACAAATGACAGAAATGAAATGAAATTTGCAGTTTTGAATCAAATTCCTCATTGTTGTACAGTATGCATCTCAAAACAAAACAACAAAGATAAAAGACCTAAATACAGCAAGCAGCTTCAAAGAGAATTTACTAAACATGGCTGCCCTGCAGAAGTCCACATGTAAGCTTCTGGTAAGGATGCACTTGAATGTCTCTTGCTGCTGTTAGATTGGGGAAATACTACTGTATTCTGCCTGCACAAATACAACATTCCTGAAAATTGTAATGCTAATAAATCAACTGTTCATTAACATTCAGCAGTAGTTCAGGCATCACTGAAAGCTGAAACAAAATAAAAATGAATAAAGAAGAAGAAGAAGACAACATTTTCTGTGCTCACTGCTCAGAACCTAGCAGTTTATTCATGAGCCTTTGCAGTGGATTATGTAAGTGGGTTGTAATTATGAAAAACAATGTTGTGCAGAAAATTCTGTCATACTAGAGCTCACAGAGGTTGCATTTCAGCTCCTGTTCTCAGATAATTCTGTCAAAAATAAACAGTGTTTATTCTTCTGAGGACATCTGAGGACCAATCCAGTTGTTTCACAGAGGACGTGTAATTACACCATGTCATTATGAATTTCTATTTGTACGTATATCATTGACCCTGTGAGTTTGTGAGTCTATTGGAAGATAATATTCATCTTCATAATAGTATATGTGTATGTATTCATAATAATATAATAATACTGTCTGTCAATGTGCTTTCTGAATAATAAGCCCCACGCAGCTTAAATATTCTGACTCCATGTAGTTTCTCAGTCCTGGCTTTAAATGTGTCTTTATATTTCTTTCATACATTGACCCTTGGGCTTAAAGAAACAAACAAACTAAGAAAACAAAAGAAAATTAGCTCCCCCCGCCACACTTCTGTTTTCCAATCTAGAAAGGGTAGTAATAACATGCCCCACAGAGAGAGCTTTGATACATTAATGCAGGGCTACTCCACTGCAGTGCTGAAGGGCTATAATCCAGAGGCTTTTCCACAGTAATTAAACAAACAATATGCTCAGGATGTGGGAGGGAGGCTACATTGGTACAATAACTATAATGGTTATTTTAAACAGGTGGTTATGTTCAGTGGTCAAATCGTATACTTTTAACAAGGGGGACAGAGAGGTTGGGGGGGGCTATGGGAGTATGCCCACCCCACCTATCACAGATTTCTCTCACTAATTAACTATATTGCTATCTCCCATACCATATACAGGTAACTTCCCAAATAAAAGCAGCACTTGAATAAATAAGGGATCCATTAAACCGCAGTACCACGAGTTTCTGTCAGGGGGCGCAACAGCCAGCGAAGAAGGTTGAAACTGTGAGGGAGTCAACAGCTCAGGTACTCCACAAATCTTGGCTGTATGGTAGAGTGGCAAGGAGGAGGCCATACCTGAAAAAAGCTCCTATAAAGTCCTGTTTCGAATATGCAAAAAGGCATGTAGGAGCCTCTCAGGCAATGTGGAGAAAAATGGTGTGGTCTGATTAGATAGAAATGGAGTTAGCTGGCCTTAATGTCAAGCGATATGTCTGGCGAAAGAAGCGTACTGGTCAACACTCAACTAACACCATCCCTGTTTTGAAGCATGTCGGTGGCAGCATAATGTTGTGAGCTTGCTTTTCTTCGACAGGGACTGGTAGCCAGAATGGATGGAGCAAAATATAGGCAGATCCTTGACCAAAACAATACAAATATAAACCATAAATGCAATTATAAAATGTTGCCAATGTTTAATTGCGATGCAAATGAAAGATTCTCTTCTTTCTCTTGTGATCAACTTTTTATTTGTTTTATCTGACATGTTCATGTTATACACAGTTCTCAAACAATTTCATAACCCCCCCAACACCATATCCCACAGCCAATGATATATGTAATTGACTGTGTTCATCCACACGTCTGTTGTTTGAGATATGTCATTGGTTGTGTTCATCTACATGTCATTGTGGGATGCTTAGCTTTGCTTTTCCTGGCTGATGAGAGTTCCATGAGGACAATTCCCCTAAATCACAACAGCCAAAATATTCTCCTCTTTCGTTCTCGTAATGTAATTGTATAAATGCACAGCAATAATACATGTAAGTCAATATAAGTGTTGTTGTAAAATATTCCAAGAGTCATTCGTTGATAATACTGAACACGCTGGTTGTGCCCACAACAATATGGGCCTTAGCATATCCATTGATTTATTACCCAATCTATTTATTTATTATTATTATTAAGAACGCTACAGAGCAGGATACCACAGTCATATCATATTGGTGTTTCTTACTTTTTGGCCACTACCCATTTATCACAGTTTTTTAAATCTCAACTGCCTTTAGAAGAAGAGCTAAATACACCAGTCTTTGAGACATTAGAGTGTGTGTTATATATGTACATAGAACATTTTTAAGTCATAGTTATTAAATAACACTTTGCTATGGGATCTCTCTGCATAGCTACAACTAGGACTTTGTGTAGTTTGAATTAGAGAGGACTACTGCGGATTCTAAAGGGAAATTAAGTTATTTCTCTGTAGCTTTAATAGTATAAACTAATACTTTTTTAATGCATTATGCATATCCCCCTAGATCACTCACGCCAAGCTTCTGTTGGCAGTTTCCTCTCGCCTCTCTATGTAAACACAGTCAGTGTATATGTAGCAAATGAGCCCTGACAGCTTTGGTCTGAGAATTTTGAGCATTTTATTGGTTGACATACCAACAGTTTTTTTTTTGTACGGTTATAGCTTTGCCTGACTTCCTGTGAGACATGACTTGACTTGAACATTGTCAGACCTTGACACGGACTGCAGTTAAGGGTGTCGCAACAAAAGGAGAGAACATCCCACACAGAAACCCTTCAGGAGTCCTTCAGGGCCCCGCAGAAAGGACAGCATGTAGACATCAGAGTCTGTGGATTCTCTGCACTCTCTCCAAAAAGGGACTTTGAGCTGCCAGAAGACTGACCACTGCATCGCAGAGACGATTCTTTTGCAGGAACTCCTGGGTTGGCTCAGTGCCAGTGACACGTTGGCTCCTCACATCAGCGGATGGCAAAGCTGCTTCATCCAGACGGCTCTCAACACCTGGGACTCAGCCTTCCTCCAACTCCGATGTCACGTGACACCTGAGGAATCGGCCTCCCTCCAACTCCGATGTCCTGTGACACATGGGACTGCAGCCACCCTCCAACTCCGACATACTGTGACACCTGAGGAATCGGCCATCTTTGTAGGACAAGGAAGGCAGCCGTCAGCCGGCTGTACCCCACACTTTTAGTGTAAATCATAATGAAATGTGATATGCAAATCCATTTAAAATGCCCTTTATCTGCAAATAGCCTTTAAAATAATAATTTCCATTACCCGCCAGCATACAGTTTTAGGTTGAAAATACATATGATCTAATGTGGCAATCAAATATTCCTAAAAAATATGTATTTATGTACAATAAACTCCCTAATCACAAGGGATGCATTCCCTGTGATGGGGGAAATACATGAATATTGTACTTGCATACAGTACATGAATATTGTAAATATCAATATTGCAAATGTATATCAATATTAAATACTTGTGTTCTCAAGACAAAACCTCATTTTCAGTATAAAAAGAAGGTAGTAAATGCAATAAACAAATATTTAATGATTATTTATATAATGCAATATATTTTTTTATATATACCATAAATATCGAAGAAACTAAAAGTCTTTGACTTGACATTTAATGGTGATTATGATGGGGAAGATAATTACACTAATGAAGTCGAGTACAATGGAGAGGTGGCAGTAGAAACAGGCTAGAGACAGGAATCCCAATAAAATGCTATCCAGCATTTTATTCCCTTCTCTTTCACAGTCTACAATTAAGAGCTACTCCATTCAAAGTTTGACAAGAAGTTGACAAATGGATTTCATTATCTGGCTAGAACACAAATTAGAAACTTTTACCACCATAGGGCAACTTCAAAACATCAACCAACCAAGCGGAAGCATACTGCAGGGGGAAAGGTATAGGTTGGTACAGCACATAACAAGAACCGCATGAATCACAACTAGTGAATAGCAAGAGTTTCCTGTACATTACATTATAAACAAACAAATGTGACTGACTGGAATGACGGTTATGATTTTGTAAAATGGCTGTGTCCAAGGAGGCCAAAGGTTGCCTCCCAGTCAGCTGGAACACATGTATCAACTACTAAAGAACACACGATGAAAAGGATTTTAATCAATTATTAAATTGGTTGAAATTGCACGTCACGTTTTTGAAATTACACGTTTTCTAATGGTTTGCATTTGAAGTGCTGTAGTTGTGTATAAGTACTTTATAAAGCATGAATAACAGCTTAATGAACATGTAATTACTACTTTGTTAACAGAAGGACCGCCAGGTTTCCAGGCATCCACACTAACAAATTGCTTTTGGGTGTTGACATTTTAAAGTACTAATAATTCTATTTAGTACATACCATCTGAAAATAAGCATTTGGTTTTGTTCAGGCAGGTTGTAAGTGTATACCTAAAGGATAACTAAACTTCTTCTTTCCACAAGCAGAATAATATATTCACAACTTTACCGCATGCCACCACATGTACTATTTATACTGCATACTCCTGTTTGTAAAAATAACAAACACAGCATATTTTCTTGTTAATTTTATTAAAATATATATTTGACTAAAAATATAAAACAGAAAGTACTTATCTAATTTAACATGTAAAAGCTTCTGTTTATGATGAAAAATAGGTAAATGTGCAGGAAGCATGGATATATGACACTGACCAGCAAGAGAGCCAATTATTTTGTATTGGATTTTATATTCATGTGTTACTCATTCCTTATTTTCCAGACTGCTGCAGTGAATGCACATTTTTATGTTACATTACCAAATCCACATGTAAGGGTGATACCCCAACCAAAATAAAGGAAAATATAGAAAACCAAAACCGTGGGGCCAGAAAAACTCTGCTCTCGGACGACGTCCCTGAATGGACCCGAATGGTAAACTCCGGAACAAGCAGGTTTCATACAAGCATTTTCATAAACACCAGCGCACTTGCCAAAAGTAGTTTCCACTGTCCCGCTCTCAATTCAAAAAGCACCATGAGAAACATGGCATTACAGTCTCCAACCACTCCCTAGCTGGGTCTTGAGTACACTTACACTGAGAAAATGTATGCATTCATTACTTTAGATTGCTTTGGATAAAAGCATCTGCTAAATGGCATAAATGAGTATTATTATATATATTTATATATTATTAACATGGCTTTCCCTGCACTGTGCAATCACATGATAAACCTTCACCATTAAAGGGAAAATCAGTCTGAACTCTTCTATAGCACTGTTTATCCTCTCTAGGGAGAGTTTACTATACACCTGAAAAAGAAAGTCCCAACAGCCCATAATATGAATATATTCATTGATAACATTTTTTTACCATCTTTTTCAGTCTGTTTCAGTCTTTCTAAAAAGATTCCAATCCCTTTCTCTTTTTTTTGATGTTCAACAAGCTTCTAGTTTGGTGCTTTGTGGAATGCAGTTTGCAAATACTATAGGCCTTAGTACAAACGCCATTTTATTTATCTCCCCAAGTCAGGTTTACTTGGATATACAGATGTCACAAAAAAATGTCCTGTTGTTTGCTGTGCTTTTCTGCACATTGGCTCATTATGAAAAGACATGAATCAGTGAGGGGCAGGATTTGAGGGTCGACAATGAGAGCTCAGCTTCCTGTCTCAGCTTGTTATTCAAAAAACTTAAGCCTCAAAGGGTTACGCACATAATATACTCCTTTCACCTTCATGCCCCGTTCACCTCTTCTGGACTATTTTTATATAGACCATGGGTACAGCACTAATATTTGTGTAAAATCTCAGTTCGAAACTGACAAGCACATGCACATGGTGAGTAGCATAATTGCCCACTCCCACATCGCTAATTATGGGCAGGCCACTCTTATAAATATCCACCTGACAAGTTGATGAAGTTAATATTCAGTATGATGGAAATTAATTTAGTTTTACATAAGAGCACAATTTACTAGCCTACGCAAATGTTTTTTTTCTTCCATGTAGGCTATGTGTGTTATATAACCCCACCCCCTGTACTGTAAGGTCTTTGGGACCGGCAGTGACAAAGACGCCGAACCGTCTCCTCTGAGACATCACTCAGCCTTAACTCTGACACACACAACCTCATGCTGGCTTCCTCGCTCCTACCCCTGGGACAGACAGCCAATCGCCGCACACCAAATGGGACTTCCGGACATTCTATTACTTTTAATGTAAAGTTGACAAGCTGTATTAAATGAGAGTTGATACGTGCATGAATTAAAAGCCTCCTGTCTTTGTATTGCAGGCTGTGATTAACACTGAGAAATAAATAAACATTCTAATCTAACAAAGTCTCACCAGGTCTGTCTAATAATACATTAATAAAACAGGACTTGACTCCAGTCTGTTTTGATATGTTGTGAGGGATGTGTCAAATAACTAACACAACAAGGCCTTATATTCTCAAAACTACAGGAGAACAGAGGTAGCCTATATGAAGCATCTAATGATGTACCCTCCGGTAAAACACATCGATCAGGTGACAGAGCATGTTATTTGTTGGCCTAAATGTATTCCTTTTGAACAAATGTGAACAGCCGTTTTCAGTAACACCAAAAACACACATTTCACGCAAATAGGAAATTTAATCTGTAAAACCCAGCTCCTGTTACAGCCAGAGGAAATCTATCCATTCTTCACTAGGGCTTCTGTGTTGTAGTTTTCTTTTTGTGCTTTTTTTGCAAACTACATTTATTAGACTTTATTAGACGATAAATGATGAATCACCATGGTCACCAGGGTACATGATCAGCTGACCCGATAACATTACTGTCTGTGAATTCCTTTCAGAGTGGTCAATTGCCACATTTTGAAAGCCAAACATTCCCAGACCTATGGACATTTGTCTCATTCTTAAATCATCTTTTAATCTTCTGGCAATATTCTCTTTCATTCCAACCTATAAAACTGTTGAAAAGTGATACGTTCCTGAGAGCCAGAGGAGCTAAAGCCGGGGTGTTTGTGTGGACAGGCTCAGTGGGACAGGTGAGCGTAGTGGGAGACGGGGGCGCAATCGGACAGGTGAACTGACTACAGGGCTAGCTGGCAAACGCAGCACAGGCTAACATACCTCAGACTCCTCAGGCTGTCAGCATGCTCATAGTCCACAAACATCTCTGAACACTTTTCACCAACCTGGCTGCAGTCTGGGTGACACCATTGTTATTGTTGTTGTTTTTCCCCCATCACTTTGTGGAAGGCCTAAGAAAGCCAAATAGTTTCTCAAAAACTCAGGAAACTCAATAGGTTTATAGTGGGGTGATGAGTCACATCTGATGAGACCCAATCATTACCCACAGGTTATAGGAAGTCGCTACAAAATCCAATATCATGACTGCAATTTTTTCATATTGAAGATGCTGAAGTCTTTACGGTGTAGAGGCCTGACACAAAGATATGCTCCTTGCTTTCACACACATTAGGACTCGGGGGAGGAAAGAGATGAGTGCCAGCTATTTTAATTAACATGCATTTGTTTGCGTCCACATTAGAAAATTTATCACAGGAAATGCAATTATCACCGTGGATAGAGAAACCCAGTGGCAGTGGCTTGCACATTTTACCTTCTGCAATTTCCAAAAATTGAATAACCCAAATGAATTAGGCCAGGTGCTCATCCTAATTATAATCACAGTGTCAACTAACGTGATATCAATAATTGTTGAAAATGCTGCGGGTAGACATTAGATGTTTCATTTGTTATGATGTCTATGTTGACTATTGCAGGTTCCAAGATAAGGATTTCTATGTATCGACTGGGGGAGCTAGCTCCAGCAAAGTTATCAACCCTACTAACAAGAGAGAGATAAAGACACAAGGGTCTCAGAACTGAAGTATACATGATGATGACAGAACTACAGGTCACAGGTCTTTTTCCATAGCATAGAAGGTAAATAAAAAATGTATACTAATGTAGAATATATAAATAAAATAAAAATATGACTACTGAGTATTATTAATTATTATTATTATTATTATTATTAATAATAATAATAATAATAATAATAATAATAGTGGTAGTAGTGGTGGTAGTAGTAGTGTTTAGAAAATAGTTTGTTTTAATTGTTTTAGGGTCTTGATCAAACATATGGTAGCTTATATGAAAATGTTCAGCTGGTCAGGTGAGTCAAGGTTATTTAAATTACAGCCACTATCTGAAACTGTTTGTTAAGGTGTTTGTGATGAAGTGACTTTCACACAGATACAGACTTAATACCAACACTTAAATGTATATTACACTCAATTATTCTCTCTGACTGTGCACTCTTGATTGAATTAGGTTATACACCATATCTCTTGGTAGACCAGCTAGGTTCAACTTTTGTATTGAAACTAATGTTCATTCATTCATGTTAAATAAGATGATCCAAGTCTTTCGTCACATATCAAACAACGTAGAAATTGTTTTTAAAATGAAACAATTTTATTAGTGTCTGTTCTGCCCCTCCGGCTTCCTCTACCAGGGGCCGCCAAAGAACCACCTGAACTTTGGGTTGTTCCCTCTGTGTCTACACTTAATTATTCCCTGATTGTCTTATTGTTTAATTGATTAATGGTTTGATTGTCTTAAGCATTTCCAATTGTGTCTCGTTGTTCCTGATTGTGTTCCACCTGTGCCCCATTATGTTCTCATTATTTAAACTGCCTGTCTGTGTTTCTGTGCTTTTTGTTTGTGTCCATGCTGCAGCTGTGTTAGTTCTAGCCTCCAAGGTTCCTTAGTTATTTGTGCGTTTTTGTTATATGGCCTTTGGAAGCCGTTTCATTTATTTTTGAAAGATAATAAAAAAATAACTTTATTTGAAAACTACCACCTGTTCTTTGTCTCTACTCATGGTTCCGCTCACCACTAACCTTGACAATTAGTAGACGCTGCATTTGCAATTGACAGACACCAACCACCAACAACGGTCATTTTATTACAGATTTAGACATTGTTTTCACTGAAACTGTTACAATTTTAACGCAACAATGGAAAGATTCTTAGAACTGCAACCATGCCTCAATAGTTTGTCATCTGAGTAATAATAGCAAATTATCAATGCTTGCAAAGCTTCACAAGTTGGATTGACTGATGAACACTGAGAAATGTAATAAATGACAATAACAGGATACCGGACGGCCTGTATATGAGGTGTACCACATTTCATGTGCGCACGATTGACAGTTAAAGAGGCAATACTGATGTAATGCAATCAGTTTTATATGACGAGCAGGGTTGTTTACCATCAATTTAGTTTTTTTGCTGACTGACATGACATGTCTGGCAAGACAATATTTACTGACATGCCTATTACGGTTACAATGTACATTTTTACAATTTATGGACAGGGTCAGATTTTGGATATGTTTTATGGACTGTGAGTGTCTACAGACATTTGGCAACCTTAATGACAAGGGCGACATGTGTGCAAAACTTCCATGACACATTGGATATGTTTGAATAATTACAGAAAAGTGGGATTTTCAATTGAATGCTATAGTGCCACCTCGATGCTGGTCATTGATGCAGGGCTGGTGTCGCCTCATAGCATAGACCAATATTTATTTGCCATTTCAATCAGTTTAATTTATCAATTTGTTTATTGTCAGAAAGAAACATTCTATATAAACATTTAACCTTCACCATCCTTCAATCTTTCAGTGCATCTACAGTTTTTTTATGAATAGAGCAATTGTATGATTTGTCTAGTCATTTTGTTTCAAGCTCTCCTCAAGCCATGGTAAAACCAAACCCTTCAGAAAGGAAAATCTCTTAGATTTATCTCAGATTAAAAAATGAAGTGATAAAACACAAATCCAAGATAAAGCTACAATTTTAAATATTAAATATTCTGTATTATAATCTTCAGTGCGTAATGTACATCACCTTCGCTTTATGAGTTTGCAGACATGATGTCATTTAAATGTCACATCATGCACCAAGTGCACAGATATTGATCAAAGGAAAATGTATTTCATGATATTGGCTTTTTGGTTGAATTAATGTTGGTTTAAATGCTGTGCTGATTCAGGTAACTGCTGAAATAAGGGAAACACTTGAGTAAATTAGGGATTTAAAGTTTATTGAAAGTGGATGCTTCAGGTGTAGTTCCTGATATAATTAATTAAGCAATTAACATTGCATCATGCTTAGGGTCATGTATAAAAATTCTGGGCAGGCCCAGTTGCCTATTATTTTGGCTAGAAGAAATCTCTGTGCATAAACCCCTCATTACATCTAAAAATGCATTTTTGCAAGTAAAGTAATGCAAAGAATGGTGAAGGATGACTCAACAAGCAGATGAGTGCATGTTTGGTGCACAACAAAAGAAACCTACAGGCCCAAATTGCTTGTTTCTGGGAGATCTGTTATGGTGTGTGTGGTACATTTTTGTGTCATGGTTTAGATAAACTCAACCCCTTTGAGGGCAAGGTAAATGCCAATAAATACAAAGCCATTCTGACTAATCACCTTCATCCTATAGTGTAGCATTTCTATCCTGATGGGAGTGATGTCCCCACTCACAGGCCACGAGTGGTCACTGAATGGTTTGATGAGCATGAAAATGATATAAACCATATGCCATGACAATCTCAATCACCAGATCTCAACACAATTGAGCAGCGCTTGAGACAGTATTTTTTAAAACATACTTTTACCTGATACCTTAAAATGAATGTCAAGATTCCATTAAATACAGTCTACATATTAAATGAGAATTGTAATGTAAACTTAAATTGAAATTAAATCTAAATAACATCAGCATCCCATCTCAGTATTTTTCACTTGAGGCTACTTCCACCAATAGAATTAGGGGATAAGCTGTTTGTGAACATTGCCTACCAGTACTTTCAGGCTTAAAGTCATGTCTAATGTACCACATTAAGCAAGGTACAATGCAATTGGAATTTGTATAAAATATACCCGTTTCATGAACGGAAACATTAAGAGATCGAAAAGACGGCCCAGCGTCTTGTTCCCAGAGTGACTTCACTAGGCCTAGTCATTAACCAGCAGGAGGATTATCTGTTTGTTTCTTCTCTTCCCTGTCCATTCCATTACAACTGTGACATACCAGCCTATTATCCAAAATGGGCTTTCAGCTCATCCAATGAAATCAAAGCATTAGAAAACGCACTCAAGATATCGGTCTCCAGTTTGTGTCCTTTTATTTCATTGCAGCTTTGAAAAGATAATACTGCCAGCATTTTCACTCCCTATAATGTAATGCACAGGAGGAAAGGAGGAAAGGAAAATACGTTTTTGTGAAATGTTTCATTTTAAAAAAAGGCCTCTGATGGCATATTAGAGTTCTCTATTCCTTTAAATAAGTAATGGAATATGTAATTATTCTCATTATTGGCTAAGTGATCAAAGTTACAGAAGGTGCAATAGTTCCTAATGGAATGTGGCCCATTATTTCACTTGATATATATTTAGGTATTCTACATTATAATGTGAAAGAAACTGATGTCACACTTATATTATTAGAATCGTAGATAAAGAGATCCTAATTATACTGACAAAATTATTTTTATAATTATTAAAGTATAATTTTATAATTATTATACTTTGATGCAGGTCTCCTTTCCATAATAGAGAGGCATACCACCATAATCATTTACAAACCTCAGGGAAGGTTTTGGTAGCAGCAGGTAGAAGCAATTTGAGTTCACTTAAACATACTTAATTTCCTGGCACTGGGCCTTCCTGCTAAAACAAGTGATTTTCTCAATCTTCAAATGATATTTTTTGTGACTCAAAAAGTATCGACCATAATTCAGTGCAGCTTTTTTACAGGTCTGCAGGTGTGTTTAAACACACAGGTTGTGGAAAAAACTATATAAAGTCAGCCATGACAAATAAAAAATTAAATAAGTTGACATTTTAACCAATCAGTGTGTCTCGAACGTTTCTCTCAAAAAGACACAAATGCGCAAATGTGAACACACACACACACAAAAACAATGGAAATTGTACTTCCATAAATCTAATCATTCATCTATAATTGGCTTAAAGTTATGGACATGGGTCAGCTGTCCTTGTCAATCACAGGTTTTGCTTTGCTATTTGTACGAATACTCTGATATTAGACCTTTTATTTTCATAGATCAAATTAAACATTGAGAGAATAGCTCTAGTTTGTATTGCAAGGCAGCAAGAAAGAAAAATGAAGCAAAGCACACACCTGGTTCGTTTTATTATCTCCTGCATGACTTGCTATTATTCTTCTGACTAGACACATTTATTATGAAGCACATTTACATCTTTTAAAGGTTAACAGCTTAATACACCAGAGAGAGCGAGAGGATTGATCACAGTTTTAAGATCAGAGATTTTCAGATACACTTATCTGAAGGATGGTCATGGACAATAGCACCCTGGATAATACTCTCCCAAACCACAAGGTCAAGGCAGAAATTAATCATGGGGAAATAAAACAGAAACTTAAATGGGGTTCAAAGACCTTTCAAAACGTATTGTATGCAATTAAAAGGCGTGAGGTGACTTTGCTGATTTCATTTACACAAAAGAACCATCTTAATATTGAGTATTACTACGGTCGATACAGTCCTAAACTCCTTTATACGGTATGTTTGTTAATGGGAAGGACAGTCCATTCATTGTGTAGCGGTATGGGCCAAGAGAGCCCTCCATTTGAGGTTTTGCTTGGGCACCTGGCAGGATTGACACTGGATTGACGCAGGATTGACACTGCCTATTTTGGGTGTTAAGTTTCTCATAGAGACATTGAAAGGGAATCAGCCCACACAGCTACCAGACCCCAGACATCAGGACAGGAGAGTGCCCAAACTGTGGCCTGGGTTCCATAGAGCAGGGAACACAGTATGCAATAAACACTAATAACAATATATATTCATCTGACCACGTGTGTGCATCTAGTAAGAGTATCCAGTCCGTGTTGGTTAAGACAGTTCTTCGTTCCCTGCCCGTTTGCACCGTTGAAGGAGCAGGTCTTCCAATTAGCAGCTTGTCGCTTTTTGTTCCACGGTTTATTAGTTGAAGTCGCTGCTTAGAAGATTTAGTTCAAAGTTTGATTGATATAGCGTTTCAACCAGTTTTGATTACCAGGCTTAGCACCCGTGTTTGCAGTTGATTAATGTAAGGAATTGGTAATTAGTCTGTATTGTTGTCAGGGGCATTCGCCACATATAAGCAATCATAGTTGTGGATAGCGGCAGCTTTGGCAGCCTCACCTTCCTAGCCTCACCGAACGAAGACTCAGCGGACAAAGACAAAGGAGTCTACCTGCAGGAGTCCACCGAGGGGGGAGTGCTCGCCGCAAGGTAAGTATCATAGTTTTGTATCTCCCTGTTGTACTTCCTCTGCATCTAACACTACATGCTTCCTCCCTATCCCAGTCCATGTCTCCTCTTCTAGATTGCCTAGAAGGAGAGATTCTACCCACACCCGTAATCTGTCCAACCTCATCCACCTCCTAGATCTCCCGGTGTTGACGTGGTGGTAGCAGGCGGACTATGGAACTGCCAGTCCGCTGTCCGGAAGGCCGATTTCATCTCGGCCCAGGCTCGCTACTCTCCCTGCAGTTCCTGGCGCTACGGAGACCTGGATCACTCCGCAAAACACAGCCACCCCTGCTGCTCTCTCTGCCGCCTACACCTTCTCCCACACTCCACGACCCTCAGGTAGAGGTGGAGGGACAGGTATACTGATCTCCCCTGTGGAGATTTGGTATTGTTCCTCTTCCTCACTTCTCCTCCTCCTTTGAATTTCATGCTGTCACTGTCACTGTTCCATGTAAACTGCACATCATTGTTCTTTACCGCCTCCAGGTCCACTGGGGAGTTTCCTAGATGAGATGGATGCCCTACTCAGTGCCTTCCCTGAGGATGGCACTCCGCCTTACTCCTCGGGACTTCAACCTGCAGCTAGAGTCCTCCCAGGCCTCTGCATTCCTCCTGCTTCAGTCCTTTGACTTCACCATGGCTGAATCCCCATCCACCCACAAGGCCGGTAACCAACTGGACCTGGTCTTCACCAGGAACTGTGCCTCACCCAACATTACGGTATCGCCTCTACATGTGTCTGACCATTCCTTTCTGTCTTTCTCCCTCCCCTCCCCTCTGTCCCTAAACCATCTTCACCTGCTCCCACTGTCCCTTGTCCGTCGCAACCTCCGCACTCTCTCACCCGCTGCCCTGTCAGCTACTGTCCTATCTTTCCTTCCCCTACTGATGCCTTCTCTCAGCTACCTGCTGAAGTAGCATCATCCACCCTACTTTTCTCTCTCCTCCTCCTTTGACTTACTTCTGTCCTCTATCCGCTAAAACCCGCTGTCTCCCCCCCGCCCCTGGCTAACCGATTCCATTCGGCTAACCGACTGAAGCTGCGTGCGGCAGAAAGGAAATGGAGAAAATCCAAATCCCCTGCAGCTCTGTCTGACTTCCACACACTCCTGGCTTCCTTCTCCGCTAACCTCTCCTCTGCTAAGTCTGCATTCTTCCTTTCTAAGATACAATCCTCTGTTTCCAACCCACGTAAACTCTATGCTACATTTTCCTCTCTCCTCACCCCTCCTCCTCCCCCACCCCCTCCTCTATAACCGCCGATGACTTCTCATCCTTCTTTCACGAGAAGGTTGAGGTCATTCGCAACTCCTTCCCCCAACCTCTCCCTCTCCCATCCCGCTACCTAAACCTCCCACTCCTCTGTCCTCCTTCTCACCCCTCCCTGACTCTGACATCCTTCAACTTGTTCTCTCCCACCGTCCCACCACCTGCCCTCTTGATCCCATTCCTTCCCCCTCTTCCAGTCCATTGCTATGGACATCCTCCCCCTTTGTCTCTAATGTCATTAACTCCTCTCTGTCCTCTGGCTCTGTCCCCTCCTCCCTCAAATGCGCTCAGGTTGTCCCCTCCTCAAAAAACCCTCTCTGAATCCTGCTGTCATCTCTAACTACCGACCTGTCTCTCTCTCCTCCCATTCCTCTCCAAAACGTTAGAGCGGGCTGTCTATAATCAACTGTCTGCTCATCTCTCACAGAACGACCTGCTTGATCCTAACCAATCTGGGTTCAGAGCAGGCCACTCCACAGAGACTGCTCTCCTTGCGGTCACAGAGGCTCTTCACGCCGCTAAGTCCCGATCCCTTAGCTCCGTCCTCCTTCTCCTCGACCTGTCGGCGGCATTCGACACCGTGGACCACCGGATCCTGCTCATCATCTCTCGAGATGGGAATCTCTGGATCTGTGTTGACATGGTTTGAGTCCTACCTGGCTGACCGGTCCTACCAGGTGGCCTGGAGAGGATCCCTCCTCTCCCCGCACCCTCTCTACTGGTGTCCCGCAGGGCTCGGTGCTAGGCCCTGTCCTATTTTCTCTGTACACCAAGTCACTTGGTTCTGTTATTTCTGCTCATGGTTTTTCCTATCACTGTTATGCTGATGACACTCAACTGTTTCTCTCCTTCCCTCCATCTGATACCCAGGTCCGGCACGGATCTCTGCATGCCTGGCTGACATCTCCGCATGGATGTCCACCCACCACCTGAAGCTGAACCTGGGGAAGACAGAGCTGCTCTTCCTCCCAGCGAAGGGCTCCCCGATGATTGATGCGTCAATCACCGCGGGAAGGCTCCATAGTGTCTCCGTCCCAGTCTGCCAGGAGTCTGGGGTAACCCTGGACAACCAGCTGTGCTTCTCGAGCCATATTGCAGCGATCACTCGACCTGCCGTTTCTCCCTCCACAACATCCGGAGGATCCGACGTTCCTCACCCAAGAGGCCACTCAACTCCTGGTCCAGGCCCTGGTGATCTCACGCCTGACTACTGCAACTCCTTGCTGGCAGGCCTTCGGCCTGTGCCATCAAGCCACTGCAACTAGTCCAGAACGCTGCTGCTCGCCTGGTGTTCAACCAGCCGAAGTTCACCCACGTCACCCCTCTACTCTCCTCTCTGCACTGGCTCCCCATCGCAGCACGCATCAGATTCAAGTCACTGGTGCTTGCTTTTCAAGCGGCCAGAGGTACTGCTCCCCATACCTCCAGTCACTCATCACGCCACACACCCCGTCCAGACCTCTCCGCTCCGCCTCCGCTGGCAGACTGACTGCCCCATCCTCCGGGCGCCTGGCAGCGCGCTCCTCGCGGTCTCGCCTCTTCTCTGTCCTGGTCCTCGTTGGTGGAACGACCTCCCGCAATTGGTCAGGACTGCGGAATCACTTCCAATCTTCCGCAAGAGACTCAAAACCCACCTCTTCAGACTCCACTACCCCTGATCTCTGTCCATCTAGCTAAATTGTCTTCACCACTGTCTACTTGTTCAACACTATACTCTTATTAAAAAAAAAAAAAAAAAAAAATGTACATTTTGTAAACATTGTAAAATACCTTTTCCTTCCCGGTGTTACAGGTATGGTACGCAGATGCCTGCAATGATGTCTATTGCGGTATTCCTGCACTGATCTCGTGCGCTAACTGTGATTGCTCCTACCATGTATTGATGCACATCTTGTAAGTCGCTCTGGATAAGAGCGTCTGCTAAATGCTTAAAATGTAAAATGTAAAAATGTATTCATATATAGAAGATATAAAGACACTCCAACCAATTCCAATGTGGGTTCTTCTGAATGAAGGTAAATATATTTTCCATACCACGATAATACTGTTTCAATAAACTGCTGAGAGAGAGAGAGGCTTGCTCACAAACTTCAATGCTTCAAACTCGCAGGTAAAGATGATCAAGATACTTGATTCACCTACAATTCACAGGTGAAGAGTGCACCTGTTACTAATCACCAGAGAGGAGCGCACCTGTTACTATTCACCAGTACAAATAACTATTCATTGCAGTATTTCGCTATAAATGTAATATTTTCAATAAACAATTTTATCAAGAAGTTTAAAAAATAAATGCTAGGTGGCCAAGCGCAATAAACGCAGTGGTTGGCAATGGGCCGGATCTTTCTCAATTGGGATTTACATTTAGCAGTAACTGTAGCTAGCTAGCTAGCATCATATGAGAACTGACAACAAGCTAGCATAGTACCAGCATCTCCAGTCATGTGTACCCGGTAGGTTAGCATAATGGCGTTTGGTTGTATAGCTGTACATTTCTATGTTTAGCTAATGACCTTTTACTTCTGCCATGGTGCAATATTTTGTAGGGCTCCAGCAGGGCATTTTGTAGGGCTACTGACACAAACAAGGGAATGTGCCCAATTCCTCCCCAAGTCCCCAATGAGAATGTGAAATGTACACATGCAAAACACAAGCATAATTAATTAATTTACTGTTACATTCCCCAAAACAAAAACAATGGTGGTCGCTCTCAAAATTGAAATCTGTTGAAACTCTCTATCTGTGGTATTTTTAAAAATAGATATTAAGTAAAAATGTTTTTTTAGAAAAGAATGACTAAACATTTTCAGGGGGGCTGAGATGAAAGACAGGGGGGGCTAAGGCCCCCCGAAATAGGGTCTAAAATCACCACTGATGAAAAGTGTGATTCATTTTGAGTTCGTGCTTGCCTATTGCATGACTGTTAATAAAGAGCTACTGCTAAGCTATTTCTGGGTTAATGCTGCAATTGGCCCGTAACTCTCTGAGGATCTACTGTGTGTGTGTGTGTGTGTATATAAATGGTTGTACATTTTATTTTTTTCCCTGTAGCAAGTATTGATGCTTTATGTACATCCAGTGAATGTGACACATGATGGGCCAATTTTTTAAATGATGGATGTGCTGTAAATGAACAGGTGCAGAGAGAGTGACAGCTACTTTCTCAAGCCAAAATGTTCACTTTTACCTTGATACCCTCATCCGGTCTGGAAATCACCGTGATGAGCAGTTTGCCTTACGCTGACGCAGTGCAGTGCACACCAGCAGACCAGGACGGCTTCTTGTGAGCTGGCCATTTAAGTCTAATTATAGGAACCAGCATGGCCGATGACGGAGGACGGTTTCTGTGAAATCAGTGGTGTTAGTCTCTCCGTCCGATCGGTGCCATCTGGCTTGCTCAAACAAAAAACAGTGGCAGATTGTAGTGTGGCCAATCACAGTTTTAAATGATTCAAACAGGAACCACTAGCCATTTTTTTAGCAAGTTTCGAACAAACAAATAAGTAAATAAGAAACAAAACATAAGTTTAGTTTAATTTGTCTACTTTAATTAATATTAGATTTTCCGTATTGCAAATCGTTTTTTTTCTAAATGTTTGGATATACTCAAACAAACATAGGTGCCGTATGTACTCACTGTACAGAATATTGATGTGATTTTTGGAAAATACTCAGTGTGGTTTAACAGACTTAAAACAGACTCTTGAAATATTTCCGTGTCAGTTTTCATTTGTATCATTCATACAAGACATTCTAAGGTTTTGATGCATTTCTGACACATGTTATGATTCATTGTGATGTGAATGGGAGTACTCAAGATAACAACATCATGTAATACGACACAAAAATAAACTCTGTATATCATTTACACATATTTAAGAAAGTAGTATATTTTCCTCAGTATACAAGCTCAATAATATATCCAGCATTAAACACAAATATATGCGGCCAGTGAGCACTGACTAAATGTAGTCAGTTGTACCATGAACCCATATAGCCGTTTGAACATATATAACCACAATTGCTCCCTCAATAGACACTAACACTTCAAGCCTTCTTGGTACAAACAGTGACAGCAGAGTCAGGACAGATAAATCTCTTAGCAATGAGTAAACTGACTGAGGAAATGTATTTTTACAAATGCTAAGCAGGGGTCTTTCTTCTCTGAACTGGATTTGGCAGTTCAGTAAAGTCATGGCAGAAGGTCACATGTCTGTTTGTGTGTGTGTGTGTGTGTGTGTGTGTGTGTGTGTGTGTGTGTGTGTGTGTGTGTGGTGCTAAACATTAATTATGCAGGGAGGAGAGGCCCATTATGTTGTTGAACGTGTGAAGGTGCCTTAATTAGAAGCACTGCTAATTACAAAATGAAGTGAGAACAGTACACTCAATTCAACTCAAGTATCTGAAGTGTTTCAACTGGTGCAGAGGACTACACTCTGTCATACTGTATCTTTTATCATCACTGATGGACTTGGAAGTCAAATTGAACTTTCCAAAAGGGCCGGTCTCACAATGTTCAGGGTCCATCAACTTGCAAAGTAAATCCGAAATCTGAAACAAATAACAACATACAAATCAAAACCTAAACATCAGTTAATGCAGTTCAGTACACCATAAATCAAAATGCATTCAACATTCAAACAAAATCACCTTGTTTATTTAAACAGAGTTGAATTATTGTTTATTTTGACATAAAATGAAACTGTGCTTTTGGAAAAAAAAAAGCCATGAAGATGGCTATCACGTCTGCTTTACCACCATACATTATAATCATGTTTAGCTATCATGTATAGCTATCTATTAAATATATAAATCCATTCATATAGTCTATTAGCTGCCCTTTTTAAAAGTACTACCTAACTTGTGTTGCTTAAACATGAATCTTAAGCTGGTTGCTGGAACAGTTATGGCTGTCTGAAATCTGGGTACTTTTTTTGCGTCCTCAAAGAACAGGACAATAAACGGGACAGTTGGCACTGTGCTGTTTTACTGTCCTTCAGAGGTGCAGAACAGTACAGGCTTAAGTTGTGAGTACAGTTGTCTATAGAAACAGACACCTGTTTGTATAACACATAGGATTGTGATGTAGGTGTTACTAACAGTCCAGCGGACAGTTCAGCTTGGGAAAAGAAAATGTGTAATTTATGAATCCATATCATAACACTATCACTGTATGTAACTTATGGCCATTTAGATACTGGAAGGGTATCAAAATTGGTCTGATTTACGAGCATACATATTAAGCATTACACTATTTTAAAGGCATTACTTTACTCTACTGTGGGTGCACAACCCGCCCTAAGGCTGCGGAATTTAAAATGTGTTAAATAAAATGGGCTTGTTCTAATCCCAAACTTCAAGGACAATGTTGTTTGCTCTCCCCAGAGTTTTATTTGCGTAGGGTTTCTTTGCATTTTAACAAGCCTTAGAGAGGAGAAAACCTACTTTCTAACTTTGTTGAGGCCAGTCACAAAGGTTGCTCTGGAATGGCTGTAAGCACATACATTTGTATACCATTTGAAACCCATGATACCAATTTTCAGAAATATGTCGCCCACATCCAAAAACTGAAAACTAAATTGTCTCCCAGGCTGTCTTGTCTTCCCAATCTGTATGTCAGCCAGGACCTTGAGTCTTCTTCTTTCATCGTGCAATATAGGAGAAACAAAGCCTTCTGTGGCTGGTACTGTTACAATTCTTATTACACTGTGCCAGTGTTGGTACGCTTGGCAATTGACAACACATGGTGAGAGCACTTCATTGTCATGGACAATTGGGTTTGGAAAACAAAAACAAAAACACAGAATAGAGCCCTGTCTAGATTGAGACATTACTGTTTCGATGTCTATGATTTAAACTACTCGCATTGTCCCCAAAAGTGTTTGGATATCAGAATGATGGCATGTAAAGTGATCCATGTATCAATGAACTCATTTCAAAGATGACTATCGAGGTAAAAACAGTAGCTTTGTCTTTCCACACTGTGTAATGTGTTGCTGAATCTGTACTTTATGACAAAACTGATTACTTATGTCTAATCAAAAATAGTCAAATGTAACTTATAGATTATTTATTGTATATTGTATCTCAACAAAAAGGTTTTCACCGTAAAAAAAGTTGCTTAGACATACAAAGTATATACTCTCTGTACATCTGTAAAGCACAATTCCTAAACTTGGTCTGCATACCAAATTACTGACATCAAAATGAAGCGATGTTTAGTTTTAACTTTCAGTGATACATTTCACACACACTAAACAAGCACTGTTCCAAAGCAATGCTACCCATATTTTCTTACTTTCATTCAAGTAACTTGGAGAATGTACTTCTCACTTCCTTATGATTTTAACTAAATAAAAAGTAAAATTACTTTTCAGTTTTGTTGACAACTATTCAAAAGGTCTATTAAGAAAAAGCACTCATGACGCTATTGTTTAGCACATGTTAGCTTTCTTCATTTTCAATAGCAAAGGTAACTTAGGCTTCCATTCCCAAATTTGACTGTATTGTTGGTTTCTGACATGGATTTCCTAGCAACATTTTCCTGGAATTGTTTGGGTGCACTCATACTTCGAAGGCAAGGCCAAAGTCAATCATTACTTAATGGTACTAAGTGATCATATTCACCCCTGTGTTAAAGCAGAGAAATGTGTGGTGACCCAAAAACCAATAAGTGACTTGATACATTGAGGTTTCCATTTTATTCACTGCCTGTAGACCGGCAGAACAGTGTAACTAGATCTTTAGTACTGGAGTATATCCCATCTGTGAGACATAGTGTGTAATCACATTGAGCAAATTTTATTACTGTGCTCAGAAAATGACTAAAACGTGTTCCTGTAGGACACACATGCACGCGCACAAACACGCAGACACCAACACACAGGGAACGCACACGCATGCATACACACACGCACGCACGCACGCATGCACACATACACAAAAACTAAACTTGCAGACACTGGGACAACATACAAACACCACATAGATTTAAGAACCTGATTATTACAAATTATCCGAGCCTACAGTTGAGATAACAGCAATACCCTTTGCACCACCTGTGCAAACCAATATATGGATTAAAAAACGATTGTCTGCTTTTCCATAGATGCTGATTAATATGCAACTTGGATGGTGGACAAGCTCATGTACTTAATCCATTTTCCAGCTATTATTACAGAAGATCCTCATCACAGATATGATCTTTAGAACCCTGTTAGTTTTCTCTCTGTGTTGCTTCTAAGTAACAGGTGGCCAAACTGTTTGGCCTCAATAGTACATGAACTCTGGAGACCCATGAACGAGATGTACTCTCCAACACCTCTTTCATCCGAGCAGACTGATTGATAACAACCAGCAATTACAAACGATCTGAAATGTGCATCTTTTTGACCAATATTGCTCATCTTTTTTTGTTCTCTTCGTTGCCTCCATTGTGTTTATATTATAATGTTCTAATGCCTGTCAGGGCTGGGTAAAGCACACTCTGGACTTACAGACCAAAGTCCTTCAGATGTCATTGTGCAATCTTGGGCATGTGGCCCCTGATGTTTCTTCAGGGAAGGTGGGGTGAAATACGAGACGTTGAGGAGCGAATGGTAAGCTCTGGGACAGATGGCAGCACGTCGGTGCATCCAGACTCGCAATTTGATCTTTATTCAGGGACACATTCGAATCAAACCCTGATTATTTTTTTGCAGGCTGAAACAAAAGTACTTCTGTTAAAAAAAAGACAAGAAAAACAAAGCAAAGGAAAATAACGGATCAATATGGGTTACTGCAACCTAAAAACAGGATCAAGGCCACAGGTTTTCCCCCGCTGTCTGTTCCTGTGTGGAGAACAAATATGTGACCAAACACGTGACTTTAATCCATCTATAGCTGAAGGGCCAAATACAGTGCGACATGAAGGACATATTATACATCTTAACATGATCATATTGTTTGAATGCAGGTCCTTCAATTATGCTTTATAGAATAACGTACAAAATGTGGATATCAAAGCTTACATTAAACAATCATAATTTTTTATTCACCACCACCTTCCTGCAACATTGTAAAAATGGGTGGGTTCTTGGGTGGCATTTTGTTGTCTGATATAAAAATGACTTGTGGCGGAGCTTTTAGCAATCTGGCTGCCTCTGGAGGATTGATCACTACCGTACAATGCCAGCGGTGATATAATTGCCTATCGCAGAAGACACAGCTCATAAACATGATTGTGAATTAGTTTGTATTGCTCATAACTTTTGATTAAAATTGATTAAGCCTAGGAAAAGGGCCCTCAGGTCTGTATTGAGTGAGATTTCAGAGCATAGTTTCAATACACGGACTCCCTGTAGGAGATAACAATACAGTATCCAGTGAGATTTCAGAGCATAGTTTTAATACATAGACCCCCTGTAGGAGATAACAGTAGAGTGTCCAGTGAGCTAGTTAGTTAGTACTGAACCAGATCATCTTACTTTTATCACAGCACACAAAAAGCTCCTCAAAAAGGAGCCCCTGACCTTTTGCCCTCAGAGTCAAAAAGTGCAATTTTTTTGGCTGGTTTTAATTGTATTTTCTTTTTTCTTTATTTGTTATTTAAATTATATCAAATATAAAGAGGGAAATGTATAGTAGTATCCACGAAAATACACCTTATCAATTTAAAAAGCACTCCGCTCTCCAACCCCCCCCCCTTCCCCTTCCAAATGGTTTTGTCTCAATCAATCAATCAACGTCGCATCTTACAACATTCCGAATACAACTTGTCATGAAAAGCACCACATTCCCAGCCCCAATTTGGTTACGATGAATGATATCACTCAGGTAGGCACTGTTTTAATTATGAAACCACGATTAAACAAGACTTACTTACTTTTTATGTTATATATCTGTTAAAAAAAACCATGAAGTAGGTCAGTAGGGCTTGCCACCTTCATGCTGTAATTTCATCATTACTAGCCTTGGTACTCGGGAGCAAGTAAGCTAGTATAATTATAATTAAAACAACGTTATCTCCATGCAGGACAACTTACAAATATGCAATGAATTTCTGAAGCAGGTAGTTACATTTTGCATAGTTCTGGTAGTTTAGTGTAGTGACCCCCTTTTCTTTATAGCCAGTTTTCTAAAAACGTGATGTTTAAAAGTATATTATTGTTTGGGCATGTAGCAGTGTGTTTCCCTGTTAAAATAAAAGTTTCAATCAATCAATCAATCAATTTTGATTGGGAAATAAGAAGCAGCATAAACGCTGCTAGAAGAGGCAAATACACCTGTCTCCAATGAAAGGCAAAATACTTCTCACCTCCCTGACCCTGGATCAGTTTTTTTGCCATATGCATAGATGTAACAAATATATAAGAGTGTGTTTTTGTGTGTGTGTGTGCGTGCGTGAGTTTTTGAAAATGTCTGTGCACAGCCCTGCCCTCTATTTTTCATGTCAATCCCCTCCTCATATTGTGAGTTCGCTGCTGTAGCCCTGTGACCGGCTGTGACAAAGGCGAAGTATCGTCTCCTCCGAGAAGGCACTCGCCAGGCTGTTGACCATAACTTCGGTACTACAGAGCCACTTCTGTGTGCAGTGAACTTCCTGCCAACTTCCCTCCCCCCTCCATGGGGCAGACAGCCAATCGGTGCCCTCAGTGGCACTCCCAGCCAGAGAGCCAGAGCCGACTCTGGCGCAACCGGTTGAATCGAACCCCGGTCTCAGTGGCCAGCATTGAACGTTGTAACCACTAGACCACCCAAGAGGCTGAAGATTGTTAGCTTGTTAACATGTTTCTGAGAATGCCTGCTCATGATGTAGCAATGCAAACACGCACATCAGGTGTGAAGGAGACTTACTTTAGAGCCCTGCTGTTGGACTTGTGTTTTCTGCAGTATTGATCCAATCCAAGGGGCACATAGAGGGTATAAAAAGTATTCACCCCCTTTGGTATTTTATTTTCTTACTTTACAGAATCAAAATTGATTGAATTGGGATTTCTTGTCACTGATCAACACAAAACACTCTATAATGTTGAATAAATAAATAAAAACTCTAAAGCTTTCTCTTAATTACAAATAAAAAGTTAATAAATGGTTACATAAGTATTCACACCCATTGACCTTGACTTAGCTGTAATTATAGCTGTGAGTTTGGATAAATCTCTATCAACTTGGAATCTATCTGGAAATTGCAATTTTCGCCCATTATTCTTTACAGCATTTTTCAAGCTCCAACAGGTTGGATGGGGACCAGTGGTAAATAGCAATTTTCAAATCTTTAAAAAAAAAATATTTTGAAACACATTAATTGTAAATAGGTGGACTCCAATCAAATAATAATGTGATCTTGGAAGACAATTGATTGAGTTTATTTAGGTGTCTTAGAAAAAGGGGTGAATACTTATGCAATCAATTATTGTCAGTTTTTTTAATCTGTAATAAATTAACAAAAAGCTTTAGTTGCTGTTTTTCATTTGACATTAGAGACTATTTTATGTTGATCACTGGCAAGAAATCCCAATAAGAAAATAAAATATGCCAAAGGGGGTGAATAATTTGTACACCCACTATGTATGTATGTGTGTATATATATATATATATATACACACACACACACATTTAAATGAGGCCTGCATTACCTTCAGCAATGACATTTAAATAGGACATTAAGCTTGATAAACATGACAAAAACAGCTTGGATTTATTAAAGCATACTTATCTCTGGGCCAACATTAAAATGACTTTGAAGCCCTATTCTTTTTTCCACTTGCTTTGATAGATAATATATTTTAAAATTAGAACTGTGGAACTGAGCAGCAATTTCACTTCAGGCTGACCTCTGTTGACCTCCACTTGGCAGCAGAGATATTACATGCAGATATTTATGATAATGATTGGTCACGAACATTAGTTCCAGGCCTATTTCAAAAAAGAAAGTTTGTATTTCCATAAGACAAAGCACAGCACTTAGCCTCTCAACCTCAAAGAACAATTTGACGCATGTCTGCTCATATACGGGTTTATTACGTGGTAATGGATTTGTTGGTAATGGATTATTGGTCTATGCAAGGCCTAAGTCACATTTTTATAAAAATATATTGATTTGGTTGTTTTTTGATCGTTTCTTGTCTGGAATTTTGCAAACGGAATGGAAATTCACATATAATATTTATACTGCGTTAGGTAATCCAAAGTGGTTTTCCTTTTAAGCTCTTTGTTGTTTATACAACATAGATACTTGCCCTAGAAATAGATGCATTTAAATATTTCAGCCAAACTTCAGAATGTAAATTATTTTATGTGGATTGAGATGAGACAAAATATGCAAGGACAGCATTTCCTAGGGTGCAGAGCCCTTGACATGGAGATCATGGGGCACTGGTACTAAACGTGACCCCCTGTTCCTGACGGATGCCAACTTTATGGATAAAAGGCTCTCGGTTTTGTTCTCAATCTCAAGGGGCAAAGGAATTCAGTTCAAGCATTCTGTCACATGCCACGTGACAATTCCTGGACTGGAGCAGAGCAGCTGATGGTAAGAACTGGCAGAGGAGTGGGGTTTTGGCGGTCTACGGCCTGGATCTTTATTTCATTATTTTTTTGCCTCTCCCAGACCCAGGAGAAAGAAACAGTGGGAGAGCAGGTTAAAATAAAACAAACACAAACACAAAGTCTTCACCCTACTTGCCGCAAAGCTTTTGGGCAAAAAAATTTAACTAAAATAGCAAACACTAAATGAAAGCCCGTCTCCTCCGAGGGGGAAATCCCCTTTCCGGGAACACACAATGAACACAGACAATCAGCGTCTTTCCATACCGCCTTCATACATCCACACATCAACACCACACATCAACCACACATCAACACTTACCGGGACAGGGTAGAACTCTACGCACTGTCCCGACACACACTCAACACACATCTCAACAAGACACCGCGCCTCCTCAAGCCGGAGTTCCCCTAGAAACTCCCCAGGCACACACATATCCAGTGACTTTTCAAGTGCTTCTCAAACCCATGCACACAGAGGCACTCAACATGTTCAATCCGAGTTCTCTTTTGCCCCAAACACAAAGGCCTCCACAACATGGAAAAACAAAGGCAACCCTACCACTCCCATGTTGCCGAGACCGACGCCCTCCACACATCCCCACCCACGTTTCTTTGTCTGTGTGGTGTAATGCAGTGTAGACCTCTTATGTTATCGTGTTCCTATAGTTCTGAGCATTCGGTACAAGTTGATTTATAGTGGAAAGTCACTTGCAACTAGGGTTCACTTTGCTTGTTGTAAGGGTTCCTGGCATGTCTTAAGGAGACCTCTCAACATTGCTCTTACGTACCAAACACATTTTTGTATTATATAGAATTTTTCATTGTCTTACCTGTGAACATTTATGTTGTATCTATATTGTGTTATTCGTACCGGACTTGCATATGTGCCTATGTATACTAGTATGTTTATGTATGCTGATTGCTAAACCAATTAACTACAATAAAGATGTATTGATGTAGTTTAGCTCCTGAGAGCACATGCATAGTTGTCGTGCCTATATCAAGCCCCATTTAGCCTTGACGTGTCTTAGAGTGTACATTCGTTACATTCATTTTTGACCAATATTTGAACAATTTTATTCTAACTTCTTCCCCTTTCTATGAAACGAGCTCTCACCAGAGGGGGTGATGGTGAGACTCGTTTTATTAACCTTCTGGCATGTGACCTCAGACACTATCTCCTCAACAGAACAGGGAAGGTGGGGGAGATTGGGAACACCAAGCCTCACTGAGGAGGCCCAGACTGCCCTGCGTGGCACTACAGCTGACCAACAGCTCTGACTGTGGGCTGGACTTCCTGCTGACACAGCCAATCAGCACTGATTAACCAGATGGGTATAGGGTCCCAGCACAAACAGTTATCCATGTTTGTTAGCAGCTTCTAGCTCTGAGCTCTGCAGCTCTTCCACTGTTCCTGACAAGAACAGCTTGCTAGGCCCTGGAAAAAAAGCCAGGCCTTTATAAGAAACGTTGTGCAGTAAGCTGGGGCTCACAGAGCTTATTCGCTATAATACTCACAACAGAAGATTCACAGTAGGTTTGAGGTAGAGATGTTCGTTACAGTGGAAAAAATAACAAGCGAGACATTGCCAGAGAGAAGCCCAGGAAGAGTACAATGTTTATCCAAATTTCACTCAAAGTGTGTCTGAACTAACTCGGAAAAGGGTTCTACTTTTTTTTATGCTTCAAACTGTCAGGCCGTTATGCGCTAATGAAGTCGACGGCAAAGAAACATAAACAGGATGTGAGGCATATCTCACGGTCTGTTTGACCTATGATCATGGGACTAGCAACGCAATGAGCAATGAACAATACAATGACTTACTTACTTTAGCTTGTAGGCTAAATGTTTGCACCATTCATCCAATAAGCAATGATTGGCACATTTTGCTTGGACCCCATTAGCGTGCAGCTATATTTAATAATTTAAAGTGTTATTCAATTAGTGAATGAAAATAAAAACCTCAAAATAACATCTGAGGTAGATAACTCAGAAAGGCAGTCATATATAACAGCGACAGAGTATTGCAATTTTGTATACAGGGCAGAGGCTGCCTTCTTCTGATAGAGAATGCAAGGTTCAATAAGTAACCTGTGTGTGAACATTGCCCCCCCCCTAGGACATATGATTTACAGTCCGGCATGTGTCCAGAAATGCTTGGAAAAATTCTCACTCATATGTCACATTGCACTCTGCACACTGAAAATAGACCTTTTCAGACTACTCTCAATATAAAAAAAAGATATTTGTATGACAGGTCTTGCTGCACAATAATTTAGAAAATTGCAATAACTGATCTGTACTGCTCTAGCAATGATTCTCTGGCCACGTTAATGCCCTTCTGTAAGTCGCTTCCGTTAAAAGCATCTGCTAAAGGACTGCATTGTAAATTGTACTTTTTTGCCCAATCGTTGCCTTTCACTCAGAGAACCAGGTTACTTACAGCAACATTGTTATGTTGCACACTGATAATGTGTAGGCTAATGTAACTATAGTGTTCTTCATTAGTTCCTCCTATAGCCTGTGTTTCCATGGTACCATACTTTTTAACTGCCAGTTTACATAATTTATATGTTTATTTCTGTTGTAAAGCAGGTGTTTTTATTGCTTGGACTATTACCACAGAAGTTCAGGATATAAAATAATTTCATGGAAAAATGCACTGCAGAGATAAAGATTGGGTGGAGGAGGGGGGGGAGGGAGCTTGGATGGAAATGGATAAATGTAATAAGAAGAAAATGTTTCATGAACACTTTGTACTCCACAGGTTCAATGCTCTCAAAAAAAAGTGCATATATGGCTGCATCATTATAAATAGAACAGAAACAACCAGGTTTTCCTTCAAACATCGACAACACAATGTCTCTGGAGAAGTGTTTGTAAACTAGCTAAGAGATGTAATCCCTCCCTCAGGTAGTGTGCTGAGTTATACACTCACCCAGTATGCATGTCTTAAGGTTTTCAATATTTTGTTTAATCCTTTTTCCACCTTTCTTTGTTAACATTGTGCATTCACTCAATGGTCTGTTAACCAGCTTCACACAGAAATAGGTTAAATATACGCATTCACAGGCTCACTAACTGTCCCATGGCTTGGCAGGGGATTCTGAAAAAGTACCTCTCAGCCAAACCCCTCCCATCCCTCACTCCTTGGCCCAAACTTCCCTCTGCATAATGCATTTACTGTCCTTCAGAGGAGACATTAAACCAAGGTCCTGATTCACTCATTAATGTTGGTCATTAAAGATCTCATGGCACTTTTAGAAAAAGTAGAGGTGTGAACTCGAGCCAAATACATCTCTACAACTTCTCAGTCCCACAATTCTCTGCACACATTCATTCCCCAGGTTGTCATGGCAAGCAATAAATTACTTCTCAGTTGACCTACCTGGTTAAGTAAAAGGGAAGGAACAAACACGTCCAACTGCATAAAACCGATATTGACCATTCACCAAGTCCACACTTTGTTGTAATAAAATAGATTGGTTGAGAACCAGCTTTTTTCTTTTTTTTTTTAAACAAAGATGTTTTATGCCTATAGATGATCAAATGACCTAATTCATACTGTAAAATACACCAATATTTTTAGTCAGAAAAATTATTTTCGTGTCAATCTCCACAAAGTACTGAAGATTTAAATGGAAAATCATTGCTCTCCAACCTCTGTAAATAGTACTGGGACTTATTAGACAATACATGGGAGATAATTGTGCAGATTAATCACACTTATGTTTAAAAAAGCCATCAGAACCAAGTCCTCATTAATACCAGATGGCAAAACAATTTCCAAGGTGATGATCCAAAATGCTTCTTGTTGTCCCCTTCTTACCATAAACCCTTTAATACCATAATACAAACATCTCAGCAACTGTGCATGCAGTGCCCCTTCTACACCCTGTCTCAAAAATGGCACCTTTTGTTGGAAATTAAAACATACTACATCAGATCTTTCCCACCTTTATTTACACATTTTACTCTAAACCTCCAAGTGAAAAAACATTAACTGAATTGAGACTTTAAATTGAATTTAATTAAGAGAGGAATTAGAGGAAATGTAATGTGTGTGATAATTCATTTTTTTATTATTCATATAAAATTGGAATTGAGAGAAATTGAAGCACCTAAAAAAATTGGGAATCTGGAATTGGAATTGGACAGAATTTACAAGCAGATGGGATTTAATTTGAATTGAATTTATACATTTGACCCAATCACTAGAGTTAAATTCATATTTTCTGTTCTCATTTGAGAGATTGAGAACTTTTGTTCAGTAGAATTTCAACTATGTTTGCATTGTGAATGGAGATAATTTGAAAAACTTTGAAAGTGGCATCAACATACACCAATTTTAAGAATTTGAATCCTTTCTTAAGAATAGTTAAGTGAATTAGAGAAGCCTTATTATTTTTAAGATATTTTTTGGTCTATAACCCTTAGTTTAAATTAAGAAACAATCAAACAATCATGTGGACATGCATTTGTGTACAATGGCTTTAAGAACGATACATCTCCTTTTCAGAGGCCCGCTTTTTCTGACAAACCATTTTATTTTGTTCAGGCCCTTCTATATATCAAAGATGGTTGACATTATATTCTTTACCACACGTGCTAACACATGTCCCTTGTCTAATTTTGATAGTATTTCCAGGTGTTTTTTAAGCAGCTTTGCCTTTTTTGTCAGTCACTACAGTAGTATAAGGAAGCAGTGGAGTGAATGTTGGAAGATTCACTGTAGAGAGAGAGATGTGATGATTTAGTGACCCTAAAGGGAACTCTGCGCTATGTCATGCCTTTAATATTCTGACACAGGTGAGGGTGATGGGAGAAGACAGGTAGGCCTCTTTTCCCAGTGTTCACACTCCCTCATCCTCGTTGTAGGCCAATTTCCTGGCTCCATCTCCACTCCTCCAAGGCTGTGCATTTTTCCACCCAGGCACAGGTTGACACTTCCATCACAGGAACACCTGACAGCACATCCATCCTGACTCGCTCCACTGCTCTTCCTGTAAGTGGAGCTACATAACGACTTGGGAATAATGCCTACTGCATGAACTTGCAGAGTTTCTAAATACATCAGGGCCGTACTCTATGGTATTAGGTACATACATAGTGAGTGACCATTTATTTATATATATATATATATACAGTACCAGTCAAAGGTTTGAGTACACCTTCCATCTGGACTACGGCTAAGCAGGCACTCCTTCATTTTTGAGCAAGATAACGACCTAAAACACACCTTGAAGTTGTGCAAGAACTATCTGGTGAAGGGGGAACGTGAAGGACAACTCAAACTAAGGACCTGGCCTGCCCAGTGTCCAGACTTCAATCCCATAGAACTTGTATGGGATGAACTGGACAGAACAGTCAAAGCAAAGCAACCCACAAGTGCCTCTGGGAATTGCTGCAGGAGAGCTGCACAGGTACTGTATATACTATATATGTATATATATAGGGTAAAAAAAGTATTCACCCCATTTTTCACATTTTATTTTCTTACATCATGGAATCAATTAAATAAAATGGATTTAATCCTGAACAATACAAAGTACTCTATATTGTCAAACAAAAAAATAAATAAACTCTAAAGCTTTTTCTTAATTAATTGCAGAAAAGCTTTAGACACACACACAAAACAAAACACAGATATTATTTACCAACACCAGCACTATTTGCAACAATACATGACAAAGAAGATGATTATTAAATTAAGAGGGAGCAATTAAAACATTCTGGGCAACAGTCCAAGGGTTGCATGTAAATATCAGTCAGTGTAATTTGTTTCTCAGTGGAACCAATGGCGTTATATTGTTGAGGAATCTCTTCCTCTTCTTGATATGCAATCACAAAATTTAATTTATCTAAATGAGAGTCAAACAACCTCTTTGTCCAACTGCAACTACTGTGACAGCAGAAATGTGATGTGATAGTTGTTACTTTCGCCATTTATAGTTCAAATTCAATTACCACTAGGATTATGTTTTCAATATTTATCTGTATTCATGAGGAGACATTGTAAGCATATTCACAACATTATCCAATCAAATAAACGTCCCCTAAAATAATAATAATAATCATCTGTGTTTTAGAGAAAACTGATTTTCCACATCAGAGGCCACAGCTAATCAGGGATAATTTTCTGAGGCAGTTCTGCCAAGCACTGCCCCTGCCTCCACTCACACACACACTCAGTGTTCTGTGACCCCTACCCTGCCTCCGCACGCACGTGCACACGTACACACGCACACGCACACGCACACACAGTCTTCCTTGAGCTCTACCCTGCTTCCACTCACACTCAGTCTTATGTGCCTTCTTCTGCCTCCAAATCCTTCAGCGGCTGCAGGCCTTAACCTTGGCCGAGGTGTCAGGAGCTGAAATCCCACTCGGGATAAAGCGTTGACTATGCAGAGACTATGCTGAAGCAGTAATTAAAAACAAACAAATCCAATGTCTGCAAGAGAGCATTGCTGGGGTGTCATGCTACTGTGAGCTTAACGACCTAAGCCATGCATAAAAAGCTGACTATATGTATTACAATTAAAACATACAAAAATAAAAATAAATACACACATGTAGGAGGGTACTATATATTATATATACACACAACGGCTATAAAAAATATTCATCCCCTTGGACATTTTCAGTTTGAAATCATGACAAAATAGTAAATAAATAATAAATGAAAAAATGAAGAAAAAAATTGACATCTTGATTGGATAAGTATTCAATCCCTTTGCTATGGAAACCTAAATTAGTTCAGGTGCAAACGATTATGATCCAATTAATAATTAGGTAAAGGGCCTCTGGCTGCATGCGATAATAGTGGTTCACATGATTTCATAAAAAGGGATGTCATGAAATGTACCGGTGTCTGTAAGGTCCCTGAGCCAAGCCAATTTCAAGAAATTATTCAACGATGAATACTAAGGACCTTCCAAAGCAACTCACAGAAAAAGTTGCGGAAGGGCACCGAGAAGCATATAAAAAATATAATTTTCATAGAATTTCCTTTCTGAGCACGGTCAAGTCAATCATTAAAGAGTGGGCTGTTGTGTTGCACTGCCTATGTCAGGCTATTTTTTCAAAACTGAGCAGTCATGCAAGGACAAAGGTTGTTCAGGAACCTTCCAGGAGGCCAACAACATCTACAGAGATTGTACAGCACTGTGACCTTTATATGCATTGTGAAACTGGTGCAGCATTGTCGGGCAAGCAGAATATAGAATACAGACATGAGGACAATAAGACAATGAAAAATATAGATAAGGATGAGGTATGAGTATGATATTTCTCTTAAATTAGCTATTTTGAATGTCCATAGGTATAGACAATGGTAGCTTTGGTGCACGTAGAAAGAACATTTTTCTTGTGTGTTTGCAAAATTAAATGGTAAACAGTACTCAAAATTAGGGAAGGTTTAAGGGTGAGAACATACAAGAAAACAATATAAACACTGCGGTAAATGCAATACATCAAGAGGAAATGTTTAATGACTGACTGAATGTTTATAGCTGAGATTTCTGTCTTTAAAGTGAGAGTGGGGAAGCTCCGGTTCCAGGAGGTATATAATTAAACAAATATATAATTTATTAAAAATGTCTGCTTGTGGTGAGCATCAAACTCACCTATTGGAATAAACCTCCCTTTAGATGTTCTGTATTTCACCTCACTCTGAGGCAAATCGTTCAACAATGACAATTCGCAACCTGCATTCGTGAGCACATTAAGGTGTTTATTGTGTTCAATGCACATGAATGAGGGAGAGGATGTCTACACCAGTCCAGTTATGTAAGATAAAGGTAACTTTCATAACAATAAAATGGAGTACATAACCGTATGCCATATCAATATCCTGAGCACATATGCCACCAGCACAACAGAACATGCCAATATTAAAGGAAAAGAACACCTGATCTGATTATAATGAAACCAAACCCTCACCACACGCAGAGGTTATTTGTTCTTCTGAAACCAATGCCACAGGTACACTACCATCTCCTGTCACAAAATTACCGGAATGGAATTGGGACACACCTTGTGACACCATCCCAAATCAACGATTGTGTCTCGACAAAGAAACTAGAGCCCTTAGTGTGATGTGTACAGTAGGTGAACTTCAGCCGTATGCCAACGGCATACCTGCAGAACATCTCCAACAACGGCAATTAATGGAAACCTACTGATGCGTTTAAAAAAAGATTTTCTGTCAGCCTCATTTTAACCCCTACAGGGATGTGCTGTAGATGATTCCTGATCTTTCCGTGGGCATCAGCAAAACACATTCCCAAGGAATAGAAGGGCCTGTGTGGTTAAGATCTTTATCCAACATAACACTGCTTATATTATAAGAGCCGCACAAATTCTAAATTCAAATTACATAGCTGATCAAGTGTTCTGAGACAACTGGTTTATGCAACAAATTTGACCTCAACATAGACTGATATATTGGTATATGGTCTCTGAATACAATTACTGTGATAAAAAACACATAGAGCTTACCAAACTACCCAGTGAAGGTGTTTGGTTGGGCATCTCCTAGCAATGCCCCATGATTTAAGCATGTTTGGTTGGCCTGTTGGTGCCCCATGATTCTGTTCTGAATTTGCAATTATGCAGACATTAGCTCACACACATGCATGCACAAATGGCTAATCCCGCAGTGGGAGACAAAGCTTTGGGGTTCTGGGCCTGTTCAGTCAACCAGGAAGGGGAATAAGGCCCGATGCTCAGCTCATAATGGGCGAATGCCGTTCCCTTGACAGATCTCCATCTGGCACTTGAAATACACAAGACCACACGAGGTGATCGCATGGGCTCAGGAATACTGCCAATTTCTAAGATAATTTTTCTCAAGTTCCGAATGTGATGAAATTATAAGCAGTTCTCTGTATGAGTGCAGCAAATGACCAAAATTATTTCATTAAAAATGTTGTAGGCATGATTATTTCAATTTGCTGATCAACAATCATTGAGGAAACCTCAATGCTGATTGCTGGAAATTTCCCAATCAAAGGAACTACACATTTTCCACTAAGGATTGTTTTGGCTCTTGCCAAAAGTGGCAATGGTAATTTGACTGATTGAATGGCCTTCAAGTCATAATTTGATTTGAGGTCAGTGGCGCTCTAAAAATGGTCATGTTTAATACAATTCAGTTTTGCAATCGAAAGCTGTTGAAGATTTGCCCTTCTGTTGGTTTGGAATTAAACTATTCACATTAATGAGATAAAAAGCAACACTTGTAAACACTAGAATAAAATGGTTATTTTAAATGTATTTACTACAATAATGGAAGCTGTATATCGTAATCTCTTATCTCTCTGGTATTATTACTATTGTTGTTGTTATCATTAGTAGTAGGATAAGTACTTGTAAGTAATTTGGGGAAGGAACGGAAAATGTTGTCATCAGGATTTCGTACGGGATCAGGGCAGAACTAGTTAAACCACACCAGCTAATATTAAGTGAACAAGATGATATTTGCTTACACCAATTCCAACATATATTTGTTGCAGTTAATTTGAACTCATGCTAGTGTAACACCCACTAGCCTAGGGCTTACTTTACGAAGGACTACGCCACTCTCCTATATGGGGGAGAGGCCCGCTAACTGGTGACTGTGGCTCAGGATAAAAACACTTCCCCGCTACAGGGTGAATGAATGAATGATAAAGACAGTATACAAAAATAGATGCAATTTATTTATTGACTGGGTCAAATGGACACAAGTTAACCTAGGGCAGGACAGAAAATAATACATTAAATAATAACCCAAAATAAATAAGGAGCCTCCCAGAAGGGGGCGCTAAGGTAGGGGCAAAAGGGGAGAGGAGTCAGTGTGGACTGGGCTGTCTGAAAGGGACTTTCACCTTTGCGCTTCACACAGCAGAGTGATGTACAAACTGTATATGATGGTGCTCAAACACTATAAAGTGGGGCTCACTTAGTATTTCACTACATATCCAGCTATGGATCACAAGGGGTAATTCAGCACACACTATAAGGGGAATACCCCAATCGCTATAAGGTGGAGTTCATTCAATATTTCACTGCACATCAAAATGTGGGTCACAATGAGTGATTCACTACACACTAAACGGTGAGTAAATATGAAACACTAGGGCCACCCCCAGAGGCCCCACCCACAACTGACAGAATAAGCCCTGCCTCTAGGTTAAAAAAAATATAGTTTATGAAGGTGGTTTGACACAAACATAGGCTCTAGGCAACTCTTTACAGTGGTTATATTGACTGTAGGAAAAACAGTGGTTACACAACACACTCCTGAACCAAAAGACAGGGAAATGATCAGCTTCATGCCTCTTACATCATTAGAACTTTGTAAGAAACCACAATACATATTCATTTGCCTACCTGATATAAAAATCAGGACTGCCCCCGTAGACTGTCGTGAAGGCCAGTGTGAGCAGGTTTGCTGCTAAGCATAATGATAAATACATTTTATACATCTTTCCTTCAAAAATGACCAATACAATTTATCAATATTCCCTTTAAAAAATGTCAATTACATTTTATACACATTTACTTTAAAAATAACCAATAGTTTATAAACATTTCCTTTAATAATTCAATTACCTCCAAAATTAACCTCCCGCTTATGCTGGCACAAATGAATCCCTCCTGCTAGGCGGCCGCAGTAGAGAAACAAAAATTAAAACCCATTGTCAATGGGGGTTATGCGCAACGGACTTCGGTGTTTTGCTAAACGTGACTGGCCATTTCCGGTAGACAAGATAATGGCATTGTTCTATACAAGATGTTTACAGGAGCTGCCCAAAATGAGTATATCCGATGTGCATCTGATATGCAAGTCGACATCTACGGCTTCTACGAGCAAAATGGACAAGGGCTTTAAGCAATACGCTTCCTCCTATATCCATGACTATGAGGGTACTAACAACATTTTTTTAAAGTACCTGTGCCTACTGTCTAATACTTAGCATTAGCGTTAGCTAGCTAGTACTAACGACATTTTTTAAGTACCTGTGCCTGCTGTCTATTACCTAGTGTTAGCTAGCTAGTACTAATGACATTTTGAAAGTACCTGTGCCTGCTGTCTATTACCTAGTGTTAGCATTAGCTGGTCGGTTGCTCAATAACAGTTACCTATGTAGATCTTTATGTTGTCTTCCTCATTTTTCACCAGTGTCAAACAGAGACAGGATGACTGCCGATGTTCGCATCAGGGCAGCCTGTCACGGGTCTATGCGAAAGAGCGAGAAGCCCCACAGCCTGAGAGTAGGGATGGTTAGCATAAGGTTGATCTGTTCGCGTTCACCATCAGTTCCAGTTCAAGGATGGTAACGCTATGTCAAACTTCTCAAGGTATAAAGGCTAATCTGGCAATACGATCAGGGCCCTCTTGACTATCTAATCTATCTAATCGTCATGATTTAAAAGGCACGACTTATACCAGCATTCCCATTTTGAGAAGTTTGATAAAGGCATCAGTCCAAAATAACAGCTGTTCAAGTTCAGTGTTGTTGGTTCGGTCTAATACATTTCAGCTGAAAAACAAGTATAGGCAAGGTTATTGGGGTAACGGTATTATAGTTTCTTGTTAATCATTGATTATCTAGTGGCATAATAGTATGTTATTCATCAGGTCTCTCAAAATAAAATTGATCACTATAAGGTACAGTATTAACAACCCGTGCTATTGTTTTTATTTAATTATCACATTGACCTTGTTGACTGGCGGAATGTGAGTAAGCATGTCTTCCGGTTTGGTCACGTGATGCTCAACATATACCCTATTATACAGCGCTCACCCCAACATTACTGCACATGATTAAAAATGCAAGTTTGCCTTTTACCTTCTATTTGGTAGTGTAGCACATACCAGGCTAGCATCATGCCACCAAACCGCTCCTACGTTGCACTACATGAACGATAAAGTCTAAATCAAAACATGCGTTGTTGTAAAACATGCGTTGTTATACTTAGTTTCATTTTACTCTACTTCATTCAAACTTATGTTGGCTGAACTGTAGGGCAACCAGCAACGTGCAGCACTAGAAATTTTAACAGCCACGTGCAACCGTCAATAGTATATCAATATCGTGCATAAATTACTATAAGAATGTTTAAACATTAAGAGTTTGTTTGCACTTACCCGCCTCGTCTCACACCGCCGGCACCAAACTAACAAACGATAGTTTGTGCTAACTACGTTCCACACGTGAATCTCATTACTAAAAGCAGAGAGTATGGGGCGGTGCCAAAACTATGTTCTACACGTGAATCTCATTACTAAAAGCAGAAACTATGGGGCGGTACTAAGGCTGTGTTCGAAACCGTTCCCTATTCCCTAAATAGTGCACTATATAGTGTGTTGAACAAATTGGCGAACACACTATATAGTGCACTATTTAGGGAATAGGGAACGGTTTCGAACACAGCCTAAGACTACCTACGGTCCTACATGTCACATTAGTTCTAAGTTAGAGGTGTATATGGGTTCACCTGACCTTAAAAGCCTTTCAACTTACCTACAAAAAGTGAGTTAGAAATGTAAAGATGTCTTTGAAGACCATTTCACCACTCTTGTAGTGAAACTGTTGAAGCTTTGTTAATATGAGGTTTTAGGAGCTCAGTGTGTGAGCATGAGATTGTTTCCTTAGAGCATGACTCCAGATCATCTGCTAAGTGCTAGGATCGATATACCTGCATTTCCAACAGCACCTTAATGTGAACTCTGAATAACATATAAAATGCCATTTATCCAAAACAACTTACAGTAGTGAATGCATACATTTTTCAGTATATGTGGGAATCGAACCCACAACCTAAGCGTTGTCAGCACCATGCTCTACCCACTGAGCCACATGGAACCACTGTGTGTGAGAATACTCCCACACACCTTTAGACTGACTTATGGAGACATATTTCTTGCACCAAGTAAGAGGTAGCAAAAACGCACAAAACATAGGATAACTGTTATTGCGAACAACAAAGCAGAGGTGTCTGAATTGTATTCATTGTAATGAGATGTTACATCATGGCCGACGGATTCCAGCATATTCCTGGAGGTGAATAGAAATCACAAGAGAAGACTTGCAGGGTCATTGCCACCTTGACTTCAATTGTTAATAGTGTAGAAAACATGTAGAAAAGCATTTTTAAAACTCATATTTTATTTGACAAAACATTGCTTGTCAATTGCAATAGGGAGTAATACATTTAAAAATATATATAGGCTAGAACAGGGGTGGGCAATCTTACCCTGTGTGGGCCGGTGTGGGTGCAGGCTTTTGTTCCAGCCGAGCAGTAGCTCATCTGATTTGACTAATCAGCTAATCAAAGTCTTCAATCAGGGCTTTGTTTAGTGGAATCAGGTGTGTCACTGTTCAGTTGGAACAAAAGCCTGCACCCACACCGGCCCACACAGGGTAAGATTGCCCACCCCTGGGCTAGAATTTATACTTTTTAACATAACAAATAACTTTTTATCTAAATATATTTCATATTATGTGTGCATGTGATTTTAATGTGGTGCATGTGCATTTTTAAAGTACAATAATATAAGTATTTAAAACACTTTGTATAGGTTGTCTCAGGGTTTCAAGAAAGGATTTTCAGATATTTTTATGTAAAAGCACCAGTGCATTATTGCCATCGTGCAGGTTTATTGCAATAGATTAATGCAATACCAGCAGGGCAGCCAGCGCACACACCTGTGTGACATTTACTAATTGTACCTGTGTGCTTAAAACTGCTCTGCTCTCTTAGTAGGTGGCTGGAACACGGAAGCTGAATGCTGGCGAGAAAGAGAACTCAGAGATTCAGAAACAAATGCCACTGAAAGTAGCAAAAGTCTGTGTGTATGCATAGTGAATGCTTATTTCTTTGCAGAAAGGCAGTTTGATTTAGTTTATTATTTTAGTTTATTATTTTTGGCCAGAACCCATGAGGGAGATGGCTGAAGACCTGTTTCTTATTGATTTCATTTGTCTGCTCTCTCTCTCTCTCTCTCTCTCTCTCTCTCTCTCTCTCTCTCCCTCTCCATGTGAGTGCATATTTAAGTGCATATCTCAAATGCACTTAAATCCTGCACAGTGAAATGTCCATATCTTGCACTCAGTGCCTCCGAGCCAGAACACCCACCATGCTGTGTGTTTGTGTAAGTATCCTGGAATTGCCCCTGGAAACTATCCTATGGGAGGAAATACATACTTATTTCCTGAATGTTATCTGTTATAATAAGTATGTTCTGTTACTGTCTTACTGGGTTTTTTTGTATTCAAAAGTAGGCATTATTGATTATTGATCACTTTTTTATATTAATAAATCAATAATTTTATATTAATAATGCATGCATGCATGCACAATTTCATGGTATTTAAAACAATAAGGAACAAGTAAGAATAAGCAGATTGATTAAAGATGCAAGAGTGTTGTGGGGATAATATATCTGAAATGATTGATTAAAATAAGGATTGTCCTGGGAAAATAAAATAGCCCATCTAGGCATCCAATCAGAATGTCTGTGTTTACTTAGGTACGCTAATTTGATGTCTCTGAATTCAAGGGCTCTCGTCTTCACAGTATACTTTTTCAGGGAGACACACACGCACACACACACACACAACCATACAGTACAGGGGATGAAAGTGGGACTTATTTGTTTGCATATAATGAGTTTATTTGGAGTATACATTGTTTGATATGCATCCAGACATATTCACATAGTGTCTCTACAGTGCAGTCTGCTTCTTAGGCTCCCCACGGATCTGTGCCCCTTACCACAAAAATAATGAGTTCAAGTATAACGCATGTAATGTAGGACACTACTGCTCCAGATAGGGAAAATCTGTGTTGCCACCATTATCTTCTGTGTTTATGAATACTACAATCCATATGCTAAATTTTCAGCTTTAATATCATATCCAATCAATGATTTTATTGTGTCTATTATAGATAATGTTTAAATTGTGTCATCATTTTAGTTTTTAACATAAAAAATGTGTACACCTTTAGTTGCAGACAAGCACAATTTTGTCTCAAGACTACGTATTTTCCAGATGTAGAACAAGATCAAGACCAAGTTGCCTTAATCCTGATTGTGTTGCTCTTCAACTAGTAACTAACTGAATCTTTAGTATGATCGTTACCTTCAACTGTAAATACAATTTGCTCATCTATGGTCTTTATTAAAAAGCCTGGATCCTGCTGAATGCTGCTTCAGATTGAATGACAATTTATTGTTGCTCTTTCAATAAAGTATTTCTTAAAATGCACTGGCTACCTCCCGCGTGGTCCAGTGGTTACAACGTCCGACGCTGGCCACGGAGACCGGAGTTCAATTCCCCGTCTCGCCAAGTGTCGGCTCTGGCCGGGAGTGCCACCAGGGGGCGGCGATTGGCTGTCCGCCCCAGGGAGGGGGGAGGGGAGCCGACATGACGTTCGCTGCGTATAGGAGTGGCCCTGCAGTACCGGGGTTTGGTCGACGGCTTAGCGAGTGACGTCTCGGAAGAGGCGTCACTTCGCATCGTCACTACCGGGTGCAGGACTACGGCAGCGAACTCACACTACTAGGGGGGGATTGACGTTAAAATAGCGCGTCTAATTGGCTACCAAATTGGGAGAAAAATGGGATAAAATCAGAAACAAATTTAAAAAAAAAAAAAAAATGCACTGGCTTGCTCCAATATTGTTTGTAAAATAAAGAAGGCCTATATCTTGTGGTCAGTTTTTATAAGCTTTTATAAGTATTGTGAAATGATGTATTGCAAGGGTGTTGGTTGGTACTAGTTCAAGAGAGTAAATAACTAGAATCACCATGTGACTCACTGAGGGTAATTTAATGTCTCATCACAGTTCAAAATGGAAATAGATGCAGATGAAGAATACAACAACTACTACTACTACTACTACTACTACTACTACTAATAATAATAATAATAATAATGATAACAATAATAAATAATAAAATAATGCATTCATATTGTGCTTTTAATAGATAGAATTTATATTGCGCTTGTTTCAAAGGGTTATGTCAAAGAACAACATATAGCACTCACCAGGATGACGAAACGTCAGCCATATTGACCTTACTGCACATCAGTTGAGACGGAGAGCCCGGGATTCCCATTTGTTTGCTGAACACAAACAATCACTTGCCTTTCTGTTATAGATACATACGCCTCAGCGTCATTTTGTCTAGCAGCTGCTGACCAGAGTAAAGTAAAGCGGGCATCATTCTCCGAATGGCTTATTTGACAGTGCTTTATCCCCAGTAACTCAGAAAGGTGCCCTCAAACACAAGTGTGTCTAATTCTCCATAAGGGTGACCGATCAGGGTAATGTCTTACAAATCAGCTGCTTTCACATTTGGCCTTGCAGCACAGGCTGGTTCCCCTCACGGAACGCATCATTTGCTTATCCAAACGTGGATTAGCTGTGAAAAGCTTCGCTGTCGTGGCGGGTCGTTTACCGTCGTCCTCCACCCCATATGGCAGCATTCAGCTCAATGTCACATCTGGACATGTGCCGCTTGGTCACTGCCATACACAGATGGCATCTCATTTAAAAGCCCATATTTTTGGTCAATAGTAGTCACAAAGGTTTATGAAACAATTTCTTCCCTCGTTGGTTTTTAAATAGCAGCTTTCAACCACTGTAGTTTTCCTACTGTAATATCTATAAAATCAACAAAAGTGCAATGACAGTTAGTAGTGGAGTTGGCCGTGTATGTTATGGAGAGTGTGTAAAATCTGGGACAGTCCTCCCTCCCTCTTCCGAATCCTTTTGCGGTTTCAGCACTTTTCTAAGTCTAAAGTTACTGTATTAGGTCTACACAAATATCGACAAATCCGTTTAACAAAATCGTTTCCCCTTGAGCGTAAAATTAAATATGGGGGCGGCAGTGGCTCAGTGGTCACTATGGCTATGTGATGTCAGTAGGATAGCTTTAATAATGAAAAAAATCTTATTAGATCCCTTGAAAACAAAATATCAAGTTTTGGTCAAATTTTGGTTTAATAAACGGTTTTGGTTTAATAGGTTAATAAAATCTACTTTGCTTATTAATTTCTGTTTGGTGGACCTTGGCTCACATTACAGCCTCCAATGCTTCAACCATCATTCTACACGTTTAGAAGGGAATTAACAGATTACGCACAGGGAGTGTATAGATTCTCTATCACACCGTTGAATGTATAGATTCACCACAGGGAGTGTATAGATTATCTGTCACAACGGTGAATGTACAGAATCCCTGGGGCATCTCGAGATCTCCCTGTGTGACAGGGAATACAGTATATGGATTCTCTGTCAGGCACCAGTGAATATACAGATTTCGCTGCGTGATTATATAGATTCCTGAGACAATCTACAGATTTTGCTGTGTGATTGTATAGATTCCTGAGAGAATCTACAGATTTCCCTACGTGATGGTGAACATATAGATTCCCCTATACAGAATCTATACATTTCCAGATTTGACATATGCACTGTAACATACTGTATATACAGCCACTACAGACAGCGCCACCCATTCAGCGGCTCAAACCTGTTTAAGTAGTGTCATATAATCATATTTCTAAATCAAACTCTGCACACTAAAATGAAGCAAGATCGTTAAAGGGAACATTACAAATACTAGTAAACTGCTACTGTCGTGGCATTTATAAAGTTGACTAGCATTTATTTGAGACGTCCTTTTATTTATATTCCCGACGTGCCAGATTGTGTATGCAGGCATGCACCCTGCAGGCTCTAGGACCATGATAGAGCTGTGACGTTGCCATCTTGGCTTTCACTGCATGCTACCAATATTCCAAATCAAGTGTAAACCGAGCAGAGCTAATTCATTGTTTTATTATCGGTAAGTGTATTAGATACAGTACATTCTTGCATGTTGAAAAGGGATTGTGTGTTCCAAGGTGCCTTTATAAAAAGTACGCTGATAGAAAACAATTTGCTGAGGAGGCACCGCACAAAGTTTAAAGGAAAACAAAACAAAGGAAAGAGTGAGAAGCAGGAGAGCAGTAAGAATGTTTTATTAGTGACAGGGTGCAGGAGTCACCGGGATTTCTTTATATATTTTTACACTGAGCCTCATTACTTGCATCATGATCAATAAATTATTCTATACCTTCCACTTTGTAACACCATCCATGTGTCACGGCCGCCCGCAGGGAATCATGATCAATGGCCGCTTGACATCATACAAAGGCTGAATGGTAGAAGAGATGTGCAGGCAATCTTGCAGAGTGATGTGTGTTGGCTTCTTGAATCACATATTCACATATTGAACATACCAGAAAATACAGAGCTGGCAAATTATATTTACAGCATGGATTTTTTTTAAAGCACGGGAAAATGTCAGCTTCACAATATGAGAAATTGAAATAGTGAACTTTGCACAACAGAAATCAGTGTGCTCAGTCTTGTATCGATAGTCAATACATTGGCCAAACTTAAACAAATGGTTTATATTCAGAATCTGTCTATGTCTCTGTCCACGAACACAGACTGCACTGAATTTGAGTGCTACTGTACGTGAATCAGTAGAAACGCTCGGAGGGAAGCAAGCTGTGCCAGTACAACAAAATGATCCATTATATTTATATTTGAAAACCAGACAGAATTCATGTAGAATACATGTTCTTCTATTTACAGGCAGTTGACTGCCATGAGTATATGGTTTGAAGGTATCCAAAAAAAGAAAAAAAAGAAAATCTTCATAAATGAGCATGTTCAGTGTGACAGTAAGATAGAAAATGTTGGTGTACACATGCAATATGTTTGCTGTTTGTAAAATATTGTTCAGCATTATAAAAGGTGCACGACACTCTCTTCATCTCCCACTTTTAGCAATAGAGACTAAGAGCACCGCAGTGTATGAGAGCTCTTACTCTGAAACAGGTTTTGTTCTGTTCCAGCCTTTGACATAGTTGACCTGTAAGTTCTCTGGCCTGGGGAAACAGTATCTTCTACTTCCTGTGTAAGGAACTTGCATACTTAAAGGACACACCGCTAACATCTGAGAAGTGTTGACACTTGTTGGCAATTATTCAGGAACATTTTCTGACGATTAATCATGTTGAATCTTGTGCTCTGATCGAGTGCGGAAGATCATTCCACCACTGAGGGGTCAGGACAAAGAAGAGGCGAGACCACGAGGAGCGGCTGCCGGGCACCCGGAGGGATGGGACAGTCAGTTTGCCAGAGGAGGCGGAGCGGAGGGGTCTGGCTGGGGTGTAGGGTGTGATGAGTGTCTGGAGGTAAGGGGGAGCAGTTCCTCTAGCCGCTTGATAAGCCAGCACGAGTGATTTGAATCTGATGTGTGCTGCGATGGGGAGCCAGTGCAGAGAGGAGAGTAGAGGGGTGACATGGGTGAACGTAGGTTGATTGAGCACCAGACGTGCGGCAGCTGTGGCTTGATGGCACAGGCTGGTAGGCCTGCCAGCAAGGAATTGCAGTAGTCCAGACGTGAGATCACGAGGGCCTGGACCAGGAGTTGTGTGGCCTTGAGTGAGGAATGGTCAGATCCTCCGGATGTTATGGAGGGAGAATCGGCAGTTCCGAGTGATTGCTGCGATGTGGCCCAAGAAGCACAGCTGATCGTCCAGGGTCACTCCAAGACTCCTGGCAGACTGGGACGGAGACACTATGGAGCCTTCCACAGTGATTGAAGCATCAATTATCGGGGAGCCCTTTGCTGGGAGGAAGAGCAGCTCAGTCTTCCCCAGGTTCAGCTTCAGGTGGTAGGTGGACATCCAAACAGAGATGTCAGCCAGGCCTGCAGAGATCTGCGCCAGGACCTGGGTCTCAGAAGGAGAGAAAGAGTTGAGTGTCGTCGGCATAACAGTGATAGGAAAAACCATGAGCAGAGATGACAGATCCAAGTGACTTGGTGTACAGCGAGAATAGGATGGGGTCTAGCACTGAGCCCTACGGGACTCCGGTGGAGAGGGTGTAATCAAAGTATTACTGCACTGACCTCTTGCGCGAACTATGATTGTTCATACCATGTATTAATGCACATCTTGTTAGTCGCTCAGGATAAGAGCATCTGTTAAATGCTTAAAATGTAAATGTAAATGTACAGTATATACAGCTTGGAACCAATTTTACACCTGAATGTCAATAAACAATAATGTGTTTATTCATCGGGCATTACTTATTAAAAATGGTATCTAAAATGCAGCGTATTCCTTATACAATAATATGTATTTTTAATTGTACAAGTTTGCCTCTGCATCTTTCTTCCTGCTATGATTTTATCATTTTGTTCATAAAAAGTTGAGAAAACAGATTTTTTGTTGCTGCCTAAGATCATAATTAAAAGCATACAGAGGCTCACAGACATGCATAGTCAAGGCAGCTCTAAGCTGTAGCTGCCTTGCCTGTAGCATACATCTGCTTCTGCAAGAATATAAATAACATTGAACAGATGGTAATGGCATTACGAGGTAAAATTAATTGATGTAGTCAGAATAGAATGTGGAAAGCAAGAAGGAATAATACAATTCTTTTTTTTAAATCTGAAAACTCTCACTCACGACACGTTTCCCTTCTGGTATTTTGCAACTTGTTTGGGGGAAAAGGTGCATCTTTTATTTCCTCCCACAATTGGATTCAGCTGTCAGCATTCCCAGTTGTTTGACTTGCTTCAGCTGGTGGCAATGAGGTGTGGGACTGCAGGCTGCTGGGAGCTATAGTCCTCATGGCTCTAGTGCAGGGGTCTTCAACTCCAGGCCTCGAGGTCCGCTGTGTCTGCAGGTATTTGCTCCAACCATGCACTACACCACCTGATTTAGAATAATTAGTTTACCTCCTTGGTCCAGGAGGCGAGCTAATTAGTGAAATCAGGTGGTGTAGTGCGTGGTTGGAGCAAATACCTGCAGACACAGCGGACCTCGAGGCCTGGAGTTGAAGACCCCTGCTCTCGTGGCTCACAAGTTAAAGTTATTTCCCCGTTCCGTCCATTGGGATGCCACAATATATATATATATATATATATATATATAGTTATATACATAGTTATTGAGTAGTATCTTATCAAAGATGATTTTACTTCAGGCTATATATCTAACCACAAACACTTTGTTCTGTTACGGTGTAGTTGCTGACTTGGACCCAAAAGCAGACTCCGGGACAGAACTCGGTTGCACTCCTCACAGGAGGCGTTTATTAGCTGAATGCAACAAAAGGTAACTGGAGGAACAGACTAGACAATCAGACTGGCAGGAGAGGGTCAGCGCTGACGGACGGGAACGACAGGTGGGAGGGAGCAGGCAGGAGAGATGGGAGGGAGCAGGCAGGAAGCTGGCAAAACAGAACAGGCTGGACGGGCTACAAAAAGACTGAAGAACAAACAAAATACAAACGGCAAAAATGGAAAACTTGAAACAGATAAACAGGGAGAACCAAACTGGAGCAGTACAAATTCTAGAGTATGGTTTGGCACTGGAGTGTGTGAGTGCTGAACTTAAATAGGGGAGAGACAAGGGAAAAATTACTACATTGATTCCAGCATGTGGAATGTGCTGGGGAGTAGGTGTGATAGGCTGAATTTAACAAGGGAAAAAGTGAGTGCGGAATGCGAGGAAACCACGCCCAGCCTAAAACAAAAGACATACAGGGTAAAAGCAAAGACAAGACATGACACGCAAGGGATGGGATGAACAAAAATACGAGGAAAGTGGACTGGACGGGGCGGCGATGTTACAGTACCCCCCTCTCAACGGGAGCCTCCTGGCGACCCACCAGGCCTACTCTTCTCAGGGTGTGTCCGGTGGAAGTCCCGAATGAGGACGGGGTCAAGGATGAGCTGGCGAAATCCAGCTCCTCTCCTCGGGACCATAACCCTCCCAGTCCACCAAGTATTGATAACCCCAACCCTTCTGATGAATGTCCATGATGTGCCGGACAGTATAGGCAGGAGCGTTGTTGATGATCCGGGGGGGCGGAGGGGAAACAGCCGCAGGGCAAAGTGGACTGGATGTGAAAGGCTTGAGTTTGGAGACGTGGAACACCGGGTGAATCTTGAGGGCTGGGGGAGCTTGAGTTTGACAGCAGAGGGGTTACTGATGGATTCTACCTTGTATGGACCGATGTAGCATGGCTGGAGTTTCTTGGAGGTGGACTGGAGGGGAATGTCAGTGGTGGAGAGCCAGACCTGCTGTCCTGGAGAGTATTGGGGGGCTGTGGTGCAGTGGTGGTCCGCCAGACGCTAAGTGCGAGCGGTGGAGCAACGGAGTGCAGTGCAGGTGTCCTCCCAAATCTTCTTGCAGCGACGGATGTGGGCCTGCACTGACGGGACAGAAACCTCCACCTCCTGGGCCGGGAACAGGGGGGGGCTGATATCCCAGGGAGCACTCAAAGGGGGAGAGACCGGTGGCAGAACTGGTTAACGCATTGTGTGAATACTCAACCCAGGGTAGCAGCTTACTCCAGGAGGAGGGATTCCGGTCCGTGATGCAACATAGCACTGTTCCCAGGTCTTGATTAGCTCTCTCGGTCTGGCCGTTCATCTGGGGGTGGTAACCGGAGGACAAGCTGATGGAGGCCCCCAGGGTCTGGCAAAAGGATTTCCAGATGTGGGAAGTGAACTGAGGACCACGATCAGATACCACGTCGATGGGGATCCCATGTAGATGCACCACATGAAGCACTAGAAGCTCTGCAGTCTCCGAGGCTGTGGGAAGCTTGGGAAGGGGAACAAAATGGACCACCTTGGAGAAACGGTTGAAAATAGTCAAGATGGTGTTGTTACCTTCTGAGATGGGAAGTCCACTGACAAAATCCAATCCGATGTGACTCCAAGGATGACCTGGGATGGGCAGGGGGCGGAGGAGACCACTGGCAGGCTGGTGGGATGCCTTGCTCCTGGCCAGTACAAATAGGCTAGTACAAACGCCAGGGCGTCCGTGTCCATGGTCGGCCACCAAAAGCTGCCTTTAAGCAGAGACTGGGTGCGCTGGATACCGGGATAGCAGGCTAGATGGGAGGAATGCGTCCATTGCAGGACCTGGGAATGAACAGAATCGGGAACAAACAGGCGACAACTAGGATTAAGTCTGGGGTCTGGTTGAGTAGTTTGGGGTTTGGGCGTCCTTGATCAGACTCTCAATCTCCCAGGTCACTGCAGCCACCACACAAGAGGGAGACGGGATAGTGTCAGGGCTAGCCTGTCCAGCTTTGGAGGACAATTAGCGGGAGAGACTATCAGGTTTCAGGTTGCGGGGTCCGAGTCTGTAAGTGAGAGTAAAATTAAATCTGCCAAAAAAAAAGTGCCCACCGGGCCTGGCGAGAGTTGAGTCGCTTGGCTGACTGAATAAGCCAGATTCTTGTGGTCGGTCCAAATGATGAAGGGTTGTTCAGCTCCTTCCAACAGATGTCTCCACTCCTCCAGGGCGAGCTTGACTGCCAGCAACTCCCGATTCCCAACGTCATAGTTCCGCTCAGTGGGAGACAACCGATGGGAGTAAAAGGCACAAGGATGGAGTCTTTGGTTCCCTCCTGAACGCTGAGATAAAATGGCCCCTACCCCGGAGTCCGAGGCATCCACCTCCACTATAAACTGGCGGGAGAAGGGTGGACCAAGACAGGTGTGGACGTAAAGTGGGTCTTGAGGTCAGTGAACGCGGCATCCGCTTCCGGAGTCCAGGAGAATGGGATGGAGGAAGAGGTGAGTCTGGTCAAGGGTGCGGCTACCCTACTGTAGTCCCAAATTAACCGTCGGTAGAAGTTGGCAAATCCCAGAAATCATTGCAACTCCTTCAGAGATGACAGCTGAGGTCACTCTGCCACTGCCTGGATCTTGGACGGATCTGGATTCACCTGCCCACATTCCACGATGTACCCTAAAAAGCTCACTGAAGAGACATGAAACTCACATTTCTCTGCCTTGACAAATAACTGATTATCCCAGAGTCTGTCCAGAACCTGCCGGACATGCAGCATGTGTTCTTCCAGGTTGCGGGAGAAAATTCAAATATCGTCCAGGTAAACTAAAACTGACCGGTTGAGTAGATCCCGGAGGACGTCGTTGACCATAGCCTGGAACACCGCGGAGGCGTTGGTAAGCCAAATGGCATCACCCGGTACTCGAAGTGGCCCAGCGGGGTGTTGAACGCAGTCTTCCACTCGTCCCGCTCCCGGATCCGAACAAGGTGGTAAGATCTCATTTGGAAAACATGGTGGCCTCACGTAAAGGCTCGAACGTAGAATTGATTAAGGGCAGTGGGTAATTGTTCTTGATGGTGATGGCATTAAGACCACGGTAATCAATCCATGGACGGAATGTTTTATCCTTCTTAGTGACGAAGAATAACACTGCACCGACTGGGGACGAGGAGGGTTGAATAATACCTACTGCTAGTGAGTCGTAGATATAAGTCTCCATAGCTGCTCTCTCCGGCCGGGACAGGTTGAACAGATGACTGGATGGCAGAGGGGAGCCCCTGGAAGCAGGTTGATGCAGCAATCGTAAGGCCTATGTGGAGGCAACGACAACGCTCGACTCTTGCTGAACACCTCCGCTAGGTCGTGGTAAACAGGGGGAACAGAAGACAGGTCAGGAAGCGCAAAATTGGATGGAGCAGTAGCGTCCTCTGCGGGTGCTCGAGCAGACTGGAGACAGGTGGCATGGTACTAGGAACTCCAGCTCTGGAACTTATTCGTGGCCCAGTTCAGGTGAGGGTTGTGGAGTCTGAGCCAGGGTTGACCGAGAACCAGAGGGGACTGGGGCGAGGAGATAATGTGGAGTTGGATGGTCTCTCGGTGGTTACCAGACAGAATGAGCTGTAGAGGTTCGGTGGTGTGCGTAACACGGGCCAGAAGGTTCCCATCCAGTGCGTGGGCCCTGAGAGGAACGACGAGGGGCAGAGTGGCGATACCAGCTTGTTGGACCAGTTTGGCATTAATACAATTTCCATCCACTAGGGCGCATAACGGCAGGGACTGACAGTTCCAGATGAGCGTGGCCTCAAACTGGAATCGAGACTGGGTGGCTGAGGGAAAAACGATGTGGCTCACCAGTATGCCCAGTTCTACTGGTGAGCCTTGGCTTTTAACCTAGCTGGTGACCAGATAGTGGCCCATGTTACCACAATACAGACAAACGCCCACCTTTATTCTTCGCCCGCGTTCCTCCCAGGAGAGATGTGTTCTGCCCAGCTGCATGGGCTCCTCAGCCGAGGACCCCGGGGCGGATCGTCTCTCAGTGGTCAGGGAATGAAAAGAGGGATCCGGATGAGAAGGGGAAACAGAACTTGCCGAGGTGAAGCAACCTGTCTTCTCCCTCCGACGCTCCCATAAACGGTTATCTACCTTGATGGCGAGGGAAACCAGGGCGTCGAGGCAATCAGAGTCATCCCTCGTAGCCAGCTCGTCCATCACCACCTCCCCTAAGGAAAGCCCCTTGAAGCGATGCATCGTTCTAGACAGATTCTGCGGCCAAGGTCCTGAACTCCACCGCGTACTCCGCAACACTACTGGTCCCCTGGCGGAGATGGAACAGGCGTTGGGCGGCATCTCTTCCACCCACCAGGTGATCGAAGACCTTCCTCATCTCTGCAACAAACACTGAGTACTGGGAGCTGGCTGTCCCAGATGGCAGTGGCCCAATCCCGCGCACCCCCCCCAAGGCAGCCCATGATGAATGCAATCTTCGCCTGGTCTGAGCTGTAGGAAGAGGGTTGCTGGCAGAAAACAATGTCACACTGCATTAAGAACCGCTTGCAGTTCCCCAAATCGCCATGGTAGCGCTCCGGGTGGGGAATGCGGGGTTCCCTGGGTTGAACAACCTGCGGGCTGGCAGGTAATGCGGGTGCAGGGGGGTTGAAGGAAGCTGCTTGAGCTGGAAGAGGGAAGCTGGCAGTGAACTGGGAAATCTGGTCTCCCATCTGTCCCATGTGGTGGGGCCTCCTTCAGCGCCTCCATTGTCTCCCTCAACAGTTTGTCTTGCTGGTCCATGCGGGCTTCCTGGCAGGCGATCCGGTGGTGTAACGCCGTTGAGTCCGCTGGGTCCATATCTGGCCAAACCGTTCTGTTATGGTGTAGTTGCTGACTTGGACCCAAAAGCAGACTCCGGGACAGAACTCGGTTGCACTCCTCACAGGAGGTGTTTATTAGCTGGATGCAACAAAAGGTAACTGGAGGAACAGACTGGGGAATCAGACTGGCAGGAGAGGGTCAGCGCTGACGGACGGGAGCGACAGGTGGGAGGGAGCAGGCAGGAAGCTGGCAAAACAGAACAGGCTGGACGGGCTACAAAAAGACTGAAGAACAAACAAAATACAAACGGCAAAAATGGAAAACTGAAAACAGATAAACAGGGAGAACCAAACTGGAGCAGTACAAATTCGTACGGTACGGTTTGGCACTGGAGTGGGTGAGCGCTGAACTTAAATAGAAGAGACAAGGGCGAAAATACTAGATTGATTCCAGCATGCGGAATGTGCTGGGGAGTAGGTGTGATAGGCTGAATCTAACAAGGGAAAAAGAGAACCGAGTACGGAATGCGAGGAAGCCATGCCCAGCCTAAAACAAAAGACACACAGGGTAAAAGCAAAGACAAGACATGACACGCAAGGAACGGGATGAACAAAAACACGAGGAAAGTGGACTGGACGGGGCGGCAATGTTACATGTTCTTTAGTTTGAGTACCAAATATAAACAGGTGTTACCTTGGTAATTATTTTTAGCAGTCACAAATATTAAAGAGAAAAAAAAACATTGAGGTTATATACAAAGTGGAAAAGGGTTCGGCCATATCCAGACTTAGTGCTAATACAATAACAGTACCAGACAGTTAATTCCCAGGAATACAGGTATGGTACTGAATCACTGAAAATGCCCTTTGCGTTTGAAATTCAAGCCGATGGTCATTACCGTAGCTTTGTCGGAATGATTGAGTGAGATTGAAGGAGTGTGCTGTATTCATGTCTCACTTTGATGAATAGAGGTTGAATGCATCTTTAATCAAAGAATATGATGGAATCAGAAGCATTGGGTCATGGTTGACTTCAAGATATAAAATTAGCATGTATTACAATAAAATTGCATGTATAATTCCATTGTGAAAGTAACTAAATGCAATTTCCAAAAAGAAGGCACCCACTACTGCAGGGCTGAACAACACCAGTCCTGCTGTCAGGGAGATGGGTTTTGAGTTACCTTAAAAACAGCAGCTTGTTTCCCCTGGAACAACAGACCAAGATCCTAATACATCCAAAGAGATTTCTATCAACTTAAATCCATAAACGAGGCAGAACTAAATCAGTTTTATATTAGTGAGACACAACCTGACGAAGATCCACTCGGATGAGAACATTGTCGCAATAAAAAAAGTTTGTTTTGGGACATCATTTGTGTGCAAACACGATTATTTCTTAGAACGGAATCTAACGGCTTCCAGAACTATAAAGGCATGCCCCTGCTGTACAGTCTGTTGAGAAACATTTTTTAGTGCTGTTTTATCCTGCTGTACCCCTCATTTTCACTGCATCAAATAGACATCTGGACAGAAATGTGAAAAAGAAAGCAAGCAAGTACACTTGTCAGACCCGTGTCAGGATACTCCAACACAGCCTGGCCCTTCAACTGACCTTCAACCACAAAGAACACCCCAGTGCATGTCTTCTAAAGGGCACAGGCAAGCACCAGGATAAATTGGATCTCATTTGAGATAGAAAAGCATTTATTTTTCTAACAGCTTTAAAATGGTAGCATATTGAGTCTTCTGAAAGGAAACATCACCCTCCTTTCCAGTTGCAAATGCCAGTGGTGTCTTTTAAAATGTGATCCTGCATGTCAGTCGTTACACTTAATTCTTCTAAATTAAATTCTAAAATCAGTTGTATGGGCAGGGGTCAGTGGTCAAGATGCACATGAGAGCATGATTTAAATATGTTATTAATTAATGCATTTATTTAGAGGCAATATCTCATTGAACATTGACAAAAGACAGAAAATGACACAATGCTTTTGAATCCGTGTACAGCCGCCGGTGCTGGGTGTCAGGAAGGCACCCGGTGTTTGTGATCGGTTGCGCGTCCTGTTTGGTAGAGAAATTCTTAGAAACAAAAATGACTGACAATTTGATATAACACTGTGAAAGTATTTAATTAAAAAAGAAAATAGCTGGTGATCATTACAACGCTGATGCGCACAGTCCAGGCTGCTGTGTAATGCCCAGTGGAATTGTCATATTATCTGTTGTTTGTCCCCCGATGATTCACAAATTCTGAAAATGTATTTAGTGTGTTCAAAGTAAATCCAAATAATGGGTTTTTTTCTGAAAGTTTCCGATTATTTTCAAGTTACAATGGCATACACACGCCTGGCATACACACTAAGTGCACATAACTATAAACAAATCTCTGATATTTTTTAGAGCGCATTCTGCAGTGCATTATTTGAAGGAAAAGCTATGAATGCCCAAACATACTAATAATTATGCTTGATGAAACCAGAAGAAAAAATAACAATCTCAACAGAGTGTGCTTTTCTTTCATGTTGATCTCTGTAAATCAGGTTTTATGAAAGTTGAATTTAGAGGGGTTTTTCTCCAAACAAGCAGGCATAGTATGTTATGTGTATGCCAGTTTATGTCAAGTATAATTTGTGAAAACTTAAAGGTGTACCCTGATCAGAACATACCATACCAAGCTGTGTAGATGCCAGAATTTTGAACATCTTGCAGGGCCAGAAATGTACAACACTACCAACCCTCTAAAGGATGTAAGACAGGTGCTTTCTGTGAACAGCAGCAGAAAGCATCAGGTGAAATTCAAACTTTGCATCAAGTAAACTATTCATTGGTTTTCCACAACAGATGGTTTCGCCACGACAGCAGATGTTGATTCCAAACTCTGCCTTTGAATCTTGGCTCAATCTATGACAGACTGATAAAGATATTTTGGTACGGTCTACAGCCAAATTAAAGTTTACTTTACTTACTTATTTACTGCACTGTGTCGTTAGGCCCACTGGTTACTTGGTTACTTACAGGGACGATTCATTTTGTATTCCTCACTTTATAGTCACTGTGGAGTGACATTTCTCCCTGACCATCATGCTCATAAACATATGGGCTCATTTTCTGCTCCACTATTTCTAAACACAGCATCAGTCTGTAACGTTGTCTACTGCACATCCTGTCGTACAGTCTCCAGGTAACAGATGCAGCTTGGCCAACATGACAGTTATAGGCCAGAGAGATTTAATGGTTCAAAGGCAACATGATTACCAGCTGGGATGGGAAATATTGTATTCATTTTGCACTGTTAAAATACGTTTTTTTGTTTCGTTTTTTTAAGTTTTGTAAGAGCACATCTACTTTATGTTTAAGGCCACATTTTATGTTATGATTTTATGTCACATCGAGTACGTCTATGCTATGTTTACTAAGGTATGGTTGATTGCATACAGTGGCAGTACTGGCTCACTTGGTGCCCTAGGCAAGATCAGTCATATTGCCCCCTCAAGCCCCAGGGAGGCCACGCAAAACCAGTACCTATGTTGTAACAAGGTGTTGTAACAACCGGTACCTATGTTGTAACAAGGTACCTATGTTCTTCAAATAAAAGGCCCCCTTTTATTTGAAGAAAATATACTAATAGAAAAAGAAATACTGAAAAATATTGCACACAAATATTACATTGTAAAAATCCAAGATGTATACAAATAACTAATTTAAATTGAACAATAAATACAAATAAATAGATAAATAAAAATAGCATGCTTCTTTTAAAAGGAACAAAAATAAGGAGGTCCAAGACAATAAATAAGAACAATGAAACATATTGCACACTAATTAAAAAATTGAAGGTGCACACAAATAAAACTAAATTGAACACAGCTGAGTTGCACCTTTTCAATACTGGCTGAAAGTTAATTATGCACAAACCAGACTTAAGATAGCTTCTGCTGTTTTGCTGCTAGTTTAGCTGGACTATATGCATGTTAACTAGCTAGTAGTAAGCTGATAGTGATGTAGTATAATGCTATTATTACCCCCAAACATTCACAGAAAATGTTCATGATAGTCATTCATGAAAGGCATATTATAGAGAAAGTTCAGCGTCATTATAGCTAGTGTAATGTTAGCTAAATGCTTGAGCTACTAGCTAGCATTAACTTTAGTATAGCAATTGATGCAATACCTAGCTAGCACGAACATAATGTTCATGAGGAGATAACATAACACATACCTTTATCTTTGGCCTGTTTCTCCTCTTCTTCTTTTCTCTTTTTTCTAAACTGAAGGCTTTGATCTTTTCATTTTGGCAACATACCTCAATGTGTGTGTGACAAGTTTGTGTAACTAAACGATTGCCCATCAATGCAGGGTCAAGAGACTAAACCATTTCACCTTTGGTGGTGTACAGACTCGTTTTCATTTATCATTATATTTTAAACCAGGCAAAATTGCAGCTGTAGCCTATATCAGTAGCTATTGAGATATTATTTCCATTTTCTTGTGTGTTACGAGAGCAGGGGCGCATTTCTTTGCAATGTTATTTTTGGGGCCATTTCGTTGCTATGTTATTTTCTGATTTCATTGACTGACTTGTACTGTACAGTGTGAGTTTTAGAGGTGCTATTGACCTCCACCGCTCCCCCAATTCGGGCTTCTAGCAGGTGAGGACTAGGAGACTTCATAAACTGACAGACAGCAGATGTAATAGAATGAAAAAGTCACATCGTGACTGCCCGATGCTAGCATAGCGCTGTAGCGCAGACTGAAGTGAGCGCGTGTCTGTGTCTGTATATGGAGAGCTGTGTGTGTGCGCCCCGTGCCGGCATGCCACCTATAGGCAACTGCCTATGTCACCTATGCCAGGATCCGCCACTGATTGCATAACAAGAGTGTAAGTGTGCAGTGATAGGCCACATCTACCACCTAAATCTCAATCCAGAAATGTATCAATACACCGACCCTTCCTTGAGAGTCAAATCGATAATATGCACAACGCAAGAGAGCACACCGATTGTGCTCCGTTACGCCTACTTGTGTTGTACAGACTTCCATAATCGGTAGTGCTTTTCTTCCAAGCATACTGGCGAGAACATACCTTGTAGCATGCGAGAGCACAGTATGCTTCAACGTCGTTACGTTTGGAACACACTTGAAGATGTCAAAGGTAATTTGGGGTAATTTGCGTGGGGACCATCGATGGACTGCGATCTTCAAGTCATTCCACAGGTTTTCAACAGGATTTTGGTCAAGGACATTCACCTTTTTGCAGACTTTAAAGGGGCATTGTGCATTGGTAAACAAAGCCCTCCTTTACTCAGCGGTGGTTGAATGATGGTAATGATACCTTGACTGAAGGCAAATGATGGTTGCTATGCTCTCTCCCAGACTGATCTCTGGGGTGAAAAACACACACGTCTGCAGATGCATACTCAACATCGTGGTTCCGATCAAGAATGCAAGAACACATCTGGGGATTATGGTGTGAAACTTGCCGGTGTGATACTTGCGATTTGGAACACACTTGTGACAGACAGCATGGCGACCGTTCTCACTATGCGATCTAACTAGAGCAAAAGTATGCACAACAGAACAAAGACACTGTTTTCTTGCCAGTCAGTAAGTCATCACATTCCTACTTTGTTTGGCAAGGAGCTATTGCATCTTCCAGCACAGAATCACTAATGATGACATGATGCTCCTTTTGTCTGGGAGAGAAACGTGACATCCCATCCTCTCATGGACATATGAATGACATCATTGTGCTAAAATAATGATCACATAAACAATGAAAGCAATCACCAGAGGCAATGAAAAGAAACAAGGTCATTCCATATGAACTTGTCTGTCCATGAAACATAATAGAATAACAATTCACACACACACATATGCTCACACATATATATATATATATATATATATATATATATATACACACAGTGAGCACCATAATTAATTGGACAGTGACACATTTTTTGTTATTTTAGTTCTGTACTCTTGCACTTTGAGATTGAGGGTATTTTCATCCATATCGGATGAACCGTTTAGAAATTATAGAACCTTTTGTACATAGCCCCCCCATTTTCAGGCACCATAATTCATTGGACAGTTTAACATCATGTAGAATAAAGTAAGAATTTTTAATATTTGGTCACATATCCTTTGCATGCAATGACTGCTTGAAGTCTGCAACGCATAGACATCACCAGACGCTGGGTATCTTCCCTGGTGATGCTCTGCCAGGCCTGTACTGCAGAACATCTTCAGTTCCTGCTTGTTTCAGGGACTTTTTGCCTTCAGTCTCCTCTTCAGCATGTAAAATGCAGGTTCAATTGGATTCAGATCTGGTGATTCACTTGGCCAGTCAAGGAGTTTCCACTTTTTGGCCGTCAAAAACCGCTTTGTTGCTCGAGCAGCATGTTTCGGGCCATTGTCTTGTTGCATGATGAAGTGCCGTCCAATGAGTTTGGAGGCATTTGGTTTTATCTGAGCAGATAAAATATTTCTGTAGACTTCAGAATTAATTGTTCTACTTCTGTCTGCAGTCACATCATTGATGAAGACAAGTGAGCCCGTTCCACTGGCAGCCATACAGGCCCAAGCCATAACACCCCCTCCACCATGTTTCAAGGATGAGGTGGTATGCTTTGGATCATGGGCATTTCCTTTTTTTTCTCCACACTTTCCTCTTTCCACCATTCTGGTACATGTTAATCTTTATCTCATCTGTCCACAAGACTTTGTTCCAGAACTCTTGATGCTCTTTTAGGTGCTTTTTAGCAAACTGTAATCTCGCCTTTCTGTTCTTCAGGCTTATCAGTGGTTTGCATCTCTGTAGTCCTGCTGGTGTAGTCTTATACATATGGTAGACTTTGATACATCTACACCTGCATCCAGGAGAGTGTTTTTGATCTGTTGGGTCATTGTCAGGGGGGTTTTCTTCACCATAGAGAGTATTCTCCGGTCATCCACTACAGTGGTCTACCAGATCTTTTGTCATAATTTAGTTCACCAGTTGTTTTTTTCTTGTTAATGATGAACCAAACTGTTGACTTGGGCATGCCCAGGGTTTTTGCAATGTTCCTGATTGATTTTCATTTCTGAGCCTTATGATGGCCATCTTAATTTGCATCGACACTGCTGTCTTCCTCATGTTGTCACACCCCAACAACAGTCTCAAAAGGCAATTGCAAAGTCTGGAATAAAGACTAGACATCAACAGCTCTCTTCTGCATTCACTAACGACACAAATGAATACACCTGCCTAACGAAACACATCTGTCAAGCCAATTCAACAAATACTTCTAGTACCTTAAAATGGGGGGACCATGTACAAAAGGTGCTGTCATTTCTAAACGGTTTATCCGATATGGATGAAAATACCCTCAAATTAAAGCTGACAGTGTGCACTTCATCCTCATTGTCATTGTATCCTTTAAAACTCAAAATTGCTAGAGTACAGAACCAAAATAACAAAAAAATGTATTCTGTCATTTCTGTCATGAATTATGGTGCTCAATATATATATAGTGGGTATGAAAACGATTCACCCCCTTTGGTATTTTTCACCTTTTATTTTCTTACTTCAAGGAATCTAAATGGATTTAATTTAGATTTCTTTCCACTGATGAACACAAAAAAATTATGTCAAATAAAAATGAAATAAAAAACAACTAAAGCTTTTTCATGTGATCAAACCATTCATAATGCTATATTCATAAACCATAGATCATTTCCCCCCTTCTCCATACTGGGGATCATAATATTTCATTTCTTTGATTTTTAATTTTGTAGTTCTCAATTGTGACTTTGTTTGAAGCTCTTGGGATATACTATCATATTGGTACCAATGAACTCATGTCATATGTTAATGTTATTCAATTTTAACATTGACTACATATCCATGTAGATTTAGACATATCAGTCACTATAAGCAATTAATTGCACTGCATGCTATTCTTAACTTTGTCTATTTTATGAGGCAATAATAACACATTGAATGTGAGATACCTGATGATTATTAGGCCAATTAATCTGCAAATAAATCAAATTAACATGCTGATTGGCATGGTAATCAATGGCCACCAACAAGCCACTACTGGTGAATCGATGGGACTAACCTTATATTTACAAGTAGCAGTATGAATGCAATGTGTCACGACTCGGGTCAGCAAACAGGCATTTCCCCAAAGCACCAATCAGGAAAAGTAAAAGACACGCCAGGAATGCACAAAGACAATCAAGGTCATTATTGACAGTTGTGAATAATTAACCGGGAGGATATTTAACCGGCTGACGTTCTCTGTTCATTGCTTGAACATTGTCTTGCTTTGCTTTGCTTAGTGTTCTTGCCTCCTCGAAATACTTTGTTCGTGTTGTTGTTTGTTTCTTAGATTCCCAGTGTTTAGTTTATTCCGTGTTTTGGAATACATTTTTAAGATTTTCTGATTAGCTAGTTTTGTTTGTGCCTAATCGTTTGTTATTTTGTTTTGTTTTGTTAGTTCTAATATCGGATAGTACCTTAGGTGATGGGCAGCTGACTCATGTAAATGGGTGCTCTAACCTCTGGTTCCGACAGATCGTCCTAGCTCATGTATGGCTCCTCGGAACTGCTAGTGTACGGCAGTGGCCACACCCTAACCTCGGCTGGTTAGCAAAACTACATGAGTGAACCTGTATGGTGGATTCCTGCAGGTGAGGGATGTCTCCCCTCAGTACACGAAGACTGCAATGGCGGAATAGGCGGGCTTGGTTGTAGATTGAATCACCCGGTTATGATGGCGAAGCAGCAGCAGCCGTTCATTCAACTATGTGGCATTTCTTCGGAGCGTCTATAGGAGTGCCGATAACCTGCTGTCTTGCGGTGTGTGGCATTGGTTTGCCAAAGGCTAGCAGAGTGAACTGTACCCAAACCTCAGTAGTTCTGGCGTCACACTGAGTATTCAGCCAAAACATGATGAGTACAACCTACAGCTCCAGGGTTAAAGCTCCTGCATTGAATCTTCCCACTCAGGAGACTATTGACACTCAGTCCCATGACGATGGCGTCCGAAACCCTCCTGGGAGGGCCTCGTCTGATAAAAATAGTCCCCTGAAGGGACTTGCTAGACCAAGTAAAACCATCTTCTTTAGTCAGCTAAACTGTCGTAGCCTTTCTTCTCTGTCTTCCAGAGAAGAACTTAACAAACACCTTTGTGACTATGATATATCCGTTGCCTGCATACAAGAACACCGTCAAATGCATGGACAAGATGACCCTGACATCCTTGTATCTAGTATAGGGTCTTCAACCATTTTTACTTCCTCCGTAATGCGGAACCTACATGGTTCTGCCATTGGGGGTGTAGCGATTACTGTCAAAACATCTTTGCTCCCTCTGCTTATTTCCATCTCTAAGATTAATGGTAGAATAATGCTAGCAGTCTTTAAAGGCAATCCAAAGACATACGTCGTCTCCTGCTATTCTCCAACTAACGTCAGTGACGAATCATCTATTAGCCATTTTTTGAGCATCTCAATGAAACCTCCATTCCCCAGCATGCCCTCCTTCTTATTGGTGGTGACTTCAGCGCCCATGTAGAAAGGAAGTTTTCCTACCACCGTGCTACTAACCAAAATGGTCAGTTTCTCACTGAATTTGTTAACCAAAATAACCCTCTGATCACCAATACAATGTTTCAGAAATCGTCAAAGAAACTTTAAATTGGACCGCCATGACTACAGATCAAAACCTTGCATCTGCAATTGAGGACCATATTTCAGATGAGTGGTTCTCTATGGACACTGACGTCCAGTCCTATGGCAACTTCGTTGATACATGTGTGAAAATTGGGAAGTTGATCCTTCCGTCTCAAACTAAACAGCCTCCCAACCTTGTTTGCACTAGCCCAGTTCTCAGCTCTCTGCTACTGAAAGGGAACGATGCCGGAGAGAGAACAGCTGCCTGTATTGTGGGCAGTTTGGGCATTACCGCGACTCCTGTCCAGAGCTGCAGGGAAAAGCCAACACCGGGAGGGTGGTGAGAAGCGCACCGATCACTCCCGGTTCGACACACATCACTGGGTTGGTGTTGCCCATCTCCCTGCACTGGAACACCTCTCATCACTCTGCCCCAGCTTTCATTGATTCCAGAGCAGCTGGGGATTTCATTGACCTCAATCTCGTCCAGCAACTGCAAATCCCCGTGGTGTCCTTGGACTCTCCCTTGTCTGTCACAGCCCTGGACGGCAAGCCGCTGGGATCCGGGCCATAACACAGCGGACCATTCCACTCCAGGTCACCATCATGGAGAACCACACTGAGCGGATGGAGTTCTTCATCACACACTGTCCTCAGCTACCCCTCATGCTTAGCTACCCTTGACTAAGCAGGCACAACCCCCACATTGATTGGAACGCCGAGAAGATACTGGGCTGGGGTTTAGTCTGTCAAAGCACCTGCCTGCTGCCTCGTCCTCCTTCACGTCGGGAACCCGAGATCCAGGAATGGGCACGAGTGCCACCGGCATACAGGAACCTCCAGGCAGTGTTCAGCAAGAAACACGCATCCACTCTGCCACCTCATCGCCCATACGACTGTGCCATTGATCTGCTGCCGGGAACCATTCCCCCCCGGGGCAAGATCTTCTCATTGTCCAGAACCGAGACGACAGCGATGAGTGCCTACATCTGGGAGGCGCTCGCTCGCCAGGCACATCTGACCTTCGACCTCGCTGGCAGGAGCAGGGTTTTTCTTCGTGGGAAAGAAGGATGGAGGCCTATGGCCGTGTATCGACTAACGTGGGCTCAACAGCATCACTGTGAAGAACAGGTACCCATTGCTTCTCATGTCCACGGCATTCAAGATGCTCCAGGGTACCACCATCTTCTCTAAACTGGACCTCTGGTGCGCATACAACCTGGTGTGCATTTGTGAGGGGGACGAGTGGAAGACCACCTTCAACACGCCGATCAGGCACTTAGAATACCTCGTTATGCCTTTCGGGCTTTCCAACAGCCTGTTGGTATTCCAGGCACTTATCAACGACGTGTTGAGAGAGGCGCTCAACCGCTTCATGTTTTTTTACGTGGACGACATTCTAATTTTCTCCAGGAAAGTCCAGGAACACGAACAACACGTGCAACATGTCCTCCAGCTGCTCCTGCTGACCCAACTCTTCGTAAAGCTGGAGAAGAGCGAGTTCCATGCTTCCACCATCATATTCCTGGGATTCATCTTACATGCAGGCAGCAAGCTGTTCCCCTCTGGTTACGCCCTGTTTTGGTCAAACAGGTTCAACGATTCCTGGGCTTCGCCAACTTTTACCAACGTTTTATCCGGGACTTCGGGACGGTGGCGGTTCCACTCACCAACCTGACCCGGGGGAAGGCCAAAGAATTAGCCCGAAGCTGAACAAGCCTTCCTGCACCTCAAGCAGTGCTTCACCTCGGCACCCATCCTGACGATTCCGGACCCATCTCTGCCCTTCGTGGTCGAGGTAGACGCGTCCACAACCGGCATCGGTGCTGTCCTCTCTCAACGGCTGAAATCAGATGACAAGCTCCACCCATGTGCCTTCCTGTCGCACCGCTTGACGTCCACAGAGCGCAACTACGACATTGGGGACCGCAAACTATTGGCTGTGAAGAGAACTCTGGAGGAGTGGCGGCATTGGCTGGAGGGCGCGGCCCACCTGTTCACTGTTTGGACCAACCACAAGAATCTGGAGTACATACAGCAGGCCAAGCAGTTGAACTCCCGTCAAGCAAGGTGGGCCCTGTTTTTCAACCATTTCCAATTTACCTTCTCCTATTGCGGTCCAAAAACCAGAAACCCGATGCTCATTCCCGGATTTTCAAAGCTCCAGACACCATCGCCACAGTGGAGACTATCCTCCAACTAAGACGCATCATTGCCCCTATCCAGTGGGGCATTGACACCGTGGTCCGTCGGGCCTTACGAGTGGAACCAGGCCCTGGCGACGGCCCGCCTAACTGTTTATTTGTTCCCTCAGCAATACAGAGACAAGTTCTGAAGTGGGGTCACGCCTCCCGTCTGACCGGACACTCAGGGGTGTCGCGCACCCTGGAGTTTCTCCATCGGTGGTTCTGGTGGCCAAAGATGGAGAAGGAGGTTCGGTCATTTGTCCTGGCCTGCGCCGTGTGCACTCAGCACAAGAACCCCCGGACACGCTCTCAAGGACTACTCCATCCCCTACCCATTCCCCACCGCCCATGGTCTCACATCTCCATGGACTTTGTCACAGGGTTACCTTCCTCGCACGGTCACACCGCGGTCTTCATGGCGGTGGACCGTTTCTCCAAGGCCTGCCGGTTCATTCCCCTGCCCGAACTGCCCTCGGCCCAGGAGACTGCAGGACTGGTGGCTGAACATGTGTTTCGGGTGTTCGGTCTTCCCACCGACATCGTGTCCGACCGGGGACCACAGTTCACCGCCCGGTTCTGGAAAGCATTCTGCACGCTCATCAGGGCTACGGCCAGCCTTTTGTTGGGATACCACCCCCAGTCCAATGGGCAGATGGAGCGGGTCAACCAAGACATGGAGACCTGCGGTGTCTCTCATCATCCAACCGCACGTCCTGGAGCTGCAAGCTTCCACGAGCCGAATACACACACAACACCCTTCGCTGCTCCACTACCGGGATGTCGCCATTCGAGGTCTAGTTCGGCTACCAGCCACCTCTCTTCCCTGACCAGGAGAGGGAGACTGGGGTACCTTTGGCAGAGCTACACGTGATCCAGACAGGCCTGGAAAAGAGCTAGGTTAGTCATCGAGCGCACCACCCAACAGCATCGCATTCAGGCCGACCGTCTCCATCGTCTGGCGCTCACTTTTCACCCTGGCCAGAGGGTCTGGTTATCTGCCCGGGACCTGCCCCTCAAGGTGGAGAACTGCAAGTTAGCTCCACGTTTTGTAGGGCCCTTCAAAGTGGTCCGCCGAGTTAATCCGGTGGCCTATCGTCTCTTGCTGCCTCCGGAGATGCGCCGTGTACACCCTACATTCCACATTTCCCATCTTTGGCCACTGCTCGTCGGGGCACACGCGGCTCATCGACGGCCACCCGGCGTACACCGTTCAGCGTCTCCTCCAGTCCCGCCGAGTACAGTCAGGGGTCCAGTACCTGGTGGACTGGGAGGGTTATGGCCTGGCAGATCGGTCCTGGATTCCGGCAAAACAGATCCTGTACCCGGGTCTTATCCGGGAGTTCAAAGCTCGGCAGACTGCTCTTCCTGGACCGTCGGGAGTCGGTCCTGGGGGCGGGGGGTTCTGTCACGATGAACAGGCATTTCCCCCAAGAAGTGGAAGGCACGCCAGGAATGCACAAAGACAATCAGGATCATTGCTGACAGCTGTGAATGATTACCGGTATTACATTTAACCAGCTGACTTTCTCTGTTCGTTGCTTGGACATTGTCTTGCTTTGCTTAGACGTACTCACTGTTGCTTGGTGTTCTTGCCTCCTCTAAATAGTGCCTCCTTTGTTCGTTTGCTTGTTTGTTTCGTAGATTTCCAGTGTTTAGTTTATTCCGTGTTTTGGAATACGTTTTGGATTTTCTGATTAGCTAGTTTTGTTTGTTCCTGATCGTTTGTTATTTTGGTTTGTTTGGTTAGTTCTAATACGTGTTTTTGCAGACACGGGTTTGCTTTCGTTTCCTCCCAGCGTTAAGATTAACAAATAGCTTAAACGCATCTACGCATTCTGGGTCTCTCTCTCACCTGCACTTGGTTCCACACCTACCACATCCCTGACACAATGCCTTAAAATACCTGATTCGAAAGCATATTATTTAAATGAAGTTTAAGGTAAAAGATTTTACAAGCACACACAGACATATTCACAAGACTGTATAATATATTTGAATTTGGTTTAGTGATTTCCCTCCATTGATTGGAGCAGACAACATATAATTATATTGTATCATCTTAATCCGGTGCATTTGCCATGAAGAAACAAAAACAGAAAGATAATTTAACTCCATTACTCCATTTAACTCCAAAAAGCCTATTTTGTATGCTATTGCAAACTATTGCTACCAGCCATCTCAATCCATGATGCTGATACACACACACACACAAACTGAGGTTTCCACTTTGAGCCATTGCAGTAGATGGTCTTTTCCCATTCACTGCAGTGGTCAAATGAAGCCAGTGCCCTGAACACATGAGACCCACTCCCAGGGAAGCTCTGCCCTGCTTTCTGATCTTTTTCTTTCAAAAATGGAAATAAGTGTTGTGGGCATGGCCACGAGACCCAAGCGGGTTAGGTCAAAACTTTTAGCAGTCTGCAGAAGTAAGCTGCAGCTATCATTTTCATGTGGCTCCCGGCCAGAGCAGCCAGGGTCATCTTCACTTTTGAAACAAAGCATCTTGTGCCATACCCTTCTACCCTTGAACTGCTTTAATGTCTTTAGGTCTGCAATATTCTCATTGTTTACACAAATGTAAATGCAGATCTACAACAGTGTGAGAGTACCATATAATTTCCAAATCTAACTCTTACATATGTATTTGTCAAATCATATGCATGCATATGTTTTATTTCAATACAAATTAATTGATGCATGTCAGCAATCAAAGAGGAATAATTACTTAAATATCTTGATATATTTGAATAAAACATATTAACAATCACTAAATAAATAAAGAGAGGGAGTTCTGGTTCATGGGGAAGGTGGTACAGCCACTTCACACTTCTCCCACTTCTGTATCGATGTTGTGGCGTCCCCAAGGGTTGGGCGACACTCACGGACCTTGCAGGGGGCGTAGGCAAGTGTAAGAACACAGAGGAGGCAGTAATATGAACAAAAATGATGGTTTATTGAACGAACAAACACCAAACGCAGGGTGGGGTCTTTTGGGGAATACAAACACAAAGTCCACAATCCTTGTCTCTTTGTCGATGTCCGTAATCCAAATCCACAATCCAGGTCCAAGTTCCGTTGTCCAATCCGTCGTCAAAATCCAAAGCAGCAATCCAAACACAAACAAACACACTCTAATACGCTCTCCAAATCCTGGCTGGTCAATGACTTCCACAGGTTTCTCTCTCTCTCTCTCTCTCTCTCTCTCTCTCTCTCTCTCTCTCTCTCTCTCTCTCTCTCTCTCTCTCTCTCTCTCTCTCTCTCTCTCTCTCTCTCTCTCTCTCTCTCTCTCTCTCTCTCTCTCTCTCTCTCTCTCTCTCTCTCTCTCTCTCTCTCTCTCTCTCTCTCTCTCTCTCTCTCTCTCTCTCTCTCTCTCTCTCTCTCTCTCTCTCTCTCTCTCTCTCTCTCTCTCTCTCTCTCTCTCTCTCTCTCTCTTCGTTCAGGTGTTGCGGTGGCATGCTGGGAAATGTAGTGAAAATGGCTGCCATGTGTTGGAGGCCAGGCAGCCATTTTCTGGTGCAACCCTTTGGGCTGCCACAATGTGTACAGATTCAAAAAGTAAAGTGGTTACCAAAGAAAATTGTGAAATGTTGCTCATTGCCAAGGTGAGTACGTACTTCACACACTCCATTGCTGTTCCCTACATATTCATCAAAGTGTAATGTTTCCTCAATAGAGATTGCCCATTGGGCCACATGAGACATGCAACAAGCAGGTCGAGCCAGTTTATTTGTGTACCATTTCATTGTTCTGGCAAGGATCAGATGTGACCAGGGATCGAGTGTGATCAGGGATCGGGTGTAATTAGGGATCGGGTGTGATCAGGGATAGGGTGTGATTAGCAATTAGGTGTGATTAGATGTGTGAGCAGGCACTGGATATGACCAGGGAGATGTCAGTGTTGATCAAATAAAATGTCTTTTTTGAGCAAATAAAAAGGCAAGGCAAGAGGGTGCAGAAGGGAAAACCATAATAATTATTTTTTGCACATAGGAGGAGCCTGACCCAGCTTTATTAGTGTACCTGCAATGGTCAGTTTTCAAGCTAATCCTAACCCTAACCCTAATCATCATGAACAATTTGATGAAAAATGTGATTTTGACTGTCCAGGACCTGTAAACTTTGGGTTAGCTTGATGTGCGAAGACAAATCAGGATTTGAAAAATGATCTCTCTTGCCTTTTACTGCTGTTGAGACATTCAGAGACACTAGTTTTGGCTCTAGTTTCATTGTCCAGTGTATTTTAATAGCACCATGTTGACACATCTAGCCAGGATGTGTAACGGTGTAGGTTAATATCAAATATAGCAACATAAAAGCTGATGGTAACTTGAATCAATAACCGCAGAAAGAACAGTAAAAATGTAACTACGCTTATTCATTCATGTGGACTTTGAATTATGAAATGACTGGAGATTAATTATTTGTTGAAGAGTCACTTTTTAAAATGCAGATATCTGGAGATCTATATCTGGTTAAGCATCTCATACAGTATATGCATTGGAAAGATTCAGAGAGTCTGTTGCTCAGGTTTATTGAGAAATGCTATACTAATATCCCAACCATATTTAAACCTGACTTTTAATAGTTGCATATTACATTGTATGTTCCACTGTATATTTTTACTGCTGTAATTCAATCTAAGTCATCTCTCTGAAGAACATTCTGTCAAATCCATTTTCAATGTGACAGTCTAATAATTCAATTACCTTTTTTTCTGAAAAATACAGTAACATTTTCAGTGTCAATTCAAACTGAACAGAACTTTACTCCAAATGTATAAAATGGAGTTGATTTAACATTAAACATGTTGCTGTGGATGCGTTAAATAAAATGTGTTTATAGTGCAGATCTAGTTTACATTTTTTGTCCCCTAATTAGCAATTGCAACTGTGCAAAAGCAACAATGGAAAAAATAGGTACATCATATTGGTCTATAAAAAAAACAAATATATAATTGAATCACTATCTTTCCCTAGATGTGGAAAAAATAAACAAACTTCAGAATTCTTGATCATTAAAATTATTCAAATTATGCAGCTACTTCAGCATTTAAATACTTTTTATGTCTGTAATAATTTCTTTTTAACTTTTATTTCTGAAAGAATTCAGAGAAGGGGTTTGTAACTTGTTTAAATTGTGTAACTTGTTTCTTGCCTGTATATTAGGCCCTGTTTCACTTTGAGAATGTAGATACTAATTAATCTTCACAGACAAATGAATGTTGTTTTACATACCCCAGATCCATTTCATAATTGTACTGTAATGTAAATATATTTTTACACTTCTATATTGGTTGTAACAATTGTACACAACATTCTATAGGACCTGAAATGTGCATTTAATTGTGAGTCAAAGTTGGAGCACCAGGCCTTGGAATAGACAGAACGCCTCGCATGCAGACAAAAACCAGGTTCTATTGCGAACACAAAAGTCCAGATTGTCTCACAGGGATGCATGTTGTCATTTTGAATAAAACATATATTGAAGAATTTGATTTCTTCCCAACCCCTCTGTCTTGCCCCTGTTTCCATATTTATTGTTTTAATTCACGAGGACTCTTTCTCTCCTTGTATTGTTGTCATGCCTGCCAGGCTGCAAAAGTACTGTTGGGTAGGTAACACATTTCTCCCCTCTTCATCTCAATTTTCCTCTTTACATCCCTCTCTTTTTATTTTAAGCATATTTTCATGTCAAAAATCCTAACACATTGTTCATTGATTTCAGTCACCCCGAAAATCTTGTAGTAAAAGTCACAAAAACTACCAACTGTTAAATATCCATCCATCAATCATTATCTAACCCTTATTCCTGGTCAGGGTCGCGGGGGCTGGAGCCTATCCCAGCATGCATTGGGGCGAGAGGCAGGAATCCATCCTGGACAGATTGCCAATCCATCGCAGGGCACATACACCGTTCACTCACTCATACCTACAGGCAATTTAGACTCTTCAATTAGCCTAACGTGGACCCTTTGAAATAAGGGATTTATTTATATTTTTGGGATCCAATGTTAACTTGCAAGAAAAATGCAAGTTAACAAGCAAAAAATTTCACTGTTAATAAAAATGCGGAAAAGAAGGGGGAACAGAAAATGGGTCGAAATGCACATTTATCTAAAACCTCTTACTGACTGTGAGCATCAACCTGGAACTGCAGAGTGCAGGAATCAGGTATTTATGAATTGAGTTGGAAGCGTCAGTCAGAATTGCTTAGCCAATGGCAATAATCCATATGTTTACTCCATATGGAGCTTCTGCTGTGCTTCATGACCTTTTCATGTAGCATTTTCTCTACTCGAGCCGAATCGGTGCCTCTCCGGCCTGTCTGAGTTCATTATTCTCTGTGACCCACTTGAATGCTCACCATACTAGACTTTCCGGAGGAAGCAGTTTTAAGTGTCTTTTATTTAAATGTGAAAAACCCACATACAACTGGAATGAACGAGTTGGTCACTAGTCACTTGGTAGAGATTGGTCACTCCATGCTCCATTGTGTCACTCAGACAGTAACATGCCTCAGGGTGTGATCACTTCCTCTTTGCATCTGAATTATTACCACAGATTCTATAGAATAACCTGATGGTGAGCTTCACACTCTTAACATAGAAAGTTCTGTCTTTATCTGTCTGTACCATTGAAGCTGAAACACTGCAATTTAATATATCTTTCAAATATTCATAAAAAAATGGGAGTGGTCTCTTCCAGGATGGCAATGCCCACATCCACAGGGTACAAGTGGTCACTGAATTGTTTGATGACCATGAAAATGATGTAAACCATGTGCCATGACCATCTCATTCACCAGATCTCAACCCACATATGGGAGATTCTGGAGTGGTGCCGGTTTAGAGTTCTATATTATAAAGGATTATGGAATTACAAGGGGGAGGAATGAAGGTGGTCATGGAGTGTGGATATATCCTACAGATTAGGCATAGTATTTGATCCAATAAATCAGACATGTGTGATGGGATCCAACATCTGCAATCTGATCTCTTTCCTTGTGCCACGCTAGCTCGTGCCGGTTAATCTTGATGCCTCAAGAGATATCATTAAGCGCTTCTCCCTCCTATAAGAATAGGTGCTTAAAAGGGAGGTTTTCTCACTCGTTTTTTTGCCTTCTTGAACAGAAATGAATTAATACAATAGAAGAAGTTGGTCTACCAAAACTCATTATGGACCTAATCTGTTATTCCAACCTAGTTCTAACTTTATTTTACTGTGTGATCCTAATGATACACTTGAACCACAAAAAAACCCTTGTCTTACAATGATAAGCAATAAAAATAAATGTATTGAAATGATTACAGCTCCCCTCCTACATCAACTTAAAATAAAACATTGTTGTGTTTTTGTTATCATGCAATGCCTGGGGGGGTTGAGGAGGAGTAGAGAGGGCTGCTGTAAAGTTCTCCTGGTTCCACCCACAGCCTGGGAGACCTGCAGGACTTCAGACAGCAGCGGCCTTAAATACAGGGACACACAGCTGAGGCCTTACCTACAGACATGCACAGCTGAGGGTGATATCTACAGGCACACACAGCTGAGGCCGTACCTACAGACACCAGGCAGGCACAACTGAGGCCTTACCTACAGGAACACATAGCTGAGGCCTTATCTTCAGGCACACACAGCTGAGGCCTTACCTACAGGCATGCACAGCTGAGGGTGATTTGTAATCAGCCAAGCTGCTGCTCGTTGCCTTCGTCGAATCTGTTTTAAAGGCACCATTTTCTGTGCCATTGGAAAGAGGAGAATGTTGTGGCTAGTGTGGTACTCGCAATATGTTTTGTTGGTTTGGTTTTTGGGACGTTTTTGGGGTTTGAGGTGTAAGTTTTGTATTAGTTTTGTTGTTTCTATACCCTGCACCAGGAGAAAAAACATGGATTAAAACTAATTAAAATTAGTTAACACCTTGAAAATAGCATAATCACTACTAATAAATTAATTTATAATCATTTTTAATTCCTATAATAAGATACCTGCCAATTTGGAGGTGCATTGGAGTACATTTTCTTCATATCATTCTCAGTGCTGGTTTATTTCCAGAGAGTGTTTTAGGTTGTATTTCTAGCAATATAAAGAAACAAAACTATTTTCCTAAGCATTTAAAAAATTATAAATACTAAAAATACTTATACTATGTACCTACTTGTCTTTTTCTGCCAATTTTGACCTTTTTTCCATTTGTACATTTGATTAGCTGACTTGTAAATGGTTCTCCACCTTTTGAAAACCTTAAAAAAATTATAACTGTATTGCTAGCTTAAAGCTACTGTATCGCATTGTGAGACCGCTGTCATGACTGTATACTTCCCCCAACCTGGGGGATAGGTATTAGCTGACCAAATAATTTTTGGTGGCTTGACTAGACAATGGAAAACATTGCATTTGGATAATTCCCTCTAAAAACATGGGTCATATAAGACAACATAGCTATAATTAAGGAATTCTCATCCATAAAATGTGTATCGCATGAGTGATTCTGATCATGAACGGATCCGTGATTGGTGTGTTATTTTCTCTCGTCCTTCTGCTTTTAAGTCAGTCAGTTCCCTGCCTCTCGCAGGATAACAGGAGAATCTTTGAAGCATGCATTAAACAACTGTAGAACTCAATGGGAAATCTGACTTTGATTCCATGATCCAATTTTAAATACTTCCCGTCTCTGAAGCACATACATGAATACAGATGTGCTGTTCTGAAACAGAGGCGGGCACATGGAGCACGCTTCACTGCATCCTGGCTGTGCACTGTGCTACCTGAAAACTGGGCTTTTCAACAGTTCTTTTGTATTTCATAAATGCATACAATGTCACGGTCTCTTTCCAAAGTGCATTTTCTGGTGTTTATTTCCGTTTTGATATTCAATTTTAAATGACCTATTTACAGTGTTGTTTTTTTGTTTGTTGGTGTTTTTTTTTTAAAATACATTTTTCATAAGCCATTCATAATGTGTGGGATATCCATCGCTCTGTCATTGGTCAAGAACAGGATATGTATAGGATATCCAGTCTAGTGCCCAGTAATACATGTCCTGAATACAGGACGAAATGTGATTTCTGATCAGAATCTTATTAAACGGCTGCATTAATACAGAGCCTTCAGATACAGCCACCATAGTCCTGTATAATTTCATATAGTTAGATGTATATTAAATATGAAACAGCCTTTAGCCTGTAAGCTGTAATGAGGTGTCGTCAAGGCAACTAATCAGCAGCATTAGTGTGATGTGACTGCAGAGTTTGCATGCACCAAGGGGAAACACACACACACTGAGGAGAAACACACACACACACGAGGGGAAACACACACACACACTGAGGAGAAACACACACACACTGAGGAGAAATACACACATACACAATGAGGGGAACACACACACACACTGAAGGAAACACACACACACTGAGGTAAACACACACACACACATGGAGAAACACACACACAAACCGAGGAAAGAACACACACACACACACTGAGGAGAAACACACACACACCGAGGGGAAACACACACACACACTGAGGGAAACACATGGACAGGGATAACATTGCATGGATAACTTGCAGACCTGAGTTACTAACTAACAGTAATAACTTCCCACACTATTCTATTCCCACAGAGCATTTTTTGAAATATGCAGCTTTCAACACGGGGTGGCAGGTGGGGATTTAGCTGGGTCAAATGAGTGAGTTGTGAAGGGATGTGATGTCAGTAGGATTTGGATGTGGGGGTTGAGAAGGCAAAGACTGTGAAAGAGAGGGAGAAGCACACACCTTGCCCAGAAATATATACTGTATATATTTTTCCCCTCCTTCTAGTTCATACTTACAGAGGATTGCATGGTTACCTCGTAGGAAATAACACTTTATTCAGTGTTGGTGGTCTGTCTGAAAACACGTGACCTTGCTCGTGAATGTGCTACAGCATTGTGCCGTTGCTTGCGCTCTGGTGGAAATGCTCCTCTATCAACAGGCTTGCCAGTTTCGGCTTGGTTCCAATTGTTTGCACAGTTTTTCGATAACGCACAGCGTTTACATTCAGACTGAAAAGCACCAGTCTTCTGACACAGTACCAGCTCCAATGCAGATGTTATTCTTTTGGCAAAGGACAAATACTATTAAAACTAATCCTCAAAATGTCATACTAATCTGTTTCCTAGTTTTTATTAAAAAGACAATTTAAGATCATTAGCATTAGGTAAGACATACATTTCTACAATCTTTTTACAGCATCATATACTTTCTCACCAAATGAGCATGTATCAGACTTTTAAATGAAAAAAAACGTAAAAGTACGCGTTTTAGTAAAGAGTTTCACGGTTTTCATTCAAATTGATATTTTTCTAAATGACGCTCCATTCAAGATGCATGGTGAAAAGTTAGCTTGTGTGTTGGCAAGGTACACTCTGAAAACTGGAAGCCATCATGGCGCAAAAATCTATTTTTAACACATATTTTTAATTACAGGTTTTGTTGCTCATTTGAATTGCATGTCTTTTTTGGCTTTTGATCAAAACCTTTTAACTTTTAACAGGATTTAATATGCTACAGTTTGTGGTTATTGCTGGCAGGGGGTAGGCTTCTGGAAATAGTCATTGTATTTTGTGCAGGTGTCACTCATGATCCCTATGGTGATTCCCTATTGGAATATACCCTCTCTTTTATTACACCTCTGTGTATTCACTGTCCTCATGATCATGTGTAGCCTAATCTCTCTCCCAGTCCCATGGGTCATGCATGCATTTACTTGTATGTTGCACCTTGTGTGCTGATAAAGCTCAGATTCATAGTCCTAAAATCAATACCAATATTACAACTGCAACCTGCTGGTCTGAGACACAGTATGTGTATATAAGAGCACGCAATAGTCCTTATGGTTTTATTTTATTTTCGGAAGAATGTTAGGCATGTAATGTTTATAGTGCATGGGGATGTGTGTACCTGTTTTCAGCTTGGGTATGGATAGGTGACCATTATGGCAGGGTGAACTCATACAGGAATGCTGCCACAGCGAGCAAGGTCAGAATCAAGGTCATTTATGAATCCCAAAGGCAAAAATGATATCACAAGGATTCAACAACATGTTTTCCATATAGGATAAATGCTTCATCTACTGGACTTCTTTGAAGATGCTATTAAATGTTTTCATAAGCCTGGCTTAAGATACTACGCATTTATTATCATCAAACTGAAATCAGTAAGAATTAGAGGAGTTATCTCAGTGTGGATTCAGGGTAGAATACAGAGGATGAGAGGGATCACATTTGAGCAGGGTGCTCTGGGAAATGGAGTCCCCCGGGTATTGATTCTGGGACTTCTGCGCTTCCATATTTGAATAAATGACCTTGAATAAAGACATTATTAGCAAAACAGTTACAATTTCTGTCGGCACAATACTCAGGGGTGCTGCAAACTGTTTCGAAGCTAACACTACTGAAATAATTCTGAACTACTGTGATTTAAATAGAATCAAGAATTGAGACAATGGCCTTGAGTCAATAAATGTGCCCTTAATTTTGACAGAAAAATAAATGCCAGTGTTTTTATTCTCAAATTCACTTAAAAATTTGTGTATGTCAAAGTTACAGAAAAATGTTGGTTGTAAATTGTAATGTGTGTAAAGCCCAATATCGTGATTATGATGATTATACATTAATCTGATCCAGAATCCATGTGTGTCATAAAAGTAAATTCACACTTCAATTATGTCAAGGTATTCTCACAATCCTTGCCTGCCGTGAAACTTTACACACACACTTTTCCTGCTCCTCCATTGAACACATTGATGCTTGATTCTACTCTTGCCAGTGTCTCATTCATTGTTATGCATTCTGTCAGTTTCTCTTTCTTGGTAAACAAGTGCTCTGTACTCAAGATGGATGAACAAATCTCATAATCAATGTGTTTCAGAAATCCTGTAGTCAGCCATAATGACCAGCATCTTGGGGAGAATATGATCGTTAAATATCCTGAAAATCAACAGGCAATGAGCGGTACAGGAAAAGAGAAAAGGACATAATCCACAAACCAGCAGACCCAGACAAAAGTGCATTACATTACAGATCCAGAATGGACATAACATCAACATAAATTATGCATTCAAAGCCAATGCGTGTGCGGGCAGTCTAGGGCTGGTGATACTCCTCAAAAGGTTAAATGCCTCTCTTGCTATTAATTAATATTGTTGATATTTCCAGCCACCAATTATGGATTGCTCTCCCCTTTTACTTGCAAAGATTTTTAAAGGAACTTCAATATAACACTTTCATGTTTAGTTCACTTTTTTTGTAGCCCCAACTTGAACATATATTTAAATCTATTCAGAACAGAAAAAGAGCATATTCACTTAAAATGTAAACTATTTTCAATTTAGAAATGATTAATGTATGGACTCAAAAATTTATTTATAAAAATGGCCTGTCATCTTCATATGCATAAAAGGCAGATGTGTTACAGAAGTGACAGATACTTTGATGGATCTGGTCGGAATTATCCAAAGTTTTCCATGCTCACAGTATTGCTTGCAGTGTAAATAGATCCAGGGAAACCACTAGTTAACTAGAGTTATCAATCCTTCATTATGGTTTACATTACTCAATGTTTTCATCAGGTGTTTATTTTTCACACCTTTTTAAATTCTATAACTGAAACCAATAAAATAAATTACACAAAATGTAATAATGACTCTACAGTTAAGAAGTGCAACTACTACTTGTCTTTAAAAAGAAAATCATCCAGTGGGAAAAAACACACACTTTTTCAGGAGCTTTTGAATCATAATGTAACTCAAATTTATGGATGGATCAGTTTGGACAAACAAAGCCTTTTGCACAAGATTGCACTTTCGTGGGAATCGTGCCTGAGTTTAAATGAAATATACAGAGATATAGCCGATTGCTTTCCCGGCAGAACTGCATTTGCGCATGAATTTATTTGCCTGTGAGCAACAGCTTTTATCTTGTGTGTAGTGGGAATCTGAACTAATGGGATGAATTAAGAATTATATGCCCGGAGACAAACTTTAAATATGTGTGAGTGGTAAAAACGTAATGAGTGCACTGCAAACCAGAAAAATACATTAAATTGTAAATTCCTATTTGGACCTGACTAAAATTGTATGCACTGCAGCTGAAATGCACATACTCATTGTCAGAGTGCTATTTATAGAGGGACGTACATCTCCATAATAACACGCAATCCTGTATTGTTCATTTAAATAAATCAACTGAAAAACATGGTTTGTGGTCATAACTCAATCTGCAGATTTCATAAATACTGTAAGTAAGTCATGTGCCTTTGTCCTAAGAGTGAACGCAAAACATTTCACCCCGAAGAGTAGAGCAGACCATAGACTTTATTGGCAAGTTTTTTTTCCATTTTTTTTTTCATTTTTTCACTTTTATTCATAGTCTTCTTTTTCAGATAGATCACACTGAACACAGCCATTAGACATTAGCAGTTGAGATATTCCATACAATAGATGTCTTTTCTTTTTACCAGTTGCCCAGCGTAGGGTGGAGTTCTATGGGGTGACAGGGGCCAAATAGAGGGAGCAAGCCCCAATGACTGTTAGGGGCTGAGCCAGGACCATAATCGGGCCTTAAGACAGGTTTCATTCAGTTACACTCCAGATCAACATACTTTTGAAAGACAAAGTTCCAGTCCTAACCATTTAACTGAATTATCCTTCCCAACATTAAAATAATGTAATTTTGCAATAATGAAGCTGACCTCCGCAACTTCTTCTCCATTAGATGATAAACGGGTTCAACGTTTTTTTCTAAACTCAATTTGAGTAGTCTTATGTTGTATGACCTGGAATTAATTTGAACACAGGACCTTAGCCAACACAAATTTGTACAATATTTTAACAATAAAAGAAAATGATCATGTATTGTGGTTGCAAAGCAGTCAGGAATAGTGATTTTAGCATGTTACTAAGGGCTCACACTTGAAACACACACACGCACACACACACACACAAGCCATGAACAATGGGCAAGGTTTGTTTAAAAAATAACACCAACACACAGAAAATATATCGGTCTCTCTGGGTTTTGGTTGCTGCTATCAAACTACTTGTGTTCCTTGAAGGTGTTATTTATTTAAATAAAATTATATACTTGGTGTGGAATGATAAGCCAAAGATGCGTAAATACAGATAACTGCCAGAATAAAGGTGTCTCATGCCTTGGTATATATTCTACAAGTGTCTGGTACTCTACTGGAGGGATACAACATGATTTTTCCATGAGAAATTTCATCATTTTGTATTTTGTTGATGGTGGTGGAAAAAACTGTCTCAGGCGCCATTCCAAGTGTTCAATTGGGTTGAGATCTGGTGACTGGGCCATGGCACATGGTTTACATTGTTTGTATGCTTGTCAAACCATTCAGTGACCACACATGCCCTGTGGATGGGGCTATTTGTGTCCTGGAAGAGACCACTCCCATCAGGATGGAAATGCTTCACCATATGATGAGGGTGTTCACTCAGAATGGCTTTGTATTTATTGGCGTTTACCTTGGCCTCTAAGGGGTTGAGTGCACCTAAAGCATGCCGGGATAGTGCACCCCACACCATAACAAAGCCACCAGAACCCTTCACCGTAGGAAACTAGGTTTCTTTTGGTGTGCATCACACATGCACATGGCCAATTGGTGAGAACCATGACTCATCTGAGTCTATATTTTATATAGACTCAGATATATATATGTTTTGCATCACTTTACTTGCAAATGTTCATTTTTAGGTGTAATAATGGGGGTATATGCACTGAAACCTATGCATCAAAGTTTTACATGCAACATGTAAAATGCAACCTGACCATAGTATCCCTCTGTGAAGTTCTCAACAGACTGTTCTTGATGAAACTGCCTGCTCATGCCCAAGATATTTGCAGTTTCTTGCCTCTTTTGCCTTGCATCTCGAATCAATGCTCAGACATCACAGTCGAGGAGTATGTGCTTTTGACCACAGTTGCCCCTAGATGATGTCTTTCTCTCAGACTTCCATGCCAACATCACCTTAACCACTGTTCCTTGTGAAACATCAGCAAGTTGAGCCGCCTTCATCACTGAAGCTTCTGCCAAACGTGCCCCAACAATCACCCCTCTTTCAAAGTCACTGAGATCTCTTCTTCTAGCCATGGTAGCCAAAATAATGGGCAACTGGGCCTGCCCAGAATTTTTATAGACAACCCTAAGCATGCTGGGATGTTAATTGCTTCATTAACTCAGGAACCACACCTGAGTAGAAGCACCTGATTTCAATATACTTTGTATCCCTCATTTACTCAAGTGTTTCCTTCATTTTGGCAGTTACATGCAAGTAATTCTAGTGGCCTTTTGTAAAGGTGAGATAAGAAGCACTATTTATTTATTTATTTGTTGTTGTTGCACCATTTTTATGAACATGCCAAGCATGTCACATATGTCAGCCATAGATTAAAAATATCTCATTTAGAAATAAGCACAAAAACATCCAAGGCCTATTTCTGGCAGTGTTTTGATCAATTTAGAGCACCAAAGAGAAATATATAAAAAATAAGCATGCTGGTTCGGGGGGAAAAAATATATAATTTAAAAAATCTGAATTAGAGGAAATGGAGAAAAATATGACACATATGTATACAGTATTCTTAAGGAGAACCCATTGTTTAGTATCCATCTTTCTTTCCACTACTTAAAGCAAAAGAACCACAGAATAGTTGTATATATTCTTTGTTTTAGTTCTCTCGGTCTAAGTGTTTGGCCTTGCTGTACAAGATGAGGTCAAATCTTGAAATTTCCATTTTGGTAACTACACAACCTGGCACTGCATCATTCAAATTGAATTACCTTTTTATCATTTTTGCCCTACGAGGAGCTCCGCACTTGTGTGTGACTGTCATGTCACTTAAAAAAAAAACTAAACGAACAAAAAAAACGATGTGAATGTCACATTTAGAAAAAAGCCAAAGTGAACCCATCAGGTTGTCAATAATCTCTAAGCGTGTAAAATGAGCACGGTTGAAATTCTGCTTCTACTGCTACATCAGTGCTTGACCTAGAAAACACACTAAAAACAAAAGGACAATGCAATTTAAGGTACATCTTTAGAGAATGCGCATTTCGATGAACACAACAATGCAGTGCAGACAGAAAATACAAAGACTGCTCAAAAAAGAACCTTTTTTTGGTCCCCATTTACAACAAACACATTCCTCTGTTAACCTTTCACCGCGACACAGCCATCAAGAGCACAACAGACACAAGAATCATTTACCTCCCAGCACATAAGGCAGTTTCATGTTTAACAGGGAAACAACTCTGCTGTATAAATGCCAGGTTTTTCTTTAAAAATAAATAAATTAGAAATTTAGCTGCCTTGGAACGATACATCAGCTTTGTACATGTACTCCAGTGATCACACATGGTTGTTGCTTTTTCATTAACTGGCTCATTAAGCTTTGAACAGTTTACATATTAAGAGGTTGCTATTCAATCTTACGCAATGCACATTGTCCTTAAGTCTGAGCGACACATTCAAGGAAGTGTTCCTTTTTTCTGATACACACTGTACACATCGCAGTTCAGAGTTAAGAGGTGACTGAAATCAATAAGCGATGGCGTATGAAGAAGAAAACAAACAAAAATCAAACCAAAAAAAGAAAGAATGAAAAGGCTACACTTGCTTAAATGTGTGACCCAAAGTCCAGGACAAGGTGAATTGTGGTCATAACGAATAGAGGCCTGAGTCTTTCTGACTGTACATTAAATGAGACTCCGCTCTGAAGCACTGCCACTGCAACCCGTGGGATGAGTGGCAGAGGAAAACAAAACTAAACTCATAGAGTTTGACAGCGACTAAGGCAACAGTTGCCAAATACAATATGCCCATGTATATTGCAACACAACTATATAGTAATTTGATAAAATACACAATATAGCTCTTATACACTTAACAATTTGGCTCATATGCACATAAATTGCAGTAAGTCAATACAAATATGTCAATTTGATGTAAACACATTAAATTCAATACACTTGCACATTGAATGAAGTTGTGTACACTGATAATGTAAAGGGACATTTCTTTAATCTTGGAGCAGTTTATAAATAACTATTTCACTACTGACTGCACTTTAGCATTTGATTACTGCTTTCTTTTTCAGTTTATCATTTTTTACAAAATGTATAAATAATTTTGTTGATAATTGGACATTTTTTATATACATTTATATGTTCACAGTAGATGAGAAATGTCCCAAATATACAGGATCCAGTCGTGATCCATCGACTTGAAATAAAAGAGACGGAACCCTTTAAACTCACAATTACTCTCAACCTGTTTCCTTTTACTTTCCTTGATTATCAATCAAGCAATTAATTAGCTGAATAATCAATACCAATAGGTAGAGCTTCCAATTTTTTGTCCGCAATAGCTTTATTTTTCTTTAAATCACAATTCTGTAGCATTTTCTTATATCGCCCGATTCATCTGAAATTAAATGCACTCTTTGTTTCCTTTGCCCAAAATCAAGGAATATTGACTGCATAAATATACATTAAACTGATCTCTGCAGATCCGGCAGTTTAATACTCATGAAAAAGCATTTTTAAATTAACTGAAGTTTGTTTGTTCGGCTTTATTGTGTGTTGTGCTCAAAGCTAGTGTCACCACACAGTTAACAGAGGAATTTAAGTTAAAAGTCAGGCCTATTTTTTTGTAATGATTCAAAACCCTGTATTGTCGTCTATGTCCTCTAATGTTACATGAAGAAAGATAATTCTAAAGCTTGAGGCACAATTAACACAAATCTTTGTGATTACTCACTGATGGATTATTCAAATAATTGGCACGCTTGTCAATCAAGCGAAATAAAGTAAGCAGGTTGAGGCTAAGGAGCTGTTTAAAGGTAAGATTTCTACCTTCTCTTTTTCAAGCGCACACATTTTGCTGACAGGACTGTGATTGCCACTGGGCACGGTTGAACAGGTGGATATTACAGTGGGAAGGGAATCAGATGAAGGATGAGGCTTGCACAATGACAGAGCTGTGTTTTACTGCTTCACCCAACTGGAATGTTTTATGTGTCAGATAAATAGGAGGGAACACAGTTTACACACGTGATTATTAATGGCAGGTGAAGAACAATTACATTTTTCACACCTTTCCTCCCTCCCCCTTCATATTTCATAATACCTTTTTTTTTGCACTTATATCACAAAAATCTGAAAGTTGCGTGTCTATCTCCCTTCAGCCAGACAACGTCCGGGATGCCTCCACTTGCACTAATACACAGATTGTCATAATAAATCACATTTCTTTCATATTCACGGGTGTTCGCACGCCCTCTGTATGAACGCGGGCTCCGGTTGAAGAACAGAGAGTAGCGGGACAGTTCTGAGCTGGTGGGTACTTTCCAGAGGCCCTCACAGGACCCAAACGTCAAGTCGGTAACACTTTTTTTTTTTGATCACCCAAAAAATCCAAACAGCTTTTTATATTTGTTTTTGATACCTGGCACACATTTTGTTTTTTTTACATTTTATTTATTTTCATTTTAAGTTGTTTGCTGGCTTTACTTCCTGACCGGCGTGGCTTCGTTTCCTCGGCAGTCCTGCAGAAGCTTGTCGATATCCCTGATCGCCTGATCGCCGTCTGTACCCTCCCGTCGAAGCTCGCGGCCTCCACGGCCCATCTCGCCAGAGGGGTCAGAGGTGGACATCAGGTACGGGGGCTCTTTCATCTGTTTATTTGGTGACAGGTACTGGCCGTCGGGAGGTCCGTAATGGCTGCCTCCAGGGCCGCCCTCGCCGCAGTCCGCAGGGCCGGGGGGGCTGCTCGGGGACGTTTTGGTGGGGCTGCTGGACACCGACGGGACCTCCTGCAACAGGGGGCTCAGGGCACGCTTGGCTTTTAAATAAGGTTTGACGTTGGCCACCAGGATGGTGTGGTCCCGCCTCTCCTTCCCGAAAGTGCAGAAAGTCTTTTTGCCGTTGGAGCTGACCGCCTCGTACGCCTCCGTCTCCACGATGGCCTCCATGCCTGCTGGTACGAACACATTGGTGCGATAGTCTGCGCCTTCCGCCTGATTCCCTGCTGAGAACTGGGGCATCCAGCACCTGTCGGAGTGCCCTAGAACTCGACACTCATCTGTGCAATTAACACACTCTTCTTGTTCTAAGTAAAGAGAGAGAGACGGAGAGAGAAAAAGAGAGAGTAAATTGTATGCAAGTGTATATCAAGCAGCTTCAGACTTCCGTATTGTGTCACAGTTGTAAGACATCACTGTGTCTCGCAATTACAGATTCATAAACATGATAATAGAGGGAAAAGTATTACAAATATGAATCACACAAAGGATGAAAGCACAATTTCAAGGGGATAGGGGATACCAGCTGGCAGATTTTGTATTTCCCATGACTATCAAGGGGACGCCTGTGTGAACTGAACAAACAAAGCAAAACCAAAAAAGTTTAAATTGGATGAAAATAAATTGTGCACCGTTATGACAAATTCATGTCTCTGCTTTGGGCGGGCTTCAAAGGCCAGACTAACCATATATTATTGGCAAGTGCCTTGTGCATTTCTGTTTGTGCCTCCTGCATGTCTGTTTGTGCCTCGCTTTCATCTCAATTCTGACACTTTTGATGGTGTGTCAAATGGTCCAGCACAAAAAAAAAAAAAGATAATAATACAAACTATTTGAAGTGCAATGAAAAGACCAAACAGATGCTGTCCAGAGACTGTAAATCATGAAAGTGATCAGGTGATTTCCAGGTGATCAGGTGAGAAATAAGTTACCAAGTCTACTGCATATTATGCCACATTCAAATCCATACATACACATTCAAACAGCAAGTGCCCTATTCCAATTTGCAATATTTTTAAAACATAAGTTTAATGAAAGATAGACAAAGTGACCAAACCATAAATTCACAATTTAAGTCCCCAAACAGAATGAGCTATGAAGGATGTTGGATAGCATGTGTGCACCACAGGCACAAATACTTAATGACACTCACTCCCTGAGGGTCAGCTCAGTTGAACACATTTCCCACGGTGCAAAACGTCCTTAATGTTCAATAACTACAGCAGAGACCTTTTGACTAAATGAAGTCGAAAGGGAGAGTGGTAGATGCTAAATCCACAGTGAGGAGTCTCACTGGGTAAATTCCTTAATGAGTGCCCGGATTAGATAAATTACACTGTGAAGGTGAAGGAGATCATTCAAAACAAAGAAAAATAACCGACTCTAATCCTATTTGTTTTATTTTTCAATGTGAGACAAACAGCGGTTGATACTGTGAATTCCAGCATGATAGTATGAATTGTTACATTTCGCAGGTGGTACTAAATAGAAAATGGCTCCTTTTTTAATAGGTTTATTTTCACTGTTTTACATTTCAATAGTTGCATGTATAAACTATGACACTGACAACACATTATCTATGCTTCACACAAAAGCCATCAGGCGGCCTTGTACGAAACGGGGGTATTGAAACACAATAAGGAATCCTTCTAAGAAGGACTACAATACAAGCATGTATTTGGAAGGTCAGTTTTTTATGCTGGTGTTACCTGACTCACCCTGCCTCCTCTAATAGTCAGACTGCAGCTGAGCTGAGTCACAATCTGTATTGGTGGGATGCAGTGCACACACACACACACACACACACACACACACACACACACACACACACACACACACACACACACACGCAGTACAGGAGTCCTCCACACACACATGCAGTGCATGGGTCCTCCACACACACACACACACACACACACACACACACACACACACACACACACACACACACACACACACACACACACACACACACACACACACACACACACACACACACACACACACACACACACACACACACACACAGTACAGGACTCCTCCCCACACACATGCAGTACAGGAATCCTCCACACAAACATGCAGTACAGGAGTACCCCCCACACACACACAGTACACGAGTCCTCCGCTCCTTGGAGTCTGTCTTTATCTTTACTGCAGTATGGTAACATATGATGATTTGCAGAGGTAAGGGGGGAAATCTAAAGCATCCAGGTTCATGTCTGTATTACATCCAGTTTTGCATTATAACTTAAAAAGATTGTAGTTTGGAGATTTTTTTGTGGTCATGTAGTCTCATACGCTCTGACCAATTTCTGCATTATCTCTCCTTTGCTCAGTAATATATTAAGCATTGTGTTTGTGTAAGGGAAAAATTTAATTAGGCCTTGGGACAGGCCGCTTTCAGCTCTACTAAGCAAGTTGTTTCTGCTTCCACGAGCAGGCCAAGAATCTTGCAGATTTCATATCGCGTACCATCCTGTCAGGAAGAGATAGGTGTGTATTGCCAGAAGTGGGAGAGAAACAACTCATGTGAAAGTATGAGATACTGAGATGTTTGGGTTGGGGAGCAGGAAGCGTCAAGGTCAGTTATTTGGGAATTAGTTTAATTATTGCACTATATAAATCATAATAACACGGATGGAAAGTTATTACTGGGTCATGGGTGAGAGTTGGCCCATCCTAATGTATGCAAGAAATGTGTATGTTGGGAGGGTAAAACGTGTGTCTGGACCCATCAATAAAGGAGGGGTTTCAACCATGACCAATGGGTGAAACTCCAAGGGGCGATGGTCACCTCGAATGTAAAAGATATATACTGTTGTATTTCCTTTATCTCATCGGAGATACTCTGACATTCTTCACGCGAGAGTGTTAAGACTGCTCCCCTGTTTCGAAACAGTAATAAAACGTTTTGAACTTTAAGAACACAGTCTCGCTTCCTTTGAATAATAGAATTTCCACTACATTTGTTTCACTAGACATTAAAAGTCCTGCTGTGCAATATGCCAATGCTCTCCGTGAACTGGCCTTGCCCTGAAGGTCACTAGTTACCTCACTCATTTTGTAGTTGCATAGGGTAAGGAGACAGGCTTCATACATTTGAAACATTTGAAGAATTCCAGATAAGACAGCACATTGCATTCAAGATGTAATGGCATGTATTTATATGTACTTTAGAGAAAAGACCCAGTTCAGTCCTGATTGTGATGGATCTGGTACAAGCATGCATACACAGTCGCAGCTACCTTCTGGGAGAATATGCACAAAGCTGACAGATCTGCCATTTTGGGCTGAGCCACAAAGCTTGTTCTCTTCCATTGTTCTTTCCCATTGTTGTTTGCACAGACACGGACATGTTTTTTGGTAATATTTCTGCTTTATCCAAAACTCTGTCTTGCAGCTCGGTCTGCCAAGCCCCTCACTTTCGATCGGCTTTCTAAACCCTCTTCTTATCTATTTTTAATGAGGACTGTATATGGGAACCGTATCCTGGGTTACGTTATGAAATATACATTTATGAGTGGAGTTGACCAGCATCATCGCCAGGTCCTGAAGATCTCCAATACTGAGGGTAAACATCACCAGTGGATATCACCAGCATTGGGTAAATTCCCAATTCACTGGGAAACTGGTCAATTCCCAATTCCCAAATCTAAACACCACTGGTCTATTCAATGAACATGTATCAAAGTATAAATAATGCATGCAGACTGATTTAAATTCAGAGAAGAGGGACTCAGACTTCTAAAACGTCTCTGTTCCACTGACCTGAGTCCCTTGTTAGATAAGAATCATGACCGATGTGGAACAATGAGGCCGAAGCAGCACAATACATTACAGGGTGTGAGAGAAATGGGAACACAACACATTGTGTGCAATTATAATAACTCACAAACCATTGAAGTAATTAAGTGTTCTACCAATATTAAATCTAGGAGCGGCGTGGCTACTTTGCATTTTTTATGTCACCAAATAAAATTTTATTTTTACAACTTTACACTCTCAATATTAAATGATGGTAGTAATCGTATTAACAAATCGTAGTAACAAATTCCTCTGGCAAAATGTAATCATTAAAAACAATATTATTATGACTAGGGATGTTAAAATGCACAAAAATTTGTCAAATTTTAAATTCATGATTTTTAACCGTGTATATTTAAATGATTATAATCAGAAGTAAAATTGCATATGAAATACAGGTACTTGGGTGGTGGCCTGCTGGCTCTGTAGCTGATGCCCATCCAGGCTTTTAGCCAATTCAAGAAATGAAGTAACATTAGTAAAATTCAAATACAGGCATGGTTAAAAAGTCTGGTTGGTAATAAGGCTGTTACTCTGGAGAGAACACAGTCACAAAACAGATACTAGGAAACACAACACACGTACTCACTGCCTGCTGACAGCCACTGCCTTTGTTTGATGTCATGAGCAAACCTACGTTTGGAGAAGGGGAATTGGACTATGAGGAGATGTTCCCACACACTTTTCCATCTTTGGGCTCACTTCCCTTGCAACACATTACACAGGTTTACCTGCACAGCTAACTGTATAGTACAGTTTGTCTTTGAGAATGTAGTTGGGCAATTAAACAAAAAAAGGCTATATGATGACCCAAAAGTCTGAAGGTCATTCTGTTCCGTGGAACTAGCCAACTGTTTTTGTGTGTGGGAAATGACTTGTTGGGCAACATCCTGACTAACACTGACACTGATGTGCAACAGGATGGCGGGTATTCGATAGCAGTCATATACACAACACCAACAAAAGTACTGCTATTTCATATAGAATTGTAAATGTCCCAATTATAATTTTAAAAAAAGTTTTAAAGTTCAATATGTGAATGAATATACATTTATCCCTTGTTACAACACATGCAATTTTGTTAACATGCCAACATTTGAGTGGATAAAATATCTCAGGACAAATACACTGCAGAAGTGTTTGTTCTCTGTAATTCATTAATACATTTGTACACTGAAAAGATCCATTGTACACATGCTGCCTTGGAGAGCAAACAAGCACCAATGAGGCTTCGGGAGGAAACTGGGAAACGTGGGCAGCCTTTTGTTTCTCGTTACTCCGCTGCACTCTGGAAGATAATGCAGAGAGCCCAAAGCCCTTGTGTGCACCTAACGCACAGACGGATGCATTAAGCGCTCCTGCCAGATCTTTTATTAGCATCTCATTTTTCACCTCGCGACTCCTCCGTGGAATACGTGCGCCGCAGGCGATACCCAGGGTCCCGAGCAGTCTAGCCCACAGCCTCTCTCTGTTCGCTCGCCTCCTTCCATCAAGAGGACACCAGAGTGGATTCTCTCTGAGAGACCCATTTGCAAAATGTCAGGAGGAATGGAATTATGATGCCAAAAGATTACAAACATCACTGGCGCACTGGAGGAAAAAAAACCCTCAGTAAAAAAAGTAGTATTAGCTTTCTCATTGCTTTGATTATCCACTAGCCTTCGAGCATAGCAAGCTTTACCCCTTTTTATTTTGATTGCACTCTTGTATCTGCCCCACAATGATTAGAAAATAATGTCAGTACTTGGTGCAACTGGAAAAAAACAATTGTGTTTTTTAATGCACATCCAGTGCATAAAATCACTTGGGGGTTCTACGCAGCTTTGTAATAATTGAATGCTCTGGGAAATCTTTTGGGCCAGAAAGGGGATGCGAGGAAATGTGCCCACTTATAAAAAAGACAAGTTTATTACGTGCACTCCATTAGCTATATTATACGGATATTCTTGTTAGTGCCACTGCAGCAAACGGCGTTGCCACTGGGCTCGGAGCAAGATCAGTCTCTGAGGAACCATGCGAGATGCGACCGTGTGGCTTTTCAGGCAATTAGTACCTGTGATAAAGGATTCACCACCACGTCCCATAAAGTTGTGACAGAGGTGGGAAGTTCTGGAGCTTCCCTGTCCTGTTCTCTGGACATTCTGCTGACATTCCGTTCCGTGCACTAGCGCGCTCACACATGTCGATCGTCCTTCCTGTGGTACCAAACAGGAGTCAGGTTGACAGACGGGCAGATTTCCCTAAACGTCCCAGAGGCTTGGTCCCTCCCGTTCAACGTTGCTGTGGCGTTTCACACTGTGGCGTTTCGCTCTGGCGCGTGGCGCTATGATTAATGTCCTCTGATCGATGGACGTGAAATGGGCCCGGCCCACAAAGCAGCTTGCACCTGTGTCCTTGCAGCCGGGCCGGGTCTGGAGGGGCAGTTGTTTTTCCCCCTCGAGTCGATGGGGTGGCAGCTGGACCGGGCCACGAGCATCTGTGACAGACTAACTGCGCACCTGCTCACCTGGAGGAGGGAGGGCACAGACCATGATCTGGATAAACTCTCCCCAAAGCACATTAGGCCAGGCGGCCACAGCGCTCACGCATGGCAGCTCTCTCACCGGAAAACAAAACGCTCACATATTTCGACTTAGTGGAAAGTATCTGTGTTGGCCGTGGGTGCCATTTGCTACCTCAGGGCAAATTCAGAGGGCCCTGCTTTTGTTTTGGCCTCTCGATCCAAATGTTAGTTCATCTTCGAGCCTTTCTACAATTTGAGCCAAATACGCTGGGCTGCCTGTATCATATGCTGTTTCATACTAAATGCATTACAACTAGTTGAAATACCGCTCCTTAACCAAGTTAAAATAAGAAATGTCAAACTGCAAATGTGTTTTGTATGTCCAATGCAGACTCACTGATAACTGTAATCTACATAACTCGCAAGGTTCTGTGTAGCACAACATGTCGCCCCATGATCAAACCAGGCTCCTTGTCTCCCCAGGCAGCTCTCAACAATGACAGTGACACACAGGCAGGCTTGCTGGCAAGGCGTTTCATCCCGGCATGCAACAAGAGGTTTCCAATACGCACTGAGGAGCCTATCAGCAGGCAGAAACAAAACAGAAGAAACAACCCCGGAGACAAAACGGGTCGACAGACGAGTGCGAAAGCTCTGGGTCAGCCTCCCTTCTCCTCGCACATGCCATTGGTTCCTTTTACGTGCCTTTCCACCAGATTCAACTCTAAAATGTAGCTATTTATCGCACAACGTCTTGCGCAGACTTGACGGACAAAAGGGGTGATTCCAACAAGACACTGGCCATGTTTTCATGGCAATCGGGTGCTATCCTGTGGCTGTGGGTCATCCTGTTAGATAAATATGCTATTCATAAACATTGGTCCTGGCAAATGTATAACCTCCGAAGCAAATTTGTGAAACAAGCTTTTCTTACACCGGCAAGGAAGGGTCAATTTCAGTCACTTTGCATTTTAGAGCTATTCAAATTTGTATGGAGACTTTCATGAGCTGAAGTACCCTCAGGCACCGAATCTCATGGCGAACATTTATCGAACGCTGGATTCCTGTCTTGATTGGTCGATGAATGAGCAGTGATCAGGTTTATCCTTCGATCTAGCTGCTCCGCAGTCCCTCTCTGGTTCCAAGGCAGCTCATGTTACACTACGACGGACAGAGGGGGAAAACAGGGCTTTGTTTTCTCTTGTGGCTGCTACTCCATGGCCATTTTAGTGGAGATGGCATGGTTTGATAATACGCTTCTGAAAGTAAACATAATTTAAGCTGTGGTAAAGGGATATGACTGTATGTGTACCTTTAGATTACTGGTAGTCGGTCGTCATTCAATACAAAATATATGACATTCTGGTGAGTTTCAGGTGAAAAGCATTAACTTTATGGTTAAATTAGTGCCTCTGCTTGATTAAATAATGAGGTAAATGACAGACAATGAGCGTTGGTGACAGTATTGTTAGCATGTGCCAGTGTACTGTATAATAAAACGTCCAAAACAAGACCGTCTGTCACCTACAGGAATTTTGAAAGTATGGATGATATCCTACAGGTAACTGCCAAAATAAAGGAAACGCCAACATACGTGTACAGTGTCTTAATGGGGTATTGGGCCAGCATGAGCCGCTAGAACAGCTTCATGCACCTGGGCACAGATTCTTCTACAGGTGTCTGGAACTATATTGGAGGGATGCAATACTATTCTTCCATTAGAAATTCCATCATTTGGTATTTTGTTGATGGTGATGGAAAACGCCGTCTCAGGCGCCGCTCCAGTTTTGAATGTTGTACATTAAATGCTAAATAAACTGGAATATTCCACCATGGAACACATGCTGAACTGAACTACATCACAAAGATACTGAGCAAAAGAAAATTCTGCATTAGCATTAATAAAAAAAGCACAACTCACATGAATTGTATTTTATTCAAAGTAAATTGCTGTTAGATTGCACAGAGTACTGTGCGTTGCATGTGCATGAATCGCATCGCATAAAAGGCAATCAGGAACCCTCCTTTTCAAGAAAAGATAAACACAACACAAGAGCATATTTCACACCTGTGTGTAAAGACAGTGAAAAATGTGTTTCTTAGGACAAGCACGTAGCACACTTCTAAGAGTAATTCCCTCTAACTGGTCTGTTGCCTGGTATATGCCTTGGGTACAAAGAGGCCATTTAAAAAGTAATTCACTCAACAGAGTTGATGGCATAAAACACAGAAAAGATTTGACACTGATGTGAGCACTATTATTATTATTATTGTACATTCACAGAAATACTGATATCAGTAATCCATCCTGCTCAGGTGCATAACTCGTGAGTAGCTCAGGTTTATCAAAACTATGAACAGTAGGACACTCATTTCAAAACAGCACTTATGCCTTTGTGATTAGGGTATTGGCAGTTAGATTCTCCATGTGAGTGGTGTCTCTATGTGGCACCCAAAGAAAAATGTGAATTTACTTCTGACACAAATTAGAAGGTACAGACCTGTGTTTATAATGCAGACCTGTGCAGACCTGTGTTTATAATGCAATTCCACATCGCCTTCTCTGCAGCCATGCTGAAAACAAATATGACATTTTGTGTGCTTATCATCTTTCATGAGGACATGTGAGAAAAGAATCACTCATTTTTTCAGCAGGACTGTCCCCAGATTATTATTAATTGACATTATTAGTGTGTAGCATCTATTGTGTAAAATTATTAAAAAAATAAGCAGAAGTTAACATTTTAAAGTCCTGAACATCCGAGCCTCTTTTCTAATTAAAAATAAGAACCTAGAGCTAGATTGTAGAATGTTTTCAATGAGAAGGGAATAATCTATATAAATATATATATAAACTAAAACACTTTAAGGTGGCTTTGTTTGAATGATGGATGACGGAAGTGTACTTTTGTAGATACTCATGTAAACTTTGCTTTATACAGACTTGTCTAAATGTAGGTGATGGAGATGAGTGAAATACACTATAGGTGGGTAACACTGATCAGAATAGGAGGGATAGACCTACAAGAATGCAGAATAAATTACCATTTCAATCCAGAATAATTTACTGGGGAAAATGAGTAGGAATACTGCATATACAGCATTTAAAAGTCAAAATATTAGCACATAAAAACATCAAAGTTGATACGTCCTAAATACAATATCCATAACTAGAGGATGTATCTTTCTAATAAAAAGAAGAACATTGCTTAGTTGCTTTGTACTTTCTGGAGAAAAAAGTTAATGTTTCTGTTCGATTAATCGATCCAATTAACATTGCTGATTGTCTGTGTGCTTTTTTCCTGAATTTGAATGTGCAATTGTATTCATAGATCTGTCCCATGACTGAAACATCCTCTTTAATTCTGGGAGATCGAAGAAAAGTGCAGATACGTATACAGTATAATATATAATATATACACTATATTTCACCATAACTTGCTTGTATTATCTTCAGATAGATAGATGTCTCATGCTACTGCTCCTTATCGTTGGAAAATAATAAATAATCAACAGGTATTAGAAAATCACACTTATATGGCACTGCATTCGATTTAACTTGGATCTGCTTAACCATTTAACGCCCTGATGATCTTTTACGTGTCTCATCTATGTGTGACGACGTGCATAATTGAGAGATGTGCTTCCTAGCCGGCCCAGTAGCTACAGTTTCTAAGGTGCGCCATCGCTTCGGTCCTTGCGATTCAATCGTAAGCGTGGCCACTGGGGGGTGATGCTGATAAAAACCATTGCCTGGCAACCACAGCAGGATGCCTTAGCAGATACATGATGAGTCATCGAGGCTTCTTATGCCTTAATGCCACGTCTAATGAAATATCGAAAAGCCATTCAATTATTCCTCAAATGCCAAGAATAAATGCAGCACTTAAATGCAACACTCAGACTATGTGTAGCACGAGGACTATACATTTCATGTCTCCCAAAATGTTTCTTCTTTTCAGTCAATGACCCGGATTATTGTGCCTCATGGAAAATTATTCCATAGTTGAGGAGATGCCATTTTTTACCCCGAAACGTTATTATTCTAGCAATCAGTGTATGGAAATACATGAATGAATACACAATGGGAAAATTTTTAGGATTTTTTTTTTACATGATTATGAAATTAACATAAACACAAATGATAAAACGTAGCGAAATGTGAAGAAAATTGAGATATAGATAGGGCTGATGATCCTCGGTGACTAAAGCCTTTTCATGAATAAAATGCCAATGGACTCATGCTATGTATTAATGATCAATTAACAGTAAATAGTCACAAAAACACTCAAATCCTGCCTGCACAGCTCACAAACACATCACGCCTTCATCTTCCACATCTTCATTACTGCGCCATTTTCTCCCTGTCAAAGCATATTGGTGTTTATCGTACGGACCAGGGCTGGTTAAGCATTGCTCATAAATATGATCACATTAAAATGGGCTCCTGACAGCAAAGTAATATGAGCTTAAGACACTACAGAGGGATAATTGTTACAAATCCGCACATCACATTTCAACATATTAAATTAGCCTGTTTCTCTGTTGGCAGAGTTTGGTGCACTTAATGAGATACAGTTCACCTTGGTCCAGATGATTAAAGCACCAGTTATAAAAACAGGGAGAAAAAACAACAACATGGCCTAAAGCTCTTTTACTGCTTAAAAACACAAATATGGGGTGCAAATATGCTTTTATTCATATCTTTGAAAAAAAAAAGCCAGAAACATTCCCAATGCCAACTGCATTTAGGCTTGAAATGAGGGTCTAAGGTGTGTAAACATACACAGGGTAAGTATAGGATGATGAGCCCAATCAGGGTAAATTACAGATCCGCAGAGCGACAAAACACCTGCGCTGTAAACAATCTCTGATTACACGTGACCCCCTCTGCAACCGCACAGCGTGAGAACCTGTCCGCCCACACAAGGCGGGAAAGGAGGAGGGCTCGGCGTCAGCTCAGCGGGACGATAACCCCAGCTGGCCTCCCCTAAACCTATTACGATGGGATTAATGACACACTGCTGCTGAGGCCTGGGAGAGTGTTACGACTCACTTCCGTGATTCTCTGTGTCATTTTAAGACACTGTTAAACATTTAACGTTGTAAACTGCCCAAGGTTTACGTTCAATGTAACTAATCTGGCAAAAATTCACCATTAATATTATGTAATTTGAAAGATATTTTTGGGTTATTGATCTGACATTTTGTCATTTTTATATTTCATAATTGATAAAGAAATCAATATATTATATATATACACACATGTGGGCCTTGCAAGCGCAGAGGTACCACCCGAGCCTTAAAGCACATGGCGTGACGTGATGTGGCACGGACACAACCGCCCTCATGTGATGACCCAGGTCCTGCAGTGCAATAGTCGCTTGTATGAAAGCAAGAACGTAAACAAGTTGGCCTTATTGGTCTATGAACTACGACACGCACTCCTGCAACTTTGTGCACTGCAGGAAATTGAATATTCTCAGCCACGGGAAAAGGGAGGAGATTTTGAATTGGTGGAGACTGAACTGAGCGTGCTCGGCTGTAGCCGTTTCCAGAGTGGAAGGGAAATTCAAATGAAGCTCAGAGATGTCTGAACATACCTTGACAGCTACCACTGTGAGCTTCGCAGCAGCCCAAAACTTTGCAATTCATTAAAAAGTGGGGGGGAAATGAAAGAAAACAGTGCTGTAGCAGATGTGTGCATGAAGAACAACGTAATGAAACCCCCTGCTGCCAAACCCACATTCTCTGCTAAATTCAAAAGATTTTCTTGTCTGAAAAATATTAGGGGAAAATACATTTGTGATACCTGCTTACTTGTTCATTATGGTTGTTGTGACTTTACAGCACTGTGGATTTCTGCCTCTACAAGGGATGCTGAAAATACACCAAAACATTTAAACAGATGGTTTTTCTATGTTTATATATGATAACAGGACTATTTATAATCAAATTCCATATGAAACGACAGTGAAACTCAAGTGGTATTTTCCACAGCATCTCTTCCTAATCTCTAATCTCTATTGCCACCTATTTACAGTACCATCCCCCATAGAAAAGTACTAAAAGAAAAAAAAAGAAACTTTGTTTAAAATGCGAATAATATCAATATCCCTCCACACCAGTGTGTGGCAAATATGTAGTCCTTGAACTCTGTGATATCTGAACTACAAAATTAATACATTAACAAAATTATGAGAAACACATTTAGCAAACTAATTCAAACGGAATGCCATAATGCAGTGAAAAGCATTGATCAATTTGATCCAGTTGCTTTTATAGGAGATTGTTGTTGATTTGTGGCACCTTTTGTACAGTGCAGGGGGCAGCTTCATGAACAGTACGTATTACCTGCAGCCATAGAGTAAACTAGTCAAGTGGGAGGACATGGAAGAAGACACTTGCTGAGAGTTCACGAGCATGTTCAAATTCTGTCAATAGAAAAAAATATATACAAGGTGTCAAATTAATTATCAAACATTTACGCAGTTGTGTAAATTTGGATACAATTACTACATTCTCATGGGATAAATGATAAATGATTAATTCAACTAGTCTCTGCTCATCGACCTTGCCAAACGAGGTGTCACGATATCTTGACTTAATTATCCTCTGGGCACTCTTCTGCTCTCCACTTCTGAAGGTAATATGGGTGAGTAAGAGGCTAAATTACGAATGCATTAGTGTTGCAAATTGTTTTTACAGGAGAAGGCATCAGTGGGGCAGGTATAATTGTTCTCTATTGTCCCTTTTTTGTAGCAAAATATAGATTTGTGTCTTTGCAGTATCATCACTCTGGACTGAAAAGGCAGCATCGCAACATCTCCACCAAATGAACTCTCTGGATCCTCTGTAGGGTTTACATTTCCGCTTCTGAGTGAAATCTATATGGGCGAGGGGCTCACCGACCCTGCTGATCTGCGCCTTTGTAATCAAATGGATTTCAAACACAGTTTGAGACCGATGGATCCAGCATTCAGGGTTCCACGGAAACATGGGCCATGTGCACTGGCCTCCCTAAAGTGTCACTTACAAACAAAGACACTCTGTTCGAACATTCTGCAGGTTCATATTAATTGTACACAATACATACTAGTGGGTAAATATGTATTTGTCCTGTATGCAATATAAAACTGTCTTAGAAGCTCCCAAATTGATCCGTTGTGCAGTCAAAAATCACTGCTTCAATATAAAAACGCCTCCTCTTGCTGTGAATATCATTGATTTCCTCTGTTATTAAGAGATGAGGGCCCCGGCATATTCACTACCTGCACTGCTCCTGCGATAATGAACCTCACAGGGATTGAACAGAACTGGAGAAATAAAGCGCATGTTCCAGAAATACTTCAGAGCATCTCTCTTTTGTTCCTTTACAGCCAACGTGAACCTGACCCTGAAGAGCGTAATGCTCGGCGACGAAGGGCAAAGCAGACTGTTCGGTGTGCCAGTCCAGATCAGAACATCCAAACAATCAGCAATGCTTTTGTCTTTGTCTAATTCCTCCTCGTTTATCTCTCGAGCTCCAATTAGATTCGGGTCTCACTAGGATCCCTATTATAACAGATGGAGAAAGCCAAGCATGTTGCAGGGCGATACTTTTCCAATTAAACCCACATTACTTGAGACCTGCAATCCCTCAAGGTATTGACATGACAGTTTAATTAAACATACTCCTTATCTTAATTTATCGGGATAAAGAGGCAACAAACTGGGAATTTCAGAAAAAGAGACTCCGGGCCTCATAATCATAAAGATTCAAAAGGTATTGTAAGAGAGGAATGAATACAGATCTTTGCACAGTTGCTAGAAACACCACGTAATATCCATGACTGTTAATATACAGGCAACTGCCATAATAAAGGAAACACCACCAATAGGGAAGTTGGGCCACCACGAACCACCAGAACCGCTTCAATGTACCATGGCATAGATTCTACAAGTTGCTGAAACTATATTGGAGGGAAGTAACACCATACTTCCATGAGAAATTCCATAATTTGGTGTTTTGTTGATGGTGGTGGGAAGCGCTCTCTCAGGCGCCACTCCAGAATCTCCCATAAGTGTTTGATTGGGTTGAGATCTGGATTTCTAAAAAAAGTTTCGTAGAAACCATACTACATTTGGTCTAAGATCATTTCTGAAATGTGCATATGCGTGATTCAGAGAAAATGAACGTACGCACAAAAAAAGTGCGTACGACACTCACCCAGATGTGAAATCTCTAAATCACAAATGATCTTGAAATTGTGCGTAGCTGAATGGTTTTAGACCTCCGCCTTGTAAGCGCCCCCTAATTAATATCATTGGCATATAAAGGAGCTCGAATCAAAACACAAATCCTCTACTTGATAATGGCGAGCTGCAAGAAAAATAATTTTAGCGTGGCCAAAATCGAGGTCCTGTTGGCGGAGGTGCAGATGCGGGCAGGGACGCTGTTTGGGAGCCTTTCCAGTGGCTTTACCAGTAAAACCAAGTACGTGGCCTGGCAGTCTGTAGCCCAGGCTGTGAACGAGGTGGGGGGGCAGCAAAGGTCCCTGAAGGACGTAACGAACATCTCAGGTCAACATCTCTAATAACTCATTCCTTTCTTATTGCGCAGTTGGCGATATCTTCGAGAAGTGACAATGCTGCCATTCTTCCTCTTGCAAACCACTGCATTATTGGATATTTTATAGCCTATAGACTGACCTAAATGTTTTACACGTGTGGAACCATAATATGTATGTTAAATACATTTCCTTCAAGGATGTGTCAACTATGCTAATATGGGTCGTTTTGGAAAACCAATTTGTGTTTTTGTTTTGTTTTCCACAAGTAGCCTAGCTTATGCTGTTTTAATTTATTAATAACTTTATTGTGCAAACCATTACATATAGCCTAAGAAATGTGTTTAATCTGGTAATACTACTACTACTACTACTACTACTAATAATAATAATAATAATAATAATAATAATAATAATAATAATAATAATAATAACAATGAGGAAACAATTAGGCAGCAGACGACATGTTGGCGCTCTTAGATTTCCGAATACATTTGACATTACATTTACATTTTAAGCATTTAACAGATGCTCTTATCCAGAGCGACTTACAAGATATGCATAAATAAATGGTATGAACAATCGTAGTACGCGCAAGAGATCAGTGCAGTAATACAGCGATAGACATCATTGCAGGCAGCTGCGTACCATACCTGTAACACTTTGAAGGAAAAGGTTAGTACATTTGACACCCCAAAGCAGGGGTATATAGTGTTGAGCAAGTAGGCAGTGGTGATGTCAATTAGCTAGATGTACAGAATTCAGTGGTAGTGGAGTCTGAAAAGGTGGGTTTTGAGTCTTGAAGATTGCAAGTGATTCCACGGTCCGGACCGATTGCAGAAGGTAGTTCCACCAGCGAGGGGTCAGGACAGAGAAGAGACGAGACCGCAAATACCTGCAGTACTCCAACATTGCCACAAGGAAACGTGCGTACGCCAAGTTGGTTGGCAAAGTACTTTTCCATATCAAAGACCGTTTTTATAAATCTGAACTTTGGCGTGGATTTGAGCGTACGCACGTTCTAAGATCAAATCTGTGCGTAAGCATGTTTTATAAATGAGACCCCTGGTGACTGAGACGGATGGGGGAACTGTCATCCTGGAAGTGTATTTATTGGCATTTACCTTGTCCTCTAAGGGGTTGAGTGGACCTAAATCATGCCAGGAAAATGCACCCCACACTTTAACAGAGCTGCCAGTACCCTTCGCTGTGGGAAACAAGCACTCAGGCTTGTAGGTTTTATTTGGCGTGCGCAACACATGCACTCAGCTGCATGTTGAGAACAGGGTGAATGATGACTCATCTAACCATATGACTTTTGACCACTGCTCAGTAGACCACTGCCTGTGTTATTTGCACGACTTTACTCTATTCCTCTGTGTGCAGTTCTCGATGGACTGTTATTGATTAATCTGCTTGCTTATGTCCTTGATTGATATTTGCAGTGAACTGATTCCGAGTTGCTCATCTGTTTTGCTTTGCATATCGAACCAATGCACAGACATCACGGTCGAAGAGTATACACTTTCGACCAGTTACCCCTAGTTGATGATGTCTTTCCCTCAGACTTCCATGCCAACATCACCTTAGCCACTGTTCCCTGTGAAACATCAGCAAGTAGAGTGGTCTTCATCACTGAAGCTCCTGCGAAACATGCCCCTACAATCACTAATAATAAGTGCTGCAACAGCTATTCCATATTAAGCTATTAATATAGTGAGACAGAGAGACTTTAATGGCTTGTATGAAAATTGTAAACGCAAGATAAATCCTCAGTAATAACTGCTATCTCCATGATGTACACCATCGTACTACAAACTGAGGAACAGAATGTGCTCCCAGCTGAATTAGTCGATGGAAAAACAAACCTCATAAAAGGTAAGATTGTCAGGATGTAAATGTCAAAAAATGAATTCGAATTGCGAAAGGCAGCAAATTCCAAATGTAAAGTTTAAAATACCAGAGAGATGTTAGAGAAGCTTCCATATTGGGGAGAACGGGGGACTAAATTACGGTTCATATGATGTCATACGCTATAGAGGATATGCTGCAATAGGCTGAACATGATGTGTGATGAAAAGCCCTAACTAGCCCTATATTGCACGATTCCCTGTGCTTGGCTTCTTTATCTGTTTCCAAAAAACACATTTCCACACCTGAACTGAAATGAGAGCGTCTATGCATCCCTGTGTGTACATTTCCACCAACTCATTTTCTTTTGATTTGTTATTTACAAAGATCCACTGTGAGCGTGCAATTAGAGTCCGATTCAACACACAATCACAGTCCATTTTGGATGCACATGGATCTAAAGGAAGGGACTTGGAGGGGGTGGGGGGCTTGCCACCAGGGAACACCCTAAGTATAAGGGACAGACATCCAAATTCGATATATGTTTTCTGTCCTTAACTTTGTAACACTGACACTTTTTACTCAGTTCTTTCATGGCACATCTGTTCCTCTGTTCACAGGGCTCATATCCTCCACCATAATGGCGTTTCCACCATTTGGAGAAAAAAAGGCACCATAGAAACCTCTTCTCATGAACCGTATGCCTGACTGTCTCGCACTGTTGTTTAGACTCACGGCCAGAGTGCCCACCTAATTACAAAGTAAAATAGTCAACTTCACAGGACCTTACTAGGACCGGCCGATCAAATAGCTCATTTTCTTTTTTATGCAATTTGAAAATCTTGTTTGTAGTTGGATAAATAGTTGTTAAATCTGTTGTGCAAACATGGTGTGCCATGTCACAATCCAAGGAAATGTAAATTCAAAATAAGTGATTTTTTTCTATTTTGGAAAATAAAAACAACGCATATATTATTCGGATGGACCGTGAACCGATTTCAATATTCAATCATGAGTAAACAATGTTTGAATTTGATTAAATTTACACACATTTAGAGGTCCATGGGATTTGGCAGTTAGTGACACGGTTGCAAAATTGGGTTTTTCTTTAAAGTAGAATACATAAGATTAAATGCACACACTGGCAAGACATTCATGTCAGGACATTTATGACAGCAGCTTAGAGTCTTTGGTGGATGTTTTGTGCTTTTGAGCAGAGCACACTGGAGCTGGATCAAATCTGGGCCGGCCTCTCTTTAATCGCGGCTGGCCCTCCTCAGTCAGGGAATCCATCAACTTTTCCCACCCCCAAGGCATTGGCATTCAGGCCACAACAACTAGCATTCAGAAATAATGCCTTCTAGAGGGGCTTAAGCTTTTAGCTTTCTAGTGCTTAACATTGCACATCACCGACAAATGAAGCTTCTGGGGTGGCAAACGTTTGGACTGGATACAGACATTGCCATTTGTGTTCTTCCTCCTATAAGTGTGGCATCTAGGGAGATGCCACCTTTTTAAAACAATTGCATTATTTACTCAAATTGACATGAAATAGAATATTGCACTCAAACGCAATTTGAACATAAAATATGTGTCTGATTTTAGTTTATACACACACTCCCTCAAGAAGAAAGCAGATAGTGTTGAAAAAGACAGGCATGATTGTAAATCATTTTCAAAGCTGACAGCTAAGCCAATCGGACAAGCTTTCAAAGGGGCAAGTGTCACAGAGACAAGCCTATCCCCCTTCAGAAGGGAAGTCTTGGAGATTAATAGAGATCCAGAAGGAAGTCGCCATTTTTCATTAACTCTGAGTGGCAGCAGCTTGATGAACAATTATTTTCTCCAACTCGTAAAGACAAGCATGTAACAAGGTACAATTATGCCTATTGCCTGACAAAACATGGTTCATAGTTGTGCATAACAATGCATTTGTACTGTATATATCAGACATGTTGGCTGCTAGGGTGTGCTGCATGGCTTCATCTGGATACAGCTCTCCCCACCCCCCCTTATTTTTCCTCCTCACTGGTGAGCAAACATGGAACTCCCTGGCATGAGACATGAGACACTTCCAGTGCCACTGACAATATCATAACAACCTTTTGATCAACAGCACCACAAGGAATGCTTGGTTCTCTCCTTGGTGCGCACAATACCAGAGACGTGGTTTGTCTGTCTGTCCCCTTTCTGAATTACAGACCACCAAACAAAAGCTATCATCTACATGATTCTGTGATTGAAACGCTAAGATGGAAATATGTTTCGTAACACTTTTTGAAAAGACATACAAGCAGCAGCGTAGAAAACTAACAGGACAGAACTCGGGTTCCAGGTTCAAATCTTTGGATGGAACACTGCTGTTGTGCCCTTGAATTAGGTGCTTCACCTAAACTGTTTTAGTATATTTGCTTAAGGTTTGGACATATAAAATGTGCAAGATATGCAAGTTACTTGGATAAGGGCATCCGGAAAATGAATAAAAATATAGCTATCATATTTAAGGTATGAACTCAAAGCCCCATCTATCATATTCCATTATCATATTTTGGAGCCTTGTATTTTAGCATACTGTCTGAATGTATCATTCCTGTAACTCCTTTTTTGCCACTAGGTGACACTGAATTTAAATTTGGGCAAGTGAATCTATCCTGGAGACCCACATGTACAATAACTGCTCCTGTGGATATCAAATTAAAAAAAAAAGCAAATTTTGACACATCAATAAATATAGATACAGTCACAAAAATAATATGACATATTTTTAATTTTACTGAAATATATAATAAGAAATATATAATCATTTATATTCTTGTATCTTATCACTATAAATATGTGTTCATCACAAATTATACTGTGAGTTTTTTCAAAAATAAATAAAATATCTAGCCATACCAGCTTTTACGACTTTTCCACCAATAATTGTGAGGGATATTTTAAGATATACATAATAAATTAAAGATTTGTTTTAAAATGTTTTTCAGGTTATAAATTGGCAACAGTTGTATGCATTCACCGGATAATAGCTAAAGGGCATTAGCTAATACATAGCTAAAACTAGCAAACTCATGCTGCATACACTAATTATTTTGTTATGGTATTATTGATTCATTTGTTCTGCTCCATTTTTATTGTGGTGGAAATAATTTACTGTTCCCCCTCCCTCCCCCTCCCACCAAGTCATGTTGGATTTAGTTTTTAATAAAAACAATAATAATTTTAGAAAAGTCTGGAATTATGAAGTGATTTGCTGTTTTTTGTGCAATAATAACAATGAGTTCAGTAAGGACCATACATTAAAAAACAAAACAAATTATCTCAATTAAAGGGCTGAAAATAATAAAATAATAATAATCATAGAAGATCAGATCACAGATCATAGAACTGCTACCAACAGCCATATTCACCAGCACATTCAGAAAAAAACCACTGCAGTTGTTATTTGGAATAACCAATTTAGTTGTTTGTGCAGAAAAATAAGCATTTGCCTCCCTCATATTATAACCCAACCTGTGATTTATTTTCCTCTATCTTTAAATAACTTATACTAATGCCATGCTTTTGACATGCATTATCTAATCAGTGCTCTAATGGGGTACTAATGGAGTACAGCATGTTTATGCACTCTGCAATGCCTTAAAGTATAAAAGGCTGAAGCGAAATGTCGAATGCATTGCCTTGGGGACGGATATACAATGCTAATTAATCACACACATGCATACTTATCACTGCAGAGAAGTTCATTAATCAGTTTAAGTGTGCGCATACACACACAAGGCTATGATTCTGCGATAATGAAATTCAAAATATTTATTGAATTTTTACTCACAATGCTACTATAACTGCAACAGCATTCGTAATTACACCCTAAAGCGGTGTTTCCTATTTTATCGTGCTGTTGTTTTGCTTGTGAAATACACAACGTTTTATCATCCGCACTCACAACAAAAATGCAAGATCACAAATTAATAACACTTAATTATCACTTCCTGTTCAAACTGCTCAAGCAAAGTCAACATGTAAAAACATGTCAAGCCACACTGTTACCTGTGGTAAAAACAATGTCAACCCACACTGTTACCTGCAGTAAAAACATGTCAACCCACACTGTTACCTGCGGTAACTCCTTTAAAATATGGTGACATCAAGTGACTTCTTACCCAACTCAGAGTATCCAATCGGCAGATCAATCGAACTAATCCAACGGAAGAAGTTGGAATAAAAAACAGAAAAGCAGGTATGCCCCCCTGGAAAGACAGTGGCGTATATTCACACATTGTCAAACAAATCTAAATATTTCATACCTGGTCCACAATACTCAATTGAATGCAACTGCTCATTCTGATTATAAACAATCGTATTTGTGCTTTGTGATTGTGTGTGCCAAAAATAGATGAAACTAAAACCAAAGAAACAGAAGTCCAGCTCCTCTCGCTCACATTCACCTGCCACAGTGTAGGGACAAAGACAACATGGCAGCCGGCACCTACACGAGCGAGCGAGCGGAGTCTGGAACGGATTATGACGCAGCCCAGAACTCCTCCCTTCTGATGACATGTGTAGTGCGCCCTGTACACAGCAGTGGACAATCAGAACGTGTCAAACATGTCAGAAATCACAGTGAATGACGGGAGACATTCAGCTTGTTTTCAGGCTGTAAAATCCGTCAGTCCTGCCACCGAGGCCGTGGTCGTTCAGGGGCGACGCTCATTTGCTCTCACACTTTGGTGCCATTTCCTGGGCAGAACCACAGACCCAAGCACACATTGTCAGGTGTGTCTTGATTAATTCACTTCCTGTGTCATTTCAATGAGCTGTAGTGTTTTACTGAGGGACTTGGGAGTCCTCCATTGAGCCAACAAATCTTATTTGCGAACAGGGCCACAAAGCATTTCAAAGATGCCTGACAGGAAATACTGTTGGGCTTAAAGTCGTCTACTGGAAGGCGGAACAGCACTCATAGTGAGGTATGCCTGTTATGCTAACGCATACTGTACAATCCATCTTTAAGCTGTAAGGCTACTTCACTATGATCATGCACATATGACCTATTAAAACACAAGTATTTCCATCTTAAAACATAAACACAATAAATTAAAAGTAAAAATATTTACATATAACGGTTTACCTGGGTCACATTATCATTAAAAAAAATGGAATGGTTATTTGGTAGATCTGGGCTTCATATAGGCTGTGACATCTATTCACCTGCTTGCTGCACTCGAACAGTAAGTTCTCAATGCACAGACACGTTCAGAGGTAGAATCCTGGCACGTATACCATGTGTTTAGTATTCAAATTCATACCATTGCAGTATTCCAAGAGGACATCTTATTTATAAGAAAATGCTGCTGAATGCCAAACGGATGGTACATGTCTGAAAGACGTACATAAAAGGCATAGATCTAAACCAGCCATTCTATTGTTTGAAGTCACCCATTTTACTCGTGCACCAAAACAAGTCTGAGTGACTACATTTTAACAACATTTCAGTATAATGCAAATAGTTAAAATAATTTCAATATTATTGCATATATTTCATAATCAAAATCTGATTAATCTTTGCCAAATTGCCTAACAAAGGCCTCAGAGGCATTGAACACACTGCAGATTGAGTTACTACAATGGGGCTGCAGTATACAGATTTACTAAACCTAATTTGAGTGTCACCATGTCATGAAAAAGGTGACATTATTTTTTCAGCAACCATTGAATTGAATGCACTAGAAGGTCACTACATGAGCACTGAGTCACTGTTTATACTCACATTATATACACCCTTACCCCAGGCACGTATGCAGGGTGTACTGTTTCTCATAGTACTGAATGAAAGCACAGCAAAGACCTACACTGTTTAGGAGTGAACTGAGGAGTGAACTAAAAACATTCGGATTCAACATGATATAATGTCACAATAAACAAGTCCCTATAAATTAGACTGCTATCAGCCCAGGCCAAAGCATTGTGTCACTTTTAGTGTACAACGTTCAAACTGTATGCTTTTCACATTAATAAACCCATGCATACCCCCGTCATAAGATTAAACTGATTGAGAGAAGCAGTTGTCATATTAAATAGGTCTGTTGGAATAAAGAACAGCTTCAGTTTAAAGTATTATATTAGAAAAGAATGGGCAGATGTGATAATGGCGAATGACAACTGCACATATGGGATCGGTTTTGGTCTACAGGCACCTCACAGAAACTGCTCGCAGCAGATGTTAACACCTAAAAATAATTGTTGATTCCTGAATATAAAAGCTGTAGTAATAACATTTTATCACGATCAAATGAGGGGGAAAACTAGGCTTCTGCAGCAAAAACATGAACAGCAAATAACCTTGTATCAGACAACAATCTGTGGTGAAGCCCTTATCCATCTTCAACATTTGGTTTAAGCCGGTTTAAGCCAATGCCTTGTTCATCTAAAAGGAGAGGGGTGTCATCAAGCCATTCACAATGACGCCTTCCTTTAAAACATCACACTGCAAGAATTTAGCGGATGCTCTTATCCAGAACCACACCGTTTACATTTCTTTACACACAATCCATTTATACAGCTGGATAATTACTGAAGCAATTCAGGCTACACACACACACATACATATATATATTATATATATATATATACAGTCAGGTCCATACATATTAGGACATTGACAAAGTTATTGTTAAATAATGAATATGCATAAAGTGTATGCATATTACAACACTTTCTATATATGCGCCCCCCTTTTTAAGGGACCAAAAGTAATTGGACAATTGGCTGCTCAGCTGTTCCAGGTGTGTGTTATTCCCTCATTATTTAATTTGCAAGTAAGCAGATAAAAGGTCTAGAGTTGATTAGAGTTGATTTCAGTGTGGCATTTGAATTTGGAATCTGTTGCTGTTAACTCTCAATATGAAGTCCAAAGAGCTGTTACTGCCAGTGAAGCAAGCTATCATTTGGCTGAAAAATCTAAACAAACCAATCAAAGAGATAGCAAAAACATTAGGTGTGGCCAAATCAACTATTTGGTGCATTCTTAAAAAGAAAGAACGCACTGGTGAGCTCAGGAACACCAAAAGGCCCGGAAGACCACGGAAAATAACTGTGGTGGATGACAGAATAATTATTTCCCTGGTGAAGAAAAAACCCTTCACAACAGTTGGCCAGATCAAGAACACCCTCCAGGAGGTAGGCGCATCTGTGTCAAAGTCAACAATCAAGAGAGGATTTCACCAGAGTAAATACAGAGGGTTTACCACAAGATGTAAACCATTGGTAAGTCAGAAAACAGGAAGACCATATTAGAGTTTTCCAAAAAACATCTAAAAAAGCCTGTACAGTTCTGGAACAACATCCTATGGACAGATGAGACAAAGATCAACTTGTACCAGAATGATGGGAAGACAAGAGTATGGAGAAGGGAAGGAACTGCTCATGATCCAAAGTGTACCACCTTATCTGTGAAGCATGGTGGAGGTAGTGTTATGGTGTGGGCATGTATGGCTGCCAATGGAACTGGTTCCCTTGTATTTATTGATGATGTGACTGCTGACAAAAGCAGCAGGATGAATTCTGAAGTGTATAGGGCTTTATTATCTGCTCAGATTCAGCCAAATGCTTAAAAACTAATTGGACGGCGCTTCACAATGCAGAATGACCCGAAGCATATTGCAAAAGCAACCCAATACTTTTTTTAAGGCAAAGAAGTGGAATGTTCTGCAATGTCAAGTCAATCAACTGACCTGAATCCAATTGAGCATGCATTTCACTTGCTGAAAGCAAAACTGAAGGCAAAACGCCCCTAGAACAAGCAGGAACTGAAGACAGCGGCAGTAAAGGCATGGTAGAGCATCACCAAGGAAGAAACCCAGTGTATGGTGATGTCTAAGGGTTCCAGACTTCAGGCAGTCATTGACTGCAAAGGATTTGCTACCAAGTATTAAAAATGACAATTTAATTTATGATTATGTTAGTTTGTCCAATCACTTTTGAGCCCCTAAAATTGGGGGGGCTATGTATAAAAATGGTTGTAATTCCTACACGGTTCATACAATATTTTTGACAAAACCCTTACATTTTTCATTTCAAATCCATTGTGCTGGTGTACAGAGCCAAAATGATGAAAATTGTGTCACTGTCCAAATACTTATGGACCTGACCGTATATATAATCCTCTGGATTATTCAACTGCCTACACCCTCTGAAAAGGGCCTTGAGTGTCACCCCACCCCAAGGGACACTACAATATATATATATCAGCAGTTCCTGAGATACTCACACCACCCCATCTGGCACCAACAATCATTCCATGGTCAAAGTCACTTAGATCACATTTCCTCCCATTCAGATTTTTGGTCTGAACAACAACTGAACCTCTTGACCATATCTGCATGCTTTTATGCATTGAGTTGCTGCCACATGATTAGCTGATTAGATAATTGCATTAACGAGCAGGTGTACAGGCGTACCTAATAAAGTGTCCACTGTGTGTATGTATATATATAATATATATACACACACAGTAACAAAAAGCTTTAGAGTTTTTTTTATTTTACATTATAGAGTTGTGTTGATCAGTGTCAGTAAATCCCAATTAAATGAATTTTGTGACGACCATGCCCTGTCTTCCTCAACTGTAATGGCTGTCGCCCAGCTGGTGGCAGTGTTGCATGCCATCCCTCCCTTCCTCTGGATTTGCCTTAATTGCCGTTTGTGGCAGGGCTGGTGGCTGCGGGCTGCGGGCTGCGGGCATCGGGTTGGTACTTGTCAGTAACCTACTTTACCTTTTTGCTATTTTGGATTGTCACATTCCACCTGCATTCACATTCCAACACCCTTCTACAGATTCACACTGACACGCATCCACACACAGAGTATTTTGCAATAAAACTCTATAAAACAATTTACCTTGTCTGGTCTCCATGTTTGTTTTTGACTGCTTGAGTGTCAGTCATAACAATTTTGATACCATGAAGTAAGAATATATATTATTTTCTTACACAAGTACCTTGCTCAAGGTTACAACAGCAGTGCTCCACCTGGGAATCAAACCTGCAACCTTTGCATTAACAAACCCAGTTCCGTTATAAGACGCGGGAGTATGTTGTCAGTGGAAACAGGTATATTATTGACTACTCACTTGTTTGTATCAGGTTTCAATCTCAAATAATTGTAGTGGACAAGTGAATGTGTAGAAATAGAATTGCTACAAAAAGGCCTTCCAATTCAACTAACCCTTATGGAAACTACTACCACTTTTCCAACAATTAACTGGCATCTATTTGGTATAAATGGGGGCTATTACGAACACCTGCATTCATATTCCATCAGTCACACACACACATATTTCTCAAAATTATTCCTTCCAACCAAAGTGGAAAATGGTAGCATTCACAAGTTGCCAAAAATATCAATAGACATTCTGTCAATCTTTGGCCTCGTGCACTGATGTGTGATGGCCGTGGGTCACAGAGCCCAGATGGACTTGTCAATCATCTTGGCCCAAACAGTCTGGGCGGAGCACATTCTAATTATTATAATTTTTTTATTACTTTGATTCCTACTGTATTGTATGTTTTATGTGTTTACTGTGTAACCTCTGCTGCCATTTTTTGGCCAGGTCTCCCTTGGAAAAGAGATTTTGAATTTTTCAATGGGACTTCCTGGTAAAATAAAATTAAAATGTAAAAAAAATATTAAAAAAGGGTGCTCACAGACCCAACGGAACGTAGGAGCATTTTAAAATGGGTGCTCACAGACATCTCATAGGAGCACATTAAAATGGGCACTCACAGCCACGTACATGCTGTCCCTCAATACGCTTTCAGAAAGATGTGGACATTGAACTTAGATAAATGTATGAAACGTCACATCCACTTTACAGCAATCTTTCAACATTTAATTTATAGAATTAGTTTTGGTATGTATTTATTTAATCATTCAGGTTTTTGGTGTTATACTAATAGAACAATGAAATTGGCTAATCAGATACAGAACAATAGAGGTAGCGAACCATCAATGTATCAGAATAGTCACTGTAAACTTGATGTTCAAACACATTTCCATGAACTTTGAAGTAGGATCTAAGAGTTAGAGTAGAAGTTGCTTCATTGTCGACACAAGTATAATTTAAAAAAAGATCAATTTTAGAAAGGAGACCATTTTGAACGTCAGTCTTCAGTCTGATAGAAACCATCACTATAAAGTCATCACTTGAGTTCCAGTGCCCAGGATATCTGTTAAGCCCTTGCCAAACCGCTCGTGTTTAGCCATTCATGTTTAGCTATCATGCTGCTTCACACTGGTGTTATCACATTTATGCCATGTTACACTCATGCCGCTCCAATATTTGTATACATTCAGCTAAATGTATATAATGATTTTATCTGGAAAACAAACTATTTGAAGATGTTTTTGCATACCTGTTTATCAAAATAAAGGAAACGCCAACATAAAGTGTCTTAATCGGGCGTTGGGCCAGCATGAGCTGCCAGACCACCTTCAATGCACCGCCTTGGAATAGATTCTGCAAGTGTCAGGGATGCAACACCATTCTTCCACGAGAAATGTCATCATCTGGCGTTTTGTTGATGGTGGTGGCGCTGCTCCAGAATCTCCCATAAGTGTTCAGCTGAGTTGAGATCTGGTGACTGAAGCAGCCATGAAATACGGTTTAGATCATTTTCATTCTCATCAGACCATTCAGTGACCACTTGTGCCCTGTGGAAGAGACCACTCCCATCATGATAGAAATGCTCAAAATGGCTTTGTATTTATTGGCATTTACCTTGCCCTCTAAGTGGTTGAGTGGGCCTAAACCAGGACAGGAAAATGCACCCCACACCATAACAGAGCTGCCAGAAATCTTAATTTAATCTAGTGTATATTTTATTTTGGCAGTTTCTTGTAGATATAAAGAGCACGGTTAAATTTCATCGAGCACGTCCTTTTGAAATATGCTTTCAATTAATGTGCTCTTGTGTGGGCCCCCGGATGGCGCAACTGGTAAAGGCACTCGCCCGGAGTGCAGGTTGCCCACTGCGGCCTGGCGATTGGCTGTCCACCCCGAGGGGAGGGAAGTCGGCACAAGCTCACCGCGAGCACAGAAAGCTTCCCTGTGGGTAAAACTAATAGGCGAGTTCCGTCTCGAAGGAAGCAGTTCATTGCTGGCCCCAGGGTAGTGGCTGGCCCCATAGTTGTGGGTGGGGGGCTCATGGGGGAGTGTGAATTGAAGAAATAGAGGTTATAAATTGCCACCAAATTGGGAGAAAAACAGGGTGAAAAAAAATCATACAGATTTTTTTTATTTTACTCTTGTGTTGCTGATATTTTTGACAGAACTCATTTTGATTTTTTTCAAGGGCATTGCTCCACCATTCCAAAATGAATAAATAGCACACTTTTTGCAGATGAAAGATAATCCAAAATGTCACCTAGAGAAAGAGAAATCAAATGTTCCTTGAAAAATTCAACTCAACTGTGTGCTTTGGCTGTCAAATATCCCATGCACTGGCCAAAATGAAAGTCCCTGTTTTTTACCCTCTTCAAATATATGCACAGTTTGGAGATGACTTACAATTAATTGCAAACACCTGCTGGAACTTCTTTTCACCAGAAATAGCACAAGGCACTTCAAGCATTTGAAAAATTGCTATGCATACAGAAAATGCTTCCTGATGCAGGATCATTCACTTCTTAGGAACAGGACTCGACACGTATGCAAAGACAGCCCCTCTCTCTCTCTCTCTCTCTCTCTCTCTCTCTCTGTAGAATAATAATGCTCTGTTTTACACACATCATTTTTTGGTTGAACTTGGAATTTGTCAATTTGGTTTACAAACCATAAACTTCTACAACAACAGATACTTCTTTATTTGTCTTTCACATATGAATCCTGATTGACTTCACAACCAATATTAGTTTACATATTCATAAATAAGATGCTCATTGTGCAGTTTGGCTGATAGCTGATCTCTTTTGACAGGGAAAGCTGACTGGTTAGACTAAATTACACAAATCCAACTGTTGATAAAGTAAAAATGGAAGTAGAAAGTGATAGAGGATAAAAAAAATGGCCTCTCACAAATAGGAGGCCTTTTTCACATTCACCCTGATGGTAATGTGACAGAAACAACACCTTTAACGACACCTTCCTGTCAAACTGAATACAGAGAGAATGAATAGCCATGTGGAAAAGGCATCACCAGCTTTGCTATAAAATGTGACAACTCTTTGTAGAATTTAATATACAACAGTTGTTCAAATATGTATAACAACAGACCAATTAAAGCCAATTCATGTGAGGTCGTCAAAGAGCATTCACAGCAGGAAAACAGCATTCCTCTCTTTTTAATTTCTGCCACAAAGCAACATTGTCATTGTCACAGGGATCGTATGAGAGGATAAAAACTATTCAAGCACACAGCTGCTGATGAATACATTCTAAGATTAGCCTGGGCTGCAGGCAAGTCTGTACATCAATTAATCACCAATTAATACAAATCTTCTAATATAACTCTGCTTAATTAATGCACTGCTCCTAGTTTGGAAAGCTTGATTAATCAACTTTAAAATAGCTCCTCATCTTGTGAAAAACCCAAACAAAGAACCATTGCAGCACAACAGGATGCAAGACATTTGGTAATGGATCTTTTCCAACTACAGGTGGAGAAAAATGTATTCTGAAGTACTATGGCCATACAAAGAATAAACTGGAACAGGTGTCTAAATGAGTTGTGCTGTACGCTGTTTCCAATTCCAGGTGGTCAGGTTCAAGCAAACCAATGCAAGAAATAAAAAAAACAAATATAGGGCGATGGACTGTGTATGTGTGTTTCTGGGCTGAGCTAAAATTAGTGAGGCTGGACCCAGGGGTGTTTCCACCTCTGTGCAACTACAGCATTCACATTTTCAGTGCTTTGAGCATGCACCTGTAGAAGGAACACATTAAAATCTCAATTTGCTGAAGTACAGACTGCTTAAACCACTGTGAAAGCTGGACTGCGGTTTGGGGAATTCAAGAGTATTTTAGGCCATCTCAAAAGAAATCCTGAAAGATGAGATCAGCCACAGTCCATCAGGAAAGATTTTTTTACTTATGTGATTATTTTCACGCATGGCTTTTGGGTGAGGAGTGTAGGAAAAGCAATGAACTTTTGTGTGCCGTGTGTGTTGTGTGTGTCGTTTGTGTCGTGTGTGTGTAGTGTCTTCATCGACATGAAAAACATGTCATGTTTTCCTTCCACTGGTACCCAAAGAAATAAAGAGGGAAAAAAAGAATGGAAAACTAGCATTTTCCAGGGTTCAATCATGTCAGACCTGCCCACTTTATAAAAAAACGCAGAAGTCAATCAATACTCCTTGAACCCTGTTTGAACCTTCAAGCAGCATTCGCTTTGATGTCAGTGACATTTCAGAGAGAGCTTTGTGGAGCTCCTTAACCTCGCAATTTTCCACCGGATGTTTCCTTGGGAAAAAAATGGAAATTTCTGCATTGATGTTTAAAGGGTTTATGCAACCCACTGGACCACGGAAAAAGGTTGGGTTAATCATTTGAGTTGGGCTGAAAAGGGTTGGGTTAAACATTTATTTAAAACGAAGACGGACACTTTTCAAATATTCTTCATGCACACAATGCCTGCTGGCTTTAGCACTTGTGTTCGCAGACTGCCCACTACACACACATCTGCTGGCATAATCTTTCTGCAATCAATTCAGAGACGGCATCAAAATTTATAATAATGACATTAACAAGGTTCTTATTTATTTGGCATGCGTTCTCAGGGAATAAAGAAGGTCGAAGAGAAAAAGCATTAATTCCACATGAGGTAACAGAAGATGTATTAAAATGGAAACATTTGACAGTTTGATGAGGTGAAATACTGTCCTCATCGTGTTGCTGCACTACAATGAACGGCATCCATCTTCTGCTTAATCTAAATAATACATAAATGCAGTTTAACTATTCAACAAATGGCATGCCAGGCACAGCATTGAATTATATCGCAATCATTTCTAGCACTTCAAGTTTAGTTAAAGGGTTACAAAAAAAAAATGTAAATGCCAAAGGACAGAGGTGAAATTCCTTTGCCAATGTCTCCTGAAGTGATCGAAAGGCCAAACAATGAAATGCACCTCTGAAATTTTAAAATATGGCATCAGTTCCCTCCATCTTTCCGATTCAATAAAGCGTCCTTGAACGTCTGCCAGAGAGAGACGAGGCCCAGAAACAGAATTTTAATGGGAGGAGCCAGTCACAGCCAGGTGGCCGTCTCGTTGTGAGTGTATTGATTTTCAGCGGGGGTGGAAGAAATAATCACAACCTTCGAAGAATTTTGACTGCAAGTTGGACAAACAAGTCTGGTCTTTGGCTCTTTTTCAAAGGCTGCGTCACTTGCATAGCCACTCTGCAATGATCACTTAGCATCTCTTATTTGTTCTAGGGTTGTTTGCATTTGGACCCAGATATGACTACTATCGTTACTACATTACATTACAAATTCTATCCACCGTTGTAAGAATTTGCTATTGTCTGTCGTGGTGGGACACTGTGAAAATCAGTCATTTCCACATATCTCCCCCCCAAACGGAGAATTAAATTGGAGACAATTAAGCATTTTAATCACAAAAATCTTTGGACCTTGCCGATAGGTCCATTTCTCCTGTCACCACATCACGTCACACCCAATGAGAACACAATAAACATCACCAGTACACACTCTAGTACATTTTTACCATGATCTGACTAATAGTACAAACTTTGTTGTATCAACATTTAGTTGTTTATTAAAGTGATATGGAATGACTACCTGTGCCATGTGACAAATATTGGCACGGCTAGTGGATGTTGTTAAGCAAGAAGCCGACAACCCTTTAGCCGTGCCAAAAACCTGATTCCTGTTCCATGTCTCGCTCTGGACATTGTACTGAAGAGACTGAATGAGATTCGTCTTAAATATCGACACTGCCAGATAGTCTGGTTGACAAATCAGCATCAAGGAACCGGAGCTATCTGTTTTATAAAGCTATTTAAGTCATGTTTTTAACCCCATATTGTGTGTGACACTTTGAGCATGAGTTATGATTTGTTTCTGAGTAAGGTACCAGGGCCCTAATGATGTACATTCTGAAGTATGTGACAACACTGCACCCCACTCGGTGGGAAGGACAGGTGTATACCAGGAGAAGGGCTGTTCAACGTGTACCACAGGTAGTTCCTCACAATGACAGCAGTTAAAATAATGATTCATATTTAATCAACCTTGCGATGCTATATCCAACATCGCCCAGTATATGAGTAATTTGTCATGTTGGATAATTAAAGTTTTAAGGAATAATGCTCAGTGGTGGTCCCCTGCTTGGACCAAATGGCAGGACGTAAGTGGTTTAGCTTATAAAATAATAATGGATTGTCTGGAGTGATAAACTGACAAGGCTATAATGATCTCATAAGCTGGCGTACAGAGTGAGCACAGAAACCACAAGGAGACAGAACTAAGGAAAAAGGGGCTGTACAAAAAAAATATGTGGACAGAAGGAGAGTGGAGGGGGAGCAATTAGGAGAGGGAAAGAGAGAAAGAGAAAGTGAGGGAGAGGGAGAGAGGAAGAGGGAGAGAGCGGGGGGAATGGGGGAGAGAGAGAGGAGGAGAGAGGGAGGGAGTGGGGAGGGGGAGAGACAGAGAGAGGGAGAGGCAGGCAAGGAGGAAGAGAGAGAGAGGGAGAAAGGGAAGGAGGGAGGGAGGGAGGAAAAGAAAGAGAGAGAGAGAGAGAGAGATTGGTAATAAAGAATTGCTTTGGAAATACAACTCACCCTGCTCAAGAGGTTGGGGTTTAGCTGAAGTCACTTTCATCTTGAGGGCCTCCTTGGCAGACATGTCACAGCAGGACCCTTTATTAGTGTCCTGGTCGCTATCGGCCTGGTCGCTGTCGCCGTGGCCACTGTCTCTAAGACTCGCTCGCTCAGGGTCCTTGAATGTAGAGCTGCTAAAAGGATGGGGGGAAAAAATCATAAAAATGAGGAACCGGTATCTGCTTTTACAGACTAATGTGAGTAATATGGTCTGACGGTGAGACACTGAGAGGAATGCAAATGCGATGGTTGGACAACTTATTTAATCACCCTTACCTCTGAACAAACTGCTGCCTGCTGCCCATGTAATTGGACTCTGCAGGAAAATTGTCTGTCTGTGAAGGAGAAAGGAGAGAATTTACGTGTTGTGCTACACAGAAATGCCTCCTGCTGTGCAACACCATTTCCTAGTGGAATGAAAATGATTATTAATGCATAGTGGTTACGTTCAATCTTCACATTTTGTACATTTTAATTATTTTAAAATAGCATGGGGGGGGCACACTAACTTCCAAACAATCCTATAATTTCCACATATGCCAATTAGCTGCACAATGTAAACATGGTTATATTGAATAAGGACAATATTAACCTTCTGATGAGATTCTGTATGTTAATATTAGTTATTTGCATAAACTGACTGCAATGAGTGTATGAGATCTTGGTGGAGAATTGATGCTGTTGATAGGAGCGTATGCAGTGAGCAAAGTGTGTTCCTCTGCCCGTGCACTTGAAAACCATAACTGGCACAGGGCCTTGTCCAGTTCATTTTCAATTCATTATTTATGGGTCTGCAAACAAACTTTCTGTGAAGCACACCAACTCTATTCTCCATATATCCAGGGATCTTAAATGCAATTTTCTGCCCAGGAAAAATAAACAACTGACAGTTTTTATGGTCACATAACAGGGCCAGATTTACTCAGATAGTCGCAGTGCAAAAACGGTCGCTATTGTGTTGCATCTATTTTGCGGTCGCAAATAGCAACACATTATCAACCAATTTACTAAGACTGGTTCTAATTATGCAATCAAATAAATTAAATGACCTCATTCGCAATTTTGCGGTAGGAGACACCCATTAAAAGGGTCCAAAACAATATGGCACGCTTACACGTCCAGATCGCAAATCGCCAAGAAATGGATACAGAGCAATGAGAGAACCATGAGAAAAAGAACATTTAGAGATGCAGATCAGGAAATAGAGGTAATGTTCAATGAGGTAGAGTCACAAAAAAGTGACATCACAAAAATACATAATTCATTCGGCATTACAAAACGAACAGTAGGTGACATAGAGAAAACGTGACATAAGCCGGCGTCCAAAAGAAAAACTTTCTGAAACATAATGCAGGAAAAAGACATTATTAGAATATTAGAAAATATATTCTTATGGTTACAGGCAATAATAAGACATAAGCAATATGTATTCAAGCATAAAACATATGTATTCAAGCATAAAACAAGGTTAATCAGACCACATCAATGATATGTTTGCAATGCCCCTATTTCCATAGTGCTGTATGTTATCTACCATGATGTCCATTTTAAAGTCACGTTTTAACTTAGAATATATCAGATATCAGGCAGTTTGCAAATCTAATAGCAGTCCAGAGGACGTCCACTTGAAGAAGTCCTGACCAAGACCAACACTTGTGCGTGACCTGTTTTATAGTTTAAAACAAGCTTTATGATCAAAAGCAGTCATGTGAATTCGCACATCCACGGATGCCAGCTATTTTGCCTAACATTTGAGAAAATTCACACTGCTTTTGCAGTTTCTTTAAACAAATACTGAAATAACTTTGTGTACATTGTGCCTTATTTTCCTGACTTTTAAATTATTGAGCACTAACTGACATGCTCAATCCAGGAGTTACTGCAATCCTGTTCATCCTTTTAGTGTCTTCCTGTGCAGAAGATGTGGTACAGATTCAATGATCTAAGAATTTCTGCAGCATCCCAGCACAGCATGGCGCGCTCAAATATGACCACCGAGACGGCACTTGACCAGCAGCAGGGTCATCAGTGTCCGTGTGAGTGGAAGCGAAAAGATTTCCCTCCTGCACTTAACACTACATTTCCCACATTAGCATAACACTGTAGTTAGTGGTCTATGACTGGACCATGCAATAGCATCGAGGCTTACGTTGGTTAAAGTCCGTGAACTAAATGTCATTGCCACTCATTTCCTATGTGATGGTTCAGTGAAATGCTATGATGTGGGCTGCAATACATTTCAATATTAATGATTTAAGTGAAACAAACAAATGCTTCCAGATGTCTTCATGTATTTATAACCCATACTGTACAACAACAAGACAAGTTAATTATAATAATTATTCCCAATAAAAAATCTACCTGCTAGAACTTTTCATTACAAATGGGACTAAATACAACACAACAGTAGACATGTATACCCATTACATCTGAGAGAAGCAACAACACTGAAATAGCTTATTTTATGTGGGTGAAATTATGTTTACATGTGTCCATGTTTCCATATGATAACAACAACATGCATAAACCCTTGTTATGAAGCCTTAGACAATATATAACAGTGACAGCGCACATATTAACACTGTGGTAGCTTGCACACACATGGTGCTCCCAATCTAAGGACTCTTGTACAGAAGGTCTTTGTACAGAAGCACTCACATATGTGCAATGGACTTGGAGAAGGGTATTAAAGCTAAGAACACTACAATGGTGACAAGGCCACCAGCAACTACATTCCTGGCTCTGTTTATACAGATTATAGACGCACAGGCAATTATCTTAATCGTTGAGGGAGAAAAGACACAGACACTGAAACAGATAGAGGGAGGAGTGAGCGACTCCCACTACATTATGGAAAGTAGACAAAAAACGCCACTTCAAAGCTTACTTGCTTAAACGTGCACAGTTCTGGTACATCAATAATTCATCAAGACTGATGTGCCCCATTTCTTTCAATAAATCCGTAGATAGTTTGACAACTAAACTTGCCAATTTGCATTCAACATTTTCCTTAGCAAAAGTGAACTGAGGCATGGCAAGATGTCATATTTTTTAGACGAGTAAAAACCACATGTAAGAATGCGTTTAAAACAACAACATCGTTATTGGAGCATTGTATATGCATGTTTGGAGTATATCAATTTGATACATTATGGAAAAATACATTTTTGATTGTGTACATTGTTTTTAATGTTCAAATGATGCACAAATGCACTTTTCCAGAGGTGTACCGTTGGTTTTATCAACCAGATGAGAAAAATATAGTTTCCAAATACATTTCATGCCAATTCAGCTTGTCAAATGAATTGGCATGACCTCCAATAAAATAATACGTACTTAATGTGGATGTATAAGAAATTGATACCGAGGAAAACATTTTGGCTAGACACTCCAAGCATTTGTAAATGTGCCCGTGAAAGCCAATGGCTTGGTGAACATTCAAAACAACCTCCCTGGGTTCTATTTTTTTAAATGAGAGCCTTTTTTCCTGAGACAACTTAAAATGACTTTCTAAGCTCCAAATAGATGATAGATGATAAATGATAACGATGATGATAAAGAAGGATGAAAGAACAAGTACTTATATTTTATTCCGGAAAAAATCTCCGGGTGCGATCTTTAAGCACAATTCAGAAAATGCCAATCCTTCCATTTGAATAACTTCATATGACTCAACACTTGCTGAGATAAGTGTATAAGTGCATAACCGCATTGGCTACGCCTTCTCGAAAATGCCTTTCAGGCACGAGGCACAAACTGCAGTGTTTCCTCAATTATGCAAATTCCACATAAATAAGACCGCAATCCTGGTGACAAATTATTGGCTTGTATGAGTATAATGCACATCTGTTTTTTTCTCCAGAATATGCATATAATTGATTCCAGCCTGTTAATGGTATAGGTTTAACATTTAAATCATGTTAAATGCACCATATTTCCGAGCATACCTTTAGCCGGTGATCAAATATCTCCCTTAGGGAAGTGTAGACAGTACATACATACATTCATTATGTTTCAAAAGTCTTCAAAACACCCACAGCCGTGTGTGCATAACTGATTATGTTATCCGTATACTGCAATTGCAAAAAGCTTGAAGAAACATTAGGCATTCATTATGACAAATGTATTAGGCTACTATTTCAACAAGACCGCAGACAAGAGGCCAGTGCTATCCTGGAGGCAGGAACATCAATAACAAGAGGTATTGACACTACAGGCATTGGTCCTGTCTGCTGTGCTGGCTCTACATCAACATTGGATCAACACAGAAAAATGACCAAGACAGGTATGACAATTCATGCACACGACTGGTATATTGAATTGGGAGACCTCCTCTCCTGTCTATATCCCTGCAATCAAAAAACTGCTACAGAGACATCTGGTCTTTGCTGTGGACTTCAAATTCACATTTCAATGCTGTGTTTACATTTCCTGCCCATCTGTCTGTCACAGAGGTGTGTCTCCTGAAAACCATATGGGGGATGGTGCATCAAAGCACGGCTGAGTGACTGCTCTTCTGTCCGCCTGTGTGTGTCTGTCTTATCACCTGTCAGTTGTGTTTTGTGTTGTATGTATCTGAGGGTGTGAGCGGGTGAGCGTGGAAGTGGGTGGAAATAAGTCGGGGACGGCAGGGGCCCTAGATGGCAGTGGTGGTGAATCTATGCCACTGTGCATGTCACCGAGTTTGTGTCTCTAAAAAAGGAAAATCTTATTCTCCTTGAGAAAACTACGGCTCGACTTCACAGAACTTCCTGTAACACAAACACAGCTTTGAAGTTGCTAACTTGCAAGCACAGGATTGTTGAATTATATGGATTGTCTCCAGGATCAAGGGAAGGGGGTTTGGAAAATGAAAATAACAAAATAAAGTAATTGTTCACAAAAAAAGGAACAACTTAGGGGCAACATTCAGCACTTTCTGTGTTCGCTTTGACAATATGCAAATCCCTGCATTCATTAACACTCCTGTTATGTTTGGGGTCAATTTGACCTCAGAGTTTTGCATGAATAAAAATCTCTTTCACATATAATTTGTTTCAGTATGAAACTTTGTGACTTTTCATAATTTCAGGTAATGAACATGAAAAGAGAACATAGACATTTCCATACAAAAGGCATGGTTTCTTCAAATAGATAAATTCATCAAGCTCTGTTGGTGGATTGAACCTGTCTTCTGACAAAAAAAGCTATTTTTTCATACATTTCAGTTTCTCTTACAGTTTATTTGATTATGGCTGACTGTGATGGCTCTTTTGTAAGTGTATTCTCTCCCATGCCTTTGAGCCCTGATACGAGATGAGTTTCCTACCAGTGTTCGGTACACAGTATCAAACCTGTAGGATATTTACTTTGTGGGAACTCTCAGAACTATATATTACAAGAGGCAGCCCAGGGAAATGGCTGCCTGTCCCTTTATATCTTATGATCCACGAGAGCCATAGCGACTACATCTCCCATCAGACTGCAGTCCCACACCTGGCCACTAGCTGCATCGAATCAAGCAACTGGGACTGCTGGCAGCTGAATGAAATTGTGGACTGCATAAAAGGACTGATTGCTTCGCATTGAGGTGGGGGGGTGGAGGGCGTGGAGGGCAGCAAGTGATGCTGCAGCATGCCATGATTTTTCCTATGTTTAATTTCTGGGTGGTTTTGACAAGATTCTTGAGTTGTAAAATTATTGATGGAAGACTTTATTTTGTATTTGAGAAAACTCCTTCATTAAATTAGTGTTTACTATGGGAAACATGCCTCCTCTCTGCCTTTCTTCGATTGCCTACACACTCTGAGGTCCTGTGTGTCACCAACCCCCAGTGACCCTACTATATATATATATATATATATATATATATATATATATATATATATATACATGAACCCCTGCACATGGCTCTGCCTGCCAGGTTGTCACAATATATATATATTGTGACAACCTGGCAGGCAGAGCCATGTGCAGGGGTTCATATGGTGCCATCTACCGGTCACACCCTGACCTCGCAGGACCAAAACGACTGCCACCTGCAACTAAACAACCAATCAACATCCAATCAAACAATTAATACCCAATCAACAGTGAATAAAAGGAGCCAGGTTTCCCTTGTGAAGAGAGCAAGTGGAGGGAGAGAAACAGAGAAAGAAGGAGACAAGTTGTTGGAAGCCTGTGGAACGTGGAAAGGAAGCCTGTGGAACGTGGAAAGGAAGCCTGTGACGTCTATTGACCAGCCAGGATTTGGAGAGGCTTTGGGTAAGGGGTTAGCTCCCCAGAGTGGAAGAAACCTTTTTTTGTTTAAGTGTAGAGATTTTGAGTTGTGTTGGACTGTTTGTTTAAATGTTCAAGCCGTTTGAGTGACTTGCCCATTGTCTGTGTTTAAGAGTGGATTTTTCTGTTAAAACAATTTTTGGTACAATTGACTCGCACTACTCCACGTAACACCTACAAGCAAATCCTGTAGGGTGTTACAATATATATGCACCATTTATAAAAATCTACTTTTTTTTTGTTTCAGATTTTTATCCCATTTTCTCCCAATTTGGTAGCCAATTAGACCTGCTATTTTATGTCAATCCCCCCCAAGTAATGTGAGTTCGCTGCCGTAGTCCTGCAACCGGTAGTGACGAAGGTGAAGTAACACCTCCTCTGAGACGGCACTCGCCAAGCCGTCGACCATAACCCGGTACTACAGGGCCACTCTTATGCGCAGCGAACATCATGACGGCTTCCCTCCCCCCTCCCTGGGGCGGACAACCAATTGCCGCCCCTGGTGGCACTCCCGGCCAGAGCCGACTCTGGCGAGACGGGGAATTGAACCCCGGTCTCCGTGGCCAGCGTCGGACGTTGTAACCACTGGACCACGCGGGAGGCCCCTATAAAAATCTACATTTATAAAAGAGACCTGTCTAGAGCCCTCTCAATTCCTGTCTTGGTGTAGCAGTGATACTTCCATTGAAAAACTGAACAAAAGGCTACCAGGCAATGAGAGTCTATTATACCTCTTTGACCATGACAGTGAAGTGCAGGAGGAAGTGTCAGAAACAGGACAATGTTGAAGAGGATGTCGATTATCATGAATCATCCTGTGATGAACACGGGCATTCAGAAGCAGGGAAGTCCTGTCGTCTCTGTCACAACGCCACAACGAAGGGACGTCTCCACTTTCTCAGTCACCGGCTACAGGAGTGCAGGTGTTCATGTGTAAAAATGACACATAGCTGTGGTCCCCTCCACACGTGACAGTCAGGGTAGACTGTCCGTCGCCAACAACATCAAAGTGGTCCCTACCAGATCCACTGGCAACCATGTCCACCACATAAAACCAGTCTCACTCTGCCTATGGTTCTAGCTGGGGAAATATTCAAGATGCCAGGTCTGACTCTTTAGTAATGCCTCCGCAAACAACACACGCGCACACACACACACACACACACACACACACACACACACAATCTGTCTATCGTGTGCAGTGTACTAAAAATGAGTTGTACATTGTTTGCTTTGGACAACTCATGCATGACAAATGTGTTCGTACAGGAGAATAGCATGATGATCATTTTAGGGCAATGTTTTTCAGTGGTAAAATATGTATGTATGACTGTTTTGAGTTGGTTTAGATTGCTGTGGTGAATTTGACCCCAAACACAATGGAAATTGAAATGGCCATTCAATTTCAACATAATATGAAGGATAATAATATTTAACTCACAATATTTAAATAATGTGAGTCCGGGCGTTATTGAAATGTGGCAGGCCACAATACAGAACATATACAAGTATATCTGAGGCGGGACATTTCACCCAGTAATTACACACCCTGTGGGGGTTCCCCTCCAGGGACCCTTACATGTGAAGAGTATAAGTGCATTTGCACAGGTTATCGCACAAAACTACCACACCTGAGATATACCCATTAGAGATAACGGGAAAAAAAATCAATGGACATCACTCTAATGATTTTTCCGTAACAGCCGATGGCACGGAGTATGACTCATTGCCTTTATACCTTTTCATTATGTCTCACAGAGCACAAAATGGACCTGCACGTAACATTTACCGGCACGAAGACGAGAAGCCTACAGGGACTAGAGTGACAGTTGAGCGAGTGAAGCGCCGTCACAAAAGGTCACCGCCAAAGTGCAGCTGTTTTTTTTCTTCTTCAAAATAATGTGATGAAAAAGGAAAACCACGTCACAAGCAGACCTCGCTTGACTGTAGCGAGGTGTTTTGTTGTCCATTGTTCAAATTCTCAAGCTTTATTGTTCTCCTTGGACAGTGCTGATGCATCAACAAGTGGATCTTACTGTGATTTGAAGGATATTCAGATTATTCAGTCTTTCAGTCGTACAGACTTTGCAGTTCACACAAGACAGCACAGGTGCTGCTACATAACAACAAGCAATTGATATTAAATGTGTGCAATTATATGAACTCAGAACACTAAAAAGTGAATCTATCTGAAACTGGACGCTGACTGAAATGTGACTTCCGTTGCAGTGCAGATATTTGAACTCCAGGCTCAACTCGACTCAAAGTAAACAGAAGATAAACCCCAAAATGGCCAGCGTCAAGGCCTCTTGCAGCACCACCGGTTACAGATTTGGGTTGATCCTCAGCCCTAAGTCCATCGAGTTCTGCTGATTCATAACTGCTTACCTGGATCAGTGTTTGGGGGCAGGAGAAGCATGGTGCTTGCGTGTGTGTGTGTGCGTGCGTGCTTGCATGCGTGTGTGTGTGTGTGTGAGTGAGTGTGGCTCACTGACATGCCCTCCACACACGAGAGCCAATTACAATCTGCACTGATTTAATGGCCTGCAGGTCTGACTGAACTGTATAAAACAGACTCATGGAGGGTAACTTCATAGAAAATGTACTCTTTTATTAGCGTATCCATATTAAAAACATTATTTTATCAGACAACTAAAACACTGATTTTAACTTATTTGAAATAGTTTTTCAATTTGAAAAATGAAACCTCATACCACTGTTACTCATTGTTCAAAATGTATTGTTTTATAACGCTGACGATACACTGAAGATATGGTCTACAATTAACGTTGTGATAAATTCGAATTTCTATCTATTTTATCAGTGTGGGTTCACCTGGTTTCATCTTAAAATTCATACTAATATAACATTTCAATAAGGATGGCAAATATTTCTCGACAGCCAGCTGTGCATGCTTTGGCTGCTGTGGGCCAAACATGCTAAATTAGATTGCCAGGGAAGTCAACGTTTATGTTATATAGCTTCAACAAATTATTCTTATTCTCCTTATTATTCTTATTCCACACACAGGCACAAAAAATGGGGTCTGTGGGTCACTGCCAAAAGAGATAAGTTTTGCTATGGCACACTTGACAAATTAATGTGACTGGCTCCACAACTATTGTCTGGGCTGGTTGAATTTAACACACTCCCAACTCATGGCTGTTCTATAAATCTATTTCTGCATTTCCCAGCCAAATCTGCCTGCCGAGCAAATTTCATCCACAATAAGCGCACTGATCGAATCCACACCAACCAGGGGAGAATTACAAGAGTGTGCCTTTGCTTTGTTTAGGGTACAAATGAATGCAGGCATCTTAATGCAAGAGCAGATTATCAACTCTGGCAGTTCTTATTGTTTAACAGGGTTTCTGGGACTTTGATTCCAACAAAGAGGACAATAAAGCAATTTGGTTCCAATTCAGGGAGCTTTGTACTTCCACACCGAGAAACTGATTCCCTGAATATCTGTGGAATTCCAGGATAATTTTGCCTCAGGGAGGTACAAAATGGATGAAGGCACTTAAAAACCCCTCACACGGTATTCATACTCACCAGACACCCCCCCCCCCTCTCCTTTCAGTTGTTTCAAAAACAAAATGTTTAGAGCAGTCATAATGATTTAATTTGCATAGACTGGAGCACAAAGTAGCACAAGGTGAAAGCACCAATGTGCAGAAGGGCAGTGCTTTAGCCGTCTGTGGAAACAATGACGTTATTTTAGGTGTGCTGCTTCACTGCTCATAAAATGGGCACACAGCGTACAGTCTAACTCGGATAACCATTGCGCCCCATGACTACAGCTTCTTCTGGCCAGTCACATACCAGGTTTGATCTCAGACTTTTAAAATGAATCTTCAACAGCTCAAATCATCCAAATAACTGCAGAGGACACCAACATGCTGGGTACATTGGAGTGTAAATAATCCTATTAAAGTTACCTTACAGTGCTAAAACACAAAGATCGCCAGACCCGTATCAAACGGATATATTTTCGGATATAAGACCCACTGCATGGTAGCACACCATTGGAATTAACATTTGTTGAAACTCAAAGAAAGATTCACAAGGAACATTCTTCTCAAAACTCGTTTTTTCTTTGTGTTACGAGCCTACAGTAAGCTCAAACCAAGTTCTTAGTGATCCCATGCGGAAATGGCAGACACAAAAGATAATACCAGGTCTGTTGAGGTCAGTTGTCATATTGTTGAGGTTATTTTACCAAGAAAAAAGGCTATGTAGTCAAAGCCAGGGTCATAACACCCACAAGTCCTCTACAAGGTGTCCAATATGCAATAAAAAGAAAAAGCCGATCGATGGGGCTTAGAATAAGTCCCATAACCCCAAAAGTGACCATTTCACATATTCATCTGCTGTAAACCAAACTTGCTTTCAAGCCCACAGTTAAATTAAACTGTCGTTTCACAGCATTCTGTGAGATTTTACTCTCGGTTCACTTTTTCCAGCAGCAAAATGATGGGCTCATTCTACAGTGCCCATACGTCTCGGGTAGGCGAAATGAAAACAGCCACACCGCTTCAGTGTGACACTAATGAGAGAGAGCCAGCCCATCCACACAGGCATTCTGCTGAGAATAGAACTTGGGTGAAAACAGGGCTATGGAAATGTGGTTCTGTATGGCTCAGTAGGTAGAGCCCAGCGGTGAAAACGCTTAGGTTGTGGGTTCAATTCCCATTGGGACGACACATACTGGAGAAATGTATGCATTCACTACTGTAAGTCGCTTGGGATAAAAGCATCTGCTAAATGGCATATATTATGTGAAAAGGCTCAAGGGGCATACGTTTCATCAGGTTTTTTCAACATCTTTGACCAAAGGACTTCATTTGATTCAATGTATTTATTCTGGCTATGATTGATTAGCACATACAGAAACATACAGACAAGAATCGGTGAATGTAAATATTACTGAATGTTTGGAGAGATTGCAGTTGCTGAGAAAATATTGTTTTTGTTTGGCTTCATACATTTGTTTTCCAGCCATACTGTTTATATAACATTTTGTTTATATAAGAGCAGGCTATAGCAAAGGCTTAGCCAAGCCACACATTATTTCATGCATTAAACCATTAAAGAGTAAGTTCCGTGTCACGTTATTGGATGTCATGTCATTGCATATGGTATATTAAATTACAAAGCAACTGATATATTTGACCCAATTTTTGTGACATTGGATATGTTTCAAGATGTGTAAATATTGCTGTTCAGCACCTGCTGGGAGTAGCATGGCATTGAGATTCCAGGAAGGTAACCAGCTACATCCACAAGGTTTATAACTACCTGAATACATGTATAGCTATGTAGCCTGTGACCTACCTGATAAAATATTTGTCAGGATAAATTCCCTGTGTATTCTTTTTTTGATTTGTTTTACTTTTTTCTATGAGGCAAGCTAATTTTCCTAAGGCAGCGAACTCCGCTTCCTTCGAGATGGAATTCGCCCACCCACGTTCTGGAGTCACCATTACACACTTCTCGGCTAATTCGTACTGGCTCACCCCCCCAGCCCCCTGGAGCGGACGGCCAAACACCCCAACCAGGGGTCAGGGCTCCCCACCAGGGTCAGTCTGGTACAGTCAGGTTTTCGAACCGCGACTGAGATAGGCAGCTCACCCTCATAAAGGACCAGCCAATACACCACTACCTTATCGGAGGCCCCATTCCCTGTGTATTCTAATATGAATAAGTCAGTTGATGTGTTTACCCCTTTCCAGTCACTAAGGTAACCATGTGATTTAAAGCAACTGTGTGCTACTGTAGCTTTGTTTTACACATTAAGCCATTGAGGGGGAGGGGGGCACCATTTTATAAAGCCCTCTAAAGTATCACATCAATCTCACATCAATCTCTTCACCAGAATAAAAAAACAAAGGGAGAGTACGGATATAGCCATTGTTTATAATCTGTTTATTGCATATTTGTAGGAGTAACCTTAGTACACCACAACACATTTGTACAACCTAGCTGCTCCACACTTCTCACTGTGTTACACAATGCACCTTAAGTCTACAGACACCAACCTTGTCAACACTACAGTAACCGTATGATAGTAAAGTTGTCACAATTCAATATAAAAACAGCAATAAGGGAAAAACAGACATATAGGGATGAAAATTTGTATTATCCATGGTGATGTAAGTCTTCCGTGTAAATATTCATCATTGGTCGATGGCAATTGACAGTGATTCTAGCTTTGCGACAGAGTTCAGATTTGACATGAAAGACTACACACCCCCCTTCATTGCGTTCCCTGGATGGAGAGAAAAATGTGGCCTCAACTTTATTAGTTTCAACTGCTGGCTAAGCACTTTGAAGACGACATATTTGTAGACAGCGAAGCACAGGCTGCACAGGAAAGGACCAATGTCCTCGCAAGGTGTGTATCAATGCAACTTTTTGAAGTTACAGTACAGTTATTTATATTTAAAACATATTGTGTTTCTGTGACTGACACAAATTGTTCCTAAATCGTGAATAAATATGTTGTCTACATGTTACAGAAATCTGTTTGGAAGAGCAGAGAATACCTGACTCCTCCACAGAGATTAATTTCAACCACTGAAGCTGGGCAGTTTATATGTAGAGGGGAAATGTTCATCCAAGCAGGGCCACGCCCATCCAAGCAGGGCCATGTGAATTGATTTCACGTGGCTGTCGTAGTAGTTAAACAACAACAAAAAAATTCTTTAAAAAGTAAATTGTAAGCTGTAAATGTTTGTATTTTACTATGTTTATGCTAGCTACATCACATTTCATCCAGAAAACACTTTTCACTGGAGTGAGCCTTTAAAATAAAATCAAAACAAGCAATCACCCATAGTAACCAATCGGAATAGGATTTCATATGCGGGTGCAACCGAATACAAATCGCTAAATTGAAATTTAGGGTAGCATATCATAAAATACATCCTTTTTTCCCGCATCATCTGAAACCACAGTAAACACCAGCTCTATTTCTTTGAATTCTACAAGCGGATATTTTCTGGCATGAAAACATGAAACCAGTGTTTTTACTTCAGGTACCCACTGAGGAGTGGCAGTGATTTCAATACAATATAAATGCGCCAATGCATTCTAGGGCAAGACCTACAAATTCTCGGAAACAGAACTGCAGAGACGGATTCGACAGATGCTGTCACAAAAATATGAGTGAGGCACCGTGATGGCTGGTCTACACTTTTCCACATATACAGAGAAAATCCAGAGATACCCCCAAACCATCCAGCGCCTGCTGCACTGGGTATGCAAGGTTATTCTTATTAACAGAAAAGACTGCTCTCACAATTACTTGTACAACCATAAATATTGTCAGAGGATTTAAAACAATGTTTTCTCTGCATGCCCTCACTTTTTAGTTTAATTTAAATTAGAAATGTAAAAACTCCCACAGACACATGGTACAATTGAAAAGCTAAATGAAAAGCACTGCTTTAATTTATCTGAATAACATCTGGAAATGAGCCATGGATAGTGCCATTCCCCTTCTGAGCATGCTTTCACTGGGTGAAGTAGCAGTGTTCAAGGCTTGACATTCTTCCAAATGACAGAAATGATATTATGTATTACCTTAGTGGCTGCCCTTATGCAGGTAGGTGACTTCATAGCTCACCTCTGAAATCTCATTTATGCACTGGCACAATTCAAATCAAGTACCTTCCACAAGTGCAAAGCAGAAATTGGTTTGGAACCTGCAACCTTCTGATTTACAAGGCCAGTTAACCTCCACACCGTGCTGCAGTCCCGTTAGTATGGACATGAGGCAACATCACAGATCAGAGGAAACATGGGTAAAATGTTTCCAGATCAGGCAACTGCTCACCCTTGGTGCAAACAAACCTTTAAAGCTAATTAATACACAACAGGGAACTGAAGGGTCACGACCGGCTTGAACCACAAAATCCCCGGATTATAGCCTCAGCAGGAAACTCATTTAGCATAAGTCTGTAAACAAGCCCGTCTTCCTAAAATATGCCTTCTCAAGGTTTAAAAGACCGTTTTGACGAAAAGGGCTTGATTCTCTAAATAAATGTTTTTATGAAGTCAAATAAAATATTATTCAGTTACCCAACAGCATTTGTGTGGTGTTATATAGAATATGACTATTTCACATGGAGTTAAATGACAAATTACAAGGGCATTTTTTAAATTGTTAAGAACAATCTGCTTACACTGCCTAAAATTACAGTTTTCACACCCTGGGTTTAAGGAGCCAGGTTTTTTAATTGACTGTCAGTCTGTATATTTCAATATGGTCATTCATTGTTTTGACCTCCACCTTTTCCATTGAGGGTCTGGAGTCTACATGTGGCGCAAGCACATAACTCATTTTTACACCCCGCTCACTTCCTCCTTGAGCTGTACAATTCGGTACAACAGTCACAGCCACTCTTTTTATTTTACAACTGGTTGTCACTGGTTTCTCTGCAGTCAGTTTGAACCCTTTAAAAGCGTGAACATTATTAAAAACAGTATTAATCTTTAGCAAGGCTACGTTGTTATCGTTACCTTTCCTGCATCCCCTCACAACACCGACAAATCTGTCAGACACATACAGCACTTGCATATTAATTTACTGTGTGGGCACTATGTGTGCAGAAAAATCATGCTTATTCATCTGCATTCTGTAGACGGTGAAACCCACTGGAAAATTATTTCCATTATGATGTGTCTTATGAGGTTGCTATCTAGCTACAGGCTAATTTCCAATGAAACAGGATTGATTCACTCACCCTTGATTTCATGGTGTACAAACCTGCCTGAGATGATGTATAACTACATATATTTGCAGAACTTCCCCAATCAGATTGAACCTCGCTAGCCTGAAATGGCAGTCAAAGCACTCGAAAGTCTGTAGACTGACCACATGATCACCTACTGCCCCCTTCTGTACTCAGAGGTACTACATCTCATGGTCACAAAAAGTTACACAGGGTTCTTACGTAGCCACTGCTGTCTGCTCTGTACTCAATTGTGTCCTTTTCCCAAATAAGCATTTGCTGTTGTTAAAAAGAGACTGGTTTTAAGACTTCCCCAGCAGCGATGCGATGTCTAGCCATTTGGGCAGTCTAACAAAGGAACGCTGTTCATGTTCAGTTCCTGACAAGGTGATGAAGGAGGTATTAAATTCAGTAAACACTTAACCTATTGTTTAAATCACAATCAATATGATTGTGAGTGCTCACTGTACAGAGTAAAAGCACCACAGATGGACAGTTGCAAGAGATGTGCTGCCCTACGCCATGGTAAATCCTATCTCTTGCTATGCAAACAGTATACCAGCAAAAAGCAGGACGTATGCCCTGTAGAGGACAATTTTATAGCAGTTGTACTCTGCAAGTGGGCTTACAGCTTACTATTTGATTTAACATAGTTTTGTGCTCATTAAGGTGCAATTAATTAAAAACTAAGAAAAAGTTTTTACCATTTAAGGAGGAAAGGACTCATGATTATGAGTCGATTCCAAAGATATGGGCTACATTGACTCTGTATTTTTTCATTGAGAGTTGGAGAGAAATTCATCACAAAAAGGTGAATTATTCAGTGGTCAATGAAAGACTGCATATGCCTTGTTATTACGTTTTTTTCTTATTTGTTTTGCCAAGTGGTCCTTTTAGAACCCACCAAACATCAAATTTTCTAGTCACTATTCTAACGCTGACACAGCTACTTCCAATAAGCCTAAAGATTGTCAGATACAATTTGCCAACAGTTTTCATAAAACCCTTTCACTACGTTGAGGAATACTGCACCGGATTCATTTTCACTTTGATTTCACTGTAAGTAATATGCTTTAACACCTTAAGCTGAATTAAGCATCATTACCTGTCAGCTCCTCACTGAATAGTTCTTTACAAATCAAATTATGCTGCTTGCTACGCTCCGCAAAGCCTGTTGGAGCAAATTTATTTCATTATTTCAGTCACGACAAAATACCCTGAGCCAGCAGACACAAACTTCTACACAGCTATAAAATCACATTATTGGCCAAGTAATATTGTGTTGTGCAAATGTTTTTAAGTGCCCCAGTGGTGTTACGTCTATGTATTTAATTCTCCTTTTCTGTCACCGATGATAGATGCACTACATACAGCCATGGTGAAACAATAAATCCTGTTCTGTGCTACAATGTGTTTCTTTTTTTCACATTTGTCCGACCAAACCTCCAGATTTAGGTTACACTCTTCGGCAGATTTTTTTAATCACATCAACACATCAGAAACATAGCAAATCAGTCATGTTTACATAAATGTACCATATCCAGTCCAGTCCATATCCAATCCCCTGGATGCGTTTTCAAACAGGCAATCAAAGAACAGCAGGCTTCTTAAAATACCCAGGAAAGATAAGCAGTACATAACCAAGTGAAAACGGATACATTTGTTTTTGCCACAAGGGGTTGTAGGTGTAAACCCAGGATACAGCATTTCAACGTGTCTGGCAGGACAGATTTAACATGACTTAAAAGAGGCTTACCACAAGTGATTGTCAGAGGCTTAGAGAAGCATTCACAAAGAGGTCTTAACCATGAATGTGGAGAACGTACTTGTTTGCTTTCGGAGAAAAAATCTGAGTCCCCATTTTGTATGGGCAATTCCCTCCTTATTTATCAGGGGCCAATTTGGTGACCTATGAATTATTGTGTTTTTCAGGGCATCCCGAATCCCACCACAATTGAGAATAAATAACACCAATGAGCTTGTATTCATAATTTAAATACCCCAAAATGGCAATAATTGTAATGAATAAGATACTTTGCTTTTTGATGAATAGAGGCTAGAAGGATGCAAAAGCCAAAATTGCATATCCCCAGATTATGCATATTTTTTTGGTTTGTTTTTTAAAATACTGTATACCAGCTTATGATAATTCTGAAATGCATAGAAAACACCACATACTCTTTGTTAAATGACTACATGAATAAGAGATTTGAAATTCAGCATTGCAATAAATCATAATTGCCCCAAGTGAACATGTTTGAAGAAAACCAGGTCTTTATCAGTACTATTCTCCACCAGGTAGACTCCATATATGGACAAAGTTCACTGATAGCAAAACACAAACAACCTGCATATCATATAATATCCATTCATCAATGCCTATCAATATACCAAGACATCTTTACATCAACATTAAATATTGCAACCATCTGAGTAAAATGCACTGTATGACTCATAAGCAAAATTCTGATGAGAAAATGATTTAGAATTCCATGCTGCATTCCATTTCAAAAAGACAAAATACACTTCTCGTACAATTCAAAGATTAAAAATGATCTGACCCAGCAGTCTGTTTTGTAAACATGCACAATTCCCTCCCCTTACCCTGTGAACAGGTGCTGAAAGATGGGGTCACAAGGTAGAAATAAATTGTGTTTCCTACCTGAATTATTGACATCCTATTAACCGTAGTCTCGGTGGTGTTAGTCACAGGGCTCGTGAAGCTGGTGTGACAGCCAACTTGTCCTTGAGGAACTGTCACAGTGCTGGCAGCAGGCTTGAGGTACATGACCTCTGACCGGGGCGAGCTGAGGGGCAGGCGCGTCTGGTAATGGAAATACATGGGAGAGGTGGCGAGCGAGGGGCTGCTCACCACGTTCATGACGTTCATGGCGTCGCGCTCCTCCACCTCACTCTGCACCAGCATGATGTCGTTCTTGTTGATCTTCTTCTTCTTGCCTTTGCCCAGCTGCGGGTGCGAGTACTCGGCGATGCGGCAGTTGTAAGTCCTGATCTCGTTTTCCCGCTTGCACTTGACGGCGATGGTGATCATGGCAGCCAGCAGCATGATGGAGATGATGCTGAGGGTGACGATCAGGGGCAGGGACATGTCCCAGGGGCGCTGCTGCTCGTTGATGCGGGGCTCCCCTTCCGGCAGGGCTCCCGTGTAAGCTCTGATGATCAGCTTCGCCGTGGCTGAGAGGGAGGGCCTCCCGTGATCGATCACTTTAATGATGAGCTCCACGACGGGCGCCACCTCCTCCCAGGCCGGCTGGGCCGTCCTGATCTCTCCGGTGGCCGAGTCCATCTCAAACAGGCGCTCGTCGTTCCCGTCGGAGATCTCGTAGGTCAAGCGACCACTCTCTCCGTAATCGTTGTCCACCGCCCTAATCGTGGTCACAACGTGTCCCACGCCCACGTTCCTGGGCACGTGGATTTCGGCTGTGTCGTTTTGCAGAAGGGGTAACACGATGACCGGCACGTTATCGTTGACGTCCAGCACGCTCACCCTGACGGTGGCATTGCTCTCGAGATGAGGTGACCCCGAATCCTTCGCCAGAACCTTAAACTCAAAGTATTTTGTCTGTTCGTAGTTAAATGATCTCAGGGCGTATATGGCACCGTTTGTGGGATTGACAGACACATAGGTGTAAATGGACACGTCGTCAACGTCTGACGGCATAATGGAATATGACACAGTTCCGTTCTGGCCCAGATCCGGATCGTGAGCCTGGACCGAGCCCAGATATTCACCAGGGATGTTGTTCTCTGGCACCTGCAGGAGGTAAACGCTTTTGGGAAACCGTGGCGCATTGTCATTCTCGTCTAATATTTTCACTGTGAAGGATTTCGTGGAATTTAAAGGAGGGATCCCATTGTCTTTGGCCACTATTGTAACATTGTACTCATCCTGCGCCTCCCTGTCTAAAGGCCTGTCTGTAATTACCGTGTAGAAATTATCATAATTCTCCTCCAGTTTAAAAGGCACATTGCCCAGTACTCTACACTGGAGCTGGCCGTTCCTCCCTGAATCTTTGTCCGTGACTCTGACCAGGGCAATGACGGTCCCTGGGGGGGCTGCTTCACTGATGGCCCCCTGGCGAACAGACACAAAGCCTATCGATGGCCAGTTGTCATTTCTATCCACCACTTTAACGGTGACTTTGCAATGGCCCGGGATCGGGTTAGGTCCAAGATCTTTCGCCTGAACATCAATCTCTATAACTGAGCTTTCCTCGTAGTCAATTTCTCCCTGAATCTTTATGACACCTGTCCTGGAGTCTATGGAGAACAACTCTCGGATCCTATCTGGGGCATAACCACCAAAAGAATAGACAACCTGGCCATTGTTTCCTTCGTCTAGGTCTGTTGCATTTAAGTCTATCAATACTTTCCCTATAGGAGCATTTTCAGGAATCTCTACAACATACGAAGCCTGTTCAAACATTGGACTGTTGTCATTAGAATCAGCAACCTTCACGTTGATCTGCATTGTCCCTGATCTTGGATATTCCCCTCCATCGGTCGCTGTTAATATAAGTGTGTGGCGGCTCCGTTCCTCTCGATCTAAGGGTCTCTGAACAACTAACTCTGGGAACTTTGTCCCATCTCCTCTCGATTTGACATCTAAAGAAAATATGTTGTAATCATCTCGCGTGATCTGGTATGTTTTCAACCCATTTTCCCCGACATCGGGGTCGTGGGCGCTAGCTAACGGAAAGCGAGTCCCTGGAGCTGCGTTCTCCGAAATGTCAATATCGATTTGATCAGAAGGGAAGCTGGGTGAATTGTCGTTTATGTCCTGTATGTCCAGCTTGATCATACAGATCTCCTTGTCATTGGCGAACACTTCCATAGAGATCTGGCACTTGGGATTTCGGCGGCACAGTGATTCCCTATCGATCCGCTGTTTAGTATACAGCAGCCCGCTCTCGGGATCCACGTCAATGAGACGTGGTGCTGAATTCTCCAACACCCTGAAGTTGGATTTCTTGCCGCGCTCTCCCGGTCCAAGTCTGGCATCTTTGGCAATGTTCCCAATCACAGTTCCCGGCCCCTGCTCCTCCGGAACAGAGTAATTCAAGTTTTTCAATGTCAGGGCTTGTGCCCACAGCAGGAGGAAACAGAAAACGGAAAGATACATCCCCCGCGCTGTTATTTCCGATGCGTTTTAGCTTCCGACCTGTTGATTTGCTCAGCAGACTGGGAATTCCCACCTTTTAATTGTCATCCGATAGGCATTTATTTTCATAATAAAAACGGAATCTAGTCATTTCGCCACCTTTTCCTGTTTTTCGTCACCTCTTTCCTTATTGACCTTTTCCCATTTACAAATATTAACACCGCACATTTAATTGCAATTCATCTGAAAGCCCAGAGTCGTCTGTGCAATATCTGTGATCCAGTGTCCACGAAATGAAAGAACCGTAGAGCCTGTGTTCATCTGAAATACAAAAGAGAGATCAGATATGCTCAAATGAACAAATAACATACCGCGAATTTACAGTATTCAGACAGTCGCCGTGTTTTCCCAGGTAAACATGAGCTGATTAAATAATACTTTTTAGGGAGACCGCTTTTACCTCTGTTGCATACAATGGAAGCTTCAGCGGAAGGATTATTTTCTTCTTGACAGATGAACGCAGGGTTGATTACAATTTAAACACGCTGCGAAACATCACAGAAGGCGATGCTGGCTTATGCATTTATTGTTAAATCGACGTGTGACATTTTACTTCACTGAAACGGTAGTCTACTCGTGCATGCCCGCTGTCCACAAACATTCACGAACGTGATAAATAAATGTCATAAAAAAATATACATAATCATACACCCTACAATCCAGCTGCTTAACTAACGTTTCCCCTCTAAAAGATACAATACAATACAATACCCGACACAATTGCCTTCATAAACTTCATAAACGCACTGATAAACCTATAATCTAGCAAAAAATAAGGGAAAGCACGATATTAAACACCTTAATTACACTGTAGCATATCTCCTCGCAGATTGTAATAAACTGTTGCACACACTCAGTCAACAAAAGCTCTCTTGGTTGAAAATCTGAAGCCTACGGTAGCAAGGTGCATATGTAATAAAATTGTAGGTTGGCATTTATTTTTAAATCGTCAACTCACCCGTAACATCTGGTCCAAAATTGCATCTTAATTCCGTCTGTACAAGTTTTTAACGGCAACTGAAAACCCCACAAGTTCCAGAGTACATCGATGTATGTAGGAAGTAGTTTTAGTGGTCCAGAAAGTATGTCTGCAATACCAATAAGCTTGGTTATCACAAAACCTCGACGAATATAGCGCAACGATGTGTGTCACCTTAAATTCTATGACTCACAAAATTCTTCGGCAGAATGCTTATGTGAGGTGAGAAGATACGACCAGGAAATATTGATCCAGAGTGGATAACGTTATTAACAAATTTGATCAGCCCTCTTGTTTGCTGCATTCATGCGGGTTACGACCAACTTTGAGAATATTTGCTCCTAATAGCCTACGTCAAACGTATGATACAGACAGTCCCATTTGCCGATATTCATCCCAAAGCAAAACCTGTTCCTGTGCTCCGCGCACCTCCGTAGTCACGTCAACTGTTGAAAACTGCAGGAATATAATTGCGCTCACACCGTGCCTCCAAACCCCACTCAACATTTCTCACGGAATAACTCGCAGCGCATCATAGTGCATTAGAAATGGTTACTGATCTGCTGCCAACCAATGAATGAAGTAGGGACGCGACTCGCCTTCGGGTTATCGTCCAATAGCTTTTGTAACTTTAGCTTTGAGGGAGGGATTTGAGAATCAGTCCAGAGAGTACGTGATTTGACCAGTTAGTAGCGGTGTAGTGAGAAGAAACAGTTCCCCCGTAACGTTTTTCTTTGGAATTACAAAGAAGGTTATCGTGTGCGACATGAATCACTCACTGGTATTTATCCGGCGCTCTTTCAAGTATGAGATATATAGAGTATAGTATAGTTGATACAAAACGTTATATGGAACATTGCATGCTGTCCGTAAGCAAACAGCATTTCAAAGCAAAGACATTTAAGAAAAGCCTTTAAATGCATGCTCCCACAAGATTGGAGTTAGATTATTAAACTTTGGACACTGCGTATTACCGATGTATTCCAATACCAAATGAGGGCATAACTGTAGCTAAACGGCTATGTAATATTGTCACCTAGGACACCGTTTTTCAACCCCTGGTCTGACACACACATGTACAAACAATAAGCACCTGTATGGCATATTTAATTAATATATATGCCATTTAGCAGACGCTTTTATCCAAAGCGATTTACAGTAATGAATGCATATACTGTATTGTTCAGTATATGTGGCCCCAATGGTAAATCAATGGCATGCTGAAAATACTGATTGTATCAGTAATATATATATATGCATATAGGCGTATGGTACATAAGTTGGTGCCAATTGTCATTATTGTTCAGATCACAGATGTGCTCTTTGTACACAAAGTGTACACATAAGCATTACTATAGAAGTTACACGACTCTATGTATTGGCCAAATAGAAGTTGTATTTCAAGACCACCCCATGGGCTGCCCCAGTCCAGTAAAATGTCAAGACTGAACAAGCTTGCTTCCCAGGTTCTTTGCTGTCTCCGTGGATAGCAAAGCAGTGCCCAGAAAACCCACTTACAAGGAGAAGGCCACTGTCAGAGCAGGGAGAAACGTTTTAATGAGATGCAACTTTACATTGCAGCATAGCATTATAATGCCCATTAGGTCGAATGAGTCATGTATGCAGGGCTGCCCTGTATGTCGAAAGCACAGACCAATAGAATAAAAGTGAAGTAGCATAAATTAATGATGTGAGTCATGGAGGTTACTTGCTGTAGCGAGAACCTGAGCTATCAGACTAAAAGTAGTGTAAGTAGTGTGGTGCTGCTTAGATGGCAGCCCATGAGTGGAGAAGAGGCGTGTGTCAAAGCAATGGAACTGACTTCCTGCTTGGTTTCCTCCCTACTGTAATGTTTGGAAAAGGCAGCAAGTAAATACAACCAAAAACGTTTTTTAAGAGAGAAACCCCCCCAAAGATTTCAATAATAATTATGGATTCCACTGATTCAATTCAATTCAATTCAATTTCCTTAGGGGCAATTTGTTTGCAAATGGCAAACAAATGATGGCACATTTCCAGGCTCTCAAAGGGCTTTACAGTGAAGAAGGTGGGGTCAGGGTAGCACCCCCCTGGATGATGCACGTCAGCCACACTGGAGTGCGTGCCACACCTCAGCTGATGTGCAGTGTGTGTGATTAATTTAGCCACGTTTAGATGTCCAGATTGCGAAAGTCAGGTTGGGCATTTGGCCAATACATAGAGGAACCCTGGAACCACTGCGATAAGCAGTGTTTGGGGTTAGTTACACTGGTTAACTATTATTTTAACTATAGCATGTGGTAGTAACGCAGCGTGATGGTAGTTCAACTTATTTTAAATCCTGGTCGTTTTTTATGTTCGTTTTAACTACGTTTTGCCATGTTGCAGTGTATCATGCTACCATCGCAAAATGGTTTTCCAAGAAAAATTACTACATTTAAATTGATGGATTCTAACCGTTGAACTTCACTTTTTCTGCAGCTCCAGTGTGAAGTTGCCCCACAGATCTAGGATCAGATATCCTGACCTTAACCAAGGTCATAATAAAAAAGATGACTGATCCTGGATCTGCGGCTGAGAGCAGACCGCCCCCCATCTCTACTCAGCTCCACCTGTTTTCTTACTTTCAGCACACACTCTCCACAGACTGCGTTGTGTAGCAGTCATGTTTATCATGTCATGTCACAATATGGACTTCAGCATCACCTTGAGCCAGTTCACCTGGGGAAAGATTAGGTGGCCGAAATACATTTACAGGACAGTGCCCCAGTCACTGCTCCGAGGCACTGGTTATCTTTGGTCTTGAGGAAAGACTGTCCCCTATTGGCCCACCAACATGACCTCCAGCAGCGACATAGTTGTCCCAGAACGTCTCCTATCCAGGTATTAAATGAGCCCATGCTTAGCCTCACCCATCAGGCAAGAGAAAGCCACAGGGTGATATGGTAATGATATCACTAGGAATGTGAGGCACGTATTCCCCAACCTCCTTCTCCGAAAATGATAATATCATGTATAAGATATTGTGGTTTCCCCCCCACAACAGAATAACAATAGGGAGACATTTTGGATACTAGCCCAACACTGCATGAATATGCTGTCAGTTGAAGAATAGATTGCTGACACCCCCTTCATTTATTCTCTGTAGGTCTGTCCCAAACACGCTCTCTGAAAGTGACTCCTCGCAGTGTGACGTGGGAATTGATCTTCGCACGGTCTCGTTTCTGTGTGCCGTGTTAGGTGGGTTTGCTATTCATCAGCTGCTGCGCCTCTCCAGAGCCATCGTCATATCATTACATGCTGCTTCTTTTAATATCATCGCTTTGAAGTGCTTCAATATTCGATGGCCTTTGATTATCCGGGAGATTGCTGCGTTTGATATTATGCCTCTGTGATGGTGTTCTGCAGTCTGGGGGCAGCACGCTGCCTCCTTGACCCCAAGGACGCCCCCTTTCCCTAGATATTACTTTTGGCAGCAGTGATGCTACTTGTCATTTGCTGATCAGTTTGCATAACCCATAGGATTAATTTAGTTTCTTGTACCATAGAGATGGAAAGCACTGTTGGAAATCAGCACAAACCGTGTGCAATGCAATACAGATTTCTCTGCCTTTATTCCATTGGAAATAGCTCAAACTAAAATATGTGGTAATGCTTTTAAAACCTACAGTGTACGTACATGTGTGTTGTAATTATTAGGATTTAAAGTAAATGTATCCATGCAGTGCTGAGATTAGACCTAATGTAGGATGCATGATTGGATGGCCATATAAAAGTATGTTTTCTTATGTCAGTTGATATACAGTATGTCATTACGTGTATTGTCTTTGCACATTTTTACAAAAATGTATCCAGTCAACCAGCAATTTCCTGTTTGAACAACACAAGGACCAATGTATCATTAGCCATCCTCATGAATATGACCAGCAACAAAGAAAAAACAAACATTGCTTTAGAAACTCACATATTAAAGTATTGATTTTAAAGTGTCTTTTATAACAGAAACATATTAGTAATTAGTATTAACATTAATATAAAACAGATTCTTATTTAACTTTGATTTGTTTACTTTAAAATATAAACCCTTTTTTATTTGGCGTTTCCATTATTGTATCTACCTTCCATTATTGTATCTACCTGTATGTGTCAATTGCTCAAACCCCTTATAATTATTTTAAATGAAATCGAACAAAAAATCAATCTGTTAAAATGTAATTTCCTATAGTGTTTTATGAGATTGAAGGGAATCAGATTAAAACCTGGTCGCCTCTGCCAGGAAGCTGAAACTTTGATCATTCAGCAAGACAATGATCCCACGAATACTTCAAAATCAAATGGTTAACTGACCACAAAATTACTGTTTTGCAATGGCCATCCGGGGCAGTCCACAAACACAGACTGTAGGATCTGAAGGATATTGATAGATTCTGTGTGAAGTAATGGTCAAAGATGTTCACCAAAAATCTGGCCCCCATGCGAATTTATTAAAGAGCGCTACTGTATGTGCAACCTGATGAGACCAGATTGGTTATTGGTTATTATAGTTATAGGTACTACCTGCAGATTGAAGAGTAACAGTGTGGTACAAAACATGTAACTGGCTATTTGTGCAATAATTAAATGCCATTGCACTTTAACTGTTATTTCATGCTAATATTTCACATTATGATGAAAATGAAATCGCAAAACCCTGAAAAAAACATTTAATCCTAAACCCTGTCCCACAAGCAGACGGTTCAACAACAATTAGTAAATACTTTGAAAATAATAATACAATTTAATTTAATTAATTCATTACCAATTGTCCTTTAAGTTACTCAATTACCAATTGAGTATCACTCCTTTTACAGCTACAGTAAACTACAGCTACAGCTACAGTTCTCTAACTACCGACCTGTCTCTCTCCTCCCATTCCTCTCCAAAACGTTAGAGCGGGCTGTCTATAATCAACTGTCTGCTCATCTCTCACAGAACGACCTGCTTGATCCTAACCAATCTGGGTTCAGAGCAGGCCACTCCACAGAGACTGCTCTCCTTGCGGTCACAGAGGCTCTTCACATCGCTAAGTCCCGATCCCTTAGCTCCGTCCTCCTTCTCCTCGACCTGTCGGCATTCGACACCGTGGACCACCGGATCCTGCTCTCATCTCTCGTCGAGATGGGAATCTCTGGATCTGTGTTGACATGGTTTGAGTCCTACCTGGCTGACCGGTCCTACCAGGTGGCCGGGAGAGGATCCCTCTCCTCTCCCCGCACCCTCTCTACCGGTGTCCCGCAGGGCTCGGTGCTAGGCCCTGTCCTATTTTCTCTGTACACCAAGTCACTTGGTTCTGTTATTTCTGCTCATGGTTTTTCCTATCACTGTTATGCTGATGACACTCAACTGTTTCTCTCCTTCCCTCCATCTGATACCCAGGTCCCGGCACGGATCTCTGCATGCCTGGCTGACATCTCCGCATGGATGTCCACCCACCACCTGAAGCTGAACCTGGGGAAGACAGAGCTGCTCTTCCTCCCAGCGAAGGGCTCCCCGATGATTGATGCGTCAATCACCGTGGAAGGCTCCATAGTGTCTCCGTCCCAGTCTGCCAGGAGTCTTGGGGTAACCCTGGACAACCAGCTGTGCTTCTCGAGCCATATTGCAGCGATCACTCGGACCTGCCGTTTCTCCCTCCACAACATCCGGAGGATCCGACCGTTCCTCACCCAAGAGGCCACTCAACTCCTGGTCCAGGCCCTGGTGATCTCACGTCTGGACTACTGCAATTCCTTGCTGGCAGGCCTTCCGGCCTGTGCCATCAAGCCACTGCAACTAGTCCAGAACGCTGCTGCTCGCCTGGTGTTCAACCAGCCGAAGTTCACCCACGTCACCCCTCTACTCTCCTCTCTGCATTGGCTCCCCATCGCAGCACGCATCAGATTCAAGTCACTGGTGCTGGCTTTTCAAGCGGCCAGAGGTACTGCTCCCCCGTACCTCCAGTCACTCATCACGCCCTACACCCCGTCCAGACCCCTCCGCTCCGCCTCCGCTGGCAGACTGACTGCCCCATCCCTCCGGGCGCCTGGCAGCCGCTCCTCGCGGTCTCGCCTCTTCTCTGTCCTGGTCCCTCGTTGGTGGAACGACCTCCGCAATCGGTCAGGACTGCGGAATCACTTCCAATCTTCCGCAAGAGACTCAAAACCCACCTCTTCAGACTCCACTACCCCTGATCTCTGTCCATCTAGCTAAATTGTCTTCACCACTGTTTACTTGTTCAACACTATACTCTTTATTTAAAAAAAATAAAAAATAAAAAAAAAAAAAATTTGTACATTTTGTAAACATTGTAAAATACCTTTTCCTTCCCGGTGTTACAGGTATGGTACGCAGATGCCTGCAATGATGTCTATTGGTGGTGATGTCTATGTGATTGTTCCTACCATGTATTGATGCACATCTTGTAAGTCGCTCTGGATAAGAGCGTCTGCTAAATGCTTAAAATGTAATGTAAATGTACAGTGGTTTTATTGTCTTTTTTCTGACACAAGCAGGGAAAGGATACAAGTTCTTAAGACGTGTTCAGGGTGATGGACCACACCTGCTTCAATTCAGACTCTTACATTTGAAGACCTTTGCTACAGTGGCAGAAAACTGACAAACCCACTGTACTTCATTGTTATGTTCCTCTTTCTGTCTGTTTATGAAATATTAATATACATTCTGACTTAAGTTGCGCACGTATCAGGACATGCAGTGAGCTGCAGCTGAAGTAGATCATATGATATAGCCTTATCCATGAGCATGTTTCCACATTATAACAAATTAAATTACCTTAAGAAACATTGTCATTGGGAATACATTTGGAAGTGTGGACATAAATAGCGACATTATAACACAATCAGGAAATTAGATTTCAGTTTAATGACAGCAGTCTTTCTTTCGGGGTAATGAGAGCGAATGTGTTTCTCAGGCAGCCCATTAAAACAGCCTATCTTTGCCACGATGGAATCGGTTTTATGCAGCACAAAGTGCATTTTTTATCTGCAAGGGAAAATTCTCAAAGGAGGTGGTTTCAATCTATGTGCCCTTTCCAGTAACATTTTAATTCGCTCATCTTAACTTTGACCTGCATGAGTTGCCTTTTGAAACACAGAGGCCTCCGTTGTGGGGGAGTTCAGGGCTTATTTAGTTTTTGCTGGTGTTGAGTCAGACCATTCTGAGAGACGATGAAGAAGTTTATTCAAACCACTCAAACAATCTTTCAGCTGCTTCCTTGGAACTAGTATTAGTATACATCTTTTTTTAAATGCCAAGACCAAATAATGCAGGTTGAGGATGTACATTTTTGCACGATAGCAATGGCTTCAAAATGGGACCAGCTGCATGGTAAATAATATAAAAATATAAAAAGCATAAAATACATGTGCCACACGCCACGTGACAAACCCTGAACGGGAACAGAGCAGCCAGAAGACACGGAGTGGAGTTTGTCGGTCTACGGACCGGATTATTATTATTTTTTTTTTTTCTGTCTCTCCCCCCAGACATGGGCAAGAGACAGTGGGAGTAGCAGGTTAACATAACAAAGACCAACACAAACACAGACAAAATCTTCACCCTACTCGCCGCGAAGCTTTCGGGTAAAAACAACGAACTAAAATAACAAGCTAAAATAATCATAACTTAAGGGACACTGCGCCTCTTCCTCCAGAGTTCCCTTGGAACCTCTCCAGGCACACACATATCCAGTGACCTTTCAAGTGCTTCCCACCCATTCATACTGAGACACTCGCCACTCTTCCAGTGAGAGTTCTCGGGCTGTTGCCCAGAAACACTCTCCACTGCCCGAGTGCGAGCTCTCTTTCACTAAAACCGAGGGCGAGAGGCGGACCCTCTTCCAGGGCACCCTCTCGCTCCTCCACAATCACACTGAAGGAGAGAGGCAGACACTCTTAGTTCACCCCCTCTCCCTCTTCCCCACACACACAAGAAGCACTCTACTCAGTCACTTTCGACAAACGCACACAAAACTCCACGTTCCACGTTCCACGTTCCACGTTCCACGTTCCACGTTCCACGTTCCACGTTCCACGTTCCACGTTCCACGTTCCACGTGCACTCACACACACATCAAGACAAGACTGATTGATTCCTCACTCGCCCCACCTGCTCTTAAATAGGCTCACTTTCTGCCTGGCTCAGGTGGGACTCGTGAGGCAATCACCCATCTATCAGTCACTCACTCACATTCTCACACAGACACCCAATCAGCCAATTGACTTCCATATCAATTGACTGATTGACACCAATTAAATAATTCAATAATAATTAAACCAATTATGGCCTTTGGAGCAACCTTCCGGGCCACGGTTTACTCTCACACCCTGTGAGAGTGCCAAACCTGCCCCCGGAAAGTCTGCCTGCTCCAAAGGCCTCCACAACATATAAAGACACAGGCAACCATGCCACTCCCACGTGGCCGAGACCGACGTCTTCCACAACATGTTAATGGTTTGATGTGTGTGTGTGTGTGTGTGTGTGTGTGTGTGTGTGTGTGTGTGTGTGTGTGTGTGTGTGTGTGTGTGTGTGTGTGTGTGTGTGAATGCGTGTGTTTATTGTATGTGTGTGTTCACGCAGCACATTACTGATACAGATATTATATATTACTGTGTACAGATATTTTCAATCCCATTTCAAATACTGATTTGCATCCATGTGAGATACGAGAGAGAGTAACGAAGCCTACAATGTTGCCATTTGACCGATTTACCTCCCACAGGTATGCTCGGTTTGGGTCCCTGCTTATCACGCAGTTTAACACTGTTGTCATTCCAAGCCAGTGTTGGGATTCGATTAACATGTATGAAACATGAACACTGTCATTTCCTGAGTCCCTCCCTGGTAAGCATGTGTTCTATGTAGAGGGTCGATTTGCATTCCCCGTGTGCAACTCACATAAATCAGATGTGTGCAGGTACAAGATAAGCGTACAAAGCAAGAAATTCTAATTATTTTTTGCGTTGATTAAAACTCTATGAAACAGAAGATCAGCCTCTGGCAGCATGTTTGAATTCAGATCCATTCTTACCTTTTCCAACATCGTCTTTATACTGAACTCTGTCTTTACCCTGTAGCTTAAGGTTTGTTTAGGAAACAAACTTCTGTCCATGAGGCAAAATTCTCTGTAGTTACAGTGAGAGCCTGAGAGATGAATGTAGTTGTTTTTGTTGTAGAATTTGTATGTAATTGTTTTTTTATATAATAATTCTCATTAACTGTTAAACAGTATTGTAAAAAGTGTTTTTTGTTTACAGAGAAACATAATTATTTAATTATCACCATTCTGGAATATCTTGTAGTCGCTCATCTTGTAAGTCGCTCTGGATAAGAGCGTCTGCTAAATGCTTAAAATGTAAAATGTAAATGTAATATACAGTCATATTTCTGCAGTAGGGTTAAAAGTACAATATTGTAATGTGTTCAAATTTTAGGCTGCTATTTTTTATATCACTATCAGATACTGTATGTAGTAAACAAAACCTCAGTCACTTAATCCGACACTAATCCGGATAGGGAAACATCAGACCCATTCATGATTAAAATATACGGGAAGACCACACAGCATCTGATAATGGGAGAGTATTTGAGGTACCTTGCAGCATTGATAATGATATGGAATATATAATCATAAAACATTAAACAAAATGACACTGACAGTACTCATCTTGCCTCTTAAAGAGTTGCCTATGATTTATTTTTACCTTTATTTATCCAGTTAGGTCATTTGAGAAGTAAATTCTCTTTTGGATTAGCCCCTGTGAAATCAAGGTAGGTAGGGAATTCACAGGATGGTGTAGCCAATTGGGTGTAGGGGGGCAATTGTATGATGATTGGGGCCAGATTTAGAGAGGCAGTTTTGGTGGGAAGTTGGCCGCCCAGAACGGTGAGCACAAGGCTCTTTTGAAAAGTGCTATGGGATTTGTATTGACCACAGTGAGTCAGGACTTTAGACTGATGTCTCATCTGAAGGGCAGTGTGTTCTTCAGTACCCCAATCACTGTGCTGGGGCATTGCATTTATATTTGGTCCACATGGAAAAAGATGTCTCCCATCCAACTACTAACCAAGACCACACCTGCTTGGCTTCAGAAGTGTGACATGAGAAGGGTACAGGGTGGTATTGCTGCTTAGCTTCAGCAGTGTGACATGAGAAGGGTACAGGGTGGTATGTGCTGCTTAGCTTCAGCAGGTTAACAGAAAGGTACAGGGTTCTTTTGGATTTTTGTCTTAAGTGTCTGACAACACAATTATGTGTTATGTTCATTATAAGAAAGTCATGTTTGGTCAAAAGTAAATGCTTATAAACTGGTGGAGAACTTGCTAAATTTACAGAATTTACATATAATATGTATTAACTGTACTTTTTTAGATTGGTGTGCTTTTTTATTACTCTGTAGCTCTACTGCATTATCACCTCTACTGATGTATGAAGCCAAAAAGTATTGCTGCTTGCCAAGAAAACAAATGCTCTACATATGTGAGTATTGATTAAGTCTGAAGCCAAGCCAATTTGGAAGTCCATTGAATTTTTTGACTCACGCCAACCATGATTTAAAATACCTACATGTTTCACATAAATAACCCATGTAATTTAACTTATAATGATTTCTATTGTCTCCATGCAATGTAAATACATTATATTTGTGCAAGAAGCTGGATTGTACAATTTAACAGGACAAGCTGGATTTAAGTCATTTTGTTGGAGGAATATTGGAAGCTGTTAGAATGTTTGATGTTTTATAATTGGTAGAGTTGCCTTTTTTACAGGGGAAAAAAGTGAGAGGAATATGCATTATTTTACCTCCGAAAATGGGTCAAAGTGATTTTTTTCTGAAGCGATTCTATCAAAGTTGGGTCACCACATTATTCCTGGCAATGCAAGATACAAGAACAGTCAGACTGTTGAAAATTACAAACGATTTTAAATAGGTGACCTAATATGGTTTCTAAATTTATATCACTGATGTAAAATAAGAATGAAATATTTAAATGTTGAACAAAAGACATCAAGTCAAGTCAAGTAAACTTTATTATCCCACAAGTGGGAAATTAATTTGGCAGAGCTTCAAAAGTACATAAAACACATAGGCTAAAGACAGTAAAACAGGACACGTGACATACAGTACATGGTATTCAACTGGAAAAAAATGCTAAGAAAGCAGCAGGTTAAAAATAATATATACAATTATAAAATTAGTAGGGTATCTAAAACTACTAGAGAAATAAGTTATTCTACTGTTCTTTTCGTAAAGTGCTTAATATGCTTATTGTGGAATCTAATGGCAGTGGGAATGAAATAATTGTCATTCCTATTCGTATGGATCTTGTTTTGGAGAAGATGGCCACTCCCTGTTGTACGATACCTACACAGGCTGTCATGGAGAGGGTAGCTGGCATCCCCTATTATCTAGAGTAATTTGCGAAACCACCCATAATGCAACAGGCAGTGCACGGTACGTAACTATAACACACAAATGCGGAGGTTTCTCAGCTCTGTCCCCACTCTCTTAGTCTCCTTCTGTCCATCTCATGTCATCTAATGTCTTTCTCTTCTCCCCCCTCTCTTCACTCTAGCAGGATGGATGTGTCTACCACTGGCCATGTATGTCCCCTACCCCCTGCTATCAAATATGCTTGGTGTTCACGGCTTATGTCAGCTGAGTAGGTGGTCCACTAACACTTCCAGAGCTCAAGCTGCTTCTCTCGATCCCCCATCTGTTGAAATCTTTGGTCAGCTCTGGTTCTGTTGAGGCCCCTTGAGGACACCACGCGAAGAAAAATATTGAATAGCTTTCAGCCGTAGAACCTGTTTTTTCAGATGGCAAAAGCAGAATATTCCTCCGTCATCGTAATTCATATGGACAGGAGTAGCGGGGAAAAAAATCTATTTTCTTCTTGCAAGATGCTTGATTGACACTTAGCAGGAAGAGGCTGGAAACTGACGACACCACCTGAAGGCAGGTGACCGTACAGTGCACTGAACAATTAGGCTGAGGAGTCATACCTATGGAGGTTGAATTATGTGGAACTCACAAACTTCACTGTTGCTAGAGTATGTGTTTTTTTTCTGTCCCCACTGTTTCTGCACTGTCCTCGGATTGGTTTAGATCGCCCATCGTCTGATGAGACCAAGATTGAACTTTTTGGCATCAACGTTAGACGCAACATTTGTGGCAGGCATAATGCTGAGAATCATCGCAAGAACACTAGCCCTACCGTGACACATGGTGGCAGGAGCCTAATGCCATGGGGATGCTTCTCTGCTTCAGGGACACCTTCAGGATCCCTTCGTTGGCATGGAATCCTCTGGCTCACCACTGAGTCATGATTCCTCCATTCTGTTGTGCACCTGTGATCTGCCCACGTCAGGTGGGCAATCCTTCAGTTCTGTAGCTGCAGACATTTTGCTGCTGGACCGCAGAACGGAAAAGAAGCAAGTTTACTGGCTTCACATGTTCTTGGGATGCTTGCTAGCCCCAACCCTCTTACACTTACAGAAGATGTTGCAACACTGCAGACTACAGGTGTGCAAATTCCAGTTGTGAAAATGTGGTAAAATGCCCCCAAAAATGTATGAATGGAGTTGTAGGAAACCCAGAAGCTGTTATTTCATGTGTCACTTTATTGAAATGTAGGTTGATAGATATCTACCTGGGTAGAAAGGGAGTGATACAGTCATTATACACAATTTGATTCTTATATCTATATACTATATGAATATTCACATTCGGTTTTATCTGAATGTCAGTCTTGTCTCAAAGCTAAGGCTGCTGACTAGAGATCAGCCACACTATACTGCACAGACTCATACTACCCCCATCATTGACCTTTATAAGAAATAAAGGGGAAGAAAGCTCACTGCGTTCTGTGGCCCTCATAAAGTCTAGTACCTATAATTACACGAGTGCTAATATTGAAATAATTGCACTTTAAGCATCTTTCTAAATCAACTTGAGCTTTATGAAGAGAAAGATTAAGTGGGCACTTTTGGCGGTGTCTATTTAGATGGCTTCAAGGTTTATATCTGTTATACCTATCACCTGTCAAACTATTTCAGTGCCTAAGCACCCACTCTGACTCTAGGTGACTGTTATTTTATTTGGTTTATAGACATCAGCAGAGCCAAAGACAGTGGGATGATACAACATTGCACACCTACACATATTTTCTCTTACTTTCCATTTTCACCACTTCACCAAACTTTAAAAAATGTTCACTGCTTTAAGTCCCCAGAAGGCATCTGGTATATTGAAAAGGACCTGGATAGGGATTCTGAGCTCCCAATTTCTGATTGAATGAATGCTAAAACAGTGTTTTTGTCCTCATATACTAATACCGTTATCAATACAATTCATATAGCATAATAGGACTACTTAATGATGAACGAGTGTGTCCATGACAACACTGTTTCACCACTTAAACACTCTTTCGTCACACTCTTTTTCTTGAAAGAGTAAAAACAATCCTTCCCATCTAATAAGATAATACTACATAGAGTAGTAAAGCATATGTGCATGCAACATGTCCTATAATTTAGTAAAAACCAAAGTCAATATTTCCTCAAGGAAAATGAGTATATATAAAAGAACTCATCGGCACCATCCAGTGGACAGATAGATAATTCTGAGACCAGAGCATTCAGACAGCCATCCTATGTCAGTCTTTTTTTGTTTAGATTTTTTTTAGATTAAATGACATGTACCAGGAAAGTAAATTGTGCGTACCGTAAATGGAAGGATTCATGTGATGATTCATGACAAATATGAAATTAATTCCCACTATCTATCTTGGATACCCATGAAACATATGATCGCACAGTTGATTATTAAAGTTTGTGATTATCCAACCATCTTGGTAGGCTTCTTCAGGAAATATATAAGACTGACATAGATTGAAATATGTGTTTGCATGTGCACTTTGTCCTTTAAAATAAGGTAATAATAAATATATAATTAATCAGAATCTTGACGTTGGAGAAGGACAATGTCAGCAAAAGAGAACCCATAAGCGATCCTAGTAACATGACTGTGTTTGGCCAGGTTTGTGCTGTCTACATTTAAAGTCATCGGCAAAATGAATAGCACCAAAACAGGTCAAATGTACAATTATTTATTTTTAACATTTTGTTTCTGATTCTTTCCCCCGTTTCCCCCCCAATTTAGTAGCCAATTGTACGCTCTTTCTGCTTCAACTATCCCCCCTCATACTACGAGCTCACCGTCGCAGCTCTGGGACCAGTGACAGTGACAAAGACAGATGAACCGCCTCCTCCGAGACTAAACCCATCAAGCCGTCTACTGTAACACATACAGCCACTCTTATACACAGTGAGCTCATATTGGCTTCCCTCCCCTTGGGGTGGACAGCCAATCGCCGCCCCGAATGGGACTCTGACAGAGCCTGGCTTGCGCAGCCGGGTAATCGAGCCATGGCCACAGTGGGCAACCTGCACTCCGAGAGAGTTCCTTTACCGTAACGCCATCCAGGGGCCCTAAAATTGACAGATTAACTTATGTTTTTACTTTTCTCTCGTTCTGTTGCTTAATGTCGAGACAAATCCTAGCCTGGCTCATTCTTTGTGATGTGAGAGAATATAAGCCTAATTTCCTTAGTGACCAAACATACAGAATTTCTTACACAGTTGCAATGTCTTTCTTAGGTAAAAAAAAAAAAAAAACCTGAAAAGAACGTTTTGCCAGGAAATGAGGACAAGGGCATGCGGAAGCTGAAGCACACATGCCCACACATGCACGCCCTCACATATACACGTACACACACACACACACACACACACACACATACACACACACACACACACACAGACACACACATGGCATGTGACACTAAAGGACCTGTTTCAGGTGCAATGATTTACTCCACGGCTGGCAGTCAAATGGCCAATGCGCAATTCTCCATAGTCACACATAGGGAGGGAGGGATCCAGTCAATAGGATATCCCCCAGCTAATGGTGAACAGTGACTTGTCGGGCCTGCAGCCTGTGAGAGAGAGCCAGCTGCGTGAGGCGTGCAGTCCTCTGGCACTGCTGTGCAGCTCAGGGTAGTAGATCGCAGAGTGAAACAAAATGGTTGCTGGCTGTATGAATTTCACAATTTTGGCCTCACCAACGTCAAAAACGACATTACACTGATAAGACACAGATGGTTGGCTGGACGGTTATCAAGTGTTCTGTAAAAAAAGGCCAGACTTTTTTTACTGTTTGTAATGTGTTTTCAGATTTCATACTCTACAGCTGATAATACCTTTGTTTGGTTAATAAAATGCCATTGCCGAAAGGCACTATTGTAAAAAGGAGCACTATTGTAAAAAAAAAAAAGGTTTCTTGTCTGCACTTATTCTATAATTCTTTTTTTACAATAAAAACAGGTACACCCTTAAGCTTTATTTTATTTTTTTAAAGAAAAACATTGTTAAGACACAATACAGCAGCAATGGGTGGCTTTAAAAGTATTCCAAAGATAAAACACCTCAATGGATGCTGGCCTCAGCCGATTTGTGCCACTACCTTTCAGGCACTGACAGCCTTGGTCTCAGGGTAGCGTTAATCTCGGTCTAAGTGTCAGGTGGAGGCAAAAGCATGAAAACAGAGCATGTCATTGGGGCTTGAGCTGGATTAAACCATAGGCATAATTACAGAGACCTCCTGTGCGTGTGAGGTGTTAACGGCAAGCCATATTTCTCCCTTGTTTTTTATGCTTCATAAGACATCTATGGGGATTTTATGAACGCTGTCTTTGAATTAGTGATGCAGAGTAATAGTACTGAACATAATTACTGCCAGAGAACGACCCTGGCTCTTAAACTGCAGTGCTATGTATCGATGTCAGAAAGGGCACAGTATTTACACTACCGTTCAAAAGTTTGGGGTCACCTGCTGGAAACTATTTTTATCTCATAATTGACAATGCTTTACACCGTATACATTTCTGTAAATACTTTAAAATGACAAAAAACACATGTAACAATGAACAAAATGAACATCAAAGAAATGTTCAAGAAAATTATATTGAAAATTGAATCTTGGATTCCTCAAAATAGTCACCCTTTGGCGTGAGAATAGCCTCACAAACAGTGGCCATTCGGTTAATAAGTTTTAGCAGGAAATCACCCGACATGTTTTCCCAGCTATCCTGCAGCAATTCCCAGAGAAACTTGTGGGTTGCTTTGCTTTGACTCTTCCTTTCCAGTTTGTCCCATACAAGTTCTATGGGATTGAGGTCTGGACACTGGGCAGGCCAGGTCTTTAGTTTGAGTTGTTGTTCACATTTCTCCTTCACCAGATAGTTCTTGCACAACTTCAAGGTGTGTTTCGGGTCCTTATCTTGCTGAAGAATGAAGGAGTGCCCGATTAGCCATAGTCAAGATGGAAGGTGACCCCAAACTTTTGAACGGTAGTGTACATTTGTGCTATTCTAAATGTGAAATGGTCTGGTGCCAAGATTGACCTCATGGCTCTGTTTTGGTCAAGGTTTAGCTGAAACAACACACTCCACCGGTTATATTTATGGAACCATGTTTAATCTCAGGTTATGTGTTTCAATTATTTTCATTTCATCGTTTTTCATATTATTAAATTGTGTAAATCTATATTTGGTCAGTTTGTCCAAAACTAAAAAAAAAACCCTTGTAGAGTGACAGTGCAAGCGCAGTGTGAGTTGCCTCTCGATATGTTGGTAGGTGTCAGTGATATGGTGGAGCTTCCCTTTGAGATTGGTTATGTTCCAGGTGAACCTGCTCAAAAGAAGACGGCACAGGCATGAAGTCATTTCTCCATTCGTAAAAACTCAAGTCATGTGGCACGAGTCCCTTCAGCCCAATGGGAAATGGGCACCCTTAACAGGATGTGCCTTACAGAAAGGTACTGGGTGCCCAGAATAAATGGAACAAGGAGGCAATCTCTGATTCAAAGGAGGCAATTAGCATGCAATTGGCAAAATGTGTCAGAAGCTTTTCCTGTGAAAATGTTGCTTTTCTTTATAATATTGGTGGAACCAAAATATATATACATATATATATATGAAGGTAATACAGGCAGTGTTATATAGGTATTCCAATATGTGTTACAATCAGTGACACAAACAAAAATTGCCACGGGGAAAAGTTTAAATATGTAATATCACACAAATCACCAGGAGCACTGGGGAATTGTGTTAAAATGGATGTGCGTTTTAGCATCACTGAGCTTGGCACCATTGACCAGAATATGCCCAAAAGACTGCCCAATACTTTCTGAAAGAGCCTGTGCCCAGGACCAGAAATGTACAGGTCGCCTTCAGTAGCAGCGGGTGTGCGTGATGTTGGTTTAAACAGATCTTTCAGTGTTCTGATAAAAGGTCATGTACGTTTAAAATGGCTGGCTTGCCTGGGTGAAAGTGCTGGACACATTCAGCATCCAGCAACTATTAAACACCTCATTTGTATTGTTGTTTGCACATCCATTTAGCAGTATGGTGATACCCAGCTAGCACTGCAGTAAGGCTGTGTAAGGTCAATAACAACATTGCAGCAATATTTTTATATTTAAAAGTTTATAACATAACTTTTTTACCACACCCAAAAAAGAACTTGATCAAGAACACCGCTTCCAGCTGCCTTCAAATGAATCGAGTTTAAACATACAAAGTACACATAGCATACATAATCCCGTCTATTTAAGAATAGCTCTTGAATACAACTTCTGACCTCCCTTTCCAACACATAGAACCTTGGATCTACCCTCATCCAGGCAGGGTGCAGTTGACAGGTTTTTACTCTCCTGAAGAGTCTCAAAGACTTGTTTTGGTTTTCTTCAATAACAACATACATGGGACACTTAAATGGACAATGTTGAGAGGCTCCTGGGAATTCTCTCTCTCTCTCTCTCTCTCTGTCTCTCTCTCTCTCTCTCACACACACACGCACGCTTACACGCACACACACAGACTCGCACGCACACAGGCTCACACACACACACACACACACACACTGCTTTAGGAATGATTAGTCCAGAGACTCTCTAAAAGGTTTCATCTCGTAAAGGCTTTTTTTGATGTACAGAAGAGATTGATCATTGAAATTAAACTGGAATGGCCCTATTAAACGAAAGGATCAATGAATACCCACAATGTGTGACGAGGGCCCAATGCTATATCGAGTGTCATCAATACCTGTTCACACAATGCCATCCGCATGCACACTGTACACACCGTATATCTGTACCTGATGTGTTTTATTGGAGAGCTCGTTGAAGTGGCTTCAAACGTGTGTGTACACAGACGGAGAAAATGTACGGCTGCCTTCTTGGATGTGTATTTCTGGGATGCTGAAAGCTGCTGCATCTCAGCATTTCAGCATCAAATGTAATAAAATGTTTACTCATGGTGTGGCACACTGATGATATTCAGAGTTAATATCCAATGATTTTAATAAATGTATTATAAACTACAAGGTCTTAAATGATGTCTGGGACCTGGTGGTTACTATATAAAATATTGATTTCTGTTAGCTCATTTTCATTTCCTTCCAGCAGATCATGTTCTGGCAGTCACTCAGGACCATTATGTTCTGACTCATAAGGGATCCAGGGGCCTGCCATGGTGCAGTAATAACCACACCCAAACAGCCCATATTAAATTCATATTAATCCATCGTTCCTGCTCTGCAAACAAAGCCAGCCATCTTACAGCACAATTGCACTGGAGCCACAGGGATATTTGCTCAAAAAACCCTGCTCACCAACGTTCAATTATTGGATTACATATTCACCAACATTATCTTGCTTACGTATATTTTGTTTATTATTCCAATTACTTTGTTATTTCGCTTAGCTGGTGCCTGTCTACAGGCTAACTTGTGCTGCTTTCTTTTTTTTAACAACATTATCAATTCATATATTTAACTGACAACAGGCTATGCACAATTCCCAAGGTCGCAATAAACAGGCTACAAACAATTCTCACGAGGTCATTCTGGTCACGGGCCTTGAAAATTCCCTCCAGAGTCATACCTGCAACTGTCCGGTTACAACCCAAGGTTCTTCAAATCAGCCGCACACTGTTGCCCCAGTGCTTGTGGTACAGGTATACGTAATTCGGATCGCCCTGCTATCAGAGATCTGGCTTGAGCTTCCAGGACTAGTAGCAATCCAAAATGAGTGATGACTGCAGCATTTATCAGAGATTATCTCGATTTACCACCAGGTCTCGCACAGCCATCTCTTAATTTGATCAAGCCAGATTGGACTTCAGTTCTGCATTGATGGGGTCTCACGTGAGCCCCTGCAGAGTAAAGGGGTGTGGTGGAGTATCTTGAACATGACAATATAGAAGTAATGGGGGAATAAAGGATGCAATGATTACATTTTTTGACAGTATTTGGTAGGATTAGGTGCAGCACACATAAGGATCCTGGTCAGAGACAAAGAGGACACCGATTTGTCTCAAGACAATTTGTGGCCCAGCAGGAGCCACCACGTCGGCCCCCCTACAGGCCTGCCAGGAGAAGAGCCAGGGGAGGTGCTATAACAAGCATACGGACGATCCACGGGGAACAGTACCTGCTACGGTACTGGAACTATGTTGGTCTACTTAGCGAATGGAACTTGAGCGGACAAACAAATACTTCCTTTTTTTTTTTTTACATACGTATAGCCACCTTAAATTTACTTTAGAACTTGATGTTATGATTTCTGGTGAAATCGCTCCGCTAAAACAATGATTGCGTGTCGTGATTTTATGTAATAACATTGTAGATCTCTATAATCCATCATGAGTTCAATGTTGCTCGCCGGTACAAAATGGCTATTAAATGTTCACCATGTTCCAGTTTGGTGAGAAGCCGTATAACGCTGTAAAAAAGGGGGTAGAAGAGCACAAAAATAATTTGTATGTTTTTCACTTGTCTTTTTAATTAAAACTAGAAAACAGATTTGTATGAAATAGTGAGGATTCAGTTGAACAGTATTTGTGCTTTGGGAAAAAAAGATCATCCACAGTGGTGCTGGAGGGGGAGACCGGTGATTCAGATTGCATCTAAACAATGCGTGTCCATGCAGTATTTAATTAAGAAGTTCAAAGTTGAGGAGCCTTTTCTTTCTACCCTCTTCTAATCTTACTGTGTCACTGCCTGTGTGTGTGTGTCTGTGTGTGTGTGTGTGTGGCAGTTGCAGACAGTATATATGCATGTCTATGTATATGTGTGTGTGGCAGTTACAGACAGTGTGTGTGTGTGTCAGTTGTTTTGAAGAAACATTTGGAATATTTTGTACTTACAACCAGAGTCAAAAATAGGACACTTCAATACATAATTGAACTGAACCATATTGAATTAGAGCTGAATGGTATTACTTGAATCGTTACACATTCAACTCTATGTTTTTTGTATTGTATCATAGACGATGTATCTAGATGCATATCGACTCGTCTGAGGGGGAAAGACGCACACAACTACTCCATACCATTCAGTAACGATTGACATTGATCTAAGGGTACGAATGCACCCAAACCATGCCAGCAATATGTGCTCTGCACCATTCAGTGAACCACCTTCTTGTGTCTCCCTTTTCTTGCTCACTACAATTGATCATTTTAGCTACTGCTATACTGAAATAAAATGTACACTCCAGGCAACTTGCCAGGACAGTCAATGGTTCAGATCCATAATAAATATTTTCACTAGTGAGAGAGATGTATTCAAATTTCTATTTTCTTATTTGCGCATATCTTGGCAGCCATACCGCCCCATGGCTTTCCTCGACCTGGAGAGCAAAGCTAAATTGGGCTGAGCCTGGTAAGGGCTCAGATGGGAGACCAACTGGGAAAATCTGTTTGCTGCCGGAGGTGGTGTTTGAGGTGGTGTTGGTTATTTGCTGACAGAAGTGCTGTTGGTTGCCCAGTATGGGACAGTCGTTCCTCTAGAACAAGCAGGGAAACCAGTGCAGTGGTGGAGACACTATGCTGTAGGTGACACCATTTTTCTGTTACAAGGGTGAGACATTAGACCAGAGCATAACTCACTGTTGTCATTGAACATCCCAAAGTGCTTATAGAAGAATGTAAATGGGTCCTCGGTGTCCCCTCCATACTCCCAATCTGGGTCACTTAATTGTGGCATTCTTCTGGCATCCCCCTGTGGAATTGGATAAATTATTCGCTTGGATGTGTGGAGAGTATTCTACTGCAAAATGGCTGCCACGGATCACACAGGTGGGTGCTACACATTGGTGGTGGTTGGTTCATGATATGAGAGGTACTCTATGAATGCAAACTATTATTAGTATTACAATTAGTGTAATTATGTAGGTTTATTATTTGGGTGTACAAATGCATTGTAGTGCTCTTGAGATTGGAATACATGCACCAAAGAATATACATCCTATCCCAGAAATAAAACACTAGTGTGTTCTTCACTCATGACTTACAGGCAGCCTCTGGGTTATGAACGAGATCCATTCTTAAGTCTGTCTTTAAGTCAAATTTGTATGTAAATCGGAACAGGTACAGTACCAGTCAAAGGTTTGAGTACACCTGCTGGTGTCTCATAATTGACAATGTTTTACACCATATAAGTTTCTTTAAATACTTGAAAATTACAAAAAACACATGTAACAATAAACAAAAGGAACATCAAAGCAATGTTCAATAAAATTTAATTGAAAATTGAATCTCGGATTCCTCAAAATAGCCACCCTTTGCTGTGATAACAGCCTCACAAACACGGGCCATTCGGTTAATAAGTTTCAGCAGGAAAACACCTGATATGTCTTCCCAGCTCTCCTGCAGCAATTCCCAGAGGCACTTGTGGATTGCTTTGCTTTGACTGTTCTGTCCAGTTCATCCCATACAAGTTCTATGGGATTGAAGTCTGGACACTGGGCAGGCCAGGTCCTTAGTTTGAGTTGTCCTTCATGTTCCCCCTTCACCAGATAGTTATTGCACAACTTTAAGGTGTGTATCGGGTCGTTATCTTGCTCAAGAATGAAGGAGTGCCCGCTTAGCCATAGTCCAGATGGAAGGTGTACTCAAACTTTTGACTGGTACTGTACATACAGTTCTTATTAATCATCACTTAGTCAAATGTTTGTCTTAGTATAGTATTTATTTTACCTTTCTGTGCATATAAAACACTTAAGAAAAACTTCCAAATACAATAAAACATCTTAGACATAACATTCAGTACATAATAATACTGTAATAATAATAATAATAATAATAATAATAATAATACTGAAATATTAATAATAACACAGTAATAATAAAAGTAACTATGTACATACAGTACTTTACTGTAAAAAAAACATTAAAGAAAGTCTTCGAGCCTTTTCTTGCACTAAAGAAAGGCTAATAGGCATATTTGGTCTTCTATCCAAATGATCAATAGCCTTTCCATCTCAATAATTAAACCACTGCATTGCTTGGTAATAATCGTGGCATTCATTGCGGCATGGCCTTTCACATGCTCCATTATTCTCCCTTTGTCTTTTAAAATTGTTCCGATCGTTGACCGGCTGTAGCCTAATGCTTTCCCAATGGCTGATGGCGTTTCACCTCTCTCCGATCTCTTTATTATTTCAACTTTACTTTCCATGGTGATTGTTTTCCTTTTCTTTGATGCATCACCAGCACTTGCATCGGTTTTACGCTTTGAAGGCATCGTTGAAAAACGGGACCGTGATCTGACTTAAAACAACGGACGGTGATCTCCGTTCCTTGAGCCGACGAACCGCTGAAACCGCGCAATGTTTTCATGAGCATCACAAAGTAGTGCATGCGTTCATTATTACGAACCATTGTATTTAACAATTTTTTTTAAACATAATAGGCTTCATGGCAGTCCGTTTGTAAGTTTTCCGTAAGCCGGACGTTCGTAACCCGGGGACTGCCTGTAATGTAAAACTGTACATGCATCTTTTTGAATTAATCTCCTTATTGTATCTCTGTTAGGAATCAATGCTGTCACATCAAAGCCTGATGCTTTCAGTGATAATAACTTCCAATTACAGGTAATGATTCACTTCAGGAAATAATGGCTATTTATGCATTTGCCAATTAACAAGCGCAATTAGAAACAGGATGCATTTTCAAAACTGTGTGCTTTTCATAAAGCATTCTCAAACCAAAAACACTAATGCATTCTGTCACAGTTAGGTCAACACACCTCAGTTGTATTTCAATTTGTTGTTCTCTGATAATTGTTTCTGTTATGTCAAGCAGTTTAGCAGTAGTTGTAAGGCAGTTGATGTCAAAATAGCCTTTAAAATAAGAGACGGGGTGTAGGGGAACTCATCCAGTTGTGTCACATTTCTCAAATATGAAGGTAATCTTGACAATAATGCAATCTAAAAGATCAAATTGAATGAATACTTAAGAGACAAATTAATGCAGGCAAGTTTCTGCATACAACAGTTGGTGAAGTAACACGTTAATAATGAACTCACCGCTCTTTAGATTACAGAAAAAAAAGAGTGTATTACTGTTTGTGTTATTGCACTCATCTGGACTTTATTGTGTAAAAGAATACGAAGACAAAAAAGACAAAAAATGTATCACCTTGAAAGATTGTTGTGTATCGTTCACTGGCAAGGTAGAACAAGTCCTAGATACTGAGGCATGATTGGAAGATCCCAATTTTCTTTGGAAGCATATCTGTTAAGAATATTTATGTTTCCATCTGAATGCATGCCTGACCATTAGACCTTTTGGATCTCACCAAGCGATTGGCACAGCAGCGAGACTGACAATCCATTTCCTCTACCTGTGAGCAACACCTCAGGATGCATCTGAAACAAATACGCCATCCGTCAAGAAATCAAAAGTCAATGTGTCAGTCCTAGAAGGAAACAATGATATGAATCAGCATCACATGAAATTGTGATGAGAGTTAGAAATAGTCAAATCATATAATTATAATGTATACATACACTCCACTGCTGTTTAATAATTTAACAAATGATGTAAACAGACCGGATCATGCTAATCATGATTTGTATCCTGCTAGACATTTATTTGTTGTTTTATTTTTGTTTATAATTATTTATATTTAAAGCTGCAGCATTACTTTTCCGATTTTAATTTTACACACTTGGACGGTGTGCACCACACGCATCAGGAACTGCATCAGGGTAAAAAACGAACACGAAATAAAAACATTTGGCACCCTGCTGTTATTCTGAAGCTGTCAAGAAACCCAGAACAAAACAAAAAAACTAAACAAACAAAATAAAATACATGCCTCTAAAACAACATAACAGCACTGACGAATAGAGGGAGTCAAGGACAGGAGGCTTTTGCTTTCTGCTTCAATATGAGATGAACAATAAGCTAAGTATTATTTTACAGATGTTTCATACGCTAAGGCTAAGTATTATTTTACAGCTGTTTCATATGCTAAGGCTAAGTATTATTTTACAGCCGTTTCATATGCTTTGAAAAACGTTTTGTTTTGTTTTGTCTACTAAAATGGGATAAAAATCTGAAACAAAATCTTTAAAAGAAAATGTCCCAGAATGGAAGGAAAATGGCATATTTGTGTTTGGCCTATTAATCATTTAACATTAACAATACCATAACAAGGAAAATAGGTGTTTCATACAGCGAGACAGGGGTTATTACCTGGATTGAAAGTCTGTTCTATAAATTAAAGAATAATCCCATAATTGCTATTCCTATATGTAAAATGATTGTTTCTTGCCAATTCCAATATGTTTATATACTAAACTATGTATAAGAAAATAACCTAATGATGTTTTAATAGTCTTCAAAGCTTTTCATAATAAAGAGTCCTTAAATGGCCTTGAGCCTGCATACTTTATATACACATTTGCCTTGGGCTGCAAATGAGCCCAGTTGGTAATTATGGTTAAAAATATGTAGCTGCGCTTCAGAATTCCAATCCCTACATCAGCTCTGGATCAAAGAGAAACCCTCATATAATGATAATTAATTCATTCTGGACAGAGTTGCACTGCGTGTATTATCTTGCGAGAGGAAAATCGTTGTGACACTTGAATTACCCCGTGAGCATTGCTACCACTGAGGACACCAGGACGGTAGAGGTTTGCTGTCCATTTTAGTAACATCTTCACCTACATTACCTCTAAAGCAAACAAGAACATTCTAGAGGGTATTGAAATCTAGGTCACAGTGGCCTCGCTGCATGTCAGTTTGTTTGTCTTGCAAAGTGGGACACACTGACACAGTGCATTTACATATTTAATTATGGGTCAGCTAAGTTCTTTGTATCTAATGATAGTAAACATGTTTGGTGGTACTTTTACCTCATATAAAATGACATACTGTTATACAAATGACAGTTATATATGATATGCATAACTATTATATCATGTCACAAAGGACTGAGTTTAGAACATATTCAATATAAAAGGAGATAAGCTAGCATGCAGTTTGGGTTCTCCAAAACTGTAGCATGTTTGTGCTTAAGGATCTATCCCCCATAAGCATCTTTGTCAGGGCCAAAAGATTGAGGTGCTGGTTGAATGAAACGTTACTGTAAGAGATGTGTGAAGCACACTGAACTCCCCACCAGGGGTACACTGCTTGTTGTTACATTTTGACTACTGATCTAATGCTTATTAAAAATGATAGGCACCAGCTAGCCGTGCCATCTCTGGGATGGATAAAACTCCAGAGACATCTAAACAAGACCAGTTTTAAATCAAAAACTTGAACGGGAATATAAGGTGAATATAAGGTGAATTTTTCCACTAGCAAATTCAAGGAGATTAATTCAAGACTGTCCACTCCAACTACAATGAACACCCTCCCCATTTCAGATTAATTTAAATGTACAATGGAGATGTGCACCTAACCTATCTGACCAAACGCATCTGTCCGGTTTGGTTGAAACGGGCTGCAGACAGCCTGGTGGAGACAAGGCATCACTGGAAGGCGCAAGTCTGGTTGACCAATCAGCATCTGGGACCGGAACAATCTGTTTTATAACAGTTGATATCTTTCTAGACCAGCTGAGATGATAGCCATTCAACAGTTATATGTCATTGTCAAATCTCCTAAGGGTTAAACAAGACCAAGCTGTGTCTGGCAGCACTCTCCATTTCATAATACATGAAATGTGCATACACATCATTTTGAAATGCTGCTCGAACTTCTATGGCTTTGATGTAGTCTGTATTTAAATTAGGCAGCAGAAATTATATTTGCTTCCAAATGACTGTTATCCACCCAGGGACTGCAGATGGGGCTGTGCATTTTCCCCTGTCAAATTAACAAATGAAATCAAAATAAATCTATTCATACTTAAGGAAAATACAAACACATGATACAAAAAAAGAAACAGGTGGTAATTTCAATTACACAAATGAGAACATGTAATATTGTAATATTACCCTCACTTCACAGAGCACTAGCCAGTTTTCCAAATAATTGGAGAGCATGTTTTTTTGTTTTTTATTCCAAAAGCACAAGCGTGTATGAATGTTTGATGTTGAGAACAGGCAGTTCTGCCCATCTCTGCTCGTAACATTATTATTCAGAATGCATCTTGCACTGTGACAACCCTGTAACTACTAGTCCTGCTGAACTACAGCATGCATTCTGAACTGAACATATCCTTCACTTTGAGTGCAAACATGACCTTTACTTAATTTACACCTGTGCTCCCATGTTATGCACACAACCACAACTTGAAAAAGGTTATATAATCCACTTTACATACATATCCCTTAAAGAGGCAAAACCTCTATCCCATCCCTTGACAATATAATTTTAATGAGGTTGAAGAAATTAATGGGTGGATTCATGAAAGGAGTCTCTTTCATTTGAAAACATAAAGAAAACACTAGACCAGGGGTCGGCAACCCATAACACTCAAAGAGCCATTTGGACCCGGTTTCCACGGAAAAGAAAACACTGGGAGCCGCACCATTTTCTGTCGACGGCGGGGGAGGTGCAAATGAATCGGTCGCAGCGAAAAAAAAGCTGCGACCAGTTCATTTATTTCGCGGACCGGGGTGGGGGGAGGTGCAACGCGAAAATAATTCTTGCGCCCCTCGGATTTTCTGTCAACGGGGTGCTACGCCAAAGAAAAAATGCGCCCAATTTTGCGCCCAATTCAATTGGATACTTATTATTTATTTTCCCAAGCCACGAGGAGCCGCAACATAAGGCTGAAAGAGCCGCATGCGGCTCCGGAGCCGCAGGTTGCCGACCCCTGCACTAGACAGACACGTGGAATTCACAGAGTACTCACAATGCGTCAAATGAGCAAATAAATACCATTCACTGTAGATATAAAACCAAGTGTGCCTTTGCCTGTATATATAGTGGCATTCCAAGGGGCTGCACCGGAAAATGGCTGCCTGGCCCTTTCATTATTGGGAGCCACTGCAGTCCTGCACCTGAACAAAGTCAAGTGATTGGGACTACCATTTGGAGGCCTATTTAAAGAACTGATTTGTGTCACATTGGACAGGAGTAGGTTGGTGTGTTGGAGAGTGGTAATTGTTTTGGAGAGAATCGTGGGATTGCTGTTTGTATTGGTTTTTGTATTGGATTGGATTGGATTGTTTTGAGGACCTGTTTTGTGTACTGACTTTTGGACTGTGTGAGGAACTGGCTTGGATGGCGAGTCACCCTCCAGGAGGTTCAACAGTTGAAGAATGCCCAGACTGAGCTGGACAGGACAAAGGCTGAGTTAGAGACCTCAGAGGAGCGCCATCTGGTGGCCGTGTGGAAACTGTGGGATGAGCACCAAAAATCCCTAAGGGAGATTGGGAACATGGCTGTGGAGCTGGAGAATGCCAAAGCCTCTCTTGCCGATGAGGTGAGGTGTGTCGAGACCCACAGACTGGAGCTGAGGGCACCAGCTGAGGCCCATGCGTCTGAGGCAGAGCAACTCCAGAGCCAAGTGGAGCAGGAGAGTGAGGGAAGGCAGGAGCTAGAAAGCTGGAGCTGGAGCAGGTGAAGACCCACCTCTGAAGCACTCCTACTAGAACAAAGGAGAAATGAAGAGCTCCCTATCCTGAGATCAACACTGCAGGACTTAACCAAGAGGCTGGACCAAAAAGAAGCCCAGCAGCGGACCACGGAAAACAAATTTTGTAGCACTGTAAAAATCCAAACTGAAACTCTGCTTGATCTACAAGATTTACTAGCACGCAGGTGGAGATCTTGCAGCCTGTGGAGCTGGCAGGAGATGACGAGATGTGAGATCAGTGGGATCAGTCCTCAGTCCCTCTCAGCCTGCTGGACCTTCGAGGGGAACTGGATGCTGAGGATGACCTATGGTGGGAACATAGTATTGAGGAAGGTCTCCTAATTATGCCTGATGAGGCCTTGTTGAACACTCAACCATCTCCTGATGTGGTTAGACTGTCTGTGAAGCCCAGAGCCCAAGGGGTGTTCATTCCTTCCATGGAGCCCAGAGCCAGTACCCACATGTGGCCGGTTGGTGGCGGTCAAGGTGAGCAACTTTCACCATTTCCTAATGGCTTGCAGATGCTTTTTCAGGCGGTGAATGGAGACGATGGAATCCGGACATTTGATCCAGGGGGGACACTTCCTGAGGGGACCTGGAGATGATGGCTCTCCTGGTCGCGGCTGAACATGTTCCGCTCAGCCCTCCTTAGGTCAGAGCTGAGGAGGAGGGTGTGTGGCGTCCCAAGGGACTGCACCGGAAAATGGCTGCCTGGCCCTTTAATTCTTGGGAGCCACTGGATAGAAGAAAAAAAACTACATTTCCCAGCAGCACGCAGTCCTGCACTTGAACAAAGTCAAGTGATTGGGACTACGGACAGCTGAAGGCCATTTGGAGGCCTATTTAAATAACTGATTTGTGTCACACTGGAGAGGAGTAGATTGGTGTGTTGGAGAGTGGTGGGTGTTTTGGAGAGAGTTGTGGGATTGGATTGGATTGGATTGGATTGGATTGTTTTGTGTACTGACTGCTCGAACTTCTATGGCTTTGATGTAGTCTGTATTTAAATTGAACGGCCAATCAAGAACATTGATCTCCTCATATTTTAACCACTTCTTCCTTGCAGACTCTGAGGTGTTCTTTTAGTAATTCATTTGATAATCAGGGAATGTAAACGGAAACAGGTTACTCTAATCATCGGTTTAAAGGTATGGTGTTCAGCCTCCTTTATTTAAAGCTGATGAATCACTACTGGTATGTTGGAATCCAACTCTTCCTTGATTCTCAGGGTTGCCAGCTAAATATTCTGATGAAAAAATCTAAAAATGTTATTTATTTGCCCAAATTTGATCTGTTCATTTTGAAACACACCACTCAATCTAAACACTCCATTAATGACCCTTCACCTGAAATCTGGAAATAGTCCAAAGAGACGCATTAGGCACTGTAAAATAATACTCAGGTTAGTTATACTTAGGTTAGTTATACCCAGGTTAGTTAACCAGGTTAGTTATAATTATACCCAGGTTAGTTATAATCAGCATACACACAGAAAATCATTATGTAAATTAAGACCGCAATAAACCATTTACTTTAAATAAAGGTCATTTTGTGGTGAGGAAGACTTCTGAACAGGTGGCATGACCCAACAGTTGTGTTTTTCTGTGCCTTTTTTGTTGAATTAAAATGCCTCACATTTTAATTTATTCTAGCAAACAATTTGTTATGTTGAATCATCACTTCAGATGAACATATTTAGGGGCCACTGTTTATGAAGGGGGAAAAAAACCCATTTGATATCAGGATCATTGGGTACCACGGACAATAATCAATAGCCTGACTCCCTAACCTTTAAGAATTCTGTCTCAGCATATATTAATTCATATTAATATTAGATGCATATTTCATTACCAAGCTCATTTCAACTATTTACATAGCAGTAGAAACTCCTGTGGTGGAGCAGGAAGGAACAGTGCTCATAGCCCCAGTATAAATCAGATCGTAAATGGTCTCTGCCATACACATATTACATTTTAAATAGCTTCCTTGTTATTTATTCATAATCATAATTGGATATTAATAATAATAAATGCATAGGTGGTAACCCAGCAGATTGCATTGTTCCAATACTGGAATATAAACATAGTGAAGATTACATTTTCAATAGCTTCCTTGTTATTTATTCATAATAATTGGATGTTAATAATAATTATTCATTAATAGGTGGTATCCCAGCAAGCATCACTTGCAGTGGGACAACAGGCAGAGGCCTGTAATTAGTGTTCCCTAAAAAATCAGATTGTAGACGTTTTTAGTTTTATTGACTTGTACATTTTTTAAACGTCTGTTCTTGTTAAAAAGCATCCCCTGTTGTTGCAGACGCTGGCTTGTAGAGGCACATCTGTCACCTCACCCTACAGATGTCCCCTAGCAGACTTCTGGTTAGGGATAAACTAAAGAACCGTGACAGCAGCCGATGGGGCCGTTCTGCCCTACACACTCCTGGGAACTGGCACGCTGTTTACAACGAGAAACGTGCCTCGCACAATGAAACACTATTAGTCTCCTAACTTTGAACTGCACATCAGTCTACTCACACAATAGCTTTCAAGATGCATACCAGATACGAGATGCATACTAATAATATAATATAATATAATAATACTACATCGGATACTTCCTCCCTGTTCAAGGCCTCCCACAGCAGATTACTGAATTCAGATTTATATTTTTTGGGGGGGATTATGACAGTGTCATCCTGCAGACAGTTCTGATATTGTAGGGGCTGCGGGTGAGGGATTTAAAAAGAGAAGCATTTCAATTCACAAATAACTCTTTGTTCTGAGGACATTTGCATGCACTCAAGGTTCTTAATTTAGCAGATCATTCACTGAATTAATGTACATTTGTAAATTGGATTGTTCCGGACCTGAATGCTGATTGGTCAACTAGTCTTCCTGGCAGTGGATGCAGCATGGCTAAATAGAATGCTCTGACATAATTGTAATATCATTGCGCTACCAACATCACAAATATGAAGAATTTTAAGCTGTCAATTGTGAGAAAAATTGAGACTTTTAAAATCTCATTCAGACGCCTTGGTCCAGGGTCCAGATGGTTAGTGACCAAATAACTTTGCTAGCGGAAGAGTACACCATACACTCAAAGTTTTCTGTTCAAAAATGGTTATGTCTTACATTTCTGGGTCTATATGGATATTTCTGGGTGGATAGTGTTGGTGGTGTTGCTAGGCAAGACTAACATTCCTGAGATTCCTGGCATAATACGGGTTCTCATCCCATATTGCTTTATTTATTTATTATTTTATTGTTTTATAATCCCACCTCCACCCTTGATTATGCTGCCAACACCTAACACCATAAACACAATACACACAGACTACCATGACACCTAATAACAACAAGGACCACAATGGAAATAAGTCCTAGGACTTTTCTGTGTCATCCTTGATATGTTTTTTTTAAATATGTACATCGGAATGTATCCATGTTTTGTCTTTTTTAAAGTGAAATGTCAAATAAACTAAACTAAAAGCAAACCCCCTGGTGGGGACTTAAATGTATAAAAGGTAGGTTTGTAGATCTTAAGTCTGATTATTTTCCCCTCCTTCCATATTGCTTTACTCGACTATGGCTAAGTGATTAAAAAAGCAAGCGAATAAACATTGCCTTTGCTTTTTTCCCCATTAATCAGCTGTGTGTATGCAAGGAAATGAAACTGATTTGAACTGATATCTGCTATGCATTGCTTTCCACCTTCCTCATTTGTGTATAATTTGTCATTTATTTTCATTGTCCTAATTTGAATTGCTATTTTGTGAACATGTTTCTCTCAGGCACTCCCCTGGGGAGGGTGTGGCTGATTCCTTCATTAGGACGGCCACGGATGGTGCGTGAGCCGTGTTCTTCAGCTTAACAGCCCCTTGGGTGTTTTGCGTACAATAATACACGCGTCAGCGATGAGAACAGGCCGTCAATTCAGGTGGAACTAACAATGCTGCATGAAAACCCAGAGATGACTGGAGAATCAAAAGCCCCGTTTCCATCAAAATGAAGTTCACTAAAATATGAGCGGGAAAGTCTAAACTCCTCTTAGAAGAGCTAGAGAAAACTGGCAAGGCACGCCAGTGCTCCCGTTCGCTAGGGTCTTCACTTCTCAGAGGTCAGAGGTAATCTTATTTCAACTGACAGTGATTGTTTTATGGATGGATGCTGTGGAAAATCTTTTCTGTATATTGTATTTGCTTTAACTGCACCTGAACAGGGGGAACAAAATGGCCGTTGGCCCAATGGAACACCTGGCAAGGTGTGCTCACCTGCCACCCTGCCACAGTATGTACACGACCATAACAAACAAATGGGTCAAACAAATGAATAGTGCATAAATTAACAACATGCATTTATTTATCTAGCGATCTATTTAAATGTGTCATTTTTTGGTTGCAATATTTATATCCAACTATTTTCCAAGAATTCAACACAATCATCTATCAAGGGCTAAAACGTTTTTTGCATTGATTCCCTGTGGAAAATGGCCAATGTGAATAATTATATGGTTATAAATTATACTATACAAAATAAAGATGAATTGATTTATGAACTCTGACATCTACTGTACTCTGCACAGACCCTCTGTGACCTCAGTGTGCACACCTGATACACCTGTTCTTATATCCGCACATTATAATTCCCCTGCTGCCTCCACACTTATATTGACACAACACAATTTGCAATGTCGTTATAGCAAGGTTTTTTTTCCTGGTTGGTTTCAGCAACTTTGCTTCCTTAACCAATCAAACACGCTCTTATTATTCATGAAAATGGTCAACTCTGATACTTCAAAGCATGCTGATAATCAAGTAAGACACAGGTGATTCAGTTCAAGAGTTATGTTCTGCTGCAAGGTTTAATAAATCAAGCACCAACAGAGGACATAACATACAGTACTACTGTTCCAAATGATGAGGACTGCACCAATCGCTGTGACTTTAGACAAATTATTTAAATAATATAATTCATAAAACAGCATTTTAAAATTCTTTAATATCTCAATGCCCACTTCCACCACTAAGTCTGTGCACAAATAAAATACATTGTAATACGATTATTAAGAAATAGAACGACATTTTGTCGCACGCATTTAACACAATTTGAGAATATTGTGGCAACATTATTTGCACAGATTGATCACCATGAAGAAATCGTTTTAGTACCAAAAAAACAGGGCACACTGTACTACAGTCACAGCACGCAGAGGCCAGTGTTTAATATTAACATTCATTAATTTTAATAGCTGGTGTGTAATATTTCAGTGAGCAAGAGCACACCTGCCAGGCATCGGACCCTGATCTTCAATGCCACAGACAAAGACATCATCACATCGCCCAATAGTTTTTACCCCGTAACAAGGCTGTTATCTGTCACTGCCGAGTTCAGTTCCCGTAATGGTCATGTCAACTGTACTCTTTACCTGTGTGTGATTCTGGACTAGTTTGTTACACTTACCTGATACAGACACCCCCTCTCTTAACTGTTTGGTTTCTTTCATTACCGCATATAAATAAGAAATGTTGCATATCTGCTGATGGATGATTTGGGAATCATTTTGTAGTGACTGAAATAATTCAAACAAATACACGTTCAATAAATGTATACATGCATTTCATCCATCCTCATTACACATGGCTCTGTTGTATTCTCATGGTTAATTATTGTGGACAGAGGCCTGGTGACCTCCGAACAGCAGGAGCAGTGATGCACTTTTAATGAACAATTAAACAAATGGAATGGCATATAATTAATCTTCAATGGAGTGATATTCATGTAAAAACATCCAGTGTGAGAAAAGTTATGTTGGATTGTAAAAGCATACAGCCTTTTCAAATTTAATTTCCAACTGAAAAATTACTGAATAATTTAAGGATAATGCAGCTTTTGATGCATAGACAGTACTTCTCCAGCTGTTAAAACAACTTGTTTCATGAGCTTGTTCCCTAAATAAAAAGGCATCAGTCAGGAATGGCGGATCCCGGCAGAATGACATTTACATCGAGGAGATCTAATTAAAAGCAACAGGGTGTTACATGTCATGATTGGTGATTGTTGACAATATTGGACGCAATCATTCAATTTCTCTGATATCAAGCAGTCATGCATTTCTTTTGTCACAAAATGCATATCATCCATCATAAAAAAACAATATATTTACCACACACAAATGCACACAAATCAAATGTATTTGCATACCACTTTTTTACAAATACATTGTCACAAAAAGCTTAATAAAAGCCCCAGGCCTAGTTCCCCCAGAAAGCAAGCCCAAGGTCACAGTGGCAAGGACAGACCCCCGTGGTTGAGAGCGTAGAAAGAAACCAGACTAAAATAGAGGGAGCCTATCCTCAGGGTGTGTTCAGAAATATATTAAAACCATATTAGGGTCCAATGAACAGGCTGACTTCGTGCCTGTGTGTATTTGGTAGTCAGTATGGGGGGGTCATATCACATAACGCAGGTTCAGGTCCAGGGACTGGGGGAGGCGTGGGAGGAATCGGGGTGGAATCGGTCTGACGCTGACAGGTTAATGGACAGGAGGCTGATGGGAACAGTGGCATCATGCCCATTAACACTGAGGATTCACGTGCCCCCCCCCCCTCCCCCACAGTTTTCAGGCAATATTTACTATGAGAAAAGTTTGTGTTTGAATGAAATAACAGCCGTTTGAGTAAGCAGGGCTGAGTCTGGTGAAAGTTCCAGGAACAGGGTGTGGGGGTGGGGGAGCACACGCATAGTAAATACACTAAAATCCAGCCCCGACAGACGCACGCTATGACAGCATAACTACTAGGAGAGTGACAGAGAACCCACACAACCATGCACACGTCACCTATAACCTTAATGTGACAAGTACTATTCACCCATAGAGAAGGGACCGTTTAATCGAAAAAGCGCATTTCATGAAATCATAAATGCGGTTCAATCAGAAGGTTAATTGCTCCACCACACTCAAACAGAGCATCTGAATGGCAGGAGTAATATCAGTGCCACGTGCCAGAAAAGCAGCATTTGGGCATTCCCAAAACACATCAAAGAATGAATTCCAATTCAAAAATCCTGGCCTGTCAAATGCTCTTATCGTTACCTTCCACTTCTCCCTCTCCAACTCATTATTATTTTCTTTTCAGCTCAAGCCACTCTCCTGTTGCATTCTGCACTTGTTATGGCCCCGTCCTCCGCCATCACCAGCCACTGCATACGCCACACGCCGGGCACCCAAGTCCCCGATTTATTGCAGGGAGCAGAGTTGGCCTCCCAATGATGTATGCTTGCTGATAATCCACCGCTGCGGTGACCTTAGCCACCACTAAATTGATGATTGGCAGACACAGAACGGAGGCCGTTCCTCTCCGTGACAACAGGCAGTTAAGTTACGAGGGCTGGAATAGAAACAAGCTGTTATTTAAGGTTGACCTTCAGTATTTGGAGAGTCCCGTACTCGTGAGTGTACATGGGCTCGATCATAAATTAGCTTGGCCGTGGCCCAGTCTAAAAGGATGGGTAATGTTCTTGATTCTGAACATTATTGTGGATACATGCTGGAGGTTTGAAACATTGTGGATGTTACTATTCCTTTTCCCTTATACTCGCAATTGTCATTCAGTGTCAACATTTCAATACAAGCAATGCTATGCACACGAATATAAACCATAGACTATAAGTACTGCTCTGGTACAGTACACATAACCTGTTGAAAACATTCTCTTTTTTTATCACGCCAAGAGCGTTATTCTATTCAGTCTCTAGGATTCTCTAACACTTCCATAGGCTGTCGGCGGCCATTTCTTTCATCATCCTCCAGAGATTTTCAGGGTCAGCATGGTTCAGTCACGTCCTTGTGTGATGCACCTGGCACAATTGTGAGCCAGCTATGAATCGGCCAGATCTGCTGCTTATCACACGGTTTAGTGCTGGTCATGCTGATGTCTGGTTCATGTTCTGAAAAACACAGCCCCGGTACCCTACTGCCATTGGGCTCGGCTCCAAATGAACATTGCTCACCTTTCAATCTAATGCATATTTGTGGGTTGACTGGCTCACCACATCAGCCTGTAGATTAGAAAGGCATCAGAAAAGGCATCTCTCTCTCTTTTTCTCTCTCTCTCTCTCTCTCTCTCTCTCTCTCTCTCAAATATTAATCTCCTCCTCCGTATGTTATTTTTCCTATGCCCTTCCAGGTCATTGTGAAGGAGAAAACAAGGCCAACAAACACTATTCCATTGAATGTGTATGAAAGGGTTATTTGTTGCTCAAGATTGTGTCCTTTCTGAATCAGCCATTTTTCCATTCACAGTCCTTGAAGAATAAAGATGAATCACGTTCCATGCTCACAGGGTACATGGCACAGAAATGGCACAGCTTCCAGTTTTGAATTCTTCTACATTTCAGTTGTCAGCCAGCGTCTCACGGCTGCTCAGACTCAGAGCTTTAGCAGGACGCTGCTGTTGTTTTTGATGATTTCTCCAATGTGTGGCTCACGGGGTGTTTTGTGCCTGGAGAAATTCTGGAAGACAACTAGATTTGAAAATCGGGAGGATATGACAAGGGTCCCTTCTGTGACAAAAGGTCTCACTCTGGGTGCTGGTGAAAGACAAAATTGAAATATACCGCAGAGATAATGTGAGGGAATATGGTTGCAGTTGTTGGTGAGCAAGGCAAGGCAAGGAAGACATAATGTACCTCCTCACACAGTACAAAACTTCAACACTTACACACTTGCAGGACTGCTGGAAAATGCTCCAACTTTAATTCACAGACAGGCTGTTTGACTGAATGGGGCAGTATTGAATAACGTTCATGGGTTTTAAGTTTTAACAGAAGGTTAATTGCCATTAACTGATTGGCATTGCTGACACACAATATCATTCTTAAAAGGGTTCCAAGGCTCAGGTGATTTTCTACCTGCTCCGAGGCTGAGCACCACTGTTAATCAATGCCAAAGCCTCTAACTGCTCTGTTAACAAAACCCTGAGTGCGACAACACAGAATTTTGTAGTTCTGCAAATGCAAACCACATGTATCTTTATTCAAATTGACCATTCTTTACACATGCATTTAAGTGGAATATATTTATATTAATCGGTTTCAGTGATTCAGCTCCTTCCTTATAGATTAAAAAAATTAATCTAATTAAAAGGCTTAATCGAAATTAACTGTGGCCTCAAATGGATTTTGGTATTGAATTGAATAGACTCTCATTCAAGACAAAGTGCAGCAATTTTAGGAATATGATAGTGCAAAGGCAGTCTGGATTTTTTCGAAATTGTCCTCAGCAGAAAGTAAAGTTATATTTATACAATCCAGTGAGCCAGTGAGTTGGTTATACGTGGTCTTACTCATCTTGGCTCTGAACCCCGTATCTGGTATATAGTACTAGGACTAACGTTAGCCTGATATATTGTGGCATGTTTAGCATTGAGAAACGTTCCGTGGGTCAGGATGAGAAAATGGCTCTTAAAGGGAGCCAGGATGAGAAAACTGGAGCCACTGGAAACAGAAGAACTACAGTTCCCAGCAGCCCGCAGTCCTGCACCTGAACAAAGCGGACAGCTGAAAATAGGTCGTTTGGAGGCCTATTTAAGGGACTTGTTTGTGTTACACTCGAAGGGAGTAGGTTGGCTGGTGTGGAGAGTGTTGGATAGAGAATTGTTTGGGAGAGAATTGTTTGGAATGTGTTTTGACCTGGATTGTTTGAGGACCCCGCTTTGTGTACTGACTTGTGGACTGCCTGAGGAACTGAACTGGATTTGTGGACTGGATTATGGACAACGATGACGAGATAAGGATTGTGGACTAGTGGACTTGTGTGGATATGTGTTGTGAATTCCCCTGAAGACCCCACCGTTTTGTATTAGTTTAACAAGTAGTTTTTTTGTATTACTGCCTCCTCTGCGTTTTTTTACTGCCTACGTCCTCTGCAAAGGTCCGTGAAATTTTGAAAGGTTTTTGTAGGCCGTCGAGTAGGCAAAAGGATGGTTCCTCAGTGTGTAACACCAACTGTCAAACATGGAGGAGGAAGCATGATGGTCTGAGGCTCTTTTGCTGGATCCAGAGTCGGTGACTTGCACAGAGTGACTGTTAACCCACGTTAACTCATTACTTGTTCCCTGAAAAGGGCCTTTTTTTGTAACTGAAATGTACATTCTTTTTCAGTTTTTGGTAGCCTAAACTTTTTTTTTTTACCTCTTACCTTTGTACCATTTCAGGTTATTCACTGGACTTGAACTGCTTACATTTCAGTAAAAACTGGAAAATGGGGTGTTCTAAAACTTTTAACCGGAAGTGTATATATATATATATACATAAATTGGCAGTGGAGGCCAATTCACATCAACCAGGATGTCACAAAAAAATCACATCCTGCTTCAAAGCAGGGTACTCTGGGAAAATAGCTGCTCCATACCTTTGGTGAAATCTAGAAGTCCAAAAATATGACAGCTGGTTGATAATGTGGGCATGCTGATCGCTGCAATAGTTGTACAACCTTAGTCATCACTGGTTGTTTTAGGTACACCTTTCTAGTACTGGGTAGGACCCCCCTTTGCCCTCAGAACAGCCTGAATTCTTCATGGCATGGATTCAACAATGTGTTGGACATATTCCTCAGAGATTCTGATCCATGTTGACATGATAGCATCATGCAGTTGCTGCAGATTGGTTGGCTGCACATTCATGTTGCAAATCTCCCATTCCACCACATCTCAAAGGTGCTCTATTGGACTGAGATCTGGTGACTGTGGAGGTCATTGGAGTACACTGAACTCATTGTCATATTCGTGGAACTAGCTTGAGATGATGTGTGATTTGTGACATGGCGCATTATCCTGCTGGAAGTAGCCATTAGAAGGTGGGTAGACTGTGGCCATAAAGGGATGCACATGGTCAGCAACAAGACTCAGGTAGGCTGTGGCATTTAAACAACGCTCAATTGGTATTACGGGGCCAAGAAAACATTCCTCACACCATTACACCACCACCACCAGCCTGAACCATTACACAAGGCAGGATGGATGCATGGATTCATGTTGTTTATGTCAAATTCTGATCCTACCATCTGCATGTTGCAGCAGAAATCGATATTCGTCAGACCAGGTGATGTTTTTCCAATCTCCAACTGTCCAGTTTTGGTGAGTTTGCCCACTGTAGCCTCACTTTCCTGTTCTTAGCTGACAGGAGTGGAACCCAGTATGGTATTCTGCTGCTGTAGCCCATCCACTTCAAGGTTCGACGTGTTGTGCATTCAGAGATGCTCTTCTGCATACCACTGGTGTAACGCGTGGTTATTTGAGTTACTATCGCCTTCCTGTCTTTGAACCAGTCTGGCCATTCTCCTCAGATCTCCCTCATTAACCAGGCATTTTCGCCCACAGAGCTGCCGCTCACTGGTTGTTTTTAGTTTTTCGCACTATTCTCTGTCAACTCTAGAGACTGTTGCGCGTAAAAATCCCATGAGATCAGCAGTTTCTGAGATACTAACAACACCCCGTCTGGCACCAACAATCATTCCACGGTCAAAGTCACTTAGATCACATTTCTTCCCCATTCTGATTTTTGGTCTGAACAACAACTGAACCTCTTGACCACATCTGCATGCTTTTATGCATTGAGTTGCTGCCACATGATTGGCTGATTAGATAACTGCATTAACAAGCAGGTGTACAGGTGTACCTAATAAAGTGGCCACTGAATGTATATAAAGATGAAAAGGGGCTTTGCATGTCTATGATGAGAGGACATCATATGCCAAACCAGCCCATCCAAACAGGGCCTGTGAGATGAGGAAACTATACCGTTACTTTTTTTCTGCCTTGTGCATCTGTCAGTTAAAGTAAAATTCAAAACATAAGCCTTACACAATGATCCACTCATCAATTTCTCCGTCTGTCAGGTACTGTTTGCATGCCATGTGCACTGACTATATGCTCATCAACAGCATTGGTACTTAATTTCCCCTCTCCATTGTATCTAAATTCCTAGCCAACATTGAGCACTCTTAGTCAATTACAACACGTGTTTGTGCCTTAAATGCAAATTACAACATAATATTGATTACAAGTGTGTGAGAGTAATGCGATAACGCACTCCATGGGAGACAGTACAGACCACTTTTGTGCACAGGGGTAAAACGACACACAGCATTATGTAATTAAGAATTTGAAAACAGTTTTGAACACAAATCACTTTACATAACACTGAAACAAATCGGCAGAGAGTGTGGGGGGGGACTGTAAGGGTCTAAATTGAGATGGAGAGGTGCAGAGTGACTCCCAAGCTATTGCTGGGAGGCAGGGCAAATTCCAAGAACATCAGCAGCATAGAAATTGAATGAAATTAAACTCATTGTAATGCTCATTCCTCCATCCGATGACTCACAAGGTGATTTGGCTACACATAAATAAAACCATGGAACACAGACCCAATGGACATTAAATGAGAGAGAAAAGGTAAAAACAAAGTAATGTTAGAGCACAAAGACAATGCTGTATTTAAACCATAAGAACAATTCCAGTAATAGAAACTTGTCCAGTGATACAAACAGTCGGACTCTTCAGCACTGAAATGATATACATATATTATTTCAATTATTTAAAATTGGTATTTCCTTACTTATGCTAACAATTACACCTTGTGTAATCCCACAAAATATTGTGATATGTTTCTATTATTTTACAGCATACTAATTGATAATGTGTACTTTACAATTTCCCATTTGAAATAAAATGCAACAATCCTTTCAGTAGAAGCAAAAACAATAAAAATAAAAATGTATGCAATAGGCTAAAGGTACATTTCCTTGTTGTTGCATTCCAGACTATTCTATAAGCCTTTGGCTGTACAATATATGTATTTATGTGAAATGGCTTCAGATTGCAACTGTAATCTTACATTTTTTGATAAACCCTGAAGCAATGAATTCTCATGTCATTATAAATGAGATCGAATAAGCTCAGCATTGGTCATTTTTTCCTCTTCTATATAAACGGCTCACCCACATCCAGTAGGGTCTTGTGAGCTTGAAATAGAAACTGCAATTTTATTTTAAAATGACCATTGTTCTCAGCCTTTTTTATTGTTATTAGATTTTTTTTAAACATGTCGGTTATTCAGTTAATTCCAATTCTCTTTCAAGTTTGATCATTTAAAAGACAAAAGTTACATTTAGTCAAATAAATGTAATTATTACCAAGCAGGTTAATGGAATACATATTGTGGCATCCCAAGGGGCAGGATGAGAAAATGGCTGCCTGGCCCTTTAATTATTGGGAGCCACTGGAGGAAACAGAAGAACTATGGTTCCGAGGAGCCTGCAGTCCTGCACCTGAACAAAGTCAAGCGATTTGGACTACAGACAGCTGAAGGCCATTTGGAGGCTTATGTAGCCCTTAGAGGTCTTGGGCTATTTTCTCTCGTTGTCGAGGACAAAAGACGGGTCGTCAATTTAGTCGTCAGCATCACTCTCGATGTCAGACTCCTTACCAATCATTTCTTCAAGTTCGTCATCCTCGACGTACAAAAGCAAGGTTTGTGGTACATTTAACATTCGCGTCACACGAGGCTCAACTCGCCTCATTTCTCCTCCACAGAAACTCCAACTCCAACTCCAAAAACGAGCTAGGCATTTTTTTCCATTTCATAATATGACAAAAAACACAGAAGATATTCAAACAAATGCGACGCCTGCCTCACATACTGTATGCGCTTTTACGCACGCGTAAATATAATTTTTATATCAAATTAAAATGGTAATATCTCCATTTTTACTTGGTCTTTCAACGTCATTCAAAAAACTAGCATGGGGATTCAAGCCAGCACTTTCGAGTGAAGTTGACGGCAATGCTCAAAGTGACTTAGTTTTAAAGCTATGGCGTCTTGAACCAGTTACTGATTTGATCACGCCGGCGTGATCGGCGACTCCTAAGGGTTAAGGAACTTGTTTGTGTTACACTGGGAAGGAGTAGGTTGGCAGTTGTGGAGAGTATTGGAGAGAGTATTGGAGAGATAATTGTTTGGAAGAGAATTGTTTGGATTGTGTTTTGAATTGGATTGTTTGAGGACCCTGCTTTGTGTACCGAATTTTGGACTGGATTAAGGAACTGGATTGGATTTTGACTATGGATTATGGATAACGATGACGAGTAAGGATTGTGGACTTTGTGATTTGGATTCCCTGAATAGCCCGCCTTTTGTCAAGATTTGTTTAATAAAGTGATGTTTTGTTTGTAATCCTGCCTCCTCTGGGTTATTTAACTCTGGCGTTACCCCAAGGGACACCACAATATGAAGACAGATTTCAATCTACTGGAAACGTTGGTGCCATTTGATCATTTTAAAATGATTGTCAAGGACCTCCTCGTAGTTGTGTGTACTTGTTATGTGTAACTACCTTTTATGCATGCTAATTTGTAACGTTTTATGATTGAATGTAATCAGGCAGGTACTATTATTTTCATTAACTGTTTTACTTGTTTGTATCTTCCGTTTTATTATTCTTGTATTTCATTCTATTTTGTGCTTGTACACAGGGTTCGCTGGGAAAAGAGAGTTCAGTCTCAAGTGATTAACAAAGTTGAACTTTTATTTAAACAGAGTAAAGAAAACAGACAGGATGAAAGAAGCGATCCAAGTAAGGGTAAAAATGCAGTGCTCTGTTTCAGGACCTGTAACTGTGCCGGGCCTTTCCACTTCAACCCCCTCCCTACTTTTACTGTTAATAACGGGGTCTCCTTCTGTTCCTAAATCACTGGCTAAAATCGACATCCTCTAATCTCAGAAATCAACAGAATGGAACCCGTGACATCATTTTAATATCATTGTGCTTTCCCACTAACATGAACATCCTAGATATGTAACAATCATACGCTGTCCATCATAATAAAAATGGAGACATTCAAGATCCCATGCCGATATTCAGGATATAACACGGGCTATCATTCCGTATCGCTTTATTATCAAACCAGCCATCTGCTAAATGACAATTATTGGACGAAACCGTTCACCAGCTAGCCACTAATGTACTACACCAGTTTTTAGGTAGATTGAGCTAGATTGCTATCTTACTGAAATACTATTTATCATACAGGTAACTGCCAAAATAAAGGCAACACTTGAGTAAATGAGGGATCATTTAAAAGTGTGCAGTACCGCGAGTGTCGCCACAGCTAGTATTGGCAGACAGGCCCAGCTCCCCCAGCTGGAACTTCTCCCACCTCCTTGATTGGCAGTTACCTGTAGAAGGCTGTAACTAGGCACATAGCTACATTTATCCTGTGAACCTATTCATAAAAGAATGACAAAAAAATAACCTACAGAAACGTAAACTGATCTTGTTTTTGTAGTTTAAATGTCAGCTAGCCAGTGCTTAATTTGTGCAGTGCAAATGCCAAGAATCCGATTTTGTGCCCTGGCAAATGTCTTATTCAGAATCAGAGCTCATAAATATCTAAAGTGCGACAACAATGCATATTTTAAACTGGTATTAAACAACGTTACGTCCAGTGAACATTACAAATGTAAATAGAATGCAGAATGCATGTGTGGTTGGGGGAGGCGAGTTGAGCCCCGGCATCTCTTATATTACAAATTAAGCACTGCAGCTAGCTACTTCCCAAATTTCTATATTTTTTAAATCATTTTCCGTGTATGGTAAATTAAATAATTTCTGGTATATTTCGGTATATGTCTATGTGATTTTAAGTAATAAAATTTGAATAAGTCACAATAGTTTGACGGTCTGCCCTTGGCGTCAAAATCTGCCAATGTGGAAATCAGACCGAGGTCGTCAAAATCCACCGAAGTGCGGACCTAGGTCGTCAAAGTGGGAATTGTACCTAAGTCGTCATTAAGTGAAGCTAAAGGCTTCCTGGCACATCTCCAGGCGACGACAAGGGGCCCTTGCAGAAGCTGCAATATCTGACGAGTTGGGAATGAGAACGTGTTGCTAAAACAGATGTTGCTAGATGCAGTGTGTTATGTCCTGCATTCAGCTCACAAAAAAAAGTCAGACAGATGGACCATCCTTGCTCACATGTTCACCACAAAGGCACTGAATCATCCTCAATCATTAATTGTTCTGAAACCACAATGGCACATTTGCAAATGACAGAAAGTTGATCAGAGGGGACCATGTTCAAACAAAACTTTTTAATTAAAATCACAGAGATGAAAAATGCAAACCACTCCTATAGTCTCTGAACACTGTAGGCACAGAAGAACCATCCAACATCTGTTGCTAAGGGAATATGGATCCTATGCATAGGAGAAGGGGGAGGAAAATCCAACATTTCTCAATTCTTCTCAGCGTTTCCCTACAGGAAAATAGTGGGGGGGGTTTTCTGTGGTATGTGTGGGTGTCACACTTACAAATATCCAAATATAAGGAGCCAATGTGACAGAACGTAGCCATCTAGAGGACTATGAAGTAATGCTTTGACTGTGGAAAAGCAGATTTGTTAACTTTACCAGTAAAGCAGAGCTTATAGTAGGGGGGTCTTAGGAAGGTTGTATCTGTTTCTGGATTTCATGTATGGAATCTGAATGAGTGTATTCCAGCAAATAAGTGTTGAGGCGCAATTATCCTAAGCATATTCTTTCTGGTTATGGTAAAATGTCATAATTGTTTGCTTACTCAACGAGATAGCTATGATTGTTCTGATAAAATGTGACCCTGTACGTTAATGTCAACAAACGCCCCAATATAATTTTGACTTAAGGTTAACATTCGATTTTTAAACCTGACAATATTTGATTAATTGCAACAAGCGTTTTTTTTTGTTGTTGTTTTTTTTACCAACAAGCATGATAACAACCAGCTGTCCAAATTGTAAACTAAACATTACAAGGCTTGAGGCGAAAATATTTTTCTCTACATGGTACAGAAAGGGGTGTAAGTTTGATTTGATTTCCCCCCAAAAATAGAAAGGTGTAGGTGTCCATATTTCTCTGCTATCTTGCCTTCTCCTTCTAAACCGAAAGGCCACCAACATGCTATATCTGTGTGTTTGTTCATATCTCTGACATGTCATTTAGCTCAGGGTTAATATTATTAGATTTCAGCAAAAAATAGTGGGCTTACAGAGCAGGACTTATTACAGTGCTTGCATACAACAGATACTGTACACTAACCACCCTTGCATACCTGACAGGCTAGATGGATTTCAGGGAACAGGCGAGACATGCAGACACACGTACATGCTCTCAATGAATCCATTCATCTATTAGGTGTTTGGGTTCCCAATATTAGTGGGCATATTGATTCATTTGATTACTTGGTAACATTTCCTATGAACACCCTTGACATAATGCTTTATAAGCATATTGATAATGCCTTATGAGCTATGCATAATACCTTACAATGGAGACATAGATGCTAGTAACTGTTTATAAACATCTGTAACTATAGTTATAAAGTATTATGAGAAAGCTGCATAATGCCTTATGATGTAAAGTGTCATATTTGGGTTATGATAGGGTAACATTGGGTACTAAGCTCATCAGGAATTTATAAGTTTTATTCTTTAAAATTTGAAGGGCATTTATCATCCATTTCCTCACAATTTCCTGGTGAGTATTTCCTATAGGGCATTATAACACTTTTTTTCATAAGACATTATACAGCTTTCCCATAATGCTATATAACTATAGTTATATATGTTTATGAACAGTTATTAGCATCAATGTAAAGCATTATAAGGCATTATGCACAGCTCATAATGCATTATAAATATGCATACAAAGTATCATGACGAGGGTATTCATAGGAAGTGTTACCCGTTACTAAAATCTGTGCAGTTGATATTGTACTGAACATGTTTTCTAGATTGTAAATATCATTACCTATTCATCTATAACACTATATAAGGAAGATAATTGGTAATCGTGATCAATACCACTGATATTGGCCCAGAAAATGCTTTGTATAGTATCAAATGAAAATGAACAGTTCCTAAAATACAGATCTACTGCATATTGTAACGCCTGGGTTTTGACAGAGATGTCTGCAGTAATCAAATCATTCTTTTGGAAACCATAAAGGTGTTCCTTTTCCCATTCAAAGTAAATAAGCACTTTCTGTATTAAATGTAACCAGTATTGCAATCATCACCCACGATGCTAACTTTGGATAACTTGGCACTGAAGCTAAAATTGGTCATTACAATAGCCCTAGTTCCCTACACCCAATCAGTGAAATAAAGGCAAATAATGTGAATGTGTGCTGTACAGCCCACTCTCTTGAACAGTTGCATTAAAAAAATAAAAATAAAAACTCCCACAAATCACATGGCAGGGCAATCAATTAGCACTAACAAGTGCTCACATGATGAAACACCCCCTCTCTTTGCCCGCTGCCCTGCTTGTTAGTGTGTGACATGTGCATTCGCAGATGATTTTCTCCGAAATTTCTAAACTTAGAATGACTGGTCCTTTTCCTGTGTCGAGAAAGTAGAGGGACTTGTCGTTGAGATGCAGGATTCTGGCCAAATTTTATGGGTGAATCATTCCAGCTTGTTATTACTGATAGAGCCCAACTAAGAATTATGCTTTCCGTGAAGCACTGTTAGTAATTTGTACTAATAATTTACTAACAGTGATTTGCTTTTTATAGAGATTGTTGCAATGTATTTATATTAAAGGGATTTGATTAAATGCAAATCGAGTTAGATAGATAGATTATTTAGTAATTCAAGAACATATTGATGTATGATATGCAAGCAAAGTAGAGAGCATGCATAGAGGAAAAAACGAAAGAAAAGAAAAGTAGAGAGAACCTCCAAGCAAATAAACATGACTGATGTAAAAAGGTGTGTGAAGGAGGAAAAAAGTACTCATTTGTGCCCACAAGACAGTTACCAAGACAAAGAGTTATGGAACACCTGTTTGAGGCCTGCAAATACCTGCATGGGTAGAGAGGCAGTGGTGAGCTCATTCCTGGCTGGGAGGGGGTGCCTCCAAAACATTTAGCAACATGTCAAATATTGTTTGGTTGTCAATTTTTTTTTCTTCTAATGACCTGTTGGTCAATTGCATTGAAAAAAAATGCATCCTACAATCTTGATTTTCAGTGCAGCTTATATTTTTGATGGTGGAGTTTTTACAACAGAGTATTGGATGGTGAGTTGCCTATACACATTTAATTTGCTTGATTAAGGTGATGTGATGTGCTACCCATGGGCCTGGTGCATCATAAAATATGGGTGTGGAAGTGTTTGCATTGCTGTGAAATACAAACTCCCCCTTCTGAACTAACTACTTGCATTGCGTAATTGCATTCTTTTGAAAATCCTTTTGGCACTTTTGTAAGTGCTTATGTTTGGCAGTTGTGTTTGTTTTTACAATGATTGTTTTTCAAACTTTCTTGAATATTTAACTCATTTTAAAATAATGATCTATGCCTGTGGTGGTGCAGTTTTATAATGCACTAATATAAAAATAACATAAAAAATAGTCCCTTTCAGCCAGAGAATGGAAACAAGACTTTTTCAATCATTTTAGTCTGCACCCAGTCTGAGGGACAAAAACCTAATAAATGCATTAAAGAAATACAGAATACTCTTATTCTGCTCTCATCACCTGTATGAATGGGACTCAGCAGACAGTGAACAGATCCACACCACAAGCTGTTGCTTCATTTGACACGTTTACTTGCAGTCGTAGAATTCTGTAAAACTGATACAAAAATACATATTGACCATAACCAAATAAAATTATTTCCTATAACAGGATCGATTCAGATAAGTACCTTGTCTTCATAGTAGCCTAACAGGGGTTTTTATGTTGCAAACATTAACAAAACAATCCATAAAAAAGACGTGCAAACTAGCTATATGAAACCGCGCTAGCTAATTAGCATGAGAATGGCAAAACGTTAGCTACATTACCATGAAATGGCAAACCAATGCTAGCTAATTAGCAAGAGAATTTCAAACTAACATTAGCTAGCTTAGCATGTACATCGCAAACTAATGTTAACTGGACATTCCTTTGAAACATTACACTGTTTAACGTTTCTGTACACTCTTAAAATAAGTAAGTATCTACCACATCTACAGCATTGATATAAACAGTTTTCAACAATTACTCACAGCTATAAGTTTCGCTGAGGGTATGAAAGTAAGTACAGCTGAGAACACTGGTGTGCTTTCACCCACTGTCACATTACAACTGACGTTAGTCACATAGACACTGCCAATATAAACATAAGTGTCCTTTCACAAGGCGCCACAAGAGGAAGCCCGTTGCCTAGCATAGGGCAGAACACAATTATTATTATACCATTTTACCATTTTGGAAGGAGTAAAACGACTTCTGAGGTAGGTTTCTGGAACACTTTAGGGTTTCCTTCTTTGATGATCTTAACTTCAACTTTGCATACTTTTCCGTCTTTGCTTAGCATGGTGTCTGTGATGACCCCAAGAGGCCATTCATTTATTTTGACTTTCAGCAAGATGAGATCTCCAACCTTTACTCTAAACAGTGGAGACAGGTGCAGAGCCTCCCTCCAACGCTTCCAGAAGGTATCCACGAGGCTCCACTGTTTAGAGTAAAAGTATTTGAGACTGAAGTCTCCTGGAGGGGCAGGTAAGGTTTCAATCTTCCGTGTCAGGATCATCGCGGGGGTCATTATGGTGGGTGGTCCGGGTCTGTAGACACTGGGACTAAAGGCCTGTTATTCATTATAGCCATTACCTCTGCCATCAGAGTGACCAGTACTTCATGTGAGAGACGGGAGGATCCGACATTCATGAGCATTGCGTCCAGGATTCTACGTGCTATGCCGATCATCCTTTCCCACACTCCTCCCATGTGGGATGCGTGAGGAGGGTTGAAAGTCCAGGTGCATCCTTGATCTTGAAGGTAAGTTCTCAATTATTTGTTGTTGGAATTTATGTTGTTCTCTGCAGGCGCCAACAAAGTTGTTACCTCTGTCTGACCTGATGAGTTTGACTGGTCCTCTGGTTGAAAGGAAGCTTGAGATTGACATTGTTTCTATCACTTCAGTGTGAACAGCTCTTGTGTTAAGACACGTTAAGAGCACTGCCCATCTTTTGCTCTCTGCGGAACCCTCTCTAGTTCGTCAGGTTGTGACATTCCATGGGCCAAAGACATCCATACAATAACAAGGGGAAACGAAAGACACGGACTGGGAATCACACAGACACATAGACAATATACGACCTGGAAGAGCAGGCAGACACGTGCATAGTTCGAAGGGGATGAACACATAGGGAGAAACTGTGTGCAAATGAAGCTAAACGTGAAAAGCGTACAGGGATAGGACAACGAGAGAGAGAATGATAGCGATAGATAGAAGCGTGAGATAATTAGTGATTAGTAATGTTAGTAACTTAATCTAAATCCCTAATGTTAGTAGTTTAGTAGGTTAGTACTATATACATCTAACTAATATATACAAAGTGTTATAGAAAGAAAGAAGGAAGTAAAACGAGATAAGAAACTAAGACGGAAAAACCGAAAACTAGAATTTCCCGAAGTGCATGACAAAAGACAAGGAGTGGATCTCGAAACAAACAGGAACAATGACAGACGGGGAACAGAACGTGAAAGAAATGAGAATGATGAATAAAAAATAAACAAAGTACAAAAACAAACCGAACAGACATAGCAGAACATAACACCTTCAGTAAGGTGGCGTCCTTGATGAGCGACATCTTCATGATAATGTCTCACTAATAGGGTAGAGATGTGGTGGTTTTTGGGAATGATTATTGGGTGTTTTTCTTCCCAGGTTAGATCAGCTGCTGACATGCGACCTCCAACTCTAACGAAGGAATCTTTGTCGAGAAAGGGATTCAGCTTCCTGAGTGGGCTGCACTTTGGGATTTCTTCACCCTTGTTGAGATATTTTATCTCTTCCTTGAAGATCCCTTGTTGCATACATTTGAGGATTGTTGTCTTCGCTTGTCGATTAATGTTAGTGTCATCTTTGTCTGAAGACTTGTGAATAAGCATTGCCATGGCTCTTGTGAGGGACTTCCAGCTAGAGAATCTTTCAAACCTTTGTGAACTCAGCAAGGCTTTTGTAGTTTCAGTGCTGAATGTTGCGACTAGTGGTCTTATTTCCGTGTCTCTGTCTGGTTCCACAAGTCCATAGGTCTTGACCTGTGTCTTCTCTGTGTTCTCAGTGTCTGTGAAAAAGGCTGGACCTGAAAGCCAATTAGTGTGCTTCAGCTTTGCCACAGGTGCAGGTCTGGATCCATGGTCTGCTGGGTTATACGAAGTACCACTGCTCTGAGTCTGTGGACTTTTTGATACGTGTAACTCTGTTGGAGACGCAAACATGAAATCTCCGGGTTGTGTTGTGGATGTATCCTAGCACGGTCTTGCTATCTGTGTAGAACTTTGTTGCTTGAAACTCAACGTCCATTTCTTCCATAATTACATCTGCCATCTCTACTGCTAGTGTGAGCTGGTTTGGGAGCTAGCTTGGACTTTCCCATGATGAAACCTATGTGACACTGACCTTGTGCATTAACAGCTCACAGGTAGACTACCGCTGCTATGGCCATATTGGATGCATCTGAGAAGACACATAGTTCTCTTCGTTGGGTAGAGAGTAGAGAGACTGGGATGTATTGTCTGGGTACACACAGCTGCTCTAAGTCTTTCAGCGAGTCCTTCCAAGTTCTCCACTCCACCTCCTTCTCTTGTGAAATGGGAGTGTCCCACTCAATTTTCTCCTCAAAGAGTTCTCTAACAAAGGCCCTGCCTTGTGATGTTGCAGGTGCTGCAAACCCTAACGGATCATACAGGCTGTTCACTGTAGAAACAATGCCTCTCTTGGTGAACGGCTTCTTCTCAGGGGATACGCAGAATGTGAAGTGTCTTCTTCTAGGTTCCAGGTGAGTCCTAGGTTTTGTTGAAGGAGCAGTTCAAGTCCTTGAGGTCTTTGGCTTGTTCTTCAGGAGGGAATGCCTTCATGACAGTGTTGCTGTTTGAAGCAATTTTGTGCAGCTTGATGCGTGACTTTTCTAAAATTTTCTTTGTTCTTTCCAGGAGATCTACTGCTTATCGTTGGAGACTAAGGTAAGTCCATCATCCATGTAGAAGTTCCTGAGAACAAACTGTTTGGTGTCTGTGCCGAACTCATTTTTACCTTCCTGTGCAGCTTTTCTCAAGCTGTAAATAGCCACTGCAGGGGAGGGGCTATTGCTAAACATGTGTACCTTCATCCTGAACTCTGTCAGTTTTTTGGAGAAGTCGTTGTCTCGATACCACAGGAACCTCAAATAGTCACGGTGGTACAGTAAAGCAGTAGAACATTTGCTGGACATCAGCTATGACTGCGATTAGCTCTTTACGAAAGCATAACAGAACACCCAGCAGCGAGTTGTTGAGGTCTGGTCCACTCAGAAGAACATCAGGTCTTCAATGTGTATGGAGCAGAACTTACATTGATGTAAAAAAGGTGGAAGAACTTACTAACGACTTGTTACTTTGATCACCCAGTACTATGTATGTTTTGACTGCCTGTTCTCTGTGACCGGCAGGATACACCTTAGCTAGGCATATCTTAGTGCATGATCTGGGAGACATTGACTCACCACATATCTCTGTGCATTTTGAAGTGACTTCAGGTGTTGAGCTGCCCATGCTTTCGCTCCTCTCCCCGCCGTGGTCTGCACGGGATGTGAAGTCTGCAGTCTTCAATGCAGCTGGCCCTGAGTGTAGTGCGGATGGGTGTCTGCTACTTTAACACTCATAGCAACGTACAGATCTCTCACAGTCTTTGGCACGGTGTGGTGTTGAGGCACAGCATCTGAAACAGATGTTCTTGTCTTTAAGATAGGATTTGCGCTCTTCTAGCGGTTTGTTCCTAAACGTCCGACACTTCCTGAGAGGGAATGGTTTGTTATGCAAAGGACACTCTTTGTCCGGGTCGGTTGCCGTTCTTTTTGAGAAGGGAGCAGGGTTGCTATGTCTGTCTTTCGTTATACTATACTCACAAATATCAATATAGGAATATTGTCATACAGGAAGAAATTGGATTTTTGAAATATAAAAATAAAAATGACTTCTCATAGTAGTTTGCATGTTTGTTTGTTTTTACATTTAACATAAACCTATAACATTGAACGTTGAATATGTAGGGTGCTATCCTACCAGAAGTTAGAATTCTCGGAAAACCGAGGGACAGAGAGCGAAATGGTGAATGCTCTCCGGTTTTATATGTTGCGTTGAGGTACGCATTTCCGCTTGTACAGTATCGTCACTGTACGTGGAAATGCGATCCTAAGAGGCGGGGCTGAATGAAGTCATCGTGATTCCCTGGTACGTTGTATGTCAGGAAGTTGGATGCGTGGCGGAGGAACGTTAAGCACTCAAAATTATATTAATTGAAATTGCATTTCAAACATATAATTTTATGTGGAATGTGCAGTCCCTACAAATATCAGTGACATTTCCCCCTCATATTGCTGTGCATATTATTTTATACATACAAAAATCTACGAGACATTGTATTTTTATTTGGTATACAATGAATTTTATTTTGATTGACCCAATGTTTTTTAATCTGTGTGTTTAACACCTTTTTTTAATTTTAATTTACATACAAATATTATTTCATCTGGTCTCTTAAATAGCAAAAGCTCATTATGCACTGTACATAAGTAGGTAGGTAGTGAATTAAAATGGAAACACCAATGAAAAGTCTTTTAATTGGGCATTGGGCCAGCACATGTGGCCAGTATGGCTTGTATGCAGCATGGCATAGTGTCTACCAGTGTCTGGAATTCAGCAGGAGGAAGTCGATCAACTCGAAGCTGTCCCAGGTACCATGACATATGGATGGACTCTCGCACAGAATCCCAGAAGCCCAGGGCTCATATTTCACCAGTTGCTTTATTGAAATTTAGGGGTAGGAGATATCTCCCCAGGTACAGCGCGAGTAGAAACAGAGTGATACTGTCATTACGCACCAATGTTTTTAGTCTAGAAAAACATTTTTTGTGATGTGTGAAATTCCCTGTGCTACTGGGATTTATTGTGAGAGTATGCGGTTGCGCGCTGCTGACACTTTCTGAACGATTTCTGAAATATCTGTAGTATTTTCATGGACAATGTATACATTTTCTGATTCACAACCAATAAGTGTTCTAAGATATATAAATGTACATTTTGTTGTTAATAGACATTATTACAACAATTCTCAGGGAAGTGAGACTAGCCCATACATTCACCGTGAGCAGACAGGTCCTCTTGATCTGCACAATGTAAGCAGTGTTTGTTACGGCCACGGCCTCAACTTTGTTTATTTTTGTGTTTCCTTGTGTTTTCCTTTTCCCTTTCCCGTGTTCCTGTTCTCCCTGTCAGTTTCGTGTTTGTGCGAGCGTGTTGTGGGCGCGCAGTGGTGTATAGTAACAAAGTAGAAATACTTTGTTACTGTACTTAAGTAGTTTTTTTGGGTATCTGTACTTTACTTTACTATTTCTATTTCTGACGACTTTCACTTTTACTTCTCTACATTTTCCAAAGAAAACTGATACTTTTACTCCGATACATTTCCCATAAGCATCTTCTTTACTCGTTACTACAACAAAATAAAATCGGAAGACATTTGGTAGCCAATGATTTTGAAACACAACTGCAAGAAGTTAGATCATTGGTTAATCACGTTAATGCGCAAGTGCAAACAGGTGCCCTCAAAGCCGCGGTTAAAATTCGAATTTCATTCAAGTCCAGACATGTCGACAGACTAGTACGTGAATCATTGGGGAAGAAGACTTCATGATGGAAATTGATTTGTAAATGGCGCCTGTTCCTCCGGCGGCAACAAACGACTGTGTAGAAGATGAACACCCTTGGCCATATTTGCAAGACATTTTTTCTTATCTCGGAGTAAAAGATTCATCCTACCGAATGAAGTGCTGCTTATGCCTACTGAAAACAACAGAGATATTGACATTCAAGAACTCCCCGTCCAACCTCAAGAAACACATTGAGGTAAATTAAGATGAATCCCATGAGCCGCAACATTAATGTTTAGTTACTTATCATCATTAGCATAGCCTGTTCAGAGCAGTTCCCACAGGATTGTGTAGCTAACGTTAGCTATCTGTGGTGGGGGAGAGAGGGGGGGATAACAAGGTAACATGGCGTATGTCTGGCTGACGTTCACTAGCTATCATGAATCGAATGACACTATTAGTGTAGACAGATTGCTAGCGAGTTTGGCAGCTGACGAAGTGTTGACAGTTGCAAGAGAGATTTAGTTGATTTGAGTCATCTTAGCTACTGTAGCTAACGTTAGCTATAACTTAGCTATCATTGCATTGCAGCACTAGTAGAGTTGAGGAGGAATGACAGGAGGCATGAGAGCGCATTGAACCACGACGGAGAATAAATGAATTAACGTTAAAGTTTAATTGGCCATATGCAACAAGTAGTACATTGGAATTATTGGTCCTGCTTTTCTCTACAGTGGCTGGAGTTGGAGATTTGTGCACATGTGTGTAGCAAGTGGGGCTAACGAGGCTGTCAGTTAGTAGGCTAGCAGTGAGAGGGGACAGGTTGAAGGAGCGCTGCAAAGCATGTGACGTTAGCGTTTGGGTAAATTAGTGTAATAATTAGTGTAGGAAATGTTACATATGGTCATTGACTCGTGTTGTTGAGTAGCTTTTAAATCCTGTAGCTAAAGTTGTGATGCTTAGAAAATGTCTCTCTCTCACTGCAGTCTATAGTCCATAGTGAACAGCACCGTGTCTCAGAGGTATAACAGCACCCACACTGTGTCTCAGAGGTATGTCTTTGTATATATTGTGTATCTTCAGTACCTTTCTTCATCACTGCTGCTGTAGCAAAACCAATCCCCCCCCCCCTCCTCTTATCTTATCTTAGGTCCATTGACAAAGCTGTCATGAAGTATGTGGCCCAAGAGCTCCAGCCGTTCTCTCTGGTTGAACAAGAACCATTTAAAGTTTTTGTGAAGGATCTGCTGCCTAATGCAAAAATGATGACACGGGTGACCCTGCGCTCCATGATTGATGATGCCTCCAAGGAAATGAAGAAGGCGGTGACTGAGGCCATGAGGGGAGTTGACCATATCACCACCACCACCGCCTGCGGGTCTGTCAGAAGGCAGAGCTTCATTGGTGTTACTGCCCATTGGATTGACCCTGACAGTCTCCAAAGATGCTCAGCAGCCCTAGCCTGTAAACAGCTGAGAGGTTCACACACATTTGAGGTGTTGGCAAGCGCCCTGAATGACATCCATTCTGAGTTCGAAATTCGGGGGAAGATTGTAAGAACAACAACAGACAACGGCTCCAGCTTCATAAAAGGTTTTTGGTAAAGATGAGAACAACAATGCAGTCGGAAGTGATGGTGATGCATCTCAACCAAGAGAGGATGGAGAGGATCAAGAGGACCAAGACCAGGCTGAAGAAGTGGAGTTTGTTGATGTGTCAGCTCTTCTGAATGAAGATGATGGTTTGGAGTTTGAGCTCCCAAAGCACCAGTGCTGTGCTTGTCACCTACTCAACCTAATAGCTACGGTTGATGCCATGAAAGCAACATCCAGTGAGGCATACAAGAAAGTGTACCGTTCAACATTTGACAGGTTTAATGCACTTTGGAACAAATGTGGAAGATCCACACTTAAATGCTTAAAATGTAAAAATGCAGCTGAAACTGTTAAAGAAGTGTGCTCCCTCCAGCTGCTGCGCCGAATGCTACCAGGTGGAACTCCTTGTTCCTGGCAGTGGAAAGACTGCTGAGGATCATCAAAGACAAGGGAGAGGGGGCCATCAGAGTCATCTGCACAGACTTGAAGGTTCCAATGTAAGTAGGAATTATGGTTTTATTATTTCAGAATTGATGAACTGTCTGTGTTTCTCCACCCTTTCTTGGGCACTAATAACTGTTTCACAGTTGTTTCCCAACTTCCACTTAGCATTGGTCCATTTAGTTAAAGCTGCATGAGATAACTTTGGCAAATTTTGAACTTTGGCGCAACCTCTGGTTGTGATTTAAAAAACTGCACTGCATTGAAGTGATGGTGTACTAGCCAGTGCACCAACATTCTAAAACAACAAATTCACAGGGTTTCATGTGGTCTCATGTCACGAAAAATATTTTTTGGGTCTTGCTAAGGCCAATTCATAATAGCAAAAGCATAATAGCAAAAAAATTTGAATAATTAACTATAAAAAAGTTATCTCATGCAGCTTTAATTAGTCATCCAACTATTTTTTTGTTGATTCGAAATGGTTATATAGTGTTATAAAACGATGTTGTTGTTTTTGTTTTCATCACAGGTTCAATCCAGCTGAACTCGCATTCCTCACACAGTATGCCGCTGCCATGAGCCCAGTCGCCCAGGCAACCAACATCTTGCAAGCAGAAGCAAATGTCCAGATGGGGTGGCTATTTCCAACAATCAACCTGCTGACCGCCAAACTTGACAGAATCAAGTTGTGACTGAAATACTGCAGGCCTCTGGTGGATGCCCTACAGGTATATTGTATTGTATCTCATTCCTTGCACAATGTTTGTTTATTGTTTACTGTCATGCACCAATGTACCAAGACAAATTCCTAGTAGGTGGAAGCCTACATGGCAATACATTTGTTTGTGATTTCTGATACAGGTGGGAATAAGGAATCGGTTTGGCCACATGACAGAAGACCCTGAGTTGATCGCAGCTGCGATTCTTCTTCCGAACATCTTGGACAAAGGATGATGCCACAATTAGAATGGGTAAGACAACATGGGGATAATGAAAAATAAGTGTATGGGTGTATATTTTGACACTTTGTAATATTGGCAAATTCACAAATCGATTATGGATGCATGAAACTAAATGTATACACCTCAAATTAAAACAAACGATTTAGTACAAAACCTTAGGTTGGGGTCATAAGATGTTAGAAAGTTGTATTAATCCTATCATTTATATTTTTATCACCCCATCCTCACTATATTTCAGGGGTGGACTACATCAAGCAACACATGGAAGCACCCTCCCTGCAGCTAGGTGATGCCATCAGTTCATCTGATGAAGAAGACTTCTTCTCTGCCCTGCAGGCGACTCAAGCACAAGACAGCTCCAAAGAACTGGACAGATACCTGGCCATTTCAGCAGATCATATGGACTCGCTGAAGTCCTTTCCAGTTGTGTGCAAGCTGTCTGTGAAGCTGAACACGCCTCTACCTGCCTCAGCAGCCTGTGAAAGGCTATTTAGCAACGCAGGACATTCACGCAATTTTGAGAACCAACTTCTATTGAAGATGAACAACAAATTTTATAGTTTCAAGTAATGACTGGGTTATTACTTTCAGTGCTGCTTCAGTCATGTTTTGATTTTGTGTCATTTTGTGGATGATTATGTTACGATGTGGTAGCAGCACTCAAGTACTGAGCACTTTATTTTAATTTTGTTTTATGACTGGGATATTCTGTCCGAGGGGTATGGATGTACAACATGCGTAACGGGTTCTGCCCTGACTTTACAGGATACATAAGACCATTGGACCGGATTGGTCAAGAGAAAGCAGGTTGTACACATACCAGGGAAAGAGGGAGGATGGACGAATGAAGGAGTGGGAGGGAAGGAGTTCTTGTTATATAGACCTTGTTATGTAGACCAGAGGCTACACGAATAAAGACTAAACAATGATAAAAACTCAAACTTCTGACCGCTTTTTTATTAACAGCATTTTTACATGTACTTTTTACTTGTACTTTTACTTTTGATACGTAAGTACATTTATATTACATACTTTTACTTTTGATACTTAAGTTCAGTAAACCCCAGATACTTTAAGACGTTTACTCAAGTAAATATTCTAATAGGTGACTTTCACTTTTACCAGAGTCATTTTCCAGTAAGGTATCTTTACTTTTACTCAAGTATGGCTTTTGGGTACTTTATACACGACTGTGGGCCCGGCTTTCCTCCTCGGCATTCTCCGGCTCCCTCCTGATTACAATGGATCTGTGACACCTGCGCTGCCTACACACCTGTCATTAATTATCATCAGCCCTGCAGTGTATATCAACCCCGGTTTCTCATCCACTCACCGTCAGATTGTTGTATCCGCTTCAGTGGTAGCTACATGCATCAAGACTTTTCCCTGCCTGCCTGCCTGCCTGCTTACCTGCCTGCCAGCCTGTTTCCCTGCCTGCCTGCCTGCCCACTTACCCGCCTGTCCTGCCTGCCTGCCCGCTTCCCTGTCTGCCTGCTTGCCCGCTTACCTGCCTGCCTGCCTGCCTGCCTGCCCGCTTACCCGCCTGTCCTGCCTGCCTCCCTCGTCTGCCCTCACCATCACTTCACTACCCCAGTCCCTGTTTGTAATAAATACCTTCACTTTACCTAATCCTCAGTGTCTGTGTCTGCGTTTTGGTCCAATCAGTGTCATCATAACAGTGTTGGCTATTTGAGCAGCTATAAGGCCACTGTAAAAATCAAGACATGCTTTGAGGTAAGTAAATACATCAAATTCTAGACCTCTGGTAGCTGTCCCCCAAATTCACACATTGTAATATATTGTATTATCACATTCAGATAATCCTTAGATCATGATTAAAGAGTAGCTGTATCCTATTAATCTTTGTCTTTGTGTGGAGTTCAGAACCATCACCCCATGTCTGTAATGAAGAACTGAGTAAATCATTGACACATTCTACAAAATATAAAAAACAATCAACACTGTTTAGTAACGATAATGAGTGAAATGTTAAATCTAGGGAGCCAAGCTTTATTATTTTTGTAATAGTCATTCTCATTGACTTAATACATACAACGTAATCATGAAATTCACTTTAAAGTAAATATGTAACTGAACAAAAATACTGTAGCATTAACTGTAGTACTGGAAATGTGTATGTAATAATAATTAATGTAGCCCACTTCAAACTCATTGTAATAATATATTATATATATTTTATTAATTTTTCTTGCTACACAATCATGCATTTTGTAACTTGAAAAATACTTTCTATTACCTTCTACTGTAGCTTTTAGAATTGAAGTACACTGGGTTGTTAATACAAGAGTATAGAGAACTCTGGGATATCCAACCAACCTCTGAGGGCTCTGAGGGATGTGAATTCACAGCTGCTTCACTAATGAAAATTACCGGTATTTGTATGGATAGAAAATAAAATAAAAATTTGATCCTAAGTTTGGTTTAATATATTTGGAAAAAAAACGCTACATGGAATGTGAGGTATGACACTCAGTTGGTTTCAGGTCTGAATTGCGATTGATTAGCCCCAGATAGCACTAAACATTACTGCTACATTATAGAAAGATGCAGCAGCCCACAAACCACAAGTTTCATAACCATACATTATAAATACATCCAGATCATATATACTTTTTTTCTGACAGCAAACATCATTCAAAAGGACAGTTTTATATCACTTACCACACTCTAAAATATTTTTTTTTCAAAGCAGCTAATCATTTAAGTATACATGTCTAACTGTACATACAATAAAACACACTTATAAATGTATCTATCTTATAATACGCAATGGATCATTTTGAGTAGTTGCCTACAATGCCATTCAAGCAAGAAAATACTTTTTTACCTTACATACATTACTCTACTTACTACATTACTAAACATTACAAATTTTAAACTATTGTCATTGCATCAAAAACTGAAAACAAACGTATAAAAAGCAAACATGAAGGGCATGCGTTTCTCATTTCATGTACCCGTTGGTCCTTGGACCTTGGTCTGCATAAATATATATCAATGTATTATGTGCTTGTTGATATCTCCTTCATTAAATAAGACTATACAGGAAATAGTGCTGTCAGCTATCTCTGCTTAAGAGACTCTTTCAAAGGAAAAAGCAAGGTCGTGTCTCAGGCAGATGGGTCGACACCTGCCATTCATATTGTTGAGAGGAAGCAGGATGGCACTCAGCCACACCGGTTCGGCTATTTCTGGTGCTCAGCTTGGCATTAACCATTAAGCATGTTAGCCATGTTGGAACACACAAGGAAAAGCGGAATTAATACCAAGGAGTGAACACAGACATCCTGCTCTCAAATGTAAACAGTCTATACTGTTTACATTTTCAACTCAACGCTAAAGATGACAATTTTACAGGAGTACAAACATAATTATTCAAAACATTATTGCAGATGCACAATTAAATTAATTCAAGGTATCTATTCAAGGTAGCATGTTAATTACAAGGCAGTGGGTGTTTTAGTCCACCCACAATGCCTTTAACATTATTACTGTGACTCCAGTGTACTTGACGTGAATTATTATGCCTACTTCATTGGCATGCCTCTTGCCTTTCCTCAGTTGATAACATTTATAACACTCTAGAAAATGGTGACATCCCTGTCATCCATGAATGTTAATGTTTCCACAATGCAAGGGAATGCAATGTCATTATGATCAAATATTTTTCTCAATATCAGGTCAGCGATTTTTTCTGTGGCTGGAATCGAGTGCCACATCTTGACTTCTTTAATTGTACATGTCACTATATGTTATGCAGTTATGCTCCATAACAGTGGCTCCGAGCAACATCCTTTAATAGTGGCGTTCAAATGTGGTGCCACTCATGCATACAAAATGTGTTCATTGAAGGGTGTCCAATTAATCATCCAGAGTGTGTATGGTGTCCATGTGCTAAATAACCAACACCACTCTAGTTACATGAATGCTGTGCGCTGTGGCTTTGGTCACATACTAATTATGACCTTGTATCCAAATGGTTGTATAGCTGAACTACCCTTTGTGTGAAGCATTACCTCTGGTTTTAGTAGTCGTACAGACAACAGAACGATTTATAACCGTGCCTGGCTCGTTTGATTTCACATGCCCTTTCCCAGGTGAAAAGGCAACGATGGAAACTGTGCCTGAGTAATCATTGTATCAGGTCTTGAGCATATGATTTATATTACATTCCTGTGAATTAGTGAAGGCATGCTTCTTTCTCTGCTTTATGCTAAATTAAAATTTATAGCACTCATATTTGTTTTGACAAGTTGTGAGATTGAGATGGTACGATGATGTTTTGGTCACGAACATATTGAATCACAAACATTATAAAACTGAGGCTCCCTCCTCATTCATATACCATAGGCCAAACAGGCAGCTTATGAGATCAAATTATCACTGGTCAAACACTACTTTTATTTTCATTCATTTGTCATAATAGCTGTCAGTTCTGTGGCAGTGCAAATTTACTCGGTCGATATTATCAACTTTGTCTGGTTCATATCTTCCGGAATGCCAAAGGCGGTGAATCCGTCTCTCCAAGGGCCGAGGACAAAGTTTTAATTCATCATACATTTATGGAGAGGCAGCCACCACACCTGATTATGTATCTGTGAAGTTCAGTCTTCAATCCACCGCCCCTCGTGTCTGCAGGGGCAAGACTGACTCAATTTAATCTCCCACCTCACTGTGTTCAGCTCCCAGCCCCCACACTGAGAGTAGCCTTGCACTTCGTTTTGTATTCACAATGACAGCAGGAGGGCACCTGGGAGTCTATTATAACATACAGAAGTACTGAGTCACCAGTGTGATGTCATTCATTTTCATCTCTCTCCAGTTCGCCACAGTAAATGTACCACTGTTTCAAAATGTTTTTGACCCATTCAGCTCCTTGGTAGGTCATTGCCTAGAATAACACTGATAGGCCCATTGATACCCCATGGCAGTCAATTTAGGTCCATGAGATATCAACAGCAATGTGATTCTGGGTACTGTTGAAGATTAGATTAGATTTTTTGTTTATTTTTGTTATTGCGGATCATTATGTATCATCGTCATGCACACAATACAAAAGAAAAATAGCTTCAGGTCCACATTTATTTTCTGTACTTATGTCTAATCACTTATTTACTCGTTACACTCGTTACTCGACCTTAGCACGGCGCAGGCTGTATGTTTGACAGCACACTTTACAATTTTAGTACGGTGAAGGATAGGCCAGTGGCCTTTTGGGACTTTAAATCCGTCATGCTGATTTGGAAAGAAGGATTTGAAATAAACAAAAGCTGAAGTTCTTATGTAAACTGACAAGTACAGCTAAATGAGTCAATTTAATTCACACCATTTGTCCGTCATACCTCACCAATTATATCCATTTGTTTTGTGAAATAGAATCCAAACATTTTTGATATATTGCCCTATTTTACAGGGCACATAACCTGGCATGTATTAATTGCTTTGTTTTGTAGATGGAAAGGAGTCTGTCTACAGAGTGATAGTCACTGCTTTATCATAAAAAAACATGTAGTAGTCTATAAATCTCAAAAATACACCACCCTGACTGTAGAGTAGAACCTCAGAGATATGATACATTGGGAACGGAGGTCATTCTGAACTCTGAAATGTTCCTAGCTTTCAACGTGATGTCAACATACACCAATTTAACCTTTTGGAGCTATATTCTCCAAAATTATACCGGTAATTGGTGAGTGAGTGTTTTGAGCCTGGTGTGATTCAAAATAAGGAAACCTGAATAAAGAGTAGAATGTTTTGTGAATAGGCTACAATACTAGCAAGCTGGCTAAAATAACCAATTCTAGCAATGTTATTTTTGCAGCTCTTCAGTTCCTTATCTTTGGATTTACTCTATATCTTAATGTTCATTTGGATTGTTTTGGATTTATTTGGCAATATTTTGGAGATTTTTTGCCATCATGTCTCGTAAAACTACATAATAAAAACATAATATTAGCACATTGTTAGCAGTGTTTAACTTGGGTTGAATAACGTTGTTATATTCACTGTTGTTGTACACGTTTTAAGTGTACACAAAATCTATCTTTCAGTGTATTAAAAGTTTGATGGCTAACATACGCAGTGATTGTCACGTCATTATTTGGATCTTTCAGTTAGATGTTCCAATCCGTGGGTTTGTCCTCGCCATCGTGAAGAACAGAATGGACACACTGTTGTGAACTGTTTGGTTCTGTAGTTGCCCATCTTTATATCAAGCGCTGTTGATTTTCCCACTTTAGTTTTGATGTACTGCTCACCTGTCTGCATCAGTGATAATGAAGTGTTTGATGTTGATGAGGCATAGTTGCGTATGCTCCTTCCAGGTTCATGCTGCATTCAGTTTACCGATCAGTCCATACTTCTGAAGTTCTTATCACTGACGTAATTCAACACTAAATTAGAATTTTAATCTAGAACATTGTTTACGGTAAATGTTTTTAACATTTTTTAACATTTATTCATGTTCATCTACCGTTCACAGATGGGTCTGAAGATGAGCTTCATACTCAGCCAGCTTTCTTTTAGCTGCACACTGCTCCGAGTCTCTTCAGGTATGTGGAGAGCATTGATCTCGGCAACAGGGGAGTGTCAGGGCTACCTTTGTTTTGCCACAGGATGGCTGTGGAGCACTGGAACTTTCCCAGGTCAGGTTTGGCACTCTCGCAGGGTGTGAGACTGCAAGTGTTAACTGTTGCCCGGAAGGTTGTTCCAAAGGCCATAATTGGTAATCATTATTCAATCAGTTAATTGGGGTGGATGTCAAGTGAGGAATTCAATTGACTGATTGTGTTTGTGTGCGAGAATGTGAGTGGGTGTGGTGGATGTGAATTGTTTGGTGTTGAGTGATTGTGATTGGGTGTGTGAATGATAGACACATGATTGGCCCATGAAGTCCCATCTGAGCCAAGTAGAAAGTAAGCCTATTTAAAAGCAGGTGGGGTAATTGGGGAATCAGTTGTTGTTCTTGTCATTCATGTCATCAGAGTTGTTAGTGCATGCATGCGTGCGTGCGTATTGTAGGGTTGTTGTTGGTCTTAGTCATTCACGGGTGTGTCTGTGTGTGCGTGTACATTGTGTAGTGTTCATGCAATGTCATGTGTGATGTGGAGTGTGTGTGTGTCTTCCCCGGAAAGGGGTTTCCACGTCGGAGGACATGGAATCTGTGTGAGTTTGTCTAAAGTGACTGAGTAGAGTGCTTCCTGTGTGTATGGGAAAGCGAGGGAGAGGGTGCACTGAAATAGTGTCTGTGTCTCTCTCTCTCTGTGTGATTGTGAAGAGCGGGAGAGGGCTCACACGGAAGAGTGGGGAGTCTCTCTCTCTCTCTCTGTGCTTGGAAGATAACTCGCTCTAAAGCAGTGGAGTGTCTCGGGGCAATGGCCCGAGAACTCTCACAGAGTGGAGAGTGTCTCAGGGCTGATTGACAGAGAACTGTCACTGAAAGGTTTGTGTGTCTCTGTGCATGCGTTGGGAAGCACTTAAAGTCACCAAATATGTGTGTGCCTGTTTGAGTTAAAGAGTAAGTCCGGACAAAAAAGGCGCAGTGTCCTGTTGTATGTGGAGGTGTGGAAGTGGTGTTGAAAGCCACTGATTGTCTGTTTGTTGTGTGTTCCCCGGAAGGGGATTCCCACCTCGGAGGAGGTGGGCTTTAATATAGTTTTGTTCATTGTGGAGGACGTCGGTCTTGGCCACGTGGGAGTGGCATGGTTGCCTGTGTTGTTGCATGTGGTAGAGGCCTTTGGAGCAGTGAGACTTTCCGGGGGCAGGTTTGGCACTCTCACAGGGTGTGAGAGTGAACTGTCGCCCGGAAGGTTGCTCCAAAGGCCATAATTGGTTTAATTATTAATGGAATGATATGATATGGAAGTCAATTAGCTGATTGGGTGTCTGTGAGAATGTGATTGTGTGATTGATAGGTGGGTGATTGCCTCACGAGTCCCACCTGAGCCAGGCAGAAAGTGAGCCTATTTAAGAGCAGGTGGGGTGAGTGGGGAATCAGTCAGTCTTGTTGTGTTGTGTGTGTGAGTTAGACTGGTGTCTTTGTCTTGATGTGTGTGTGTGTGTGTGTGTGTGTGTGTGTGTGTGTGTGTGTGTGTGTGTGTGTGTGTGTGTGTGTGTGTGTGAGTGCGCGCGTGCACGTATGTCATGGAATGTTGGATTGTGAATTGTGGATTGTGTGCGTTTGTCGAAAGTGACTGAGTAGAGTGCTTCTTGTGTGTGTGGGGAAGAGGGAGACGGGGTGCACTGGGAGTGTCTGCCTCTCTCCCTTGGTGTGAGTGTGAAGGAGAGCGAGAGGGTGCCCTGGAAGAGGGTCCGCTTCTTGCCCTCGGTTTTAGTGAAAGAGAGCTCGCACTCGGCAGTGGAGAGTGTTTCTGGGCAACAGCCCGAGAACTCTCACTGGAAGAGTGGAGGGTGTCTCGGGGCTGGTTGCCAGAAAACTCTCACTGTGGGGAGTGGCGAGTGTCTCTGTATGAATGGGTAAGAGAACTCTAACTGCAAAGTTCGAGTGTCTCAGTATGAATGGTTTGGGGAAGCACTTGAAAGGTCACTGGTTATGTGTGTGCCTGGGGAGGTTCCAGGGGAACTCCAGAGGAAGAGGCGCAGTGTCCTATAAGTTATAATTATTTTAGTTTGTTATTTTAGTTCGTTGTTTTTACCCGAAAGCTTCACGGCGAGTAGGGTGAAGATTTTGTGTCTGTGTTTTGTGGTTGTCTTTGTTATATGTTATCCTGCTACTCCCACTGTCTCTTCCCCATGTCTGGGGGAAGAGACAGGAAAAAATACATAAAATCCGGTCCGTAGACCGGCAAACTCCACTCCGTGTCTGGACTGCTCTGTCCCCGTTCAGGGATTGTCGCATGGCATGTGACAAGATATACCACCTCTGTAATATTCACTCAGCAGGCACTCAGGAACATGCTGGACAAAGCAATATAATTAAATAACTAGATGGGTTACATTTTGTGAACAAATGATTCGTCTGGGTGTGTTCATTTCGGGTAGCACACTGTCTGACATCAACATCATTATACTGTAGCTGCAACTGCAGTATGTTCTGTTCCCTAAACAAATTCAGTGAAACGTTTATTGACTTCTTTATATACCATTGCAGTGCATTGGGTTTTGTAGCCAGACATTTGGTTGATACTCACTGACTTGGCCAGAAACATTGTTGACAGAATCAATTTTGAGTAGCAAACAACCACTCATTGGACCCCCTATCTGCAGTAGCATTCGGCACACCAGTATTTAGCAAATCGACACTACAGTGGCACTACCATTCATCTATTGTGCTTCCTCTTAGCAGCAGATACTCATCTCAATAGCCTCACCTCGACAATGCACTAGCAGCCCGCTGGAGTGCTGGTTAGGTGAGCAGATCGGCATGTAAGGATAGCTCTTTGCATTTTATGGTCCTGTCCAGGTGAACAGCATGTGGCCTGATATTTCTAACGGAAATATCCATCTTGTCTCTCTCCCCTCCCCAAACATCAAAGGGAACCCCTTGGGCACCTAAAGGACACACTGGTTGCCCTAATACACATAAACAATGTGGGCTGTTCTGGTTTAAACACCTGAGCGTGTCGGTATGGGGGCTATCAGTGCCAGCTTGAGCCGCATTAGGGTCAGCACACACACAGTGTCTTCTGTCTGCGGAAACAGGAGCACTCTGACTTTTAACATATTGTGATCTGTATGTGCTTTATTTACATGCCTTTGCTCTCAGTTCGTTAGACATTGCATTGGTTTACAGAGTAAAATAAAGCAAACAATATACGAGCTACGGAATGCATACCTGTGCATTGTCTTTTAAAGATTGAATACTGGTGCATACCTGTGCGTTTCCTATTAGTCTTTTAAAGACTGACTACTGGTTGTGCTGAAGCAACAAAAAACCTTGCTCAAGGATACAACCATGGTTCTACACAATAATAATAGTAATAATAATAATAATAATAATAATAATACTAATGATAATAATTAATTAATAATACTTTATTTATATTGCATATTTCATACAACGTTTTGCAGCCCAAAGTGCTTTGCATAAGTTAAATTAATAAAATATTGTCGTAAAACAGTATCACAAAGAAAAACAAGTAGTAAAGGTACTTAATATATATGGCAATGGTAAAAGCATGATCTTAGTCAAGAAATAAAAACAGGTATAATAACAGGAATAATATAAAATAAATAATGAGTTATAAGAATAAGTAAAAACTGTACATCCATACCTGTCTGTAACATAAACCCATGATACCATAACCTCTCGTGCTCTTACCATATCGCCAACGTATTATGCTATTTGTAAGACATTGCAATGTGACTTATGTAATTTGTACAATAGCCAAAATACACATGTATGTTATATAATGCTATATATATATATATATCACATGCTGTAATATAGGATTGTATATTTGGTAATTGTGTGTTTCTGCAGGTAATTCAAGCAAGGCAACATTTATTTATTTAATTTGTTTTACCTACGGTGTGTTATGACGTTGGTGCTAGAATGTTTTGTTATGAATTGTTTGGTATACTACCGGATTGCTAGGCGACTTTCATGTTTCCCACTTTCATGTTTCTGCAGTCAAACATTTAATCAAACAGCCAATTCAAAAGATTCAAATATGTGGGATTCAATTATCATGCACATGTAAAAATTGCAATGCTCTGATGCAAATGCAAATCACGTCACATTCCATTTTTTTTCATCAGCTGAGCTTTTAGAAGCAGAATTGTGCACCGTGCAGGATGAAGAACATATTCCTGGCATGTCCCATTCAAATCTCACGAGTAGACAGGACTAGTCCAGGCATATATCAGCACACTAACACCAGAACAAAGGACTACGGTGAAGAAGGGAGCTGTCTGTCATTTATCATAAGTTGCCCTCTATACTTGCAATCAAGTTGTCTCACACATATTTTTTTCCATTGTCATCCTAAGTGACAAGTGACCTAAAAACTCACCTTGTGAGAACTGCTGAGATTGCCCTGTTTAGACAACTGTCAAGTGTAACATCCGCTGTTTGGGGGGTATGACGGTCACTTCGCTCGACCGCAGACCTCAGAGTTTCTGTCCACTGGAGTGGCCAAGAACTTGAGGCTCTTTCATTTCATACACGTGTGATAGACTGAGAGAAAAATCAGTATTTTATTCAGCAATGTATAGCAATATTCCAACAATAGCAATTTCATGTTATGGAATGACTATTGGGTTCCTGAATGACTATTAGGTACCAAAAATGACTATTAGGTTCCTGAATGAAAAGATAGGGAACTTGAGGTGCACTTGTTTCAATAGTTCATAGAAGCATTTAAGTATTGGTGCTGTACTCAATTTATGACTAACCTTGCAGTTTCTACATCAAGGATCAACAGAGACAGTGGATGGGTGTGGCATTCCCGTAATGTTTTTAGTACACATCCCATCTTCCTTATGCAAAAGGTTTCTATTTTCCAAAACTCACACGTAAAATACAACAGGAATGTTTGTACTGGAACATTTATTGTAGTGCCATCCCATCCAATATCATCCTTGCTCTTTGATGTGGAAGCTGTAACTAAATTGTAATTTGTAGTTCCATTGTAATTTGTAATTAAGTTTAATTTGTTCATTCCAGTCAAAACATCAGGAAGCATCTCGTTTTCAAATCTAGATTTTAATGCACTTGTAAAGACGAAACAAAAACTCAAACAAATGTCTCCAGCAGCAGCTTGTGCCAAACATACATGTTGGTGGTGTTTGATCCAGTGTGGTGCTGAACATGTCCTCTTTTCCATGTGATATAGCCGTTCCATGTTCTTTGACATGGTTATCCATCAGGGCTGTAATGAGCACCACTCAGGGTCAGCATTTTCTCAATAAAAGAATCATAGGAGTGTTAACACGCTAAATCTATGAGAGACCCAACGCCCTCCCACCCAGGTTGATCTTATTTTTTTTAGTCTGTCACTTCGAAAAAAACAACAGATACATCTTCCTGATTGAATTAAGGTGGGAGCAGTGACATCGTTCTCCGTTAATAAAACAGTTACTCTTGCTTTGTGCGAATGAGAAAGGCTAGTCTCTGCATGAATAAAATATTAGTCAAGAGGATTTAGCGTAGATAGCCAAAGGGCCACTTTAGAGCACGACAAACTTGTACAGAAAGTGAACATAAGCGAAAGATTGCAAGTACCTGAGCTCATCTGTGTACACATTAGAATGATTAATTTAATAACCTTTGATCTGATACAACATCCACTGTGATGTTTTATTGGGCATGTTTATTGGGTATAATAATCTGATGATTTGAACACTGAGCTGATGGTACTTGTAATGCAATCTCAACGTGTGATGGCAATCTGTGGGGAAAACTTCACACAAAATTTTGATAAATAATAATCTGATAAATGTTTGCCCATGTCTTTAATTTGGGATGTTACTAAAGAATCAGATTAACTGGTAACAATGTATAATGTGCTCTACTTATATTATATATTAATATTAACACTATTTATGAAACAGGATATAAAATACAATAATTTAACACTCAGTTTAATGACATTTTCTTTACAAGAACAGATTAAGCATAAATCCTTAACACATTTTTATAATGCAGACACTGTTTGGAACAGGGTGAGTGGTCATGATATTCCATTCATAGTTTATTGACATTATTGGATTAATTTTCAGAAAATGAAGATATGATATTCCCCTGGATGTCAAGAGAGAGAAAAAAAAAACTTTTATGATCTATTCCCAGTAGAGTATATAGAATACTTTGAAACTAGTGAAATTATCAATAAATTACACAGATGTGTAGTTTTACGTGTGCTGTGTGTACGTGTTGTCTGGGCAGCAGGGTTTGGCCAGGGTTTTGCATGTGCAGCATGTACGTGTTGTCTGGGCAGCGGGGGCATTGCTGGTGTGCCTCAGAGCAAAGGCTGGCCACTCCGGTTCTCCTGCCTGGGGGAAGGTCATGTCTGAAATTACACTCAAGGGCCACACACATTTGGAGCCCCCCGGGACAAGTGGCCGAGGTGTGTGTGTGTGTGTGTGTGTGTGTGTGTGTGTGTGTGTGTGTGTGTGTGAGAGAGAGAGAGAGTATGTGCATGCATGTATGTGTGTGTGAGACAGTGTGTGTATCCCTCCAGGACAGGCAGGGCTGCAGCAGCTGGGCTCGAACTGTTACGATACGATTAAAGGTCATGAAGTAACAGCTTTGCCCAGGAGGGACTGCTTCATAAACACCCCCCAGAGCTCCAACAATCTATTCCCCTGTGTAATATCCTCCTAATGCTGCACTAGAGAGATTTTAACCTGGATATCGCATGCTGGGAAAGTGCAACCCAAACAAAGACATCTAGTATGAAAAGGAAGGTATTTCTAACACTGATCAATCAGCCACAAATTGACTTTTGTATTTTTTCATGTGGTGAAAAGTGAAATGGGCAAAGATGAGAGCCCCTACCTTCAGGTATAAGAAATATTGAGGTGAAAATCTGCATGTTTCATGAAACTATGCAGTCACTAAATCACTAAATCTTTATATTGTGTAGTGTCATTTACAAATATAGGTTGTCACAGTGACTGTTTGTCAGAGGGAATCATAAAACAAAAAAAAGCCCATTTGAGCCAATGTGGAATAATTCATAGAGGTAAATCATGTTTCAGTGGATTTGTTTTTTTCATTAGGTTCCATCTCCTACATCTCATTTTACAGATGTGGAATTGTCTCATCAGCATTCCCTCAAAGAAAGAAATTGTTTAGAGTAATTACTTATTTGTTTCTTTACACTAGCCACTCAACTAGTTACATTCCTTTTCATTCTAACCTTCTAAGTTTACCTGGCTGATAACGTTACATTAGCATAAGTTAGCATTAGCCACTACATTATCTTTATGCCGTAGAAACACTTTGTATGACAGGGTTGGGGGGAGGGAATCCTAACACATTGTTTTCAAGGTTGTAATCAAAGTCGGAACTGTCACCATGATACATTTAATTAATTTCTTTCTGTTTTCTCCAAATGACACAAGATGTGCTTTCCCCTCAGGCTGGCTATCTGCACATTGTGCTCTGACTTATTTGTCCTTGTTTATATCTTAGACACAACCCTGACATTGGAAATGATATCATTTTCATCATTCAATGAATTAATTTAACAATCCAACTTCAGTATATTTGTGCATTACAAATACCAAGAAAACAATAGCTTAAAAGGATGTCACCTTGAACGTCTAGGTTTTGATTGGTCATTTCAATGTGTGAATCTCAAATGGTCTCTTTGTTCACTTGATTGTATGCTCATCATTCTCAAATGTGAGGAAAATGGCAATCATGCTTCTTCAAGTCAGTAATGTTGATTTTGTCCCCAGAGGATCAACTGATTGCAGACTTGCTCAATCTGCTGGTTTTATTCACCAGATATCTCACAGCCCAGGTGCACTGACTTTAGATTGATGCTCCTCATTCTGTAATATACCCTGAAACAGCCTCCGAAGACAGTGAGCCTCTTGGACACACCAGGAAACTGAGCATGATTGGTTGAGCTCGGTCTTAATCACAAGCACCTCTTTCATATCTCACGGGGTTCTGAAGCATGTCTTAGCCTGCATTATATCTTACTGACTGCATTGTGTGAGCAATATCAGTATGTATGTGAATATCAGTGGTTCTATAGTTTCAAGTCATTTCCATTGAATATAATGGAGATAATACGCAATAAATAATATACATAATACATTTCAAAATGATCTTTTACTCTTCACTAAATCTGCTAAGGAACGATACGTCAACACACACAATAAATGCTGTGGGTTGCACTGTGAGACGGAATACTCAACAGTCAACCTTCACAATACTCACCGCATATATCCTCTTGCAAAATTAAATTTCAATCAAAGAGAGACTGTGCTTCTGCTGTAAAACAGTGTATCCTCCAACAACTCTAGCCCACCGTCTGCCACTAAAGGATGCTGATAAAAAACGTATTTAATGCACATTAATTTAGTGCAACTTTATTGTGGGTTAATGTTATGCTTTAAAGTTTTGGGAGCATAGATATTAAATGTATTGTTTTAATTATCCCTCACCTCTCAGGTGGCAAATTGCAGTGGACATGCTTATCTGGGTCAAAGATACTGGGTAAAGGAGTTTTCCATTTAATACGAAATATGTGTTTAATTTTTACATGAAATGTAGTTTAGACAGCAATATGCATGCAAATTACTGTACTCTGGTGCATTGTGGGGAAGTTATCACTGAGCTTGAAAATGAAATTAAGTATTTTGTAACAGTATGCAATGTTTATTTGTTTGTTTACACTATTACTATCAAGTTTAGCTTATGGGGAAACTTTGTATATGTTTTGATAGTAACAGTTCATGTAATTAGAGGTAAAATCACTTATGACCAGCAATGATTTTGTAGGAGTTCCAATTGCCAAATGTTTTGAAACTGAGTTTTGTTCAGTTTTATATCCAAATACCATCAAATATGTTGGTGTTTTTCTGGGCATGTACAATTTTCCTCCACTTGATCTCCCACATGCCTTCTGGAGTTTTCTTCAACAATGGCTTTCTTTTTGCCACCCTCCCATGAAGCGCATATTTGTGAAGCACCCGGGCTATTGTTGTCCCAGGCTATTGTTTCTCCCATCTCTGCCATGGAAGACTGTAACTCTATCAGAGTTGCAACAGGCCTCTTGGTGGCCTCCCAAACAAGTGCCCTTCTCGCACGGATTCTGTTTTTGAGGATGGCCTGTTCTAGGCAAATTCAAAGTTGTGCCATATTCTCTCCATTTCATTATGATGGACTTAAAGGTGCTCTGGGGGATATTGAAAGTTTTTGAAATCATCTTATATCTTTCCACTGATTATTGCTTTAGAAAAACCTTTTCTCAGATTAGCTTAGAATGCTTTTTGGTCTTCATGATGAAGTTCTTGAAATAATTGTAAACACCTTAATTGTACACAGGTGGACTCCAATCAAATAATTATTTGACTTCTGAAGACAATTGATTACACCAGAGTCTATTTAGGTGTCTTAGAAAGGGGCGAATACTTGTGCAATCCATTATTGTTTTTTAAAATTGAATTAGTTAATTAAGAAAAAGCTTTTGGGAAAAAGCTTTAATCTCAATTAAATCATTTTTGATTGTGTGAAGTAAGAAAATAAAATGTGAAAAATGCCAAAGGGGCTGAATACTTTTTATACCGACTGTACATCCACTGTCCCCTGGATGAACCATGCAGACCATTTCATTGAAACTATAATTTGTATAATGAATATATTTTGTAATGTGTGAAGGAAAATTGAAAGGACTTGAAAGGAAAATAGTTTTACCAAACAATGTGGTGGCAATTTTTCCTAGTCTTTTACTATATGCATTCCAGGGATTGTACAAAAAATGAATTAACTGTAAATGCCAGGGAATATATTCATAAACAACAAACAATAGATGGAAAATAGGCGGGGAAATAGATGGGGAAATAGATGTATATAACATTAGGCATTAATAGTTCTGCTAGAGGACCGTTTCATGATAAATCCCTTTGTTTGTCACCAGCCAGCTTCTCCACAGAATGATATGGATCAGAACAAGAAAAAACATCCTACCAATATTGCATTTCATAGCTTCTGTGCACATGTTTCTGCGTCAGTGGGGCACATCAGAAATAGATTCTTGAGCCTCTCGCTCCAGTTTTATTTTTAGACAGCATGGACAGCAAACTCATTGTAAACGTAAATCATTACCTTGACAGGCAATATTTCTGTCCCTTTTGACAGGACGTATGTTACAGCACATCATTCTATATTCCAATGTGCAGCTGAGGCCTGACAAGGCTGACCTGAGATCCGCTGGAGGTTGAGCTCTGTTCGGCCGTACGTGTTCTCAATCTGCAAATCTCGTAAAAAAAACTAAAACTTGAGAAATTATTGTGGTGCAGAAATGAAAAGCGTAATAATGAGTGCTCACGCATACACACACACACACACATGAACAGACAGTAGACTGCATAGACTCACGGTATGACTGCAGCCATACATACTGCAGACCAACACACACGTGCACACACACTGACGCATACAGACACATACACACACACACGTGCACGTGCACATGCACTCACACACACACACACACACACACACAAACACACGCACAGACAGCAGACTGCATAGACTCACGGTATGACTGCAGCCATTCTGGAGGTATCGTTTGCAGTTTGGTACAGTATATGTTCAATATGAGATTTTCTATTTTGTTTTTATGAAATTCAAGTTGCCAAGTCTTTTTTTTTTTTTTACCAGGGCCCAAGTTGGAGGGGAAAAGGTCCAAGGGTTCTAAGAAAATTAAGTTAATTATGTGACACGGGCTCACATAGGCTGAGGTAGAAGTGCAATATAAAACCTCATATTGGACAATTACCACATAATGTTTTTAATTTAAGTGTTTTAAGATGGGAATATGTAGAACCATTAAATTCTGATGTATTGCGTCATAGGTAATTAATTAATAATGTTATCCATAATACAGTGTTTGGTTAATGATGATGTACCACCATGATCACTTCTTTAATGTATTAATCTTGAAACTGAGGCAGTTTTATGCTACATACAGTATGCGTCGTGTAAGATGAGCTGTACTGTAGAGCAAATGGTATGAATTATTAGTGGTGTGTCCACGATGTTCTAATATAGTTGCTAAACATGGTGCAGTGCAGGGAACGCTCAGAGATTAATATAAATCATTATTAATCATTTATATAGTGCATTAGTGAGTTCGTCCATCCATTCAGTGATGGCATGGATTAGATAAGACACCAAGAGGAAGATACCTATCGACCACGCTGCCTAGCGAGATTTCGAGTGCATGCCGCTCTGCAAACAGTAAAACATGGATCATTTTTAGAGACATTAATCACATTTAAACACATCAATTTAGCGGCGACGTAGAATAAGTGAGATGATAATTACAAGGAACAACGTGGGGCCAAGCCTTTATGCTATGCAGAGAGTATACAGTGATGATATAGGTGGTGAATGAAAAATGCAAACACCAATTTCGAGTCAGTTGTGGCCAGTACAGCCTGGATGCGTTGTAGTACTAGTACAGCCTGTGGAATGGTCTACCAGTGTCTGGAGCTCTGCAGGAGGAATGCAACACCTCTCTTCCACAACAAAGTCAATCAACTCATGCTGAGTTAATCAAGTGGAAAGTGCTGGCTCAGGTTGTTTCAGAATATCCCATCTCAACAAAAAAAAATGTTTTCAACTTACAAAAAGGCCAAGTTACTGACGCATCCAAAACTTTGTCTGTAGGTCATTAAATCACCTGAAACATGTAGATCATTGATATCAAAATGAGGCCAGGGTACAACAAACCAAATTGACCACATTAGCTCACACCAATTAATAAAGCACTATTCTAAAGCAATGCTACCCAATACTTACTTACAGTGCTACTTAAATTATTTAATGCAACATGTCCCTGTGTCATCTTACCATCCAAAGAGAATGTGTTCATTCAAACTTCATGTGTCACATCACGTTAAGTGTCAAATGACAAAAATAGGTCAGAGAAACCATCTGCAATTTAGCTGTGCCATTTATGTTTGAACGATTCATATACATTTTCTAGGTTGTTTTTGCTCCAGCTTTAGAATTATATTTTTAATTTTGATTGATTGGCATATCTAATATAGTAGCCATATACTATAATATGGCTACTATTAAGAGTAACCGTACAAACTGCTAGTACCATGAATTATTGAAATGAGTACTGTTATATATAACCCACCCATCCTTATATATATATAAAAACATGTTGTACTTATTTATCAGACACAAATGAAGCCATGATTACTATCCCCTCAAAATAATACCTTGTTTACAAAACACAAATCTGCCATATAAACTGCACTCTGAGTGCACCAGAGCTTTCAACTTTTTTTTGTTTTTTCTAAAATAAAAATAAAAATGGCTAAAGAGCAAACATATGAATATTTTATTTCAGACACATTAACAAATTTGTTTCAAATGCATTAGCCATTGATTGTGTCTTATTTTTCTGTATGGAGTACTACTTGCACATTCTGCATCATGCCTAGTTTTATATAAGAATAAATAGATGGTCCTTTTCACCAAATAGTCTGAACTCCTCCTTTCCCTATGGTTTGTGTCCTTGTGACATTTGTAGAGAAGCCTCCATCTCATCCATTTTCATTGCGCAAGACATTCTGTTAACAAAATCACAACAGATTCTGTCCAAGCTGGGAGAGGAGCTGCAAAGCACTATGGGATATGCCCATAGAATATAATAATAATATCATAAAAGAGCCAACATGATGGGTCATATACGTGTTGTGCATGTCCAGTGTTCCCTAGAACTCCAACACGAGAGTAATGTGTGCAGCACCAGGAGCGCCGTGCTTTAACAACCTTCGGCCATTGACATTTTAAAGTGGTCATGATTCCATTTAGTACAGAATTCATCTCAAGAATAATGATTTGAGTTTTGTTCAGGCAGGACTAAATAAATATTAGGAAACCTTCTTAATTCTACAAGCAGAATAATATATACATGAAGTTACAGCATGCCACCATGGGTACAATTTATACTGTATACACATTTTTGTAAAAACACAACATATTTTCTTATCAATTTTATTTGAAGATATACTTGACTAAAATAATATAAACTAGAAAGTACATTTAACATGTAAAAGCTTCTATTTATAATGACGACAAGTAAATGTGCAGCAATCACAGAGCTATGACCCTGGGCCCGTATTCACAAAGCATTTTAAGGGTAAAAGTTGGTCCTAACTCCGCAATTTAGGAGCAACTCCGAAAAATAATGGGCGTGTCACTCATACATTTAGGACTCCTGAATTTTTGGGATAAGAGTATTTCACAAAGGGTTTGAGAGCTAAAAACAGCTCCTAAGTCCAGGAGAAGTTAGAAGCAGTCAAGAGGACTTCTAAGTCGCTAAAGACCTACTCACGGCGATCCGAAAATCTGCTGCTGCCGGCAATCGTTGTCGCAATCGCGTCAACACTGGAGATATTGAATGATACAGAGCTCATAAAAAGGTACTGCCTCAATCGCGAGGGTATTATATATATAATATTATATATATTATATATAGATACCCGCTGATTGTTTACGAGATGCAGACATGTAACCAATTGACTAGTCAGTATTCTTGGTTTCATGTTAAATCAGTGACACGTAGCCTACATTTGTATGTTAGAATCTTTATTAGAATATAATAGGGGTGCATCGGATCATTTTTCGGATCAGCAAAAAAAAAAATAACGGGGACCAAAGGCGTGTTTCCTCCAAAAATTACCAGGAACTATTCTCAAGGAATTGAATGAATGATAATTTCAGTTTTTCAATTTAAGTTATTTCACTAAATCTTTATTAGAAAATTTCACAAAATACATTTTTAGATTCAATACGCCTTAGGCGATTTAACTAGGGTGGTCTTATGCCTGAATTAATTTAATAAAAAAATTAAAGATCGCTAATGTTTACATTTTATTTAATTCGGTCCCTTTTCTAAAAACCTGCCTCCCAGAAAGGCATTTAGTATGAAAAACAAAGCAAACCAAAACATACATGGTTGTCTATCTCTTCGCTGTAACTCTGCATCGAGATTTAGGGAATTGTTACTTTAAAACGTGACAGCAGCAGAAAAACTGTATTTCTCTATGATGGTTCAATTTAGCTATTAATCAGCCAATCGCTGTGGGCATTCTGAGTAAGCTCGTTCATGAGAAACAACGTCATCCATAGCAACGACGTCAACCCCGCCCTCACTCTTAGCTTGAAAATTCTAGGAATTCCTTAGTAGGAGTTTGTCTTTGCAGCTTTGTGAATAGGTTTTAAGGTGGGACTCCTAACTAAAAGGTTTTAGTGCGATTTAGAAGTACTCCTAGTGGTAAGATAAAATTATTTGTGAATACGGGCCCAGATCAGCAAGAGAGCAAATTCTTGTGATTTTTTTTTTTAAACAAACGGAAAACATTAATGGTTTTAGAAAATGTGGCATACATAAGAACACATTGTGAATACAGAAAAGTCCATCGTAGATTATGTATTAGTCTATAGTAGGCTATGAATATCCCGTGCGCAAATCCATGTTTCAGTGCGATGGCGGCAACATCAAACTTGCATTCATTTGCATGTCAAAGTAATGTTGATGAATCCAAGCTAAAGTGTGTCAATTCCATTTCAGTTATCCAGTAAATTTGCTGCAGTTTCGCAACAAAATCATCCATTACACATGCGCAGTAATTCACTGTTGGATGGTGGTCACAGGTTTGTCAATTCCATAGTTAGCACCTGCATTCTTTTACACATTGTGCCTGTCTTAAACGTCTATTCCATTTGCAAATGATGACTTCAATCCAATTTAGTTTTAGAAATGTAGTTTTTGGTGACCATTTTTATTATATTATATCCTTACTTCTGTATATTATTGTGACACTAAAGGCGTTCTTCATAAAAGCCGATGGTATCATCAATAGAGCAGCAGTAGGTGGTATTTTCAGCTTTGCGGTGTCCTTTTAAGAATCACTTTTGCAATATGCAAATGACCAAATGGGGGTGCTGAAGACAGAAAAATCTGTGAACACGGAAACGGTTACACCGACCCGGTAATCCACGTTTATGAATACGCTTTTATAGATCTCAAACACTGAATAACCCGCCATTAAAAAATGAAAAGGGTTACGGACCAATTGGTTATTCAGAAGGGGAATTTTTTTTTTTTTTAAATGGGCAAACTCATCTCTCAGAGATTTTCCTTGCAGAAAATAATGTTTTTTAAAGCTTTTTGTAACAGATTTTATTCAGCGTTATTTATTGAACTTCCACTTGCCTCATGGAGCTTTGCAGTGGCATTTTTCACTCTAACATCTGGACACCTTTGACCTTTGACCTGTCTCCTCCACTCATCAACACCCAGCCTGGTTGATTTACTCGCCGTCTTCCCATTTTCATGGGAAACTGCGCACCAATGATAAATTAATGCAGGACTCATATCTGTATGGTCAATTGTTTCTTGCACATGAATGAAAAGGCAGTTCTGTCACCCTAGACATTTAATCTGTGCTCTCTGAGAGTCTGCAGTAAAGATATTAACCCCTGTCTCTCCATGAAATGTGTTTGAACTTATTCCTTAAAGGTGAGAAATAAAACACTATATATATATATATATATATATATATATATATATATAAAGAATATGGTTCTTACCTTTATTCCCCTCTGTAGAAAACCATAAAATTGTGCATTTATATTTCAGAAGCACATTGCCTGAGAAACACTGGAAAATAATATTTTGTATGATTTAGCAGCACCATGAAAAGTGGAATACAACAGCATAATATGTTAAATCATCAGGAGAATGCTTGTTAGCATGTGAATGTAATTTTCATACAACATAATTGCAATTATTGATTTGCGAATGGTATTGAATGTACATACATCAGTAGGTTTATACAATACAGAGCGGCAAATTTATGATATAGCCAACTCATATTTCATATGAACAATATCCTCATCTTTATTACATTTAAGGTTCCCAGCAAAATGTATTCACTTGAGCGGAAGACCATTTTCTGACGTAAATACTTTTTCTTCCACATAAATCCCTAAAGGAGCAACTGGTGGTCTTGAGTTCTGGTTGCTTGTGTGATCTTCAAAGCATCCACTATGAATCGATATAGGATTTGCCTTCCACTCTCTCTGGAGCTCAGAGAGAAACATGCCGCAGTCTTTATAGTTTTTCTGGAGCTGGAAGAGGTGGATGGGTGAAATCCAAGCACTTCCCCCACTGAGGCGCCCTCGTACCGAGAGGAAAGACGGGAACACAGCACAGCCCAGCCTCCTGTGAACTCAAGGTTAAATACGGAATACATAGACTCACAGGGCTATGATTCATTGGCCAATCTCCCTTTCGTCTTGGCTTAACCCCTCCATTTCAACCCAGTGACAGCTCTGTGAGCTGTCTGTGACGGGAAGCATTTAAGCACAGGGTCAAAGTCAAACTGTCAGTGGAATTGAGGGAAGATGAAGTCATGGAAATAGCATTTCAACATGTGGAAATAAAACGGATACGGATGCTGCTGAAATCAATTTGTCTTCACTCGTGTCATATACAGAACCACAGCAGAACATAATTAAGCATTACATAAGTAGCCATTGATGGGTACTCCATTTAGCTTTACATTACTGTGTGATTGATGTCTAGCTGGATGTACATAAGAATATAAGAATAGGTAATGACAAGAACAGGCCGTTCAGCCCATCTAGGCTCGTAGTTTCCTAGTCTGAAGAATATCCAGTACTGAAGTACATCCATTCATGTATCAAGATATTATGAAGGAAGTTTGGAATACAAGTTTGAGATTATTACACCAATTATCTCATTACTCCAATCCCTGTGTATGCCCTCAACCCATGTTGCAATTTACGTTCTATCGCTAACATTATTTACGTGCAGAACAGTTTGAATAGGGTTTATTACAGATGAACAGTGTTTACCTATTTATTTACTCTGTAGTTATGCAGTAATTCCTTTGTTAACAAAGTAGTTGGGTTCTGTGCCATCACAGAGTAGCTGGTCTTCAAAAACACAAGCACCCTATAGGTTTCACTTGACCCACTACAAACACATAAATTAAGGGATTATAAAGATGTATTATTGTGAGGGTGGATGGTGATAGGCGCCACTCGCAGAACCCCAGGGGATCAATAAGTTAAACTGTACTGCCCTACAGTCTAACCACTAGCTCTGATAAACAGAGAATTAGGAAAGGGATGAACAAAAGGGAGGAACGGAAAATATCACCCAATGGGTGGCTAAGTGTCACACTGACACAAACAAAAGAAATGAAGAAAACTCAGCAGAGTTAATAAGGTGAGGGTAGCAAAACACCCAGCAAACAAAATACCTTAATCAATTTCTTATCAGAAAACAAAACACACGGTGGTGGATATACGCCCACTGGATTACCAAATGGTAAATAGAAAGCAAACAACTAAACCAAAGACACTGAGTGTCTGAAAACTAGAAAAGGGCTAGGAGAGCCAAAAGAACAAGAATGTAACCCAAAACACAGTCGAACCGACTGAACAAAAGAAACCAATCGGAAGCTCCTAATAGAGAGCAAGGTTCCTATTGAAGGTACAAATAAAGATGTTCTTATTTGAAGATGGTTTCGGACAGAGATAGTCTTTTCTAAAGTAAGTCTTTGTGTTACGTCTTTAAAAAGACACAACTACCTTACCGGCTAAATCGCAAAGATGGCTTACGATTTCGCCCCGATCAAACACCAGGTGCGGGTTTAAATAGGAGGGTGATTACAAATTGAACCCCACCTGTGCACCTCCCACAAGGAAGGTGCAACACCGCCACCCGGCGGTGAGTCTGGGGAAAAACCATGACATCAACAGACAAAAAATAGCAATGCTACACTTCATGCCATCTCTGTAAACTAGAATTAATGGCTGGCTAGTTACATTTTAACATATTTTGAACATTTTAAGATTGAGCTATTTAGCTACCTAAAACACATTCATTTTCCACCATTTGACTGATTTTTAAATCAGTGCTATTAATTGTCTCAGATGAAATACTTGGTAAGCTCACTAATTATGTTGAAAGGGACTCCCGTTTATGCAGCTTTCAGTGTTTTATGTGAAGCAGAATGTTAATTTTGAAAACAATTTATGACACAGATATTGATACTTACACTCAGTGGCCACTTTATTATGTACAAATGTACACCTGCTCGTTACTGCAATTATCTAATCAGCCAATCATGTGGTGGTAACTCAATGCATAAAAGCATGCAGACATGGTCAAGAGGTTCAGTTGTTGTTCAGACCAAAAATGGGGAATGGGGAAGAAATGTGATCTAAGTGACTTTGACCATGGAATGATTGTTAGTGCCAGACCGGGTGGTATGAGTATCTCCGAAACTACTGATTTTCACGCACAACAGTCTCTAGAGTTTACAGAGAATGGTGCGAAAAACAAAAAGAATACAGTGGAGAATGACCAGACTGGTTCAAGCTGACAGGAAGGCGACAGTAACTCAAATAACCACGCGTTACAACAGTGGTATGCAGAAGAGAATCTCTGAACACACAACACCTCGAACCTTAAAGTGGATGGGCTACAGCAGCAAAAGACCACACTGGGTTCCACTCCAGTCAGCTAAGAACAGGAAAGTGAGGCTACAGTGGGCACAGGCTCACCAAAACTGGGCTGTTGAAGTTTGGAAAAATGTTGCCTAGATTGATGAATCTCGATTTCTGCTGTGACATGCAGATGGTAGGGTCCGAATTTGGCGTAAACAACATGAATCCATGCATCCATCCTGCCTTGTGTCAACGGTTCAGGCTGGTGGTGGTGGTGGTGTAATGGTGTGGGGAATGTTTTCTTGGCACACATTAGGTCCCTGAATACAAATTGAGCATTGCTTAAATGCCACAGCCATGCTGACCATGTGCATCCCTTTATAGCCACAGTCTACCCATCTTCTAATGGCTACTTCCAGCAGGATAATGCGTCATGTCACAAAGCACACATCATCTCAAGCTGGTTCCACGAACATGACAATGAATTCAGTGTACTCCAATGGTCTCCACAGTCACCAGATCTCAGTCCAATAGAGCACCTTTTGGATGTGCTGGAACAGGAGATTCACAACATGAATGTGCAGCCGAAAACTCTGCAGCAACTGCGTGATGCTAACATGTCAACATGGACCAGAATCTGAGGAATGTTTCCAGCACCTTGTTGAATCCATGCCACAAAGAATTCATGCTGTTCTGGGGGCAAAGGGGGGTCCTACCCAGTACTAGAAAGATGCCCCTAATAAAGTGGCCACTGAATGTATAAATAATAGGAAGTTGATAGTTATATCAATACAATAACTATAGATTATTTGATAAACATTCTCAGCCTTAGTTATGTTTACTGTGAAAATGACTATTCTCTATATGACCGGCCTACTCTATTGAGTTAACGAGATTGCATTTGCAATTTGATGAGCTGGAAGATGAGCTACTGAAATCAGTTTTTGGAAGTTCTTGGTCACTTTTGAGATGATGTTTCATATGGGCAAAATAAATCCAATGTTGAACGAATTGGTAGTTTCAAAAACATCAAACATAGTCGTTGTCAGTCTTTCAGCAAATAAATCTTGTGAATCAAGCACACATCCGATAGCACAGAATCAAATGGGGTTTTCCCCCCAAAATATCTATTTTCAGTTTTACAAAGCTCTGTCTAGCTCTCCACGCGTCGGTTGCCTAATTTGTTCTACTCTGGATTGCAGTGGAAAAACACAAACAGCAAGTTCTCTCTCAAGGAAGGCATGTTCTTGTAAGCAATGTTTGCAAATCAGCTTGTTCATGGCTGTTTGGAACAGCATAGAGACAGCAGTACCTGTCTTTGTGAGAATAATCCTGCGTATCTCTTGAATAAATTTGGCTGTTGATTCAAAAATAAAGTTTGATTGAATCCTCGGCTTTGAGACCAAAGGTTCTGACCCCTGGAGTAGTGGACAGAGTATTGAGTGGACATGATTAGCATTTTCCACCTCCTCTAAATGGACAATCTCTGACCCAGTAGACCCAGGTAATTAACTGATGCAGAATGGTCACACTGTGATCTGTTTGCCTCAGTCGTTCCAATTAGAGCCAACATACTCGGCAGTTCTGGCTTCCAAGAATAGAGCAAACAAAACAATAAACATTTCACTCGCGAGCTAACAAGCTAAAGAGCATAAGCCAACGAGAAAAATACATCTCAAGGCTGAAAATGGGTCAAATGGCATCATTTGGATTTGTGATTGTATTATTTTCCCTTGAAAGAGAGCTGAGAAATTGAATGTACTCAGTTCATGAGACCATAGGATTTTATAAGGATTTTGCAATGTGTGGATGGATGCATCTGGTCTGGTGTGCTTGGATTCTAATTATAGATAAAGTGACTGGTAAACTATTGATTGCATTTTGGATTAACGCAATAACCTAGAGCCGCAACTCCATAAATTAACAAGAACCTTTCATCTGCTTATGGTGTTGCGGTTCCAAATTCTTGGCTAATTTTAATTAATTTACCCTTTGATAAAATTGATTTTGATTTAATGACTGTATCCATAAAGGTGCAGTTAACGTGCAGCGTGTGCAACGGATACAGGTCAACTTAAAATAATTGAGATTAATTTACATTTATTTCACAGAAAGGCTGTTTCCATTGTTGCCAGCCATCATCATCATCACCATCATGATAATAACAATAATAATGATAATAATAATAATAATAATTATTATTATTATTATTATTAATTAACTACTATTGTTATTATTTTCAGGGAGTTCACCACTAGAGTTTATATGAATCAGGGGTCATTAAATGGGACAGTGGGTGATGTAGGAACAAGTCTGCTCCCTGTCTCTGACTGAATCTCTATAGGCAATAGTTTGTTACCACAGAGTGCAATCAGTTGTGCCAGATAGGGCTTAATGTGATACGTCTCAGAGAAGCAATTACAGTTCTTTACACTTGACTAATTGAACTGTCACGAGCACTAAAGTCTATACAGAACAAAATGACAACACAGCCATATGGTTTGTTTAACTTGCCCGTGGTATGAATATTGAAGCATGGAGTAATTTTCTCATGCATCTTCTAAGTTTGGCTACTGGCTATTGTTGATTACAAATGTGCCATTTCTAAATAATTGGTCTGCGGCAACAGTTCAGGGAAATCTACATGACAAATATGCTTGATATAATGTCTAATGTTCATCCAGCTTCCTTGATGGCATGAGCACATTGCGTTGTTATTTAAACATATTTGAATGTATTTAAACAACAAGGAGATTGTAATAACTAATTTAAATAATGACAAGTCAACTCTAAAAGGCTATCTTGCTAAATATCTAAGAAAGATATAAAATGGTATTGAGGGAAACATCAATTGCTTTACTATTGTATCTGTTGGATTTTGAATGACTGTTGACTCTTGAATGAATTATTTACCTTCTGAAGTAGATCTATCCAACAGACACCACTTCTCCTCAGAACCAATATGGGAACATACATCAACCAATATTGAGCTGGCCTCGATTGGCATATAGGCCAACAAACATACTTTTCCCATAAGCAACAGAACCATTAGGTCATTATGAAAATAATTGAATAGTTTAGCCTATACATTCTGATATATATATATATATATATATATATATTGTGGCAGCCCAAGGGGCTGCCCAAGGAAATGGCTGCCTGGCCCTTCAATGCATTGGAGCTACTGGAGCCAAAAACACATAATGTACATTTTTGATTGTGTTAATCAGTAATATAATATATACAAGTAATATATTTGAGAATCAGGTTCACATATTCAAATGGCTGTGAATATCTCATTACCTAACACATGAACAATAAAAGCAGATGATATGGGTTTTTTTTCCAAAAGATACACATGCTTAGTTTTAATGATTTATTACTACACAGCTATATATGCCCATTTTTAAAATGGATAAAAGTTCGTACTTACTTTCGTCACTGTCCTCCACCAAATCTTTTCAAAAGCTTAGCATGACAGCCTCACAAAGTGTGTATGCAAGCTGTCAGATGGTTAAGTTTTACCTTACTATTATACACACAGTTATAATGTTTGTCTTGGTCAAATTAAACGGAATGTGTCCACATTAGTAGTACCACATAGTTTAGCATTCTGAAAAACTATTTCAAGAAGCAAAATGGCATGCATGCTGTATAACTGACAAGCCTGTAAATAAAGAATATGGAGCAAGTGCCTCCACAACTCCAATGAATTAGGGTTCCCCGCCCCCCGGCCCCCTACATCCATCCTGTCAATACTGTGGCTCATCTCTGGAGAGGAGAAGATGGAAAGTCTGGAGCAGTCAGGAGAAGATCTCCTCTCAGGGTCTATTACTCTGAGCAGACAACATCAGGCCTGTCAGCTGCACACTTCACCCTGCACCGTGGCCGGGAGGCAGATGCTAGAACCTGTTTTCAGAATGTGTGCTCTCGTGCTCATAAACACCTCCCTGCTCACCCACAGATTCCATTCTCACCGTTTATTTCCTGTTAGATTAGGAGAGATGTGCATGAGACGTGGCCTGTGAGGAATAGTGGAACAGTATTTACATTTTCTGGAACATGAAAACATAAATCAACTTTTATAACATAATTATTATTATTTTTTTTGCCTGGTTAAGGAAATATACAATGTTTCTGTTCAGTGTTGAGACCTCATTTTTGAGATTTACATTTACTCTGGCATATTTATAACGTGTTCTTCCAAAGTCCAAATCACATTGCTTTGTATATTAATATGAAGGTGCATATTATTTCCCCAGGGAAACAAACATCCTTTCACACCTTAAGCATTAATAGTTCTGATGGGGTCTTCACAACTCATTGATTCACGAATCATCCATCCATCCATCCATCCATTGTCTAAGCCGCTTATTCCTGGTCAGGGTCGCGGGGGGGTGCTGGAGCCTATCCCAGCATGCGTTCCGGGCGAGAGGCAGGAATACACCCTGGACAGGTCGCCAATCCATCGCAGGGCACACACACCATTCACTCACACACTCACACACTCATACCTACGGGCAATTTAGACTCTCCAATTAGCCTAACGTGCATGTCTTTGGACTGTGGGAAGAAACCGGAGTACCCGGAGGAAACACACGGACACGGGAGAACATGCAAACTCCGCACAGAAAGGCCCCCGGCCTGGATTCGAACCCGAGACCTTCTTGCTGTGAGGCGACAGTGCTATCCACTGCACCACCGTGCCGCCCATTCACGAATCATGTGGACCTTATTCTAACAATGCTGTGGAAGTTTCCAGGTTGGAGCTCAAGCATAACGACCTAGCTCCCTATAGATGGGTGTGTCTACTGGACGTGGTCCTGCTAGAGTTTATCTGTGGGATTCAGGGGACAAGGGGCTTTCATCTCCAACAGGCCATTGAGGAATGGCATAATAGGTAGGGGGGCAAATTGTCCTAAACGCTCTGTCTGCAACCGACAGCCCATTATGCAGTGAGACCTGTGGTGGTTGCTGGGTATTACCGGTGATTCTGTTCTCCTGATCACCTATCTCAGAGGTGCGATCAAGAGGGTCCTCCTCCTCAGTTAATTAACATGAACACTTACTGAGAATTGTTACTCAAGGTGTGGAGGTATTTTCCCCAGGGTAGAACATAAATGTGAACAACATAATGTTATAAAAATTGAGGCTTCTCTTGAAGGACGCAAACAAACACACTCATATTAATATATTAAGTCATGTAATTGGAATGTGAAATAGGGAGGATTGCTTTCTGAACATGTCACAGTAAATGTAAATCTCAAATCAATATTTCAACAAAGAATATAAATATTCCCAGTTATAATCACTTCCTGCTTCCAAGCAGCCTGATTGGTTGGCAAAGGGGGGTCCTACCCAGTACTAGAAATGTGTACCTAATAAAGTGGCCACTGTATGTATATAGAATGTGATCACAAATAGTTTTCATCTTTAGGAACAAACTAAAGATGGTCATGGCAAAAAAAAAAGAATGGAACTTTTGAATGTCAAAACTCTACCTTTCTTTTTTTGAAATCTTCTTTAAAAAAGTCAAACCTGTCCAGTAAAGGTATGCTAAATACCCTGCTTTAGCATACTACTCTTCTCATACTACCTACTCCTGCTAAACACCGGCCATTCTGGCTTTATGGTCCCCTGAAGTTTATGCCTCCTCCACTCGCTCCCAGCGGTGAAAGGAGATACCTGCAGCCACGAGAACAGGAGAATTACTCACCACATTCTGAAGAGCTCACTTGTCCAAACGACATCTTGTTTCCTAGATTCAGGACATATCCCACACCTTGATCCTGACTACTCACCTGCCCTTGCCCAGAGAGAAGCTTGATATAGTATCATGGTTCCGAGCTGTGTGAATGCCCGTGTGAGGAGAGTCATATCTCTAGTCTTGTGCTTCCACACTAGACTCTTGTAAAGCGATGCGATTATGACATATTGTCCTTGTGATCGTTTATAAATTGCTTGTGTCTATTTGGTTGCATGATTTCATTGCCGGTGTTCAGCTTGATGCTTTGTGTCCCTTAACGTGTTTCTTACTGTTCTGTACCTGCGTCCTTGCCCTTGCAGCTCTTGTGACTTTATGTGTGCACTTTATGTGTCCTGTTACATTGCTCTGGATTAAAAGCATCTGCCGAATGAAAGAATAATAATAAAAAGATGAAATTCCTGCGAGCCCTCTTCGGAAACAATTTTCATGGACTTGAGGTAGTCACAAAAATGTACCTCCTTCCTCATAATTGAATGGATGCACTATGGATTATGGGAAAAGATGGTGCTTTGAAAGACTTTGTCCAGATTTTGGGCCAGCTGCTTTTCCTATAGCTCTCAGGCCTTATTTATTTAGTCTGCTCAGCGGGCTTTAGTGGCGGTGGCAGCTCTGGCAGGGCACACCTATTGAACTCAACTATAATGGATGTAATACATCAATGCATTTGAGCTGAACAGCTTTAATTAGGCCTCCCTGGTCATTTTGTCAATTCAGCCCAGTACCATAGGGATTTGAAGAATATGAAAAAAATGCTCTAGTGAATGCAAATTAGTACTCGTCTCCAGCCACTGATGCCACAAGGTTACACAACCAATTTGTTGACTCATTGTAATATGTCTATTATTAAGAAACATTGCAATATTCGAATTTTAGGACATTATGATCTTATATGATCGGAGGGAGTGACTGAATAAAATAAAGAATAAAGCACCTGCATAAAGAGAGGACTATATCGATATAGAACATATCAGAGAAAGATTAGGACATTGTGAAATAAGTATTTTTACTGTATACGTAAGAAAGGTTGAATGCATTTTGAAAATAAATTAGAACCAATTAAATGGGATAATCCTCTGTCCCCAAATGACCTATACAATTCGTTTAATATGCTCACAATAATGCAAAATAAGAAATTTTGAAAGACAAATTCAGAAATAAATGTAATATTAAATCTGAAAGTAAACACAATCTTCCTTGGCTAAATGGCACCTTATGGCAGTTAATAAAAAAGAGGCTTATAATATTCACACTGAAAAATGCACTAAAATCAGGTTAGATACTGATTTCAGAACATAGGAAACCAAAAGTCAACGTCTTTCTTAAAATTATAAATGAGTCAAAGGGAAATTCTATACTCATGTGGGAAAATATAAATAATCTAAATGGTATGTGACATGCTACATTATCTGTAGAGATACAACTAGGAGTACAAGTAAGATTACTTCAGGATAGCTATTCAATTGCCTCAACTTTTAATAATTTCTTTCTGGATTCTGTTCAAGAGTTATTAATAATAATAATAATAATAATAATAATAATAATGCATTTTATTTTAGATGGCGCCTTTCTGGACACCCAAGATCACCTTACATAAAAGTCAATAAAATCAGCACAGGAATTATATTCAAGGTACAAAAAACAATAATAATAATTTAAAAACAAATAGTAAAAAAAGACATGCAAACAGAGCTAACACAAGGATGACATCAACACATAAATTACATAAAACATATTGTGGTGTCCCTAGGGGTTGGGCGACACTCACAAACCTTTGCAGAGGGCTTAGGCAGTTAAATAACTTTGAAAAATGATAGCATGATTTAATAAACAAATTTTGACAAACACAAGGGTGGGGTCTTCAGGGGAATTCAAACACAATCCTTATCTTTGTCATTGCCCGTAATCCGTAATCTAAATCCAGGTCAGTTCCTCACACAGTCCAAGTCGGTACACAAACAGGGTCCTCAAAACAATCCAATCCAAAACAGCAACCCTCCACCACTCTCCACCACTCTCCACCACTCTCCACCACTCTCCACCACTCTCCACCACTCTCCACCACTCTTCACCACTCTTCACCACTCTCCACCACTCTCCATCACTCTCCACCACTCTCCACCACTCTAACACACCAATCTACTCCTTCGCCATGTGACATGAATCAGTCCCTTAAATAGGCCTCCGAATGGCCTTCAGCTGTCCGTAGTCCCAATTGCTTGACTACGTTCAGGTATGGGACTGCGGGCTGCTGGGAAATGTAGGTTTTTCCTCTCCAGTGGCTCCCAAAAATTAAAGAAGCAGGCCGCCATTTCCTCATCCTGCCCCTTGGGATGCCACAATATGTACAATATGAGACAGTTAACAGTGGGAAAGGGGAGAAGTGTCAGTGCTAGGCCATGGTGAATAGGTATGTTTTGAGCAGTGTTTTGAAGGCGGATAGTGTCTCTGCATGTCTGATGTGTGTGGGGAGTGAGTTCCAGAGTCTGGGGGCGGCGGAGCTGAATGCTCGCATGCCAATTGTGCTGAGTCGGGTTGTTGGGATGGAGAGGAGGCCAGCTGAGGATGAACGCAGAGTGCGGGTTGAGACAGCAAAATCTAAACTTGGTAATGGAGGGGTGGTTGGTGCCATTTTCTTAGATCTGCGAAAAGCACTTGACACGGTCAATCGCAACATCCTTCTTTCCAACCAGAGATTTTCTCCAGGCCCTAGTTATGGCATGAAGGGGTTAAACTGAATTCAGGCTAAACTTCTCTCACACAGAGTTTCTCTGTTTATGTGTACAATCATTACTCTTTAAAGTAAAGGGAGAAAGATACAATTTGGAAGCTAACTCCAACGAACAGTAAAAGAAGAAAACAAACAGAGGTGGTTGTTTTCTAAGCGTGTTTAGATCAACTAAATCGCTGAACCAATTTCACTCTCATCCTGCTGTCTTAAATCTCACTGAGTAGGTATTTGTGGCCCACAGCATGTGGCATAATTTGAACCTCTGATTGTGGATTGGTGTTATTATTTTCAAGAGTCAAATGTTTGCAAGATAAAGAACAAACAGGTGCATTGCTGGGGCCTAGACAAGATGACAATGTGCATCACGAGAATTCCCTCTCAAAACCACGGTGATCGGAGTATCACACAGCTTCACATCACTGGTAATTATGGTTAATCTGAGGCGACAGATTAGCGACCACAGTGCTTGGCTCCTGTAAACAACAAATATCCAATGAACTGAGAAATCTGGAGAGGGACACACTTTGCACACTTTGCATCCCAGTTTTCACCAACCAACAAAGGACAAATACTATTCAAACTAATCCTTGCAGTTTCTGATTGATCTCGTTTTCAGCATTATTGTTACTGTCTCTCGTTTTTGTTATCTCTATGATGCAAATTAGGCATCTGAAAAATAGTTATGTATGCTACAATATATATATATACAATTTAATATTTGAGTATATTGGCATGAAAAATATAAAACATTGTAATATTTATTTGTTTCATCTAAAATACCAGTGTAGCAATAAAACAATTCAATGCAATATTATTATTTTTCAAATGAGAACAGACTGCATATTTCAAAGAAAAAGAAGAAATGCAATCCTTAAATGTTCAAAAGGTGTGAAATGGGTTTTTGGGGGCTTGTGCTGGGTGCTGCATTGTGATGGATTTATACCATGCTTCAGGGTCTCTTCGATACATTTTTCGCTTAAATGTTGATTGTGCAGTACAGATGTGCTACTCCTACCTTACCTCAAACCCATGAATGGGAAAACAGCATCCCCAGTGACAAGCTTATATATTCTAATGACACCCAGCTCACCAACTCAAACGTCCACATCAGGGGTGTGTTTGCACATTAGACATTCCCTTTACAAATATAGTTTAAATCTAGCTTTGGAAGTCAGACAAATGTTAACAGCATGCTTCCAATGTAAGAATGTGGATGGATTTTACAGAGGAAAACAACAAAGTCATGGTGCAGCTTGCTGTGCAATGGTGCAGCTTCACTGTCTAATAATTTGATCACTGGATCTGCTGGGTGACTCATCCTGTTAAGGCTCTGTTCTAGTGTGTGGATGAGCTCCACGGTCTGCATCCTGTTAAGGCACAGTTCTAGTGTGTGGATGAGCCCCACGGTCTACATGCTGTTAAGGCTCTGTTCTAGTGTGTGGATGAGCCCCACGGTCTGCATGCTGTTAAGGCTCTGTTCTAGTGTGTGGATGAACCCCTACAGTCTGATATCCAAACCGTGCCAGTGCCGACTGTGGCCGGCAGTCCCACGGGGCTATGCACAATTGGCGGTTGCATCACTCAGGGAGGGATTCGGTCGGCTGTCTGTCGCACACCAGCAACCCCTGCTGGTCAATCGGCCATCCACAGTCTGCCAGTATAAATCTGTGCTGCAGGCTTGCAGACTGTGGTGTGAAAAGAAGCGGTGGCTGACATCACCGGTGGCTTGTGTATGCTCTCCCAAATTGACAGTGGAGGGTGCAGCGATAACGTATTAGAATACAATTGAGAATTGGGAGAGAAAGGGGGAAAAGACTAAAACATAAATAGTTTGATCATTGATGGGATATCACCATAGATCACAGAATGAGATCAGCGTTTTCTCAAACGTTGGGTCATTTATATGCAATACTAATGTGCAGACATACTGTGCAGACATTATCTCATGCAGAGAATATAAATCTAACAGCATTCCCCAATAGAAAATCATTCAACTCTCCTGCTTAGCAGTGCTGTACTCTACTGTCACATACAATACATTGTTAAAACAGCATTCACACCATCAAATCCTGCAATAAAACAAATGTATTCCATTAAGTCAACCTGAAAACAACACCTGAAGAATTCCTACCCCCAAAAAAAACCCTAAAAACTTTTGAGCCTCTGCAAACAAGAATATTAAGTGATGTAAGATTGTGCATGTGCAGCACAATACATTCCAGGGTGAGCTTTCAATCCACTGCTGATGTGCCCCACATTAAGGTTATAAGAGTGCCAGATTGGGAAACACTACAAACAGCAAAGGCCCTGCTCTTTTGCAGGGCTGTGTCTGTCTCCTGACGTGGTTTGTAGACAGTGGCAGATGGCATGGTGAGTATAGCAGGCTGTCAGGGGAGGATAGACACCGGCACCTAGCCAGACCTCGTCAGATTCACCAAAAACCTGGCCTGCTGGAGGCATGTCTGAAATATTAACTTCCTGTGCAGGTCAACAATAATTTAACTTTCACTCGGGACAAGAACAACAATGTCTGGTATTCAATTTATGTTAATTGCACTGTCGCTGAATGGAACGTGAGATAATATATTCTGAAAACAAATTTCACATGTATTTGTTTTTAGGTACACAGGAGAGAGATGGTGTTTGGCCCCCAGGTTGCATATACACCCAATGTCCTTATCTACAGGTAGTGAACAAAAATTGGAAACACCTGAGTAAATGAGGGATAACAAGCATCAAGGGTCATGTATAGAAATGCGGGACAGGCCGCCTGGTACACCTCGGAGACTTTGAAAGAGGGGTGATTGTTGGGCCGCGTTTGACAGGAGTTTCAGTGACTAAGACCATTCTAACTTTCTCATGTTTCAAAAGCAACGGTAATTGATGTCAGGATTAAATTCAGAGGGAAAGCGCTAATCAGCAACGGACAACCGTGGGTGGAAGCATACACTCCCAAATCCATGCAAGGCACCTCTAAGCTCAGCCACCTGACAGTATTTTGGTTTTACATTGGCAACAAAGAGTTTGCATGTACTGTATGTGTGCTGCATGTGGACACAGGTAGAGAATACACATACAAGGACACAGGTAGACACAGGTAGACAAGTTGAGACACAACTAGTATTTTTGGCCAGTGATACTGGATATTTTTTAAGTCCCATAATATATTATTTAAGTGTCTATAGCAGTGTAAAAAAATATGTTTTTCTTTTCTTTGGAGTCAGTCTACTCCTCCTTGAGCCGCCACCTTACCGTGGTGGAGGGGTTTGCGTGTCCCAATGATCCCAGGAGCTAAGTTGTCGGGGGCTTCATGCCCCTGGTAGGGTCACCCAAGGCAAACAGGTCCTTGGTGAGGGACCAGACAAAGCGTGGCTCACAAGACCCCTTATGACGACAAACATAAATGGAACTACGTTTCCCTTGCCCGGACGCTGGTCACCGGGGCCCCCTGGGAGCCAGGCCCGGGGTAGGGCTCGGGCGAGCGCCTGGTGGCCGAGCCTACACCTATGGGGCTCGGCCGGGCACAGCCCGAAGAGGCAACGTAGGACCCTTCCCATGGGCTCACCACCCATGGGAGGGGCCAAAGGGTCGGGTGCAGTGTGAGATGGGCGGCGGCCGAAGGCAGGGGCCTTGGCGGTCCGATCCTCGGCTGCAGAAGCTAGCTCTAGGGACGTGGAATGTCACCTCTCTGGCGGGAAGGAGCCTGAGCTGGTGCGGGAAGTCGAGAGGTTCCGGCTAGATATAGTCGGCCTCGCCCGACGCACGGCATGGGCTCCGAACCAGTCTCCTTGAGAGGGGTTGGACTCTCTTCCACTCTGGAGTTGCCCCTGGTGGGAGGCGCCGAGCAGGGGTGGGAATACTTATTGCCCCCCGTCTCGGTGCCTGTACGTTGGGGTTCACCCCGGTAGACGAGAGCGTAGCCTCCCTCCGCCTTCGGGTGGGGGGACGGGTCCTGACTGTTGTTTGTGCCTATGCTCCAAACAGCAGCTCAGAATACCCCCCTTTTGGAGTCCTTGGAGGGTGTTTGAGAACACTCCTTCCGGGGACTCCTCGTTTTGCTGGGAGACTTCAATGCTCACGTGGGCAATGATAGTGAGACCTGGAGGGGCGTGATTGGGAGGAACGGCCCCCCCGATCTGAACCAGAATGGTGCTTTGTTGTTGGACTTCTGTGCTTGTCACAGATTGTCCATAACGAACACCATGTTCAAGCATAAGCGTGTCCATATATGCACCTGGCACCAGGACACCCTGGGCCGCAGTTCAATGATCGACTTTGTGGTCGGTCGTCGGACTTGCGGCCGCATGTCTTGGACACTCGGGTGAAGAGAGGGGCGGAGCTGTCAACTGATCACCACCTGGTGGTGAGTTGGCTCTGATGGTGGGGGAGGATGCCGGTCAGGCCTGGCAGGCCCAAACGTATTGTGAGGGTCTGCTGGGAACGTCTGGCAGAGTCTCCTGTCAGAAGGAGCTTCAACTCCCACCTCGGGAGAGCTTCAACCATGTCCCGGGAGGCGGGGGACATTGAGTCTGAATGGGCCATGTTCCGTGCCTCTATTGTCGAGGCGGCTGACGGAGCTGTGGCCGCAAGGTCGTCGGTGCCTGTCGCGGCGGTAATCCCCGAACCCGCTGGTGGACACCGGCAGTGAAGGATGCCGTCAAGCTGAAGAAGGAGTCCTATCAGACCTTTTTGGCCTGTGGGACTCCGGAGGCAGCAGATAGGTATCGGCGAGCCAAAGCGGAGCGCGGCCGGCGGTCGCTGAGGCAAAAACTCGGGCATGGGAGGAGCTCGGTGAGGCCATGGAGAACGACTTCCGAACGGCTTCGAGGAGGTTCTGGACCACCATCCGGCGTCTCAGGAGGGGGAAGCAGTGCACTGTCAACACTCTGTACAGTGGGGATGGGGCGCTGCTGACCTCGACTCGGGACGTCGTGGGTCGGTGGAGGGAATACTTCGAAGACCTCCTCAATCCCACCGACACGCCTTCCAGCGAGGAAGCAGAGTCTGGGGACTCGGGGTTGGGCTCTCCTATCTCTGGGGCTGAGGTCGCCACGGTGGTTAAAAAGCTCCGTGGTGGCAGGGCCTCGGGGGTGGATGAGATCCGCCCGAGTCCCTCAAGGCTCTGGATGTTGTGGGGCTGTCTTGGTTGACACGACTCTGCAGCATCGCGTGGACATCGGGGCAGTGCCTCTGGACTGGCAGACCGGGGTGGTGGTCCCCCTCTTCAAGAAAGGGGACCGGAGGGTGTGTTCCAACTACAGGGGGATCACACTCCTCAGCCTCCCTGGTAAGGTCTATTCAGGGGTTCTGGAGAGGAGGGTCCGTCGGATGGTTGAACCTCGGATTCAAGAGGAGCAATGTGGTTTTCGTCCTGGTCGCGGAACTGTGGACCAGCTCTACACCCTCCGTGGGGTCCTGGAGGGTGCATGGGAGTTTGCCCAACCAGTCTACACATGCTTTGTGGACTTGGAGAAGGCTTTCGACCGTGTCCCTCGGGAGTCTTGTGGGGTGCTCCGGGAGTATGGGGTACCGGACCCTTGATACGGGCCATTCGGTCTCTGTACGACCGGGTGCCAGAGCTTGGTCCGCATTGCTGGCAGTAAGTCGGACTTGTTCCCGGTGAGGGTTGGACTCCGCCAGGGCTGCCCTTTGTCACCGGTTCTGTTCATAACCTTTATGGACAGAATATCTAGGCGCAGCCGGGGCGTTGAGGGGTCCGGTTCGGTGGCCTGAGGATTGGGTCACTGCTCTTTGCAGATGATGTGGTCCTGTTGGCTTCATCGGGCCGTGACCTCCAGCTCGCTGGAGCGGTTCGCAGCCGAGTGTGAAGCGGCTGGTATGAGAATCAGCACCTCCAAATCCGAGACCATGGTTCTCAGCCGGAAAAGGGTGGAGTGCACTCTCCAGGTCGGGAGGAGATCCTGCCCCAAGTGGAGGAGTTTAAATACCTCGGGATCTTGTTCACGAGTGATGGAAGGATGGAGCGGGAGATCGACAGGCGGATTGGTGCGGCGTCGGCAGTGATGCAGACGCTGCATCGGTCTGTCGTGGTAAAGAGGGAGCTGAGCCTAAAGGCAAAGCTCTCGATTTACCGGTCGATCTATGTTCCTACCCTCACCTATGGTCACGAGTTGTGGGTAGTGACCGAAAGAACGAGATCGCGAATACAAGCGGCTGAAATGAGTTTCCTCCGCAGGGTGTCTGGGCTCTCCCTTAGAGATAGGGTGAGGAGCTCGGTCATCCGGGAGGGGCTCAGAGTAGAACCGCTGCTCCTCCGCGTCGAGAGGAGCCAGATGAGGTGGCTGGGGCATCTGGTTAGGATGCCTCCTGGACGCCTCCCGGGTGAGGTGTTCGGGCACGTCCCACCGGGAGGAGGCCCGGGGAAGACCCAGGACACGCTGGAGAGACTATGTCTCTCGGCTGGCCTGGGAACGCTCGGGATTCCCCGGAAGAGCTGGACGAAGTGGCCGGGGAGAGGGAAGTCTGGGTCTCCCTGCTTAGGACGCTGCCCCCGCGACCCAACATGGACAAGCGGTAGAAGATGGATGGATGGATGGATGGAGTCAGTCTACTCCTGATTTACTTTTATGGCAAAGTGACTGTTCAAGAATGCTCTCAGCAATAAATGTTCTCTATTTTCAAATCTTTAGCCAATGTATTGCTGATTCAAATAAACACATTCTTAAAGGTTTTCCTCGGTTTTGTTATTGCCAGAACTGAGTTACGTACTGAGCAGTGACTAAAAGAGTTTCTGAAACATTACACCCCTGCTAGCCAACTTCATAAAACTTGGAGTAACAATTAGGTAATGTGTTTTTATCCTCTCATCAACCGCCACACCTGTATGCATTCAATTTAGCATACGTCCTCAGGCAGGTCTTTCTGCACCTCTTTTTGAATAAGACGTTTTAAAGTAAAACATTGCGGCCCTGCAGCTCATAATGTTGATTAAGGAGTTGGATTTATAACCAAGAGAACCCTGTTCAAAGAGTTGGAACGGTGCTACTGTCCATTGCCATAATATGGATTTTATAATTCAGCCTTTCAAAACTAAGTAAAGTCGTTTAATGTGTTTAATAATAGATCATTATAATATTCGCCCTCATCGCACTCGCATTGACTGGTGCTTTGCAAGTGTGAGCTGCCTATTGCGGTTGCGGTTTGAAACCCGACTGTGCCAGACTGGCCCTGGCTGGGAGCCCCGATCGGGGACGAGTTCCATCTCCAAGGAGATGGATCATCGCTGGCCTCAGATAATTTGCTTGACCTGGAGGATGGGCAGCGAGTTCATGGGGGAGGGCAAATTGAAATAAATAGAGGGTATAATTGGCTACCAAGTTGGGAGAAAAATGGGAAAAAATCTGAAAGAAAAATATTTGCCCTCGTGTGGTTTACAATTGTTGTATTTTATTTTCACCGGTGAATACTTGTGGAATGGAGGGAGTAGGCATGGCAACATCTGATGATGTCACCACTTCGAATTCTAATAACCATGTGGGGCCTTCTCTTGGCTCAGGTTGGTTTGTTCTGGGAGCTGCTCTCATTGTGCCATGTGGGTGGCCACATTCACCATTCAGATCGTGCAGCAGGTCTACATCAGTTACACTTGGACGTCAATTACTCCTGCGCTCTTTATACATTTACTGTAGGTCTGGTATTATTATTTAGTCAATTCATTTGCATCACAATATCCCTGGTTCGAATAATTTGGCATGAAACCATTACATTTGCCTATCATTTCAGAAATATCTCTGCCTTGTCCACACATACACACACACACACACACACACACACACACACACACACACACACACACACACACACACACACACAGCTACTCAAAATGTACATACTTTTTAAAACATCCTTCACTTTAAAATGCACATCCTCTATGGACAACACTGAAACCACAAAACAGAGAGCGTGAATTTGTTATCAGTTCATGCAAGAACGGAATTATTGAAGCTCCTGTATGCAGAGAGCAAATCTTTGCACAAGTGTGCTGGAGGCTTATATATGTACTTTAAGACCATCCCTGCTCAAAGATATTGAGGATTTTATTCTTCCACTTTACAACTCTTGAGCCAGTGAAATAATCTCCTACAGCGCATTATTTGTGTTTGCACATGAGCTATCTGAATGCTTATTGACTGCATTACTAAACTGGATAGAGGGGTTACGCATTATCTTATGAGTAGTGCTGAAGTCAGTACGAGGCTCGCTGCACATTTAGATTGCAGTCATCATGCAGCAATATGCAATTTGCAATTTCATGAAAAGATGAAATCTTAAGAGCCTCTGAATAGGCTTATCTGTGACTTAAATGTCAGTCTCTTCCAGTTTGATAAATAAAGATCATTCTAGAATAACTCACCCCACATCCAGTTTCCATTGTTTTTCATCACTATTAGCAACGACGAAATGTGTTTGATATACTGCATGGGTAAGTCTGTTCATTAGACCCCACAGAGGATGACTGCTGTTTGATAGATGCAATTTCTTACCAGACATTGTATGGGCTACCTGCTACAGCAGCATCAGTCCTTGGTGCAGGTGTGTGCCCTGTGATCTGGAATGGAATCCTGACTGTGCCAGAGCCAGCTGTGCAGGGATCCCAAGGGGTGGGGGGTACAATTAGCCAGGACATCACCCTTGGAGGGAAGGTTGCACTCAGCAGGGATTTCCTTATCACATCACACAAGGTCAATTCCTTTGGTTCGTCAGGCATATGCCGTCATGATATTCGACTTCATTCCCCATGACACACTAAATCATTTTGCTGTTTCTGTGACTGACACATCTGTATTTCGGGGAAACAATTATTTGACCTTTTTCTAAATGTGTTAGATCTCTCGTGTCGCTTTAGAAACTTACATAGTAGTGTTGATTAATGTTTCTAAATGTATTTATTTTTTACCCCGTTTTTCTCCCAATTTGGTAGTTACCAAATTAAAAAGGACTCGTATTTTTAAGTACTTCCATTATTTTGTGTACCCCCTTGTAGTTAGTAATTAACATTATGCATATAATTTATAATAACAAAACACTGTAATACCCCAAATGGCCACTGTAATTAATGTCTGTAAACATTTAAGAAATATAGTGCAATATAGCTGAATTTCTTTAATGAATGTAATTTCACATAGCTAAGTGTGCCTGTGTATATGATACATTTCTAGCTAGACTTTTTTCCACAACTAACCAAAATATGATAGTTTCACATTTGAAGACTGTTTTTCCAAAAATCACTCAGTCCACTTTTGGTCGGGACTTCATTTGTTTTAATTCAAGATGTGTACACCACATTCTTAAAGGGACTATTTCCTTTGGAGAATATTTCCTTTGGCAAGCTGGAATAAAGTGAGTTGACCTATCCAAAAAATAAATACAAATAAAATACATAAATAAATCTACTAAAAAAATTGTCAGCAGAAACAGCGACACTCTCCCTGAGTGAGATAACGCCTTTCACACTCACACACCGCAGCCCAAATAATGTATGTACATTCATAAAACAAGAGATGACATATTCCATTACCTTTGAATGTAGCCTTGTACGTAACAGCCCAACGCCTATGGAACGCAACTGAAAAATTATATTTGGAGAAATGGAGGATATGAAAGAGAATTACTGAAAGATGGTATTATTTGCCATCAGTCCAATCTTCACACTTTTGAAAGCATGGAAAACATTTATGGAAAGACACCTACATTTTATGTACAGTAAATCGCGACCATTTTAGTTGACTCGTGTCCTTCTAACTCAAAACAGTGTTGGTTGCACAGACAAAATTCTACAATATGCAAATATCAGCATTATAATTTTTGTATTGCCAAACAAACCTGTTGAGATATACTGTACATTTGACACCAGGGGCTTGTCTCACGAAGGAAGTTCAACATAGTCAGGGTATCTTTGCATTAGCTAGCTACACAAAGCCTAACAAAGGCAATTATGGCTAACCTGTCTCACGACGGTGATTATCAACTCGCTTTGTCAACCCTGGGTTTTCCGTTCGAGCTATGAGCGCGTGCACACAAAAGGGGCGGTGTTTGTAACACAGCCAATCACATGCAACATGAACAGATCCAGAGCACCATTTCACGAAGCAGGATTGTTGGGTTAGTGAGCTAACTTTGCGCTTAATCCTGGGTTTTCGGTTTCATGACTGTGGCTCACTCAGGGCTGTGGTGACGGGAATGTGAGTGCGATCTATTGCACCAATCACTCAGGAATCATGAGGAAAATTGCACTGCACTTAATATGCAACAGTACAGTACAGCAACAGTCGTGAGACTGAAAACCCAGGCTTAAACCCAAAGTTAGCTCGCTAACCCACTAATCCTGCTTCATGCGACAGACCCCTGGACACACAGCAGGGACAGGTCAGGATGTTTACATTTTCAAATAAGAAACCAGTTACAACAAAGCCCTGAACACACTTCTGGCTGCTTTAGCACAAATTACATGATTTTTAAAATAGATTAAAAATAGCACACTGCTTCACAACAAACTAAGAACAAGAAACAAACTAAACAAAAGTACAGCATAATTATAAATCACATGACAAGATGACCTGGGTAATGAGTTCAAATTCATTTTGAATGCATTAGAAACATGATCTTAACAGTTTGAAATCCCAATAAATCAATTACATCCAGTATTTCAGTATTTGGAAAGTAACCCCCCCAACTCATTTGTAACCTTTAGGATCAGAAATAAATGCATTATATTGTCAACTTAATACATCAAATGCATCAATACAACTAGGTGGATATGTGTATATGTCCATGGTGAATTGGACACCACATTGGAAACACTATTCTCACACTTTTCACCTGACCTGTAGTTTGGTGGAAGAAAATGCCTAAACTACACTGACCCCTTTTAAACAGTTACATCTTTGTTCTCTGGATGAAATGTTGCCAGAAGAGAGCTTTTATTAAAAAGGATTAACATTCATTTCTATACCCCGTCATATCAGCCCTATTCACTAGTATAGCTTTCCTTATGTAAAAGACCTTGATGAGACGTAATGTTTATTCATAGACTAACCTTTTTAAATAATACCAAGAGCTCTCCGGCTAAAACCTCCCCAGCATACTTAACACCTCATCATTGTCTCGTTATTCAGCTCGTACACTCCTCGCGCCACTTGAGATGCTAAACATGGATCGCTCTGCTCTTCTTGTGTGCTCCTGTTGGTTCAGACCCGTGTAAGGAATAGTCCCGTAGGATAGGTGCTGCTTACCTCCCATTGGCTGTGCGGGGAGATCGATGATGGTGTTGGCAAAAGAGGCTGTTGTGAGTAGCTAAAACTTTTCCATTTCCTTTTATCTAGCAAACGGTATAAACTTATGTATAGATTCAGGTTGCACATTGCTTTCTCAGTTTTGATTTTATTTTTTCATCACAAAAACTCCTTTTCCCCTGTAAAGCCGGAAACCTTGGGAGCGGGGGCATTTTAAAAAGAATACAGCAAAGGCACACACAGCAGAAATCATGCACTCCTGCTGCGCCCACTTGTGGGATTACTGTTTTAGCATTAGTGGCGTGGCTCGCCTGCAGACTCACACATTCATGGCAGATGTAATGAGTGAAATGCTTGAGGGGGTGGCTTTCACAACAATGGAGAATGAAGATAATGCTGCATAATGTCAGAATTTCACAAGGGCAAACAAAAATGCTTGTTGATGTATTTATTCAACATAAGCATGAACTTAAAGGAGCAAAAAGTACTTGAAAGGTTGGAGCAATAGAAAAGGAAAAGCTATGGACAAAAATAAAACATTTTTGTTTTCACTAATTATTTTCACAATTTTCAAGACTTTCCCCCTATACCAAGAGTGATACCTCACCAAAAATAGTAAATGTATATGATGTATTATGCATCCATAGAAGAGCTATTAATGAAATGGCCGAACAGCAACACCCACCAACAGCTACGCAAACCAACACCCACCAACCGCTAGCATTGTTCTCACTGATGTCCGAAAACAGTAGGAGTAGTGAAATAAATCTGCTTTAAGCATACTTACTTTTCTGAAATTATACACTCAGTGGCCACTTTATTATGCACACCTTTCTAGTACTGGGTAGGACCCTCCTTTGCCCCCAGAACAGCCTGAATTCTTTGTGGCATGGATTCAACAAGGTGCTGGAAACATTCCTCAGAGATTCTGGTCCATGTTGACATGATAGCATCACGCAGTTGCTGCAGATTTGACGGCTGCCCATTCATGTTGCGAATCTCCCATTCCACCACATCCCGAAGTTGCTCTATTGGACTGAGATCTGGTGACTGTGGAGGCCATTGGAGTACACTGATCTCATTGTCATGTTTGTGGAACCAGCTTGAGATGACGTGTGCTTTGTGTCATTGCATTGGGCAAACTGTGGCCATAAAGGGAAGCAACATGACTCAGGTAGGCTGTGGCATTTAAACGATGCGTGAAAATCCCATGAGATCAGCAGTTTCTGAGATACCCCGTCTGGCACCAACAATCATTCCACGCTCAAAGTCTCTTAGATCACATTTCTTCCCCATTCTTGTCATTTTTGGTCTGAACAACAACTGAATCTCTTGACCATGTCTGCATACTTTTGTTCATTGACTTGCTACCGCATGATTGGCTGATTAGATAATTGTATTAATGAGCAGGTGTACAGGTGTACCTAATAAGGTTGCCACTGAGTGTATACAGTACATGTTAAACAGAGTCTTCAGTGGTGAAGCAATTTCAATTCCATATTTAACAATAAAGCATTGGGTGAGCATGTATACCTCTAGTTTGCAGGAATTTAGCCAAGGGCTTTTGCCAAATTGAGCACCAAATTGAGCACCAGCACCTGCTTTATCAAGCTGACAAAGTATACTCACATCCCTGCAACTTCTGAGTGAATGCTCTCAAACACAGGCCTGATTATAAACAAGCCTCAAATCTGATTAGTGCCTGAAAATGTGGACATGCTACTGTTCATAAAGGCCAACTTGAATATAAAGTAGCCAAGAAAAATGGTGTTGTTTGTTATTTGTTTGGTTTCCTTATGTTTTATTCTTTCACATTGGCTGACATATTAGTTGCAGAAAGAGCACACATTTTATTTGATTCTTTGTTTGTTTTAGTTTTCTGCAGCTGGCTTAACAATGTCTACTGGTATGGATATTAGCATTCCTAGAGTGGACATTTTACTTGTCTCAATGTCCAATAGGTGGAATTATTTTTGAGTTGTCTGCAAGTAGGCCTACTCTATGATTACAATTGAAAAAATAGCATCAATATTATTCAATAATTGTTTTGTACTACAATTTACTAAGCTAGGCAATTAATGCTCAAATGGCGGCATTCAATAAAAAAATAATTAAAATAATTTGTCCCACCAATCAGAACACATTTTCATTGGCTAAAACCTCTTACTGCCTGCACCATATAGAGATGTGGCGCATTAAACTTACTTCATTGAGTTCGGGCTTTAGTTTGGTTTGGTTAGATTGGGTTCAGGCCGGCAGATGTCAGCATTCAGTGTTACATCGTGCCCTACCGTTCTGCGTGTATGAAATGGAAAAACTATTGTGCTGTACCATCGAGCCGCCTCTGGCTCCAGGTCATACTTATCTTGTCTCCACTCTGGAAAAGGGAAACAGGGTACAAGACAGCTTTGTATTTGGAGAAAAAAAGAGTTTTTATTTTTCCTGAGAGCCAGGAATTGTCTGGCACACATCCGGCAATGTTTTATTGGAGATTAATCTGAAATGTAAAGAGATCAGAACAGGAAATATAAAATATAAAATAAACTGGCAGTAACTTGCAAAAAGTTTACAAAAAGAAGGAAAAAAAACAACTTCCAATATAGGAAAAGGTTGAAGGTGGATTTAATTGTTCCCCCCCATGTGCTCGAATGTACATTGTAAGAATAATAGTTCCAATGAAAGAGAATCTATCAAATTAATTTCCACCACCAAACATTAATTATTCTTAGTGACTAAAAATAAACCCTTTATGTATCAATACAAGCCACAGATGGTGATAGATTGCACTGTATGCAAGCTGGTTAAGTGCTGACAATGTTCTACGGTGGGGAACACAGGAAACATGCAGTGCAAGCAACATGCATTCTGAGGCAGAACCTGAGGCTGTGCACAACAGCGCAGTAAAGTCATGTTCATGGATTTTGTCAAGCTCTACTATTGAGTGTGCACCCAAAACATGACTACAGTATCCTCCTGGATGCGATGCCATGACTCTCCACCAGCATATGCAACATAAATATAATGAGCCGATTAATTTAGGAAATTACATAATTGTATATTACCTAAATACTACTCCGCAATAGAAAAAACGGGCAATGGAGTTTTCTATATTACTGATGAATGAAGCACATTTATTTAATCTAACTGGACAATAGAGCAGTGGCTCAAGTGGCTCAAACACACAACCCAAAATATACAATAAAAGTCTTCCAATTATATATAGTGGCTTTGAATGGACACAGTCATGGGATGTCACTGTCTTTTTGGGGTTTTTGAACCAATGAATTCAGTGACTTTAAACGCGGCACTGTCATAGGATGCCACCTTTGCCACAAGTCAGTTCGTGAAATTTCTGCCCTACTAGATGTGCTCCGGTCAACTGTAAGTGCTATTATTGTGAAGTGGAAGCGCCTAAGAGCAACAACAGCTCGGCCACGAAGTGGTAGACCACGCAAACTCACAGAGCGGGGCCGACGAGTGCTGAAGCCCATAGCGCGTAAAAATCGCCTATCATCTGCTGCATCACTCACTACAGAGTACCAAACTGCCTCTGGAAGCACCATCAGCACAAGAACTGTGCGTCGGAAGCTTCATGGAATGGGTTTCCATGGCCGAGCAGCTGCACACAAGCCTCACATCACCATGCGCAATGCCAAGCATCGGCTGGAGTGGTGTAAAGCACTCCGCAACTGGACTCTGGAGCAGTGGAAACGTGTTCTTTGGAGTGATGAATCACGCTTCACTATACGGCAGTCTGATGCCAGGAGAACGCTACCTTCCGGAATGCATGGTGCCTACTGTAAAGTTTGGTGGAGGAGGGATAATGATCTGGGACTGTTTCTCAGGGTTTGGGATAGGCCCCTTAGTTCCAGTGAAGGGTATTCTTAATGCTACAGTATACGAAGACATCTTAGCCAATTGGGCGCTTCCAACTTTGTGGCAACAGTTTGGGGAAGGTCCTTTGCTGTTCCAGCATGACTGTGCCCCTGTGCACAAAGCGAGGTCCATAAGGACATGATTAGACGAGTTTGGTGTGGAGGAACTCAATTGGCCTGCACAGTGCCCTGACCTCAACCCCATTGAACACCTTTGGGAGGAATTAGAACACTGATTGTGAGCCAGGCCTTCTCGTCCAACATCAGTGTCTGACCTCACAGATGCTCTTTTGGCTATATGGGCACAAATTCCCACAGACACACTCCAAAATCTTGTGGAAAGCCTTTCCAGAAGAGTGGCAGCTGTCATAGCTGGGGTCCAACTCCATATTAATGCCCATGGTTTTAGAATGGGATGTCCAACAAGCTCATATAGGTGTGATGGTCAGGTGTCCACTGACTTTTGGCCATATAGTGTATAATACAATGGCAGTGCCCCACCTGGGAATCGAACCTGCAACCTCTGAGTTACAAGCTCCCATTATACTGCGCTGACAATCTGCCTTGCATCTGCACACATCTTCTTATGAACACAATTAACTATTAAAGGCATTATTTCTGGGTAACTGGGTAACATGATTGATGATTCCCAAACTGAGATGGAATTTCTAATAACCTGGCAAAGCATTCTCAAACAATGACTCCTTCAGCCAGCAGCAAGAGCTTTTGGGTTTGTCAGCATCAGATATGGTGAAATCACAATATCGAACTAACAATACATTTAGATCCTTGTTCCTTCATTTTGGAATTGCCAGTTGTGCCTCCTGCGCTAATAATAAACCCAAGACTGTAGCAATAACCATTACATGAATTAATACATTTTATTGGTATTTGGCTAAATAGCAAACAGATGTGAGTGTTGAAGACCAATATGGATGCATTTCTAAATCACCCACCCGATTGTTTGTTGAGGCTGTTGGTACTAACCTGGTTATTCTGACAGATCCTGGTGTACAGGTTTTAAAAAACTATTTCCCCAGAAATGAGAAATAACTTATGACTGGATGCCTGCATCTCGTGATAAAGTACTTGGATTACAGGTTACAGCTGTGCATGACAAGGAGTCATAAGTAAACAGTTGTTTTACATCGTGCTGTCAGTGAGGTGTCAGAATGTGTGAACTAATATAAATTGTTCTGTTGAAAGATTTTTAAGTGCTTTTTATTTTTATCTGTTTTAATATAAGTGAATTCCGAGCAGTCACCTTGCACTTCATGAATTGTTTCCTAACAGTTCAATTGTCGGTTAGTATGCAGTAGATACGTTCTCATGAATTTATTCTGTTGTTATTTGTTTGCTCGAAAGGTATAAAGCTGTTCCTAAAATGCTATCTTAACCACAATGCATTGTTTTCAGGTGAAATACATTTCTGTCTATGGCAGATTTTTTTTATATTACTCTTTTCCTATGAAATGACACCAAAAGAGGTCCTTGTGGTGTGAATTGTCTTTCCAATTGAAAGCTAGTAAGGGAGGAAGTCAAGTTCCTCATTTGAATCCAAGCAGACAATTCTTGCAGTTTGTTTTTTTCTGCTTATTTTGATTATTGCTCCACAGCCAAGCGGCGCTGTATCCTTTACATTACTGTCTGTTGGGTCTACAGAGAATGTGGCTCAGTCATAGCTGGCTCCCCTGTTCCAATTGAAGTTCGATACAGGTAGCGCTACATTTTACAGGCAATTTCACCATTCCACAACAAATGAAACAAAACAAACTTGAATACATTTGTTATTCCCCTATTCTTATTTTCTTCCAATAAGGAATACGCAGTCAGGACTGGAGGCCAGTCCCAGCGCTGCAGCAATCACTGTGGATTCTGGAGGGCACACACCACCACCTCTCTGAGGTCTGAAATTGTCAGAGGGCTGTCCTGATACTTCAAATCCATGGTCCATAACAAGAAAAGTGGGGTCATCTACAGAAATGTGTTGATACCCATTAATTGGCCTACAATATACTATATATATATATATATATATATATATATATATATATATATATATATATATATACCCCATCATAACATTTCAGCTCCATAATATTCCAATTTGTAAATTTTTCATCTGAAAGTGTGTTTTCCCAGAATGTTCCATCTCTGCAGTGATTCAATTATTTTCTACTGTGCCACATTCAATTGAGTAACATTGGATTTTTGTCCCTGTCCTTCATGAGCCCGCAACATAAACTGCTGCAAAGCAGCATATCCGAGTATCCATTAGAAACAGAAACAGAAAAAAGACGTGATAAAGTGATACAAGTAATATCATTTACATATGATGTAGCCCATGTCCATGTTGTTTTTATTTGTCTCTGATGTCGGTACCATGTTGTAATCCCCTTGTTTTCTGTGTGTCTGTTTCGCTGACTCTATTGTGTTCCTGGATGCTTGGCCAGGCCATTATTGCAAAGGAGAATGTGTTAACTTGTTCATTAATTTGTTTTAATGTTTTAATTCAATATCATTCACATCAACTCTACTCTGACCTTCAATTGAATTGTCTGGCCATGGCTGATGAAACTGTGAAGTTGTACTGGTCCTTCTCCAAGTGGTGTTATCCTTACACTTCAGTGCACAGAACGAGGCGATGGGAAATGTCTGCAAGCTGTTGGCGTAGTCAGAGTTTAAAGCGCTGCATTAAAGATGCCGCTCCCGACACAATGATTTATTTACTCTGCTCTGCTCTGCAAAGTGTTTTTGATAAATGGTCCAATTCCCATTGAACTGTTATCAAAAGAGAGTGAGGGATAGAAAAAGAGCAGTAAACAGTGGAGCGCCATCCTCCAATCAGCTCCTGGAGATGACAGCTTTAGATCAGAGAGCAGGTGTCTCTTCTCCCTTTCCATTACCCAAGGAGTATGAATTAAATTGATATAAATTCTCATAAAAAGTAACAAATTTTAAAGTCCTGCTTTTTTTCTGCTGTGGGCTTTGGAAGGCCATTACACAGTAGGCAATCAAAACAGCAGTGAGCCGGTGACAGCACGTCTTGAGAATAAAGATAATTTACTGCTTTAAAATGGATAAACTGCTTTATGCTGAGCAAAACAGTCAACAGAAAAAGTACGCTTTTAATGGGATTCTGCTGTTACCACACCATTTTCAAAAATTATATTTTGTTTCGACTCACATAAACAGCTCATGGCTTATATTTGTCATGCATTTTCAATTAACATTTTTTCAATGTTCTTTGAAGTGATAAAAAATATATAATCTGCAGCTTTCTGGCAAACACCTCCTCCTCCTTGTTCACAGTTTATGAACTTAATACAATTATCTATACAATAGGTTTGTTTTATAAAATTACAATGATGGTGAGAATATGCATCAGGAGTAGAGTGGACTAACTTCTTTCAGACAGGATAAAGTGTAGATTGTATACCTTGAATTCGTTGTATCACTGTAATCCATCAAACACTAGCCGAGCAGTGACACTGAATAAAGCTTAACATTTGGAGCAAAAATAGTTTCACAATAAAAAAGCTGTACATAACAAATGTGTCTGCATAAAATTGTGTTCTCATTGTTTGCGATTTTCTTACTCTGCAAGGAGATGGGAGTCATATTGGGAGTCACCACTACAAAATGTATTAATGCACATCTTGTAAGTCGCTCTGGATAAGAGCGTCTGCTAAATGCTTAAAATGTAAAATGTAATATTTCCACCAACAAATCCTGTACAGAGAACAGTGCTTGGAAGCCCTTTCCCTCAGAATACAAGTTAACAGACCAGATATACTTTTGTGTGTGTGTACTCATTCATATTCATTCTAGTATAGTGTCCTTTAATAAAATCCATGGTAAAATAACATGTATTGCGAAAAAGCACACAACACGCACAGATAATGGATTACCTATTTCGAGCAATGAGACAATTGTTCAATGAAACATTGAGACAAAACTTATTTTCCATTCCATTTTGAATTCTGAATCCTCAAACCACATGCTCAGTCAGGCATTCAAACAATGTTTTTGTCCTGTTCCATCAGTAGCCTTCTGCCCCCCCCACTCCCTCCCAAAAGAAGGATCAGCTTACAGAATACGGTTGACCTGGGTTGTGTTTGAAACCGTTCACTCGTTCACTCATTCCCTATTCCTTATGTAGTGTTCCATGTAGTGAACGATTAAACTGTTTTCGGACACTACACTGAACGTCATTTGCGTCAAAAAAATGTGCCGGATATTCAGGTGACGCAAGCGGACGTGCCCAGTATCACGTAAACAAACCAAGCACTAATGACAGCAGGTTGAAATGTACTCAGGTAGTATCGGGTTTGCATGTTCAGTTTTGAATGTGAAATCCCAAATAAATGGTTGAAATTCTAATGATGTGCAAGTGTGGATTTGTCAACTGCGGTGCTGTCTGCTAGCCATTGCTTTAGCCACCAATAGCTACCGTTATTGAAGTCGTGAGCTAACTAAGACACGACCGCATTGCATTGTGGTATACGGGAGAAATTGTAGGGCACATTCGCTGTTCACTAGAAATCGCTGTGAATTGTGGGTATTTTATAGTGGACTATATAGTGAACGAAATTAACTGTTGAGAATTCGAACACCACTACAAAATGGCGAACACACTATATAGTGCACTATTTAGGGAATAGGGAACGGTTTTGAACACAGCCCTCGTGTACTTCCTTTATCTTCTGATGTCACACTGCACAAGTTTAAAGAGTACGTATTCATTCTTCTGCATCACTGTATTAGTTTCAGCTCGTATGTTATGCAGTGTACCAGATGTTTTTTTATTTTTAGTTCCAGATATTATATTTGTTTCAGATCTGAGTCTTCAGTACAGTTATTAGCAGTTATTATAAAAAATATATGCACACATACATATAGTTGACAATGTGTGTACTGTAGTTCCTGTTCCTGACATGGTTTAATGGGCTTTTAGAACTCGTCCTTTGACGTCTTACTGTCTTTCCTGGAAATGATGAAAGAAAATAAACTAGCAAGGAAACACCCAGAGGTGCTCAGGACATAGAAACAGAATAAGAATCTCATCTTTTCATCATGCATTTCCTTTGTTCCCAAATGGGCAATGTCCATTTCATGCAACCATCTTTCATGTATTTGTCAAGATCTACTAGCAAGCTGGAAAACGTGTTCTTGTTCACTGTCCACATCTGCCTGCATCTCCAAAGACAGTGACAATAAGAGAGATCAAGATAATTATGTCCCACGTGTCAAACCTTTCTCCTATAATGGTAGGCCTACCTGTATGTCCACTCTTATGAACGGGAGAAAAATAATGAATTAAAATGTATAATTTCTCAGAACACAAAATATGAATAATTAACAGAATGCATTTGATTTTTATTTGTTACAGTGTATTATTTTTCCAGTTCATACTGATGGTATATTTGATAAAACAACATTTATTGCCAAACACAGACTTTGCAAAAACAACAGAAAGGGACAGGGAAGGTGGAGAGGTAATAAAATTGATTCATATTATAAATTCCCTTCCTTAATTGAAATGCAAATTCATTTTAATCATGTTTTGCTGTGAGAATATGAAACACACAGTTTAGTCAGTTAATTGGACAGGCAATGAGGTTGTCTTTACATTATGGGGGGGAAAAAAGCAGTCAGGGAGATTCAGCCAACGGCACATTCTACCAAAAATGTATTTATAGCCTAAAGAGAAATGTCTTTGGCCTAATTTGCCTTTAGATTTCAATGCCACATTTGGAAGTAGCGTGTGATAGATCTGGGAGACTTTCACATCTCGGGCTCCAACTATGGTGTCTAAAAAAAACGTCGAGTATTTTATTATATCCATTTTTGATCTTGTGGAAAACTGTAGGATATTCCTCATTTCATGGGCCCAAAATTAAGGTGTATGTACCTTGTAATGATCCATTTATTATGAGATAGCACAAAAAGTTGGTGTGCTCGTTTGGAGCACAATGCGGAGCAATATATTGAAGAGCGTTTCAATCGTCGATGTGGTCTTCTTCAAATGATAACCATTTTAACCAGGTGTAACGGAGTTGGTTCTGCCTGCAGCGAGTTTCAAACCGAGGATCTCAATGTGACAAGAAAGATGATTAGCCCGCTGAGCTAAAGACTCAAGTCCCTAACTCTGGAAACTAATAATACTCTTATCACGCGCTCAACTTTAACGCCTTCTGAGCTCCGCTACACAGGCACAAGCTACAGTACACGTAGGTAAGCATTTACTACATATGCTGAATTCCATCATCATAATCAAAAATGTCAGAATATATATTTCCATCAAATAATTAAAATATGAATACAATGAATTGTGTGCAATACTAACCCACAACTAATGTTCTCCTGTTAGCAGTTTAAATGGCTTTTACCCTGAAAATTTTATTTAGAACTACCAGTGTTTATTTCCCTCCTATTCATTTTTACATAAAATTATTTTCTGCATGCCATGTGCCACAAAGATTAGAGACAGAAGTGGGAAACAACTACATTAGTTAATTGCCTCATCCCTAAAATGCTGAATTAATCAGGTATAATGATAACCCTTAATTTATAAGGGGGGATAAAGTTATATGTAATCAACCGTAAACATTAAAACAGTGGAGAATGTAAGGTTGGAGAAACAAACATCTGTTGCCCTTTAAAAAGGCCCCCATCTCCTGACCAGCCACCTCAGATTCCAGGCCACACCTTTTCCTGCTTCTTGCATTTCCGGTCCTTATGAGCATAACGTTGGTTTGATTGAATACAGATTAAATTTAAGTCTTGTCATACTGAATTGCATTCATCCTTATAGAGTGTAAATGCATCCAGATTGAATCCTGTGCATCAATAAGAACATTTTCTGGTTCAATTAATCCGTTCCTCTTACTTCACCACAATCGGTGGAAAATATCTCAAATGAACGATGGTAATCAGACAAAGTAAATTGAATGAGGACAAACATCATGCTGGATTTGATTGAGGCAAATGTATGCATGAAGCAATCTCAGATTGCAAAACAGGTTAACATAACAAACAGCTGTGCTAGATAATAGATGCTTGTTTCTGAGGGACGTATTGACTTAGTCTGTGGCATATCAGTTATGGCCCCACATTTGTTTTCTTATGATTTCTTTATTCCTTTATTATATGGTAAGTCTCTGATGTGCTCTATAGAAGTTATCTGTGATGAGTTAGTCGTGTCTTCACTCATGAATGCTTAAACAGTGGCACAGGCATGTTCTTTCAGACAAAATAAGACTGAACACAAAGATAACTTTGCAGTGTGCATTGAAAAGACACTGCGCCGGCAAGCAAGGGCATTCTGGGAAGAATGGTGAGAGAGCGCATTGTCTCACATGGAACTCTTACTTCAGATTATTATACATTCATTATTATTATTATAATTATTATAATACAATTAATTCATTATAAAATGGTAATGCATTTTCTTTGCACATCACTTCTCAGGGTCACTCAATATAATCTCACATAATTTGATATAATAATGTACACACAAATACAAAACCAATAAATGTACAAAAAATACATAATACAAATTATAATACAACAGTGATAATGACAGTAGTGGTTTGTAAAGACACATAGAACACATTGCATCACAGATTCAAAGCCAGTGTAGAGAGGTGGGTGTTTAAAAGTTATTTTAAGTGCTGATATTGAAGCATCTCAGGCAGTGAGCGGGAGAGAATTCCGGAGGCATGGGGCAGACCTGGCTCTGTCTCCCGTGTTTTTGTGTGGAGAACCATGAGGAGACCAGAGTCAGACAATCAGAGAAAACCAGAGTCAGACGATCGGAAACCAGAGTCAGACGATCAGAGTGTGAATGCTGGGCTGTAGGAGTGAAGACACTGAGTGAGATAGATAGTGGCACGTCCCTTCAGGTTTGTATAAGTGAGAAGCAGGACTTTGAAGTCCACTTTTATAGGTAGCCAGTACAGGGTACGGAGGATGGGGGTTACATGATGACTTGAAGGGGTAAATGTGAGGGGTCAGGGGTCAGTAAACCTTTGGAAATGTCTGCTGAGTATGTTCTCAATCAATCAATCAGAACTACATTATATTATCCCCAATTGGGAAATTTGATATGTAGACAGGCCCATTGTGAACAACACAAAATGTACATGTAGTAAAAAACATTATTAAAAACATCCAATATCAAGACACACACTGGTCACATATAAAATCCTTCATTACGATACTGTATAAAAAATAGTGGTAAAATTAAAGTAAAAGCCTTGGCATTCAAGCAGAAAGTTGTTCACCTTGATGAGTTGCATCTGCTTGCGGCTTGTGGCCATGGAAATGAAAGAGTCTTTGAGTCTGTTATTCTTTATCTTTGGGAGTTTGGACCTGGAGCAGGGTGCTTCTGAATAGAGGGGATGGCCGCAGATACAATGGGTTTTGTCTTGGTTCCTGGCTTGTTTATTGAACAGCTCAGAGATGTGTTGGAGGGTAGGCCAGTCAGAAGGGTATTGCAGTATTCCAGCCGCTAAGACATAAAGGCATGCATACATTTTTGTGCATCAGTTTGACAGTGTGGCTGGGCACTGGCACCTTCACACACGCACCTTCCTCTCAAAGGGCACTGTAGTGAGGATGGACATACAGTATGAGTCCTTTCAGTCAGTAAAGGGAAATATGTTGATTTTAGAAACAATGTGACATTTATTGATCAATTTGAAATATAAAAATATATCAATCGATGCTCAATAATAAAGTTAATTACGAAAGTAATAATGAACAAACTGCTAATAAGTACTCTAGAAATTGAAAGAAACAACAGTAACCGAAACAAAGTATAAAGCAAAGTATGTTTATTTCGAAGGTCCTGAGACCATACAGGCAGGTGATGAATGTCACGTGTATTACCAATTGCGTTACACAGATTGAGGGAGACAGATGTGCTTTTTGTCGTCTGGGCAACGATAGGTTCAATTGCACGTCAATCCAGGTAGTGTCAAAAAAACCTGTCTGGCGAGGTTCCAATCTTTACAGTCAAGGAGCCGGAAGTGGCATTTGTCTTATATGGAATAAGGGAACAATCGAATAGGCACTGAAGAACTGAAGAACTAGTAAACAAGCCATACAGAGCGTCTTAAAGAAACAGGCGAAATTAATGGAGAATACACAGAAAGCATTACAGGCCTCACAGGAATTTGAACGCTTTAATATATCTGCACCAAATTTGCTGCACATGTGGTAAACATGTTGGAGATGAACTTTATGTAATAATGTACCTGTATGTTATACTTTGATAGTTTGTCTGTCAAAATATCTATCAATTGCCTTATTGAAAAAAAATTAAAAAAATGTTTTGGACTATTTCAGAAATAGGGATTCTCACATCTTCCACTGAATTAATGAATGTAGAGTAAATATTTTAAATGGGACACAGGAAGGATCTTTCTTTTTATGTAAATCGGTACATTTTTAATGAATTGCACATTTTACTTATTCATAATTCTTAACTTGTATGTATATATGTATTGATGACACAAAATAAACTGCACTACATATATATATTTAAAATTTCACTCGGCTAATAATTTAAACCAACAAACAATATTGAGAAGCAATGTGAAGTAAGATCCTGGCCTAATTTTGTATTCAGGGACTTTTGTATCCATGAATTAAGTCAGACTGTGTTCTAGTAAGAATACAAAGAAGAGCAATTCAATGCTTGTCCCCAGGCTCGTGTTTGTGCGAAATCAAAACAGAACACAGCTGTAAATATAGCTGCTCCCCGAACTCCTCGCAAACAACAAAGAGGAGACAATGTGGCGTGCGATGTTTTATTCATTCGTAAAAATGTCTACTTCTTAACGCAATGGTGCCCACCAGACAGCATGAAAGAACAAAAAAACAAATAAAATGACTTCTGGAGTTTGTGCAGGCTTCAAAGAGAGGCAAACAATTCAGAATCAATTCATCACTAAAGACGACTGAAATGGTTCATGAAAGGCAGGCGCTGCTCTTGATAAACAACTCCTCCGGCGACACCGGTGGCCACAGACTCTCACTGTAGCACTGCGCTTGCACTGCACAAGCTGATCCCAACGTGAATATGACACCTGGTCACTCTTTGTCCCAGTCACGTCTTTGGGTAGAATACTAACGCTTTTTAAATATAAACTTACAACACAAAAAGGTTACAACCCTTTCTTAAGCTTGGCCTTCTGTATTCTCTCTCTCTTATACATGGTTAGCTTTCAATAGATATATAAAAGAGAATATGTCGAAGGAATAGACTGAGCAGCTCAATTTCTGACTTTGAGGGATAATACCACAGGCTGTGACAGTGGTTTTTGTCATGCTAGTAAGTGCACACCAGGGTACCTACTGCAAGTGTGCGATTTTGTTACTATGCAATTGTTGCTAGGCAACATTGCTGCAAGCCTGGTTGAGTAAATGGTGTATTGCTTGTTGGCCATGTTCAAGGTGCTTGCTGTAAATGATAACTCTGCTGTGCTGAAGTCCTGATATTGTTTCTCATTTTCCTACTGCATATTTTTTGGTTCAAACCATCATGGCTGTGGACCAACAAAGAGAATGAATGGAAATTATAATTTAGCTTTATTTTTTTTCGAATGTAAGCTGCAGTTGGTTGGCACATTGTTAGCAAAAAAAAATAAGACATTTAATGGTGCAGTGAGTTCCTTATTTTTTCACATTTCAGGATTATAAAACTGCAGAAGTATCATTTTCTTCAGCATCTTCTTACCAGACAAATATTAATTCTCTAACACATTTTCTCAATAAAAGTATCACAATAAAAATACATATCACTATCAAATATAGTTTTCTTTGTTACATTTTTATTTTTAGGAAATGCTGAATGGAATTAGTATTGTACATCAAATTTGAAGTTGTAAAACCGTGCTTACAAAGCATTTATGATTTTAACATAGAAGGGTCAAATGGGAAACTGTGACAAATTGGAATTTGAAAACAAAGGCCTTCTAACATGATTCACACATTAATACACTCATATTGACATCCCTAGTATGTATGCCAATATTATACTTAATACCCAAACAAATTACAACTTTTATAGCAGTATAATTGCTGTGCACTCAAATACCCATCAATCATACAATCACACAAGATTATGTGTCAGATTATTTCTGGGAGTCAACGAGGAGCAAATGGGAGAAATGCAGTTCAACTAATATATCACGCTGAGCAGGGGAATTCAAGGAGGCGAAGGGCTTAATTATGGGATGTGAGAACTGAACCTTGCTCTCTCAATCCGCAGTGCAGTGACATTACCGCATGGACGACAGGCCCGGTGTAAGATACAAGGTGTAAAGGCCTGCTACAGTGATCCTCCCAGTGCCACAAACCTGGCCAACAGACGTGATTCACTTCACTATGTTTTTTTATTCATGTTTGCCTCGAACCTGGAGACAGGCCAGCACATTACCTGATGTTTCAGCAAAGCCTTGCACAAGGGAATGGTTTATACTATATATTATATTCTCGACACGTAACCATTTGTGTTGGAGTTTTCATTTTTGTTCTTCTCACAGTGGGAGGCCCTGTTGGGACCGTGCAGATAGAAGCGTGTCCATCCTGAACGATAAGATAATATTTTTCCCCATTGAACGGCCAGTCCATTGCCTGTGCAGTAGTCGGCTTGATGAACGATGGCTTCTAGCACCTAACAGGACTCCAGGTTTTGAGGCAGGTCCTTTATCGATAAGCACCACCGCTCCCTTGTGAATTCCCCACAGTGAATTTTTTGTGTAATGTTGGCATGTATGTTATAAACGGTTTCTGGAAGTAAAACACAAAATGTTGATGTGAGATATTTGTTACATCGGGAATTGCCAATAACAGTAAAGTAATTGCCTGCAGAATATACCACACGCATTAAGTTGTTTGAATATACACATTCTTAATGCAGTGGAGTGACATAAATATGAAGTTCTAAATTAATATGCAAATATCCATGCATGATTTCTGCACAGCAACACAGTGGTCACAGCACAGCAGGGGGGCGAGGTATCACCTTCCATTTTCACTCCTTTTTTCAAGTAAAGACTAGGGGTCTATTCTGACTTGATTTATGCACGTAAACAGAATTAATTAAGCATTTCTTGTCTGGATGTGCATATTCTTACTTGATTCCTGACCATGGTGTAGATTTATTGAAAAAAAGGGTGCAATGACTATTTTCCAGTGTTATGCAATATGCATTCTAGCCTTGAGTTTGAACCATGGAGTGAGAAGCTTATAGTTATTGTCCTACTAGCAATCAATTGTCCAGTAATCCAAGGGGTGACCCCAAAACATTTTCTAAGAACCAACGCTAACCAATAATAATCATACTTTTCTTATAAGAAAATGAATTGCAATTGAAAATAATAATGCTTACATTGTTATTATATTTTTCATTATTTGTATTAAATGGAATCTCATCTCATCTCATCTCATCTTCAGCCGCTTATTCCTAGTCAGGGTCGCGGGGGGGCTGGAGCCTATCCCAGCATGCATTGGGGCGAGAGGCAGGAATACACCCTGGACAGGTTGCCAATCCATCGCAGGGCACTACATACACCATTCACTCACAGACTCATACCTACGGGCAATTTAGACTCTCCAATTAGCCTAACATGCATGTCTTTGGACTGTGGGAAGAAACCGGAGTACCCGGAGGAAACCCACGCGGACACGGGGAGAACATGCAAACTCCACACAGAAAGGCCCCCGGCCTGGATTCGAACCCGAGACCTTCTTGCTGTGAGGCGACAGTGCTATCCACTGCACCACCGCCTTTAAATGGAATCAAACATTCTAAAACAATTTCTTGTGACATGTATTGTTAATACCAGGTCTGCAAATGAATATAGAAAAGGTCCCCATCATCAGCCCATGCACTCCAACATTCAGGACACTCCTTTTCCTGTTTCATGGATTTACAGTCCTTATGAGCACAAGGCTGGTTCATATACAAGCAGGGAAATATCTGTTTGCGCATAGTGCACATATTTAAAGAAACATGTTTATGTATTAATTTATTAATTTATTAGCTATTTTTTTAAGTAGCTTCTTAAAATTGAGAACTGGGATGAAAACACTACTATGAAAATGACCCAAAGTCACCTCTGATAAACACCCCTGATAAACATTCAGTCCCAGTTAAAGGATCAGGTATTACCATGGCATGCAATATTTTACTTTATGAAAGTAAAATGTGCATAAAACAAGCATATTAAATGAAATCTCTTAATATACAATCTCAGGTAGCACCTGGACTACAAAGCTGCTGAATGAGCATTTTAAAAGCGAACAATTGCCTCACCAATCGGAGGTGAATTCAACAGGTTTTCATTCATTCGTCATTACATTTTTTGGATCATTAAAACTGGATTCAGACCATTAATGCTAAATGAATACAATTTTGTCCGATTATAGTATGTTGGCTCCTTTCTGCCACAGGTCAAAGTGGTATTTTTTAAAGAAGCCAGGGTCTACCCCTCCCTCTCCCATCCCGCTACCTAAACCTCCCACCTCTCTGTCCTCCTTCTCACCCCTCCCTGACTCGGACATCCTTCAACTTGTTCTCTCCCACCGTCCCACCACCTGCCCTCTTGATCCCATTCCTTCCCCCCTCTTCCAGTCCATTGCTATGGACATCCTCCCGTTGTCTCTAATGTCATTAACTCCTCTCTTTCCTCTGGCTCTGTCCCCTCCTCCCTCAAATGCGCTCAGGTTGTCCCCCTCCTAAAAAAACCCTCTCTGAATCCTGCTGTCATCTCTAACTACCGACCTGTCTCTCTCCTCCCATTCCTTTCCAAAACGCTAGAGCGGGCTGTCTATAATCAACTGTCTGCTCATCTCTTACAGAACGACCTACTTGATCCCAACCAATCTGGGTTCAGAGCAGGCCACTCCACAGAGACTGCTCTCCTTGCGGTCACTGAGGCTCTTCACGTCGCTAAGTCCCGATCCCTTAGCTCCGTCCTCCTCCTCCTTGACCTGTCGGCGGCGTTCGACACCGTGGACCACCGGATCCTGCTCTCATCTCTCGTCGAGATGGGAATCTCTGGATCTGTGCTGACATGGTTCGAGTCCTACCTGGCCGACCGGTCCTACCAGGTGGCCTGGAGAGGATCCTCCCTCTCCCCGCACCCTCTCTACCGGTGTCCCGCAGGGCTCGGTGCTAGGCCCTGTCCTATTTTCTCTGTACACCAAGTCACTTGGCTCTGTTATTTCTGCTCATGGTTTTTCCTATCACTGTTATGCTGATGACACTCAACTGTTTCTCTCCTTCCCTCCATCTGATACCCAGGTCCCGGCACGGATCTCTGCATGCCTGGCTGACATCTCCGCATGGATGTCCACCCACCACCTGAAGCTGAACCTGGGAAGACAGAGCTGCTCTTCCTCCCAGCGAAGGGCTCCCCGATGATTGATGCGTCAATTACCGTGGAAGGCTCCATAGTGTCTCCGTCCCAGTCTGCCAGGAGTCTTGGGGTAACCCTGGACAACCAGCTGTGCTTCTCGAGCCACATTGCAGCGATCTCTCGGACCTGCCGTTTCTCCCTCCACAACATCCGGAGGATCAGACCGTTCCTCACCCAAGAGGCCACTCAACTCCTGGTCCAGGCCCTGGTAATCTCACGTCTGGACTACTGCAATTCCTTGCTGGCAGGCCTTCCGGCCTGTGCCATCAAGCCACTGCAACTAGTCCAGAACGCTGCTGCTCGCCTGGTGTTCAACCAGCCGAAGTTCACCCACGTCACCCCTCTACTCTCCTCTCTGCATTGGCTCCCCATCGCAGCACGCATCAGATTCAAGTCACTGGTGCTGGCTTTTCAAGCGGCCAGAGGTACTGCTCCCCGTACCTCCAGTCACTCATCACGCCCTACACCCCGTCCAGACCCCTCCGCTCCGCCTCCGCTGGCAGACTGACTGCCCCATCCCTCCGGGCGCCTGGCAGCCGCTCCTGCGGTCTCGCCTCTTCTCTGTCCTGGTCCCTCGTTGGTGGAACGACCTCCGCAATCGGTCAGGACTGCGGAATCACTTCCAATCTTCCGCAAGAGACTCAAAACCCACCTCTTCAGACTCCACTACCACTGAACACTGTCCATCTAGTCAATCTGTTTACTTGTTTAAAAAAAAAACTTAAAAAAAACACCCACTAACCTTTTCTTTCCCAATGTTACAGGTATGATACGCAGATGCCTGCAATGATGTCTTTTGCCGTTTTACTGCACTGATCTTGTACGCTAACTTTGATTGTTCTCACCTTGTATTAATGCACATCTTGTAAGTCGCTCTGGATAAGAGCGTCTGCTAAATGCTTAAAATGTAAAATGTAAATGTATATATATGCCTGTAATGTAATATATAGTTCCTGTAAGACTTTTGATTAGTTTGTTCACTGCAATTGTGCATTATTTATTTGTGCATTGTGTATAATATTTTATGAATACATTATATGAGTATATATTTAAATATATAGACCTGTGGGAAAAAGGTATGACTCTTATATTTCATTAGATCTGAACACAATTGTCTGAAAATAAAAAGGACATATTTGCTCCACTATGTAGTTTGTTACTTGATTGATAGAAAGTCCCTGAAGTTTCACTTGTTTGTGGATGCAGCTTTTCCCTTATGATTCAACATCCTTGGTTTCATATAAAAAGTAATCATATTTGTTTCACATGTAAATATAAAACACATTTTCCCTGCTCTGTTTGTGCACTTCAATAGTTGAAAACAATAAAGTAAAATCAAAGAGAACTCAGCACATGTTAATGCACTGCTTGGTCTTCAGGCAATTGATGTAAATGGAGCAGTTGTGGATATCATGCCAGCATGCCTGATACACTAACCTGCTTGGTTGCACATATTTCCTGGTGATAATGTCATTCAGATGTGATGGAAATGGGAAATGCTGCTGTTTTCCAGGAGGCACATGAATATGTCTGCTTGCATCTCCGTCTCTTGACTATTTACTTTTGAAAGACAGCCAGGGACTGTACTGTCCTCTAAACACATACTGATAGTCCTGCATGAGAACCAGCTTGTATGTAATACATATATATTGCTTCTCCAGACATTTCCTCCATATGGTCATGTTCCTATTGCTATTGGTTCACTATATTTCAGCCGCATTACACATTTTGAAAATGTTTAGCACATTGAAATGGAATTCATTTGAATTCTAACACAAGGGAACAGATGACAGCTTTGGTTGGTCAGTTTGTAAGGCAGGCCAGTTTTTGAATGCTCCATGAATTAATATCACAAAAGGTACATCTGAATTGTTGACCATTCCATTTCATATTTATGTTCATATTCATGTTTTAAATTAGTATTTTTTGATGGCCATTATTAAGTAAAGATTTATCCGGTGTGGCAGCCCAATGGGCTGCACAAGAAAATGGCTGCCTGGCCTCCAAGGAGAGAGAGAGAGAGAGAGAGAGAGAGAGAGAGAGAGAGAGAGAGAGAGAGAGAGAGAGAGAGAGAGAGAGAGAGAGAGAGAGAGAGAGAGAGAGAGAGAGAGAGAGAGAGAGAGAGAGAGAGAGAGAGAGAGAGAGAGAGAGAGAGAGAGAGAGATACCTACCTATCTACCTGTGAAGTCGTTGACCAGCCAGGATTTGGAGAGTGTTGGAGTGTGTTTGTTTGTGTGGAATTGGATTGTTTGAGGACCCCCTTTGGATTTTGACGACGGACTGGATTGCGGACTTGGACCTGAATTTTGGATTGGATTTGGACATTGACGACGAGATAGGATTTGTGGACTTTATGTGTTTGTATTCCCTTGAAGACCCCACCCTTTGTTTTATGTTTGTAAGTAGTAGTTTAATAAATTATCATTTTGTTTTTGAATACTGCCTCCTCTGTGTTCTTAAACTTGCCTACGCCCTCTGCAAGGTCCGTGTCGCCCAACCCCTGGGGACACCACACCGGGAGGAACCCCCATTGATATTGACATCACTTTTCAAGAGGTACCGGCCAACAATTGCTGTCCTGTAAAAAAAAAATTATAATAGAATAATAGAATAATAGAAAAATAGAACCATGTATTTATATAGTGCCTTTCAAGAAACCCAAAGTGCTTTACAGTGAAGGGGAAAACTCACCTCAACCACCACATCATACTGAAAGAAAGCATTAACGCATGTGAACTCATTAAATGTTGATAGTTTGGAGTCAAGAGATTCATTGCAAGTCAGACCAAAAGCAGTCTCATAATGCTTGACGAACACAGAAGCACGTAATGTCAAACTCACTATCATGCAGTACTGATCTGCAAAACATTTTATTAGTGTGAAGAACACCCAGCCATCAGATCAACAAACCCACACATCTCCCCCAAAAACTAATAAAAATACAAGTGGTATTTGGTTATCAATAAAGGAATCTAAAAACCTATACATATGACTAACTTGTGCACTGAGTATGGATGTAAGTGTGTCCGATGTGCTTAATCGTATACCATTTAAATAAAAATAATCCAAATTGGCTAAGTGCAAATGCTACTGGTACTTTTAAATGTGGTTCATGCAATTATTGTGATAACATTATTCAAAATAAAAACTTTTTTTGTTTTTGGGATTTTATGAAGAACTCAGAATTTAATTGTAACTAGAGTTATGTTGTGTACAGACTAGTGTGTCCATGTGGATGTTTCTACATCGGGAGAACAAAAATAAAACTGAAAGAACACTTTGCTGGACACAAATATGCAATCCACACTTGTAATTTGGATTACCAGATAGCTAAACACTACAAAGCTGTACAGGACAGTAATCCTGCTACTTTAAAAGTCCAACGCATTGAGCTGATCAAGAAATCCTTTCGAGGAGGAGGTAGATTAAATCTCCTGTTGCAGTGTGAGACGTTTTGGATACATAAGCTCAAAGCTTTGGAATATCCGAGACTGCATGAGGAGATTGATTCAGGCCTTTCACGTAAAGTCTATTTCACTGGTCAAATCTGAGATTTTCCTCTCCACATTAAAAAGTGACTATCTAAATGTATTGTAGGTATTTGTGCTGAAAATGTAGTACTGTGGTAAAGTACATGGGTGACACCTGTGTCTCACACTTCTCATTGTGATCATTATTAACTGATGACCATTGCTCTAGAGTCCCTTCTGTAGACATGATCCTCTAATTGTCAATTTCCATCTCATGAATTTCACCTTGTATTTATGAAATGTGCTATTTTTGTCAACTGTTTTTTTACAATTATATTAATACTGTTCGGTTAGGTATTTGTGCACTTCTTTACTGTGGCTATGTGCAATGGATTCACATTGATTGGCAATAATTGATCATTAACCACATCCTGACCATAAACTAATCAATTAGCCAAAAGTGCATGAATAGTATGCCTGCTTTGAATTGTGGGGCTATGCCCTGATGAAGGCATTCTGAGCTGATATGCGTGGGGCTGTAGCCTCAGCTGCTTCAGTGTTTTAAAAAGCTTTTCCTAATGGATATGTCCTAGTTATAAAGCTAAACCTCCAAGCCTTGCACTTCTTTGGGATGTGCTGTGAGTGGCCTTCCAATTTTTATTTGATATTTGAGCTTTGTATTCAAAGAGCACCTTCCTTTCAGATCCTTTTTTCAGTAAAGGGCGTGCTGATTCCTTATTTCTTAAAAACATATTTTGTAACCTACATTTTGTACATGTTAAGAGCTGGTGGGGGGTATATATTTACATAGCATTATGGGATTATAAACCATGCATAATGTGCTGTAGCTGGTTAGATTACTGTTGATTACTCTTGTAGATGTTATGCCTAATAAATACATTCAAAATACAGGATGAGAAAATTATAGGAGAATAGCAGTGTAAGTTTCTTTTTTTTATGAAAATGTAACATCATTGAGGAACAGAAGGTTGATGGCTATAGTAGCCCACTGCTTAACATGTGTTTGGGTTGGGGGTTTCTTGACCTATGCAGTGGGTATAAAAAGTGTTCCCCCCCCTTTGGCATTTCTTACATTTTATTTCCTTGCTTTATGGAATCAAAATGGATTGGGATTTCTTGCTACTGATCAAAACAAGATATTAAATAATGCTAAAGTGAAAGAATACGTTAAAGCCTTTTCTAAATGATTTACCAATAAAAAGTATAAAGTATATAAGTATTCACCCCTTATATAATAATCTCTAGTGTAGACAATTGTCTTCAGAGGTCACATGATTATTTGATTGAAGTCCACCTGTGTACAATTAAGGTTTCAAATGCTTTCAAGAGCTTCATCATGAAGATCAAAGAACAGTCCATGGGACTACAATATGTTGGGCCCTTCACAAATCTGTGCTTTATGGGAGGGTGGGAAAAAGAAAGCCATTGTTGAAGAAAACTCTGGCCTAGAGTTTTACAGAAGGCATGTGGGTGACTCTCAAACCAAGTGGAGAAAGATTCTATGGTCTGATGAGACCAAGATTGAACTTTTTTGACCTCAACGTTGTGCGCTATGTTTGGCACAAACCTAACACTGTGCATCATCACAAGAACATTATTCCTACCACTTCTCTGCTTCAGGGACTGGAAGCGTGTCAAAATAGAGGGCAAAATGGATGGAGCAAGATATAGAGAAATCTTGGAGGAAAAGCTGCTGCCGTCTGCACAGTATGCAGGGAGTACCACCAGCTCCAGGTTTTAATATGTATCTGTATGTATGACAGTGTCATGCTCTCTCTCAGTCTGGCACTTTAATAGCCCAAAGACACAATAACTATAAAGCCACAACTGATCATGGATATTATGTCGTTTTTTTCTCTAATATATATTCTGTTGTTCCTGTCTGTCTCCTGTTTATTCCAATCTTAATCCCCTGCCAGTCCAATTGATCCGGAAGATTTATTAACAATATCATTTGGCAATACTGACTGGTTTTGCAATTGCTGCAATTCATTTCTACCGGGTTATGATTAATCATGGTCTGACTGGTCCTCATCCAATTCTTATCTTTGTCATGATTTATATGACATTTTTGAAATGTTATAGTTTTATATATATATATATATATATATATATATATATATATATATATATATTAGAGATGCACCGATTGCGATTTTCTTGGCCGATTCCGATTTCCAATTTTTGATTAGTCTGACCTGCCGATACCGATTTTGGCCGATTCCGATTTTTTTTCCTAAAAACAATAATTGACAACTTACACAAACATTTTTGTAACTTTGCTTTAATAGAAAATTAAGATTGACAATTCTGAGGTAGGTCAGAAGCATGAGGTAGGTCTCACTAAAACACATTTCAAAATAAAAAAAAGTGTTCCAGGTTACTGGACAGAGCTTTTCTTTTTTTGTGCAAATTAAATTAAATGATGAATAAAAGAGAATCCAACAACAGTGGCATGTAGCCTTTAAGTAATAAATAAAAAGAAACAAGAGTAGTTTAAATTTACTGACATGGTGACAGACCATTAGTCCGGAAATATTTTTTTAAAACACTAACGTTATATTCTGATGACAGATGACACAAGCCCTTTTTCCATTAAATAATTATATGGCTTCAACTTGATGTGCATCAGAAAGTTATTGCGACAATGCTAATGGAAAACAGGTTAGTTCGAACCTATGATGCGCTAGACTAATTTGTTTGCTAGAGGTGGATTAGAGTAGATCCCAATTCTATATAGTGCAATGGAAAACACTTGTAGCGATATAAGGGCGGATGTTTCAGTTGCGGAGCTTGTCAAAGGCATTGAAACAAGCCGCTCTTCAGCAGAATTTTCGTTATTTGCGTGAGTCAGGTAGCCTAACGACTACGACTTTAACTAGCTTCAAAGCTTAGATAAAAATGTTTCAAACTAGGAGTAATTGGAAAAGAGGCGATGCTGCTGTTTCTGAGTTTGTTTGATAGTGGAAACGCACAGCTGGCACCTTCATGCACAACACAGTTAATACACCATTTGTGGTTTAGCTAGAAATCGTTAGATGAATTTATCATTAGGTCTAATAAGTTCGATTTGTATGAGTGAATAGCACTGTTTCATAACGTCACTCATTAGCGAACATAATGATTTCAGTGCAATTCAGTGCTTCAGCAGGGAGGGCATTATTACGTCAGGTTTATGCACTACCACTATGTTCTATTAATGGAAAATGGTTCAGAGGAACGAAACTAGCGCAACGAAGTTAATTGTTAATTAACCCCGGTACCTACGGTACTGTAGAAAAACGACTACCGTCACATTTTCAGAATTTGGGCATCGACTTGGTACCTGGGTGATGACTTTTCAAGTGTCTGATTAGGTTGGTCGTTCGAGCGTTTTCGAGGTTGTTCCTCCGCGGCTTATTTTCGATTGACATGTATGACAAACTGCAAGCTTTAAGTCGTCTTCACTGACTGTGAAAACGCCCATACTAAGGACATGTTGAGGCGTTTTCAGCGCTGCGCTCATCTGATCTGTTTGCATTGGCTCACGGGTGCGCGCACGTCACGTGAAAAAGAGGGGGGCGAGGAGCCAACCGGCGCACAGAATCGGCTATGTGGAGTGATCGGGATCAAGTCACCGATTGAGGCCGATCAGCTGAAAATCGGCCATTTCCGGTCAGAGGCCGATCGATCGGTGCATCTCTAATATATATACATACTGTATATATATATATATATTGTGGCAGCCCGATGGGCTGCACTAGAAAATGGCTGCCTGGCCTACAACACATGGCAGCCATTTTCACTACATTTCCCAGCATGCCACCGCAACACCTGAACGAAGTCAGGCATGGGGAGCAAACGACCAGCTGAAGGCCATTGCAAGGCCTATTTAAAGGACTCGATCCTCGAGTTTTTTGAGAGAGTTTTTGAGAGAGAGAGTTTGAGAGAGAGAGTTTTGAAAGTGTGTTTGTTTTTTGTGTTTGGATTTGGATTGCTGCTTTGGATTTTGACGACGGATTGGACAACGGAACTTGGACCTGGATTGTGGATTTGGATTACGGACATTGACAAAGAGACAAGGATTGTGGACTTTGTGTTTGTATTCCCCAAAAGACCCCACCCTGCGTTTTGTGTTTGTTTGTACAATAAATCATAATTGTTGCTGATATTACTGCCTCCTCCGTGTTCTTACACTTGCCTACGCCCTCTGCAAGGTCCGTGAGTGTCGCCCAACCCCTGGGGACACCACAATATATTGTGGCAGCACAAGGGGCTGCACAAGGAAATGGCTGCCTGGCCTTTCGACACATGGGAGCCAGAAACACTACATTTCGCAGCAGGCCACAGTCGAGCACCTGAACGGAGTCAAGCCATTGCGACTAACGACCAGCTGAAGGCCATTTCGAGGCGTATTTAAAGGACTCGTTCCCATCACACGGGGAGAGGAGTAGGGTGGCTGTTGTGGAGAGTGAGAACGTGATAGAGAGTGAGAACTATTTTGGATTGTTTATAGTGTTTGACCCGGATTGTTTTGAGGACCCCCTTTGTGTACCGACTTTTGGACTGTGTGATGAATTGACCTGGATTATGGAATTGGATTTTGGACAAAGACAAAGCTAAGGATTGTGGACTTTGTGTTTGTATTCCCCCAAAGACCCACCCTTTTTGTGTTTGTCAAGATTTGTTTATTAAATTATTGTTTTTCTGGTACTACTGCCTCCTCTGTGTTATTTAACTGCCTACGCCCTCTGCAAAGGTCCGTGAGTGTCGCCCAACCCCTTTGATATTATCAAATTCAACTTTATATGCTATTTAAGCTTTGAAAAATCATGAGAAGCAACAGAATTATGAAAATGATTAAATTCCCCTAATTTCCCCACAGAAATAAAAACGGAACAGACATGCACATATTACCATCATAACTGTACCATTAGTAGCTTAATAAACATAATTTCCCTTTGTACACACAATTCATACTTTTTGAGCTGACCTTGATGCTTCCTTTGCCATCACTGTAAATGGCCATATACAATTCTATATTATTGCTCTGTGCACATCTATTAAATAAGCTCACTATTGTCCTTTGCTGAATATTCTCATTCAGAAAAACCTATAGCAAGAGAGATATATTTGTGTTCCCGAATGCATAGCAGAAGTATAAAGTCAGACCAATGGAAATGAAATGAATTGGGGAAAATTAGTATTTTTCCTAAATTACTTAAGGCTAGATACTACTGTTTAAAAAAAATGCTTGCAGTACCCACCAAAATTATTCACACCCTTGATAAAGATGAGCATGAAAATACTTTTTTATAACCATCTCTAGACTTTTGAGGTTCAACATTACATTTACATGTGCATGGATACGTATTTTCTTTGTCATTTTGTCTAATTGTTTTCAGTGTATTCAACGCTTTTGAATATGCTATGCATAGGTTATAGCTTGTATGGCTATTTGTATTTCACAATGCTGTAGAAGGGCAAGGCACCTCTAAACCAATGCATTGTTCATTTCGGCAGATATTAGCATCTGATCAAACGCGGTGCCTGTCAGATTGTGGACAGCATTTCCCACAAAGCCCTGGGAATTCACTAATTAGAGCCTTCTTATATCAACATTATAAATGCAAACAGTGGAATTACAAACACATTTTAATTGCTGTGGTGATTTAAAATGAGATCCTCTAAAGATAAGAACAAAGATTTAAAAGACTCCAAGGTCCCTGTGACTGCCTTTCAGTTTATTTCAGAGAGCCATTGTTAATCCTCGTAGTCACATCCACTCCAGACATTACTGCAAGTTATCATTCACACAAGCACTTGACGATTGGCTAATTGTTTACAATTGAATTTTGCACGATGATCGCACGTGATTAGCCTGTGTATATTTTATTAAGTCCAATCTGTCTGGAGAGGAATTATTAAATACATATTCAAATTGTACTGATGAGTAGAAGGACACAGCCAGAACATGAAAAAAAGGTAACACACTAATGGCACATTAGTGCTGGCTACCACAGAGCTGGGTATTTGTTTGTTGCAGGCTTTTGGGCAAATTTGCTAATTTGTTTTTGTTTGTTTTGTGCTTATTGTGAATAAAAATATAAAAACACAACAGCTCAGTCAATGGTTACTTGATAGCTAGCTAGCTAACTCACTTGCTTGCATTGCTAGCTACATTGATACAGATTATTTTTTTCTGCGACTATCAGGTGATCAGGTCAATCAATGTCAACAGACATAGGTGCACACACATTTTTTGTCCTTATTGTAAATATGACATACTTCATACTTCATCGTATGGTAAATTCACGCAAGCACCTCAACCATTATCTTACCCTATGAACTGACCAGGCTTTAGCTGCTATAGTAACTGTACTGTAACTATGCTGGTCTACTTCAAACAATGTACTCATCACTGGGCAGGCTGCTGAAGATACAATCAAACTTTAAAATCAACAACCAAATGGTAACACCCAGAAAGCATCGTTTTTTGGCTTTTGCCAAATATCTCTTATTATCAACAATTAATTGTAATTAGACTAATGTCAATTTCATTTGGTTCAAGGTATCACAGTTTACAAAATAATGTACAAATGGGTGTCACATCAACCAAATTATTTACGTCAACATAAGTTTTCCACAAAAAAGTCAACAGACCAGTTTACACCAATGATAAGGCCAAATAGTGTGTTCTAGGGCATTTCCATTAATTGCATTCTGTATCTGAAAAATCTTAGTTGTAACTTGATCCTCATGTTATTAAAATGATGCTTTTTAGGAGGCATATTTTGGGGGTTAAAATATGTATGTATGACTGCTTTGAATTGATTTATATTGAAACATAATGGATGTTATTCAATGTTAAATGTTTATAATGACATGACACAGATCATTCATGTTGAAGCTCAAATTATGATCACTACAGTGCTTTTTTATTTTAATGGAAAGATAATGAGTATTAAAATCCAAAATGTTACCACTCCATTATCTAATCATTAGATCATAATCATCCATTATCTTAGCAGCTGTGTGCATTTAAGGTTTTCTATGGTCTGAAATCCAATCACAACACGCACTCATCCTTATGTGTCACTGGTCAGGCCTAAACCGATCGACATGAAGAGCACGAGGCCAGGTTTGTAATACGGCTGACGATTAAACTTTACAAGTGACAGTTTTGTCAAAGCTGACCTTTACAGTCCAATTTCCCTCAAAGTGGAGTTTGATATATTATTTCTTCTGGGGAGTTGGTGGGCGGGGAGTGGGGGTTGGTGGGGTGTGCATGACCATTATCAGTTAGACAGTCTTTGAAACTAGAGAAAGAAATCTGGCCTCATACCCTTCACATCGATAGGTTGACATCTGGCCATTGTAGCGCTAAGGGCATGAATCCAAAATACCCGTCATGTCACTCTGGCACACAATTTACAGCAATAGCCTTATGCCCAATGTGTCTTCAAAAGTATTTTTGAGAAGGGAGAAATACGTCAACTTGATCATGCTGATCAGTAGATCGTCTTCATAAAACAAATGTAATCAATTTTTAATAAAATTCTATATTTTCATTCATGAGATCCATGATGTAAAACAACAATTGCATGCTATTTTGAAATTGGTCCTAAATGGAAAGGAATCCATTTCAAATATATTTATTAAAACAGCTGGGAAAATAAATTCATTCTCTGTGGAAAATATTTCATTTTGAAACCCAAACAGTAATTCACTTTCCTCTGTTGAGTGGCTTTGAATCTTATATTGTATTTTATCCTGGGTCATAATATGATTTGAGACCAAGGTCCAACAATCTGATTTGCATACCTTTTTTATCTAAAATTTTAAACCATAAAAGGAAACTTAAAGTAATTAGAAAAAAACATGAATATTATCCGTAAACAAGGGTGCCAAATACATGCTCACGTTTCCGTTTCAGAGATGAGCAGATTTCATACACTGATAAACTGGTTTCTTTTCACAAAGACGTCTGGTGTGGAAAAAGTGGGCCTTGGAGCCTGCTGAAAATTCTTGTCAATGTAAGCATACATTGATCCTGAAAAGAATCGTACTGCATTTAGAGATGTGTCAACACCGGAGCCCACCTCTTCTGCATTTAAACTCATTTATGTTGATGTGTTTCCTCGGCTGCAATTAGGCGTGCACTGAATTGGCAGTTTGGCTTTTTTTTTTGACAATCACTAAACTCCTTTACTGTCTCCTTCCGGCACTCACGGTTATTCGCTGGGAGACCAGCAGTGCCAGAAGTGGTAGGGGATGGAGTGCTGGTGCTGGGTTCCTCCACCAAATGCAATCAACATCCCGGAGCATTAACTGTCTCCCTGCAATTTGTGTGGAAAAATAAGAGAGCTGAAACACGTCATCCAGAAAAATGCTTGGGTTAAACTGCTGCGCTTCATCAAAAATGTATTCTGAAACTTGGATTGGAGTTGAGGCTATTTATGAGGTTATTTATTACATTCAGCACTCGATAAAGGCAGCCCTGCATGTTTAATAGTGCCTGTTCCTGAGACTACAATATTGTATTTCAAAGCATTTGAAATCTTGGTAAATATTCTATATTCTCAGATCTCTCTCTCTCTCTCTCTCTCTCTCTCTCTCTCTCTCTCTCTCTCTCTCTCTCTCTCTCTCTCTCTCTCTCTCTCTCTCTCTCTCTCTCTCTCTCTCTCTCTCTCTCTCTCCCTTCTCTCTCTCCCTTCTCTCTCTATTATATATATGTATATATTTCTTCTCTCTCTTATATATATATATATATATATAGAGAGAGAGAGAGAGAGAGAGAGAGAAAGAGAGAGAGAGAGAGAGAGAGAGAGAGAGAGAGGACTCTTTCAATGCAGTTGGAAAGGTTAATATATACACATAAAGAGCAGAGATTGAGAGAAACCCAGACAGCACCACAAAAGGATACTTTTTTTCTGATATTAATGGATGGGAAGAAACAAAGAAAAAGGACAGGATGAATGAAATGCTAATTGGAAGAAAAAACTGCAGAATTTGGAGGTCACTATTCGGGGTGGGACAATTTTATGGTATGATAATCGTACAGCCATCATAGCACTGTGGAGGGTTCTATCCAAGAGGAAGTGGTCAGGCATTCCAAGGTTGGATTTCATCTGTCGACTGGACCAAAGATCAAGAGTAATACAGACTGTTTGCCGACCGAAGAAGACACAAGATTCTTCTCCATCTTTGCTTTGTGGATGTTATACATGGCGGTCGTGGAAAACAAGTTCCAGGTGGCTGATTGCCGGTTTATTGCCCTTGATTGACACTGATTGGCCTTGATGGTTGCCCCAGCCGTGAACCCTGCTGGCCACGCCCCCAACCCAAGCCTATAAAGGCAGAACTGCCCCTAATGAATTGCCATTTGTCTTGTTTTGTCCGTGTGTTACATTTATGTCTGTATACTGTTGGATTATGTTTTTGTATCAGATTTCCTTTGGTTTCTGTGCACCTTTTTAGGTAGGCAAAGCATAGAGTAGCAGCAGATTGCGGAAGACTCACCCTTTTCTTTTGGCGCCGGGAGAGAGGGATAGAGTTATTTTGTTTTGTAGATTAGGAAAGCATAGCAGTTTGTTTTGTTTTATTTTGTTTAACTTACTAAATGTGATTATGTCCTTTTGTTATTAATAAATATTGATTCTAATTTGTGGATGGTTGGCCTGGTGATTTCATTTATGTTGTGTCCAGTGTTGTTCCCCAAATATTATAGCACGGGTGAATTTTTGGGATGTAACAGTGGACCTTCAGAATGTTACTAGACATTGTCTTATGGGCAATCCAAACTTTCACAGAACATCTTGAATGATGCACTCTCCAAGAGACTAAGGCTAAGGCTATAGATATTGGTACTCTCTAAGTGATGAGTGTGTATAGGGCTATATTTCCTCTTTTTATCCACAGAAAGATTGCTTTAGAGGCATGGATATAGGGACGAGGGAAGGGTGTACTCTCTGAAAAGAAAAAAAGAAAAAAGACAAAATAGTCAAAAATAATGCAACATTGTATACCTGATTACACATATACAACACAAAATATGTGAGATTATTTATTTTATTTTATTATAAATACTTATATATTTAATTTAATTTCATTACAAATACTAGTATATATACATATATATACAGTGGGGAGAACAAGTATTTGATACACTGCCGATTTTGCAGGTTTTCCCACTTACAAAGCATGTAGAGGTCTGTAATTTTTATCATAGGTACACTTCAACTGTGAGAGACGGAATCTAAAACAAAAATCCAGAAAATCACATTGTATGATTTTTAAATAATTAATTTGCATTTTATTGCATGAAATAAGTATTTGATCACCTACCAACCAGTAAGAATTCCGGCTCTCACAGACCTGTTAGTTTTTCTTTAAGAAGCCCTCCTATTCTCCACTCATTACCTGTATTAACTGCACCTGTTTGAACTCGTTACCTGTATAAAAGACACCTCTCCACACACTCAATCAATCAGACTCCAACCTCTCCACAATGGGCAAGACCAAAGAGCTGTCTAAGGACATCAGGGACAAAATTGTAGACCTGCACAAGGCTGGGATGGGCTACAGGACAATAGGCAAGCAGCTTGGTGAGAAGGCAACAACTGTTGGCGCAATTATTAGAAAATGGAAGAAGTTTAAGATGACGGTCAATCTCCTCGGTCTGGGGCTCCATGCAAGATCTCACCTCGTGGGGCATCAATGATCATGAGAAAGGTGAGGGATCAGCCCAGAACTACACGGCAGGACCTGGTCAATGACCTGAAGAGAGCTGGGACCACAGTCTCAAAGAAAACCATTAGTAACACACTACGCCGTCATGGATTAAAATCCTGCAGCGCACGCAAGGTCCCCCTGCTCAAGCCAGCGCATGTCCAGGCCCGTCTGAGGTTTGCCAATGACCATCTGGATGATCCAGAGGAGGAATGGGAGAAGGTCATGTGGTCTGATGAGACCAAAATAGAGCTTTTGGTATAAACTCCACTCGCCATGTTTGGAGGAAGAAGAAGGATGAGTACAACCCCAAGAACACCATCCCAACCGTGAAGCATGGAGGTGGAAACATCATTCTTTGGGGATGCTTTTCTGCAAAGGGGACAGGACGAATGCACCGTATTGAGGGGAGGATGGATGGGGCCATGTATCGCGAGATCTTGGCCAACAACCTCCTTCCCTCAATAAGAGCATTGAAGATGGGTCGTGGCTGGGTCTTCCAGCATCACAACGACCCGAAACACACAGCCAGGGCAACTAAGGAGTGGCTCCGTAAGAAGCATCTCAAGGTCCTGGAGTGGCCTAGCCAGTCTCCAGACCTGAACCCAATAGAAAATCTTTGGAGGGAGCTGAAAGTCCGTGTTGCCCAGCAACAGCCCCGAAACCAGAAGGATCTGGAGAAGATCTGTATGGAGGAGTGGGTCAAAATCCCTGCTGCAGTGTGTGCAAACCTGGTCAAGAACTACAGGAAACGTCTGATCTCTGTAATTGCAAACAAAGGTTTCTGTACCAAATATTAAGTTCTGTTTTTCTGATGTATCAAATACTTATTTCATGCAATAAAATGCAAATTAATTACTTAAAAATCATACAATGTGATTTTCTGGATTTTTGTTTTAGATTCTGTCTCTCACAGTTGAAGTGTACCTATGATAAAAATTACAGACCTCTACATTCTTTGATATATTTTTTTAATTATATATTTTTACTTTATTATAAATACTTTTATAATAAAATTGGATTTTTCACGCAAACTCACCCTTCAAAATCATGGCATTTAATTTGAGAGTACGATGGGAAACTGGAAACATTTCCCAAACAAGTTCAATCCACCTTAGCAAAGGGGCAGGAGCTGGCTACCGCCCCAGTTAAAGGAGACGGGTTGATGTCAAGCTGTGGGATGGCCGCACGGACACTGGAAGGTTCACAGCCACCCAAGGCGGCGTGAACAGAAGAGCAGCAGTGCGAGCTGATGGGAGATTACTCGAACGACGGCAAACGCAGGTTGCAGGTGGTTCAGAAGTCCCCCGCAGTTCACTTCATACAGAGCGAGGAGGGTGTGGAGTCACAGGGCAGGAGTGGGGATTACTGAGCTGATTAAAGCCCCGTGGGACGCACTGAACTCTACGCTGGATGGATGATGCGTTTAACGGCAAAATAAAAGCACAGCACTTGACTAATTGTGTAGATACAAACCGGTCACGTGTTACACAATGTCTGCACGATGTCAATGTGTTTTGTTCACGATAAAACGTATATCTCAATACATATTGCAGGAGACGCTATTATGTCTGATACATTTCTTTCTGAAAATACATTTCTTTGCCTGGTATCGCATTCCAGAACCTTCATAAAACAAATCCCCCCCCACCCCACCCCCTTGACTGATACAAGGAGATGAAAGGTGACATGTGAGAATACAATCGTTCAAATATAGCTCAACAATGAACGTAACGAGTGCACACTACAGAGTGTCTGCTGGTATTACTCAGACCTGTTGACATCCTCACCCACACACTCTCTCACATCCTAATACAACACCTGTGTATTAAAAAATGCATGCATTACATCTGGAAGGTTATTTTTTATATCTGACTGAAGATTGAAGATACAAGGAACTGCTGGAGAAGCCTCCACAACAATGAAATAGTTCTTTAGACGCAGAGGAACAAAGGGTTTGCGATGTTCAGCTTCCACAGTTCCCCAGGTCACCTTTCTAAATGAATAGACAGTGAGCCCCAGAGGGTATTGATTGTGACATTAGATGGGCAAAGATCTATTCGTATTTCACAGAATAGCAGAGGGAAAAAAAAACCCGATATTTCAACTTTTTTGAGATCTGCTTCTTTGACTCATGAAACCCTGACATTTTAACGTGGTGTATAGAGGGAATGTGTCTATATATATATATATATATATGTATATAGTGTGTGAGAGGGAGAGAGTGTGTGTGTGTGCAGTACACTGTATGTCAAGATATCAAAATGATAAGGCAGAATGTTACACAGGATACCTACGTAAAGTTGCATAATACTACCAAGAAGGATAAGCTGGGCCTAAGCATTCCTCAGCCTTCATCTGCTCAGCAAAGGTGACATACAGAACCCATCCATTTTATATTTGGAAACAAGTTAGAACAATAATATGGCAAAAGTGTGCATTACACTGATCTCCAGCAAGGACAATATTTGAGACCCAAAATCATTATCATATTTTTTAGAGTGTGTAATGGAAAAGCCACATACTGCAGCTGACTCATATTTATTGTCACTGTCTCATCCGCAGCCCTTATCAATAATGTATTTGCATTGTTCATTTCTCCCAATAAATTTCACGGCGGTCTCTGGAGTCCCCCGATGCAGGAGGGTTTGCATCCATGTATGCGCCGTGCACGACTGACATGGGAGTTGTGCAGTGATTTACAGTTCAGAGGAATTACACAGTGCTGTCAGCTTGTGATGAGCAGAGGGAGGTTCACAGAGCCAGAATTTGTACGTTTTTACAAGCATCTTAGTGCAAAGAGCTTGTCTGTCTTCAGACTGAATATTATTATAATTGCTAATGTATCCTATCTCCTGTGTTCACTGTTGGCATTTTTTTTGGCATCACAACTAAGCCATTGTTTTACAGGCATTGCCATGGCAATGAATAATTTACTCTATACCACCTTAACAAATGCTGTATTATGTGTGCATCTCAATCCATTCCCATGTGGGGGGTTTTTAAACATCCAAAAAAGATAACACTCCGAGATCAAAGGGGACCAACGTCCACGCCAACAGTTGGGCCATCAGGTGAGCAAATTGTGAAATCAAAAGCATTGTCCCAGAGCAGAACATCACACCTACCTGTGAGCCTGGAGACTGTGTATGAGGGTTTACAGCCCCCCCCCCCTCCTTTAATGTCCATCTCTGGCCAAATAAACAAACCAACTGAATTAATAAATGTAATTTAAAAAAGCAAGTGCCAGGGGGTGGGGATGGAAGGGGAGTCGAGATGCAGTCTGAAGAGGTGGGTCTTTAATCTGCAATGGAAGCTGGCCAGTGATCCTGCTGTCCTGGGCACCATGGGAACATGGCCAGTGATTCTGCTGTCCTGGGTACCATGGGAAGTTCATTCCACCCCTGGAGTTTCACAATCCCATAGTGAACAATCCCTGGTACCTTCACATGGATATGGTACATACAGCAATGGAGTGGGACTGAACCAACATAACAAATAGCTGGAGGTGTCACGATAGAATGGGAGAATTTAAGGAAATAATATTTGTGTCTGATTATAAAGCGCACGCCGAATGCATTATAATGATATATTCACTTAAAACGCCCATTTCTCATGATTTGGTCTCACTTGTGCCAACAGCTTCATACAAATGTGATGCATGTTTAGGATAAGACTCATCTTGATAATAAAATAATGAACAGAGCAGTCATAATAATAAAAAATGGAAATGGAATGATTCACTTATAATCAGAGTGCATTTGATTGTTAAATAACACAATGAGGACCTAGCGTAATTGTCAATGTTGCTGAAAAGTTGCAATTACAGACGGTTGAATTGTGAAGAATAAATTACATCTGAGAGAAATGTTCTCAGAATATGCTGCTCACAGAGAATGTTAATTAAGCAGCCAATAGTTAATATGCTTTCACCAGCGCCCATAACCATTTTTGCTTACGTTCCCATAATTGGAAATTTGTTTGAAACCACACATTTCAGGCTTGAAAATAAAATCAGCAAAATAATCTGTTCATGCGTTATTGGCTGTTGCGTCATGTCTTTCAACTCAGAAGTGTTACTTTCACATGGATAGTGGAGGAAGTGCATGTCTTCTGGGCCACGCCCACGTGATCGCAGGTGGTCAGACATCAGCAGGTCCGTCCTTTAAGCTTAATAACCAATCGTCGCTTGTCACTAAGCAGCCAAGTGGAACACAGTGAAAAATAAATGAATTGTTATGTAAATGAAGGGGGAAAAATAATAAATCTGTCATCCTCTCGCTGTGTGTGGAAGACTAACGTGCCCTCCAGACTCACTTCTGCTCTGACCAATCCTGCATACAAATGTGGAGAATCCAGTATTTTTTTATAGCATCAAAGCCAAGGAGACTAATAATAATAATAACAATAATAGCTTCAGATTCAAGCGTTAATAAGTCCAAACTTTCTTTAACTACGTGAGGTATTTATTCATCATAAAATGCATGTTTATGCAACAAATAGTATAAATCCTTGATGATCCCACAATGTCACCTGCAAAAGACAAAATACACACACAAAAAACAATAAAACACAGGAAGCACTAAGTATTGAAGTGGATTGTACTCTTGCATACTATTCCTCTCCAAACAGAAGCTACTGACAATGCTCTGGTGGCTTGGTGAGGGACTAGAGACTCTGGGTGACCTGTTTTTCAGTTGGATAGTTGAGGGAGGGAGGGAGGGAGGGACACAGGGGGCTGTTTCTTCAACCTTTTTCTGTTTCATTGGGCCTATTGGCCATGTTGCAAACCTAGCTATGCTTGTCTGCTGAGCATGAGCAACTCTGTCTCATCACTGGTGCAGGCCTAACTGTGGATGTACTGGGAATAGTTGAAGTAGCAACAGAGGTGGTAACTGTTGTAACAGCTGAACTGGTTGATGCTATGGAGTGACTGGAATCAACAGCAGTACTTGCCTCAGTTGATGGCTCATTCTCATCTGTGTAGGCAGAACTCCTGGATGTTTGGCTTTCAAGTGCCTGTGGAGATTGTAGAACCACCACAAGTAGACAGCTGGTTCTGGCAAATAGTACACCTGGCTGATGTTGAAGAAATTTGAGTAAAGATTTTCTAAATGTTGCTTCTTTTTCGAGTGTCACTCATTTTGTTGCTGTTTTCTGTTCTTTACTCATTTTTTTTACATTTTACATTTACATTTTTACATTTTTAGGCATTTAGCAGATGCTCTTATCCAGAGCGACTTACACATTTCTTTACATACAATCCATTTATACAGCTGGATACTTTACTGAAGCAATTCAGGTTAAGTACCTTGCTCAAGGGTACAACGGCAGTGTCCCCACCTGGGAAACGAACCTGTAACCTTTGCGTTACAAGCCCAGTTCCCTAACCATTATGCTAACACTGCTGCCCATACCTCCTATCTCCTACCTCCTATCACCATACCTCACAAAACAGCTGGCCGGTCAGTCAGCCACTAGCTTCACCACATGATTATGTAAATGACCATTTATTGCAATTTGGTGAGGCAGGCTATGTTACTCAAAATATACATTGCATGAAAGTATAGCTCAACAAATTAATAACACATTAATTAACCCAAGTCTTTTAAATAGTTAAATAATGTACATTTATGTCACTTTTAATTAACCTATGGGTGGAAATACTCAAATTATATACAAATAACATTTAAACATTTATATGTTGTCTATTTTATCAATAGGCTCGTTGAACCATTAACCAATCTGTGTGATCGGTCGAGCCACGTAGCCTATAAAATAATAACATATCACCTTTCCATCATCAAGCACAGAAAAGCAGTTGTATTTATTATGCCCATAATTTTTCTTTCAATTACTTGCTATAATCATAGACTTTCATTAGCAAAGTAGGAGTGTTGTTGTTGTGATTGATTCATGAGGCATATTCCTCTGACAGTTGGAGAAAGCGCCAGAGGAGTAATTCAATTCGCATTCAAGATTCACTGAATACTACTCTGTCCATGACTGAAATAAAAATAAAAAAAGACATGGGACAAAATTGACATGACATAGACATTCACTGACTACTACTCTGTCCATGACTGAAAGTGAAAAATCTCTAGTAAAAACTCAGGACAACATCAAATTTCACAAGGCACCTGTCCCAAATGCATCCCAAAAGGTAAGCCACCATCGTGCGTTGAACTAACAATGTTCAGTTTACTAACTAGTTGGTTACTAGCTTAGGTAGATCGCTAGTCATAACCTTGCATCGAGCACTGTTTGACCAAGCAATGTGTGTTAGCCAGTTCAATTAATCATGTTCATCAGTTGATTCACTTAGTCTAGCACTAGCTTGTTTTTAGTTTTTTTAAAGCCAACTTGTGAGCTTGCTAGTTCACTAGCAAGCTAGCTAGCTTACGCTGCCAGCTACCATTTCATAATTGAGATCGATCACTGCAAATAGTTTGCAAAATGATGAAGTGTCATACAGCAATAAAGCTGCTCCAGCTAATAACCTAATAAATGCATTTAATAATAACCCAACCAAATATAAAAGCATAAAATCATGTTTGTTTTAAGATTATCAAAAAATTACAGAGAGATGGATAAGCAGTGGTCCTCATCATACCCACAAAATTACAATAATATTGTATGTTATAATCTTAGAAATGCAGCTAATTTTATTTATTTATTGTACTTTTCAGTTTCAGGGAATCTCGCATCTGAGTGTCAATGCTTGCATTAGTCTTGAGAGAGCGTTTAAGAAAACAGTACAATATAGTCACTGATTAGTTATTTGTACTGTGTCAGTGTACTGTGTTAGCCTACTGACTGTGAGAACAGTTCTTCAGTTCGTTCAGTCAGTGCAGTTCAGTTTAATAGAGAAATCCAGTATGTGGATCTAGTATGGATGTCCAGTATCACTTCTAATAGGATGCTTAGTGGTAAGCCCGTCCAAACATTTTTTTAATGATTTCTACAGGTAATATATGTCTCGCAAAGCAAGGAATTTGGCGCAGCCCACTGCCTGCCTGGTGAATCAAAGGAACGAATCACTTAGGATCAGTGATTCAGTACACCTAGTTCACTTCGCTAATTCATTCAAAAAGATTTGTTCGTTCGTGAACTGCGCATCACTAATACAAACAATTGGTAGCAAGGCTCCAGGCAAGCCAAGTGTACCTATCATACCAAGTACTGAACACTTCTACCTTCTCATTTCTCTTAGTGAACATAATTTTAGGAAGTGGTCTTTGCAATAAAAACTTCACCACGCTCCGTGTTTACCATTCTGGCCATTGCTAATTAGCTAGGTAATATTAGCCACTCTCAGCAGCTCTCCTCCTCTCCCACCCATTTGATTAGCTTGTTAGTTTGCTTGCTAGCAAATAAGCTAACCTCAGCCAAACATTGTTCTTTTGCCAAAATCTTCCAAAAATGAATAATAAAAACAATTACTACGACCTCTCCTTCACGCCCTACTACCCTGAATTTAGAAATAAAAATTTCATCCTGTGTGTTCCACAACTGAATATCATAGCTTGTACATGATAAACTTGATCAACTCCTCCCCTCTCTACTTTAATTGGATGTACAGTATGTCATTATTTTATTCTGATGGATGTCCTCCCTAACAGTCATTTTGCCATGTAAAAGATAGGAGAGGAGAAAAAATTGAAAAAATTGCCTATGATTGGAAGCTTATGAAGGCTTAGGGATGACGAGGAGATATTGTCCTCCGGCTACATTTTTCCATTACACTAGATGGCGCTGTTGAGACTTTAAGAATAGCAAGAGGGGAACATCTTAAGATGAAATTGTTATATTTTGGTTTTTTTCACATTTTCATCCCATAGCCTCCTCTGATGTATGTGCACTTTCTTGTGTTTTTAAATTTGGAATTGGTAAAAACTTAGTGTATTTTCATTCTGTTATAAAATACAATGCTTTGTCTCCACATTATTCTATTTGAAGCCATTTGTAGTGTTACTGTATATCTATATACAGGGGATGACAAACTATATCTATATACAAGAAATACCAAACAAGTACAAATATTTATTAACTAATATGAGACTGCCCTTTGCCTTCAAATGCTTCAATCCTTCTGCTGTCCATTGAGATGGCTGCCCAGTTTAAGAGAGGAAGTCAGTGAAATCTAACAGATCATAAAGGTTTGTGAGATCAGCTGGGAACAGTTATTGCAATGTGGTTTCAAGGCTTCCTTTGTCTTTCTTCAAACATAAACCCATCCAGATGTAGGAAAAACAGTAAAAGACAACTCATCAGACCATATTACTTCCTTCCACTGCTCAGAAGTCAGTTGTGTGCTCATTACACCAGGTTTTGCATTGTTGAGCATTGGCCTTGGTTACAAGCAGTTCTGAATGACAGCCCATCATAAATATTAGCTTTGTGAAGCTCATGATGTACAGTTTTTGTTGAGACTGGGTCACGGAGGTGTAGATTCAGTTTGAGGCCATTGTTTTGTGATTTCTAACAACTACCCTGTTGTTAGTGTCAGTTTGCTTAATTACCAATTAATTGAATAATCCTTTGAGGAGTAGGGTAATCACAAAGCTTCCTCTTAATTGTCTCAATGTTGTACAATTCTCTCAATGTTGTACAATTCTTCTCATTACATTAACATTTTTTAATTACAATAAGGGCTTTAGTTCAGTGAAAGTCAACTGAATCATTTTAAAGATTTGGCAACAGTTGTAACTTTAATCTCTCCATTAAAACTTCAGTGCTTTTTCATGAGCACTAAACTGCCTGTTCAGGCTAAATTGTATTTGGGCACGGAGAACGAAAAAATACATTTACCTGCACATACCTGCAAGTTCACATAATAAAATGTTAATGCTACACAATTGTATGAATTGGGAAGCTATACCTATTGGTATTGATTGTTCAGCCAATTAATTAATAAAACCATTGATAATCAAGGAATGTAAACGGAAAAAGATTGAGAGTAATCATCGGTTTAAAGGTATGTATTTCAGCTTCCTTTATTTAAAGCAGACTAATTGCTACTTGTATTTATTGCCAGTGACAAATGTACACTTTGTCTACCTATTCCTGAAAATGACCATGTAACCGCAGCTCAGCAATTTGACAAGTTCAGTATTCACAACAAATCTATTGACTGCATATCTTACATACAAATAACTATGAATAATAATACAGTACATCACAATAAACAGATTACAGTGGGAAAAAATGGTGTGTTGCTTGAAGATCCTTCAGATTAGGATCTGCTGCTACACTATAAAATTGAGGGAAAATTCCAACATAAGCTGTATCAAAATGGTGACAAAATTGGTTCACTTTTAAATAATTGAGAGAATGTGGTAAAAAATGTATTCTTTCCCAGTCTCTCAACAGTGGGAGGTGGTTAACAAGCATGTCAAATAAGATGAAAGTTGCACAGTTTATCATGTTTCAGAGCTATAAATATATAAACTGGCCTTGGTTTGGTGAACAGATGGACTGCCGAGCTTTGAGAACAGCCATAAACAATGTATGAGTCATATCCTGTCAGCTTGTTGCACACTTATAATCTCTCTACCCTGTACACAAATGTTATTTTCAAGAAATATCAAAAGTTATAAACAGTAATAAAGAGAATGCAATGTGCCTACTCACTCCAAAGTATATTTTAAAATGCATTCATGATTTTACATAAAACATGCAATGGGATTTTTTTTTAAAGGCCAGTGAAGGACAATCAGTCAATATTCAATTTTAGACATTTGTGTACAAAATACTTTCACCTATGGTTTTCCATTAAGTATGTTTATGTAAAAATATTTTTCAAGTATTTGTCAAGCCTTGTGCTAAAGACTGTTGTTGTTTTGTTTTTTTATTGTATTTGTTGTGTAGTTACTTCACGTTATTGTGCTTTTTGTCCCCACAACCATTATGGTGGTCATTTAAGCTTTGACTTCTGAAGCCTAGCTGATGCTTTGTTGATTTTACCATTCTTTTGAAGCCCCATTTTCAACCCCAAAGCGAAATATCTTAAAATATATTTAGGGAGTTGACTGCAGGATGGTGAACCAGGTGCGTTTGAAGATGAAAATGACAGACTATCATGGCTTAAGTATGGTTTGTGTTTTCAAACCAGAAACTTCCATACAAAGCAAACTTAATTTAAATTCTACATTTGCAGCTAAATAAAATGCTTAATGGATCAGAATGTGGTACCCTAGAGAGCTATGCTAGTAAATAAGTAGCAATATAGAATAAGAGACCTCATAAATAAGTGACCAGTCTGGTTGGTACTTTCATCCAGTCTGCCAAACGAGCTTTCTAACAGTGACCAGAACATCATGGGGCTGTGACCATTCCTGTAATCTCTTGAAATAGTGGACGAGAGCACATCCCCAGCAGACATAATTGTTCCATCATTTACCCTGCTCTGTCTGAAAGCATCCAGTGGCCCCCCCTGTTGTCAGCACAGTCCGGGCCGATATCTGGTCAGGATCTGCGGAGTTTCAGGCTGTGTGGTTATCGGGCCGCTTGTGAAATAAGAGGGTCATGCTTCCTTGTTTCTTCACAAATAAAGCGGTCAGTATATTACCTTGGGGCACTGTTCCCCTCCTGCAGCACATGTTAGAGAGCCGATGCCTATCAGCACACTGTTCCAGAGCCTTCTATGGCGATGCACACGCCCTGCCACAGAGTGCCAGCTCTAGCAGGATATTGCTTTGCGATATCTGCCAGAGACACACTGACCTCATAGAGAGACATTCATTTTCCACACTGAAGCTGATAGCATTCCCTTGTCATCTCCTTCTCCCCCTTCCGCCCTCCAAAAAAATGGAGAGGATGTGATTGATGGCAAGAACAACATACAAGACAGATCACCTTGAAGCTGTTCTCATATGAAATGTTTGGTAAGTATTTCCTCTCCCAATCAGGTGGCTAGTCCTGTGTAAACTGCAACTGTCTACCAGTATCCATTGAATCAGGTTTTCACAGCCAGTGATTTAACCTTGGAATCCATGTGATTCAATTCAGTCACTTTATTAAGTCGTCAATTTACAAATGTAAACATATTCCAGTAAGCACCATGACTGCAAACTTTTGTGTACTGTGTACAAGCATTATGAAAGAAAACATTTCCAGTTTGCATCGCACACTTGTATAATTAATCTAGTCAAAAACCCAGACCTCAATCCCATTGAGAATCTGTAGTCAAAATTGCTGTTCATCAACAGTCCCCATCCAACCTGATGGAGCTCGAGCAATTCTGTACAGAAGAATGGGTGAAAGTTTCTGTGTCCAGATGTGAAAAGCTGGTAGAAGCCTGTCCAAGTAGACTCACAGCTGCAATTGCAGCTAAAGGTGCTTCTACCAAGCATTACGTCAAGGGGAGTGAATACTCATGAAGCAATTATATATTTTTATTTGTAATGAAATAAGAATTGTTTTTGTTTTGTGTCTTCTTCTTTAGCCTCTGCTGCCATTATTTTACATTCAAGACCAGAAGAGCATGGAGTTATCACACTGTGTGGGGCTGAAATATATTCCTCATTTGACAATAAACAGATCGTGAACATCCAAGATGAGGCGACATATTTTATTTAAATATGATGTAGGATGATAAGCTCAGACTGTTCTATAAAGGCTCTACACAAGCATAACAGCGATGATTTAAATACTGTCATGCTCTTGAGCAGCTGGGGAGATGAGTGTTAAACGGGGATCAATTACCTCTACCCTCACAGTCAATGCCACTCATTTGTGGAAAACAGAATGATATAAATATTCCACTGAACCTGCATGTCATCTTCTCTCTTGTTCTACCAAATATGGCTCTAGCGTGCCATGTTTTCATGATATCCTGTTTTCCTGATATTCCTTGGAGAAAGAACCTAGTTTCTCATGAAAGTAGCACATACGGGACACACATGCGCCTTATTATCATATCCAGAGAAAAAGAAGGCCAATATATGATGATGTTGAAGGCCCTCTGGTATTGTATTTATTCCAGTAGACTTTAAAACCAGGAGAACTGGAGAGACAGAGGTGTATGAATTTATTCCCCCAGTCATGCATACATTAGGGAATTGAGTTCGCTGTGAATAGTCATCTTTAAAAGGAAAACAAAAAAAACAAAAATTCCACTTTTCCAACCACATGAGGAAAAAGTACTTTTATTACTGACAGCTTCTAAAATTAGACCAGGGCCAGCCAAATTTGAAATGAAAGAAGAACCATAAAACAGTATTAACGAGACGGGAGAGTGAGGCTTCTCAAAAATCATAATACATGCTTTGAATGACTCAGCAAGTTCAACCAAGAACTACATTTGTGATTTTTAATCATCTATCGGTTATAGCAAATGCAATGCTGAAGTATTAAACTTTTAGTATTCCTTACTCAGGACTCACTATCTTTCATCTTTAGTTATTGATATCAGTGATGGATTACTCACTGAATGTCTCCTATCGTTATGTTTTAACAAAGTACGCCCAGAAGGTGTGTAAGCAATCACCTTAACTAGGCATTACAGCATGGTAGCTGTTTTCAGCTGTTTTCACTGCAGGTCATTATTTTTACTGTGCCACAGCAGGTCGGGCGGGTGCGGGACAAAAATAAGCTAACCCGCTCATCTCTAATGTGGGCACAAAATCTATTTTTCTGTGTGTCAAGCATAAGCTAGTTTTATTACTAGCCGGCTGCAGCTGTCGTCACGTCATCATTCAGAACATTCAGTTATGGTTATTCCAAACACACACACGGACACACTGAACTCGCAAGTGGTGAGAATAGAATGGACACAACGCTGTGTCTGTATGCCCCAAATGATCCAATGCAAAACGAGAGGAAATCCATTTTAGAGATGGAAATGTGTTGCCCAGAGGTTAGTTTTCAGTCCTATAGCATCTCTCTGGACTAATGCTGATCCCAGTTTCCATGCCTTAAACATCAGTCTGTCCCATAGACATTCATTTAAACCACACATGCTGCATGATTCTTAATGGTAATTAATGGACAGTACAATTATTTGCAATTACATGCTTAGAAATGTACACATGACCTTCTGGTGTCAGGCTAATCTGTGATTAAAGAATTGTGGATGTTCATGGACATTCTACATGCATATTTAATTCAGTACATTAACTCGTGCGACACCAGTTATGGATTTCAAAGATGGGATAAAAAAAGTGATACAAAAGGCCTTTTATTGTTGTCATTTATGACAGGGAAAAAATTGAACTTTGAATGAACTAGAAATTGAACTTTTTGAAATGTGAATTGTGTAATCTCTCAGCTTTGTGCGTCGCGCAATTGTTATTTTAACATGAAAGAGTTGCTTCACTAAAATGACTCGGGTTTGGGGAGTGACAGACAAGGATTTCATCTGAACCCTTACAGGATTATTGCAGATCGCATATGTTCATTCTGTTTCATCTATTTGTTGTAAACATCATATTACAGGGCTGCACCATTTTTGTCAATAAAATAAATGAGGCTCAAACACATTGGACAGCTACACAGTGAGGAGGACTCGGATACACTGATACTTCATATAAATCAAAATGACTGAACACCCTGAAGGCAGTCAATGGATAATAACTCTGTATTCCAAAAGTTTAATAACGGTGTCCCAGCAAGAAATAACCTGTTGGCATGGACGCGTTTCAAAAATCGTCTACAGCAGCCCACGGGCGGCAGAACGATTCACCAGATATGACCTTCTCTTAAAGGTAGTATGAAACGGTTAATGGCCATATAAAGGAGAATTTAACAACACATGGCACTGGCTGTGCAAAACGTGGAAGTCATCCTGTCTGAACATTTACATTTACATTACATTTTAGGCATTTAGTAGACGCTCTTATCCAGAGCGACTTACACAGTTTACATTTATACAGCTACATTTCACAACCCATTTATACAGCTGGATATTTTACTGAAGCAATTCAGGTTAAGTACCTTGCTCAAGGGCATAACGGCAGTGGCCCCACCTGGGAATCGAACCAGCAACCTCTGAGTTCCAGTTCCCTAACCATTACATTACATTGCCGCCCTGAACACATGACATCCCAAGAGTAACCACTACTTAGCCTGAACTGCCCACTAGAGACCTGCTGTAGTGTCCATCACTGGTGGACCAACGTCCAAACAGACAGATGGGAAGTGACAGGTGTTCTTACACCTCTCCCTTGTGAAGTTGCACCAGTTATGTTATTTAATTTTCAACCATTAAAAACGATGAACTGATGGCCTTCAGGGTGGTCTAGTGGTTACAACGTTTGGCGCTGGCCACTGGGACCGGGGTTTGATTCCACCGGCCACGCCAGAGTCTGGCCGGGATTGCCACCAGGGGGTGGCAATTGGTTGTCCACCCCAGCGAAGGGGGAGGGAAGCCGACAGGAAGTTCACTGTGTATAGGGGTGGCTCTGGAGTACCGGAGTTATGGTCAACAGCTTGGCGAGTGCCATCTCGGAGGAGATGATACTTCACCTTTGTCACTGCCAGTCACGGGGCTATGGCAACAAACTCATAATACGAGGTGGGGATTGACATGAAAAATATAGGGTGTAATTGACTACTAAATTTGGAGAAAATGGGAGAAAATCTGAAACAAATTCTTTGAAAAACGATGAACTGAAGCACACCGTTTGTGATTCAAAGGCGATCAATCACACCCACGACTGTGGGTCTGTATAATGAGGAGGGGTGATGAATTCAAAGGGAACTAACTCATTTGTATGCAAACTGAAACATGCATCCGCATTTTTAAACAAACACACCAATAAACAATTTTACCTTGCTAATAATACTTGCAAGGGTTTCTCAATATCTGGTTACTAGGCAATTAGCTTCCTTCTTCTGACTGGATGCTTTTGCTGAAATAAGCAGCGTCTTAATTAAATCGTGGGCCACTGGAATATTGCCAGTTATAGTCCTGTATTACATGCATATTCATATATGTCTGCAGCTTGTTTAGAACTGTAGATCCGTCACCTCATCCGATTCATCTCAGCGGATAACAAGCTTGATATGAGGTTTACAACAGTCGTTAGGGACGGACAACTGTGCCACTTTAAAAGTGCATTCTTGTGTCATCCTAATGTACGCACATATTGAATCATAACAGGGGATTATTCTTGGGCTCCTTTCCGAGGGATAATGGCAAAGCCATTTATTACATTTATTTTTATGCAAAGTTAATTGTTCATTTAAATAAACAAATGCCTTTGAGAATGTGAGTAGAGAAGGAATGTGTGATTCTTACAAAGGCTCACGTTCTTTATTACCTTTTGTGAAATGGTGCAATTCATTCCTTTATGTGTGGCCTGACAGTAGTTTCTCTCATTCATAGCTTATGGATTAGAATGACTCATTTGCATGGTTCATTTTTGCACCCTCAATTCCAGCCCATCAGGACTGCATTTTTCCAAATTAATGTGAATAGGAAATGTCAAGCTTTTCCAATGTTGATCTTCTCAATTTACCAAGTCCTTTATTTCCTCCATTGTCATGCTGGGTTCTCACATTGCGGCAAATTATTTTCCCCGTCACTTTTATGACAATAATGCAGTTAATTCTCTCCCATTTCCCCTTCTGAACCATGCGTCCCCTATTGGCTTTCAGATTATGGATTGGACACCCCCTAAATGCATTCTCTGCATCTCACTCTCAACCCTCCCATATCTGACCGTATTACTTCCTGCCCTCTCATCTCCCTGTTGACATCTCTGTTTCTCTCCAGTTCATAAATCTCCCCCCTTTCCACATCTGTTGAAATTATCTTTATAGATGCCTCCATGTCTTTCTATAAACATATTTATTTCACTTAATTTTGCTACTGTTATTAACTGAATAATCATATTATTTCCCCCTTTCATATTGCACGTTTGAATCGGCTACTTGTCCAGGCTGTGGCAGTTTCTCGAGGTAATAGACTCTACTTCCTCATAAACTTTGTTTTTCCTCAGCTTGTAACAGTTCCTCGTTGTTCTCCATTTCACTGGCTTCATGCAGGAGTGGCTTCACTCCATCACTGGATTCCTGTTGCTGCTCAATTTCATTTGAAGCCCTGGTCCTAGTCTTCCCCATCCAGCTGCTCTTCATCCTCAGCATGCTGCATCATTCCTCTCACGCCTCCCTGCTCCCCTGAGATCAGCATCAACTGGCTGAATAACCCACCCATCACTTACTCCTCCAAACCCGAAATCTCGATCGTTCTCCTCCAGAGGTGGAATAAACTGCCTGCTGAATGAAGACCTGCCGCGTCTCGCGCCATCTTCTGTCGTTGTTTCAAGGCACAACCCCTTGGAACATTCTTTCTTCCTTTCCCCATTCTCTCGACTATCTCTACTGTGACTCGATTATAGGGAATACTTCTACTTACAGGAATCTGTGTTTCTTCATTGAGCCAGTTTTCAAAGAAATAAACTCAAATTGTCTCAGTTTTTTTTAATAATCATTTTACATCTGAACATAAAAAATACATTTTATATCTGCAATTTGGTATTTCCCTTGACCTGCTGAATGACCTGCTTCCTCAACCAATACTACCAAAAATTCCAGTACATACTATAATCATAACAATATAAATAACATGATGTTGCATACCTTAAAAATCTTTTTTTATCTACAAAGCCAGCATGTATATTTAGAAGTCCTAATCTGGCATTTTGGCCTTTATACAATAAGTTCTAAATTCCAATGGTATACATTTTACATTTACATTTTAAGGTATAAGCTAGGATGCTGAAGAGCCCTGTGTATTGCATTCACAATATGATAAACAAGATACAGTAACTACTATTACAGACAAAAGCGATGTTTTAAGTGACAGTAAGAGTTAAGATGCCAAAAGAAACGGGGAAATTCACATAAGATTGCTACACTAACACTGAAGAATGCCATAACACCGTTATTTGACCTATGTCGCGACACACACTGCTTTTCAAAATGATGCTCTCCTGTACGCGGTGAAGATGTGCTCACTACTCGAAAGGGCAGTGGGGTGGGTTTCTGAGGATTTAAACATTCCCTCGCACTTACCCTCACTTTCATCAGGTGAGAGCTCAAAACCCAGCCAAATTCACCGTCTGACTACGCTTGTCACTGTGTACGTTTAGGTTAGGTAACAAAGGTATCAGTATTTTAAAAACAAAGCAAACGGCTGTGATTTGAAGTGGTTTTCCTTCTGATATAACGTTAAATTAGAACCCACCTATAATTAATTACTCAAACCTACATTATATTACATTTAACATTTTAAACATTTAGCAGACGCTCTTATCCAGAGCGACTTACAAGATGTGCATTTATATATGGTAAGATCAATCATTGTTCGCGCAAGAGATCAGTGTAGTAATACAGCAATAGACACAACTGCATACTGTACCTGTAATACAGGGAGAGAAAAGGTGAGTAGAATTATATATATATTTTTAGTATCAAACATAAATACAAATACGAAATACAGTATTAAACATGAAACCAGTGGTGATGACAATTAGTTAATATACAGAGTCAGTGGTAGTAGAGAACCTATGTTACATATACATCAACAATTTACATGCAATCGACAAGGGTGAGAAAGGGTGTGTGGTCATTTTTGCAAAAAAGTTGTTTTAGCATGTAAAACTGGGTTATTCATACATAAAGTCATGAGACTGGGTTGGAAGAAATGTATAAGAATGAGAATCAAATAAAGGTACCCAGAATTTGCATATTACAACAGGTGAAACAGGTCCTTGATTGACAAAAGTGGGATGGGCTACACTTGAACCAGAGGGGTACAGCTGCATTGGACCAGCGTATGCTCAGGGTAGCGGAGGAATATTTAAACTAGGGAAAGGGGGGGCAGGGAGGAAAATTAGTAGTAGTAGTATTATGGATAGGGAGGTACAGACTGCCCAGATGGAAGATACCAGGGCAGAGTATAAGAAAGCTGAGGATATAATTAATAAAGATGTTTTTGATCATAATGTGAATAGAGGTGGTTCGGCACAGTTATTGGTGGAGGGGAAGGACAAGGTAAGTATGAGTAAGGCTCTGAAGTTCATGTGTTTAAATGCGAGAAGCATAACAAAATGACTTTTGGAACTGGAGGCTGTCATGTTGAATTGGGGTTATGACATTGTTGGGATTACTGAAACATGGCTTGGCTCAGCGGATGGGGATGAATATAATGTAGAGGGGTACAAATTGTTTAGGAAGGATAGAACTAATAAAAGAGGAGGGGGAGTGGCCCTTTATGTGAAAGACAATCTTAATGTGCAGGACATTCCAGGTATTAACTAATTCGTTTCTTGTGAGGACATCTGGATTAGATTACTGGGAGATCATGAGAAGGGCCTTAATATAGGAGTATGCTATAGACCTCCAGCTTCAGACAGTAACATAAATAGTATGCTCTTTGGTAACATAAAACAAACCTGTGCTGAAGGAGAGACAATAATAATGGGCGACTTCAATTACCCCTCTATTAATTGTGAGGTAGCGACAGGTCAGGGTAAAAGTGAAGAGGAGTTTTTGGTACAGTCTGTTACTGAGCCTACAAGAGGGAAATCAATACTGGATCTGGTTTTGTGTAACAATCCTGATAGAATTTGCAGCACAGAGGTAGGAGAACCACTAGGGGGGGCAAGTGACCACAGTGCAGTTATTTTTGATATTTTTTGGCAAGTTAAGACAGCCTCCTCTAACTCTAGAATTTTTAATTTTAGACGAGCTGGCTTTAATAAAATGAGAGAGAATTTAAGTAATATAGATTGGGTAAAACTTCTAGATTGCAGAACAGTGAATTAAAAATTGACTGGCTGCAGGGCGAATACAAAGAGTAACAGTAGGTGGGGCCGTATCTGACCTCGGTGCTGTGGGCAGTGGTGTCCAGCAGGGATCGGTGCTGGGACCTCTGCTCTTCCTTATTTACATAAATGATCTTGATATGGACGTTAGTAGCAAAATAGTTAAATTTGCAGATTTGGGGGTTTGGCAAACAGTTTGGAATTGACTAAAGTAGTTTCTAAAGTGGTCCTCTGTGGCTCAGTTGGTAGAGCACAGCGTTGGCAATGCTTAGGTTGTGGGTTCAATCCCCACTGGGGCCACATATACTGAAAATGTATGCATTCACTATTGTAAGTCGCTTTGGATAAAAGCGTCTGCTAAATGGCGTATATTAAAATAATCCAAGATGATTTAAACAAAATCCAAAAATTGGCAGATACATGGCAGATGACATTCAATATTGCTAAATGTAAAGTTATGCATGTGGGAAATAAAAACATTAGACAGAGTATTTTATGGGAGGAGAAAAGTTAGTAGGTGTTCAATTTGAAAAAGACTTAGGAATTGTAGTTGATCAAAGCCTATCTGCATCAAAGCAGTGTGCTACAGCAGTGAAAAAAGAATGCTGGGATACATAGCAAAAAGTATTGAGTATAAATCAAGGTTATATTAATGTTATATACGTAATGCCTTTGTCAGACCTCACTTTCTGTGTGCAGTTCTGGGCACCACACTACAAGAAAGATATAGAAGCTCTTGAAAAAGTTCAAAGAAGGGCAACTAAACTGATACCTGGTATGAAAGGTAAAAGTTATGATGATAGACTTAAGGCACTCAATCTATTTAAGCTTAGCAAACGGAGACTTAGGGGGGATTTGATTGAGGTTTTTACATTCCTAAAATGGATTAAGAAAGTGAAATACCAAAAAAATTTAAGATATGTGGGGTCAGTAGAACAAGAGGCCACAGGTCGAAATTAGTTAAAGGCAAATTCCGCACAGATATTAGGAAGTTTTTCTTTACACAGAGAGTTGTCAATGCCTGAAACAGCTTGTCAGGTCGGGTAGTAGAGGCAGAAACACTTGGGCTATTCAAGTCCAGGCTAGATGCAGTACTAGATATTCTTTAGATTAGGACATGACGAGCCTAGATGGGCTGAACTGCCCGTTCTCATCATTATGTATTCTTCATCATTATATGTTCTTATGTTCTTAAAAGTATTCCAGAGTGAGAGGGCCAGCCCTTGGAGAGGGAAACAAAGAGAACAGTCAACATTCATGAGACTGGCTTCCACCATACACAGAGGAAGAAGCCAGAAGCCAACCCTCCCAAGCAGACTACAAACCGCTAACGGTCTGGGGCAACATGAGGCACACAGCATGCCAGCTAATTAGACAGCCCAGTCATTTAGATTAATTGATAGACCATATTAGTTTTCTCATTTTCTCTCAGTCTGGGGAGGAAGGGGGGCAAAAAAAACAACATCTTGATTTGTGCTCGTGAGCTAACCGGTGGCAGAGGGTCTTGGAGGACTTGCTCCATTAGCACCTCGAGGAAGAGTAGCTGACCCAAGAAGAACAGCGAGTAAGCATCTGGGCTGGATCATAAGTGTGTCTGGGTCTGGGCCTGGTCATGAGTGAGTCTGGGCCTGGGCCAGGTCATGAGTGAGTCTGAGTCTTGGCGGGTCATGAGTGAGTGTGTCAGATGACTGCGGTGACATCGGGTGGATGATGCAAGGTTTTGTTTATGCATTCTTATGCATTTTTACGAGAGAGTCCAATATATTTTGGCCAATACGGCACAGAATGATTTTAGCTTGATTCCCTGAAGAAATTGAATAATTCTATTTTCTTTTTGCATCACACCATAACAGCTCATTTACTTCAAAGTATTTAAGATCGACCAAGATTGACCATATATCGCCCAGGTACCTGCCCTGCAAAAATTACAATCTCCTGCTTGCAAATCCATGAGGAAATATATATCATCACTTATACTGTCACACCGATATGCCCATGAACATGCATCACTGGGACGGAGAAGATTTGCATGTACCTGGATTTCACTAGGGCACATTCTCCACAGCACTGATCAGTAACACCATCGCACTGGCACTTGCTCCCAATATAACCATGTCTAATTGGTGGCATTGTGCAGGTACAGGATCCATAAATTTGCTGCCAAAAGGGACTATTGTCTGCCGTACACAATTTACATTTTCTACAAAATAAATATATGGTGCCCTCCCTTTTGTCGAATAGGTTACAAATCATTGGTTCCACTCACCATCTGTTTTACCTGAAACAATTAGTTCTCTTATAAAAGTTCTCCATACACCTTTTTATGGGGAAGGGGGTTGTAGATTGGTTGTATAAACAGGTTACCAGGCAACCAAGGCTTTGCTATTGTAAGGCCATATGCATAACATCAGATATAAAATGTAAAGGTCCTTCCTGTGTGTGTGTGTGTGTGTGTGTGTGTGTGTGTATGTATGTATGTATAGTGTATGTATGTATGTATGTATATATATGATTCACACATGCATGTACACTCACTCAAACTATTCAGTTACAAACTGTCCCCATGCATAGTATGAGCATTTCCTCAGAAATACTTTAGCTCCCCTTGTTGGTAAAAAATAATCATCACACTAAAGGGTGTGTGTGTTCATAAGCTATGCTCAAACATAGCATAAATTATATACTTTTATTCTGTTATAATTATTCTCATTTGTATTTTCTTTTAATTGAATAATACATTTATTTCTAAAAAACTTGTGTCAAAATGATAGGCACCCCTAAATATGATTTGAATTAAAACCAAACAGTTACATCTGTAGTACAATTATACTTGTTTAAGTTAACTTCAGTCTTAAGGAACTGTATTGTGGTCTTCCCTGTTTCACTAGGGTATAAAAATGAGGTAACACGCATGTAAAATCCCTTCAACATGGACAAAGCCAAAGACCTGTCAAACTACTACCACTACTGACCTACACAAGTCAGGTAATGGGTACACAAGAAATACATAAAAGGTTAAACATACCAATAACTACTGTTATTGACTAGTACTGGGTGCTATGGTCTGATTAAATCAAAATTGAACTGTTTGGCCATGTACACCGTCGGCGTCAAAAGAGGGATGCATACAAAGAAAAACACCTCATACCTACCTTCAAATATGGTAGTGGATCATTGATGCTCTGGGGCTGTTTTGCTGCCAGTGGTCCAGGGGCTCTTGTTCAGATCATTCATATATCCACATGCATGTATTACCATGTATCCAAATTGGAGTCAGGAGGTATAATCAGGAGGTAAAACTACAGAAGTCTGTGATTGAACAAGGCTGTCTCTCATTTATGATTCATTTAATGCACTTTCATTCCCTGCACACACGTTTATCACCATGGCAATCCTGATGTTAATTAAAACAGAACAATCAGGTAGCTGCAGAATATGGAAGCAATTATCTGAATGCTTGGTGCTACCAGTGATCTTAATCAGTGGAAAACTCATTAAAGTTACACTCTTGAGCTGGAAAAAAAGTGTTAAATTTGTATTTTCTTCATTCCCAAACTTTACAACTGTGAAGAAAGGACATTTTGCATTTGCAGGAACATTGAAAACAAGCTCATTAGCATTATCTTGTGTATTTGTTGTGATTCTGTGTGGCTCAGTAGCTACAGCCTGATGCTGACAACACTTAGGTTACAACGCTCTACTGTAAATCACTTGGGAGAAAAGCGTCTGCTAAATGGCATATATATATAAATGCCATATATATATTTATTTATATATATATATTATTAGAAGGTTTTATAGCAAATGTTGATGAGTATATTTAAATCCATGTTTCAACAAAATTAATGTCTCTTAGGTGTGATGAATACAGCTTCACAATTCATGTGTAAGCAAATATTATTATATTATCATTTTTAGTTTGTTTACTTATTTACTATAGCTTAATTATATTCTCCTGAGCTACCGTGAGATTTGGGGGCAAACAGTCCCTCATTCCTTTCTGTCTGCCAACACTATCCTTATGATTCAAAGTGTAGAAGAAGTTATATTTCAGGACATTTTAATGTTACACGTTCAAACTGTGAGTGCGGCAGTGCTGTTGTATCCTTTGGCTAAGCCCTTAACCTGAATTGCTTTGATGTGTCCATCTGTAAGCTGTATAAATCACATTTGATAAGAACATTTGCTTAGCAAATAACATTACATCCAGCTCGGAATTGAATAATTTCTGTAAAAGCCACTAGATGGAGCCAGAGGAATATGAATATTTACACGTCCCAGAAAAAGTAAGATATTGCCTTAGCACTCTTGTTTATCATTTTTGCACATAACCCCAGCATATTACTATGCAGTGGCAATTTTAGACCATATTTAGCGGGGCTTTAGCCCCCTGTCTTTCATCTCAGCCCCTCTGAAAATGTTTAGTTATTCTTTTCTAAAAAACATTTTTACTTAATATCTATTTTTTTAAAAGGCCACAGATAGAGAGTGGTATTTCAATTTTGAGAGCGACCACCATTGTGTTGTTTTTGTTTTGTGGAATGTAACAGTAAATTTAGGCTTGTGCTTTTACATCTCACGTTCTCATTGGGGGCTGAGCCCCCCTAAAGGTCAAATCCTAGAATCACCCTGTTACTATGGATAGCTTTTCTACATGTATGATATCCAGATTGACTCATTTTTAACCCATTGGCCTCCTTTATATTACTTGCCCTCACATACAAAAATTGGGTATGCAGATCATAAAACATATTTTACAAAATGTTTCATTAAAATCAAAACGCAAATGTTTAGTTTCCCAAAATGGATAACTAAAACCTGAAGGATTTCAATGTTAGATGCAATGCCAATAATCCGAGCAGACAGTCCAGACATGTAAAACCAATGCTAATATGCAGCATTGGTAATCAAACGAACACTTCAATTTCAACTGATCACATCCTTTTTCTCACAGCGTTCAGGTAAAAGTAAATGTTGTAAATAATGACGTGTGTTCTCTTTTAGAATGGTAAATAAGGACATGCATGGTAGCTACCACAAAGCTAGCCAGATAGCAAGTACCCATGCATTTCTAATATGGCTTGCTGGTTATTTTCTGCATGGTGCACATTAATGTTGGCCTTTGAGCTAGCTATTTGACTGTAAATGTAAATGTGTGCCACGAAATTCCACGATAAGGTATTTCCTTAGCTAGTTATTAGACTGCAAAAGGCCATTTTTAAGAGCAAATATACATAAACTCAATTTCTCCTTCTCGTGAAGATAGTTGGCTATGTTATCTAGTCAATAGCTAGTAAGCATTAGCCAGGTAGGACCGAATATGGCGGATAAAACATTCCACCTTTCTGAAAGAATGTCTCCTACCATGTACTAATGCACATCTTGTAAGTCGCTCTGGATAAGAGCATTTGCTAAATGCTTAAAATGTCAAATGTGAAATGTCTGATGGCTCAAAAGCTGGCATGCTCGTCGATCATTCATAGGAGTAATAGCAGAAGAAGGGACTGATAGGAAAATATTACCTAACATGGTCAAATCCAACTGATAATGATACAATATATCCTGATGAAAGGCAGTGAATCAGATATTAAACCTAAATATATACTTACTTATATACAGTATACATTTTACATTTACATTTTTAGCATTTGGCAGATGCTCTTATCCAGAGCGACATACAAGATGTGCATTAATACATGGTAAGAACAATCATAGTTTGCGCAAGAGATCAGTGCAGTAATACAGCGATAGACATCGTTGTATGCAGCTGCATACCATACCTGTAATACTGGGAAGGAAAAGGTTAGTGAATTTTTTTTTTTAAGAGTAAGCAAGGATACATATACAAAAAGTATTGAACAAGTAGGCAGTGGTGATGACAATTGGCTAGGTGTACAGAATTCAGTGGTAGTGAAGTCTGAAATGGTGGGTTTTGAGTCTCTTGCGGAAGATCGCAAGTGATTCAGTGGTCCTGATCGATTGCGGAAGGTCATTCCACCACCGAGGGGTCAGGGTGGTAAGGGGGAGGTAAGTGGGAGCAGGTCCTCTAGCTGCTTGATAAGCCAGCACCAGTGATTTGAATCTGATGCTTGCTGCAAGGGGAGCCAGTGCAGAGAGGAGAGTAGGGGGGTGACATGGGTGAACTTAGGTTGATTGAACACCAGACGTGCAGCAGCATTCTGGACTAGTTGCAGTGGCTTGATGGCACGGTAGGCCTGCCAGCAAGGAATTGCAGTAGTCCAGATGTGAGATCACCAGGGCCTGGACCAGGAGTTGTGTGGCCTCTTGGGTGAGTATACACACACACACACACACACACACACACACACACACACACACACACACACACACAGACATATTCACACACACACACACACACACACACACACACACACACACACACACACACACACACACACATACACTATACTCACTCACTCACTCACTCACTCACTCACTCACTCACTCTCTCTCTCTCTCTCTCTCACACACACACACACACACCATTATGATTATGTGGTCTGACAAGGTGTATTTTCCTTTGGGAAGACTTGTGAGCACATTCGGTTGAATAAATGGACTAATGAAATTGTAATTTTGTCCTATGCCTGGCTAGACCTGACTGGCATTCCCTCACCTAAATAAAAACATGATTTTTTTTCAGTATAGCCAATTTAATGTCCTTATTCTCCTCATCACAACATAATTAAGTTTTATATGCCACAGAATATTGTGCCATAGTAAGCCATAAATTAAGATCCATAGTGAAATGGTTGCTTTTGGGGAAGTGAGTTTTTCTGGTATTCCTATATTATGTTATGTTCCTCATATTGTACTTGTCTATGTGTCATTTCTATTTTGATTTTATATATGCCATTTAGCAGACGCTTTTATCCAAAGCAACTTACAGTAGTGAATGCATACATTTAAGCTCTTATGTTTTATAATGGGGCGGCACGGTGGTGCAGTGGATAGCGCTGTCGCCTCACAGCAAGAAGGTCTCGGGTTCGAATCCAGGCCGGGGGCCTTTCTGTGCGGAGTTTGCATGTTCTCCCCATGTCCGCGTGGGTTTCCTCCGGGTACTCCGGTTTCCTCCCACAGTCCAAAGACATGCACGTTAGGCTAATTGGAGTCTAAATTGCCCGTAGGTATGAGTGTGTGAGTGAATGGTGTGTGTGCCCTGCGATGGATTGGCGACCTGTCCAGGGTTTATTCTTGCCTCTCGCCCGGAACGCATGCTGGGATAGGCTCCAGCCCCCCGCGACCCTGACCAGGAATAAGCGGCTTAGATAATGGATGGATGGATGGATGTTTTATAATGGACATTCTATGCAGCTCTTATGTTTTATAACACATTCAACATAATTCCTTGGTGACTTGTTACAACATGGCAATACGTTTCCAGTTCAGTAGTAATCTCATACTAAACAGCCAAAGTAAAATGGTGCAAAAATGGTTTAAACTTTATAATTTAATTAGGATCTATGTATATCAATAAAGGCCTACACATTATTTAAAATTGTATTCATCATTTAATACACAGCATTCAAATTTGCCTTAATTTACATTCATACATTGTAAGTGAATTATGAAAATATTACAAATATATACAAGAGCACATGTACAAAGTTCATATATACATTTCATCAAAACTTAAATATTTACATGTATGTGCAATGTACAATGTTTGGCATAAAAAATCTATTTTAACATTTTGGTTGCAGTACACAGCGACCAAACAAAATAATAATATCGAATGCATTCATATTCATACCAGCGTTGCCGGCTTTGTTTAATAAGCGGGCCCCCTGGGAGCTGTGTGTGAAATTGGATTTCTTAACATTTAAAGGAACTATTAAATGACCTCTGATAGAGTACGTTCAGTTTGAACCGTCTGGTTCTGTTGGGACTGCTCGTCTGGTTGGTTCCCTGTCACATTCTGGCGAGGGCAGAAGTGGGGAGACAAGGTGGCTGTCCTCAGAAGCGAGCCGTTCGCTTTTGGAATATTTGTGCCGTAGCCGCGGCCCTTCCAGGAAGCAGGATTAGCGAGGGCGTGGTTGTAGACTGGTGCGTGGGAAAACGCGATCGTGTATCCATTCGTACGGTGATTAGAGATTACACAGGGCCTTCCCCGCTGAGCCATAGCAAGGGTGCTAGCAGTATGAGAAGTACCTGAAATGGAACAAAATTTCATTTTATTTCAACACGAAGCAAGCGAGTAAAACATAAGTGGTTCTATGCATCGACATATGCAGCACGTAGGCTGCATATTCCAAAACTCAGTTTTCTTACTCTTATTTCAGGGTTCAAATGCATTATTGTTTTTCCAACCTTTATTTTACCAGGAAGCACCACTTCCTGGACACAAGGGACCTCTTTTGCAAAGGACCTGGTTGTTGTTTGTTAAATCTAGCCCATAATGATATGAATAAAAAAGCTGTTTCTATGTAGTCATAGACATATGCTGATAACGTCATGAGAAAGGTACAGTTTGAAAGGAAGCTCAGAAACTCACTCTTTTCCAGTGGACGCAAAGTCCTGGGATTTCGCCTGGATCCATCGCTGATGTCAGAGCCGCTGTCAGGGAAGTCACTGTCCCCTTTACCGCTGTCTTCTACACTCAGCTGATCCGTGCTCCCGGGGCTGCTGTGAATACAATTACATACATCAGGAGCTGAAATGTTGCATCAGATAAACTATTTGATTGTTGAAATACACTGTTAGGAATAAAACTTGCTATGTCTGCCAAAAAACATGGATTCTGAAAGTGTATCAAATTGAATAAGGGCATAATACAGCATTATCTTTGCATACTACCCATTAAATGATTGTAATTATTGGAAAGATGTAGTTACAATATGCATTATAACACCAGTTGAAGATGTCTAATGTTCTTCTTCTGTGGTGGAACCTTGGTTACAGCAATGGATTGGTTATTCCACATAGTGAATATTGTGCATTCGTCATATTTTCTATGACCCATATGAATTAAACAAACTAAAATTGTGCAAAACACTTCTAAACAGAAACCTAATAAGTTCTTGGCACATTGAATATTTATATTTTGTTGAGAGGCCCCATGCACAGACCTAGTACTCCTCTTACATGGCTGTTGTTTCTAAATTACATTTGTATTATTCCATAATGTATGTGACCTGAAAGGGTTTGTATGTATTTTTGTAAAAACATGGGGGTCAGTGAGACGATACATCCAGGTTGAAATGTGTAATCGATGTACAAGTTCATATGTCATTTAGCAGACACTTTTATCCAAAGTTAGGTAATAATGTGTCTTACCTGTGTGATGAACTGTATTTCCTCTCCTGCCATGGAGATACTTGTTCAAAAGAAGGCTTTGTGCATGGGCTTCTTGGACCAAAAGACTTTGAAGGAAGGAAGACCTGAGGAATTAAAATGAGGTATTAGGGTGATGATGCATCCATCATAGTGTTTTTGTTTTTTTAACCATTAGTGCCTTATTATGTTAGTAATGTTTGAAACCATCATTGTTTACATCATAGGCATAACGAGTATTCATATATACCAGTATTTAATATGTGGTCATGGCCTTGGTTTACATTGATGAACAGTCTCACCTTTGTCTCCGAGTCTCCACTTCTCTCCTCGTAAAGGCAGGTCGAATCATCGAGTGATGACGTCGTTTGGTCATTGACCAGACAGCCAGCTTCAGTGAAAACGTTTGAATCCTTTGAGTTGTGCATATTACGGGAGCTCCTTTTGAAAAGGCCTGGGGCGGCCCTTTCACTGTCGTCGTAGTTTCTGTCTTTTCGGTCGCGCTTGCAAGAGAGACCGACAGTCACGATTGCTATGAGCAACAGGGCGCAACCCCCGCCGAGCATGATAATAACTACAACAGAAATGTCCATGCCCAAATACTCCTCGTCGTTTGACTGCAGCACGACAGTAATTTGGTCTTCAGAAGGCTCCATTTCTATGACAAAGAAGCGAACAGTAGCACTGCGTGAGAGCGGCTGTCTCCCTTTGTCGCTGACTGCAACCTTGATTTCCAGCATGTCTCCACACACGGATGTCAGGCCGTGTTTTAAAACTATGTCCCCGCTGTCTTTATTTATGGAAAATAGCCAATTTTTGTCCTCTAAAATTCGGAAGGAAAGCTCACTGTTCAGGCCCTCGTCCGCATCTCGGGCCTTTAGTCGAAGGGCACGGTAACCGTACGGTGCATTATACGGTAAAGGCACATCAGCAGAATCGTTGTGTAAAACAGGATAAGTAATATATGGCGCATTATCATTTTGATCAACGACTTTGATTCTAATTGTAGCTGTGCTTGACATGTGTGGGTATCCTCGGTCAGTAGCCTGAATATGCACTTCCACGAGCTTTACCAATTCGTAATTAAATGATTTCGTCGTATACAAAGATCCAGAACCTGGGTTCACGGTGACAAACGTCGATAAAGGCACTCTCCCTACCACCTCTCTGTCTATTAGTTTGTAGTCGACTTTACCATTGTCACCCATATCAAGATCGCGTGCTACTACAGTGGTAATGTATGAACCTGGGAAATTGTTTTCGATAACGGAAACTTCATACACCGACTTGCTGAATATGGGAGCGTTGTCGTTTTCGTCACTCACTCGGATTGTGTATTGCTTTATGGTTCTGAAGGGGGGGGATCCGAGGTCTTCGGCTACCACTGTCAGATTGTACTCTGGGATTTTCTCCCTGTCTAAAATTGTTGTAGTCACGATCATGAAGGCATCGCCGTACGCCTGCTGCAGCGTGAAATGCTCGTGACCGTGTAAACGAACGCGCACGTTCCCGTTAGAGCCGGAGTCTCTGTCCGAGGTTCTGATTAGAGCCACAAAACTCTCCTCAGCTGCGGCCTCCGTGATGTAAGCGACCCCGTCAGTCATTGATGTCATTGGTTTGATGCAGATATCAGGCGCGTTGTCATTTACGTCGACTACTTCTACAATAACGTTACAGGTAGAGGGGACTGGGTTTACCCCTAAATCATAGGCCTGAATGTTCAGTTCATATGACCGCCTGATCTCATAATCAACTACAGCATTTAAAGTCACGGCGCCAGAAAAGGGGTCTATTTTAAATACCCGCTTAATCTCAGTCGAGGATTCTTCCGCCAATCCATACACCACCTCGCCATTAATACCCTCGTCAGGATCAAACGCCTGCATTTTTAGCAGAAGAAAACCCGCAGGCGCGTCCTCGTGAAGTTCGACTTTGAGGGAACTGTGCTCAAATTGTGGACTGTTGTCATTGAAATCCAGTACTTTGATATGAACGATCATTGAACCCGACCTGGGGGGAGTTCCGCCATCTGTAGCCGACACTTGAATCGAAAAAAAGTCCTGTGCTTCTCTGTCCATCCCGTGCAATAACACAAGTTCGGCATGTTTAACTCCATCCTCCCTGGTACGCACTTCGATGCCAAAATGGCTGTTAGAAGAAACCTGATAAGTTTGCACGTAGTTATTACCGACATCCAGATCCATAGCAATGTCCAAATTGAATCTTGTGCCCACTGGCACACTCTCTGAAATTTCTAAATAGGTTTCGTTGTGTGGGAAATGTGGCGAGTGGTCATTGTTATCTTTCACCTCGATTTCCACGTGAATCAGTTGATACTTTTCCTTGTAGAAAACGACAATGTCGAAGTTGATGAGGCATCGAGGTGATCCAGCGCAGAGGTGCTCCCGGTCAACGAGTTCTCTGACGGTCAGAAGTCCGTCGGTGGGTCTCATATGAATGGCTGATGAGTTCGCTTCTTCCATAAAGCGAAAACTTGTTTGGGGGTCCTCCGCCGGTTCCATCACCAAATCATGCGACAGAGTTCCAATCTCCGTTCCTGGAGCGTCCTCCTCATAAATGCTATACTTCACTGTTGTACTTTGCACTGTAAGGAGTACAGTCAAAAGCGTTATGCATATACTCCCTAATCTAATTTTACGGCAACCCATAATTGACTACAGCGGAAAATAAATAACCTTAATAAATAATTTAAATTTATAAAGTTCCTTGTTTGCTTGTAGTTCCCGACTCCAGTCGGACTGACGGCTATAGACTTCTTTGTATCGCTGAAGATGGCTGTTCCTATTGGATTTAAGTCGGGATTTATGCAAATAAGTTACTCGGCTGACCAATGACATCCGTTTGAATGGTACCAAATGGTACTTCTCCCGTGCTGGCCCGATTTGGTATTTAGTTGCAATTTGTTTGCTGAGTTTTTCAATTTGCTCTATACAAATGGGTTCATAAATAGAAAAAAAAAAAACATGCTACAATCTGCCAATGCATTACCAACAAGAATAATTTGTGATATCCAGTATGTGCTGTGTGATATAGCTATGTGTGAACATATTGATGCATGTAAACACAATCTATAAATGCGTTTATGCAGAAATCGCCAACCTAGCATTGCCATTTATTCGTTCATAACGATATCTCATGGCTCTCATGTGAGTTATCTCATATCATCTCATACGGATTTCCATGCTTAAATGGGGTTTGTGCCAATGCGCTCAACTACATCTTATCCTCTCCCGTTCAGACTACCCACAGGTTTTATTATCACGTAATTGATCTAAACTGTCAGAGATGCCCTCTGTTCAGTGTACTGCGTCAGAGATACGGTCTGACAACCTGTTACCAATACTGGATTATGTCACTTGGCTGACGGCTAAATCTGCTGCTTTGATGTTGCTTCATGTTGTGCCTAAAAAAGTAGCATTAAAAGAATGTCAGAAAACCCTTGACTACAGACAAAACATGTTCTGATGCATAATTTGTAAGTTCCTTGGCGCTTTGAGTTTCTCCTCTGGTTTCCATGTGCATGAAATGTGTAGTGAAATGCATTACAGAGGGTTTATTTATAATCTTACAGTGGCACCTTCACTTCTACTGCAACAAGACAATCATGTGACACACCTCAACAGGATGACTAAAAATGAAAAAGGTTCAGGGCAAAATAAGATTGCCTGCACATTGACATGTTCAGTCAGCTGTCTGCCTGTTAATGTAGACTTATTGGGGACACAGATATTAGGAAACCAACCCAATTAGATGATTGTTGTTGTCCTACAAATCTGAATAAGTATAAATGTATTATTTTTGATTGTCAAAATAACGTGAAAGAAAATGTACACAAATGTGCACGTGCAGAGCGTGTCTGCACAGCAGTTATACAGATTTTATACGTTATACAGATTTTATGGTTAAATATAATAGTTGTTTTATGGATGTTCCAAACAATTACACCAGAGCAGTTTATTAATACATGACACCAACCCGAGACATTTTCTATTCCTTAAACGAGCTCACACAGATGGGTTGAGGAGACTAATAGGGAGCTTCAGTCAATTGGTTATATAGTCCAGCCCTCAATAAATATACTTGTATATATATATATATATATATATATATATGTATATATATGTGTGTGTGTGTGTGTGTGTGTGTGTGTGCGTGTGTTTCAGTTGCAAGCAGCTACAAGCATTTGGGAAATCTGGCCATATTGTTAAACGCTGAGTGCATGCATCACATATAGCCTCTTCCAATTTCATTCAATCATGACATTTCTGATGGCCTAGTCAAATCGTTCTGTAAGGGGAGCACGCAATGTGTTCAAACAATGGCAGTTATTCCCCTCAAACAATGGGAGTTATTCCCCTCAAACATGCCAGATGCCCCCATGGGCAGCCCATGCCTTAAAGATGCATCCAATGTTTGGATTAGCGCTGGACAAAGCCAAGGAATTTGCCTGTTGGGAGAAATCACATGAGCTGGGCTGAGTTCTCTGATCTCCCTGTTATCAGACATCCTGTGCATGGCAGCGTTCTCGAGCAAAAGGAAATAAACATGAAGTGCCTCCAGGCTGGGAACGCTGGGCAGACTGTTTATTTCAGAACATTCTGTAGTCACAACAATTCATATAAGCATAAGTCAATTACTAAATAATAAAACAACAGAGAAGACAACATAACTATGATAACAACCGAATCAATCTGTTTTCAGGTCTGGCCTCCACACCTTATCAGTTTTCTCCTTATTTAAATCTAAATTGCTCTTATAATAGGGGTGCATTTTCCCTCCTGAGGCGATACGGGGACAGTTGCAATGCCCAGAGGCAACATTTAATGTAAGCCATTTGGGCTGTCCAGAAGCCAGATAAGGCTCAGGCACAGCCAGAATGTTGACTGAGTCTCTAACAAATGGACGGGTACGTGTGGAGCAGATGCAGAGGTGACGGAGGACAGGCTGGCGATGTCTTTGGTGTCATGACACCTCTGGGGGTCGGGGGATGGGGTGGAGGGTGTGGGGGTTGCAAACAGGCAATTTCTCTCAGCTTAATACAATACAGGCACACAGACATTTGTCATTTTTGCACTGTATTAGGAGATAAGTATAGCACAGTCAAAAATACATTGCTTCTTCAAACAAGCCATGTAAGGGGGATTATGCAAATACCATGGTTTGACTGGACGCTGAAGAGAATATAATATATAGAATTGGTCATTTAATCATTGATGTATGATGGCCTTGGTGTAGGCACTCTAACTTTCATAATGACATACTCAAGAGTGTTTGGTCCTCTTGCATGGTGTATTCATATCAAACTCAAAACCAAGTTCTTAAGAATACCAGGGGTGAAAAAAGATTCATTCTGCAATTATGTTTAGAATATATAAATCACTATATTTCACATATTCCGAAATGTTAAATAAATGTTAGTTTAAGTACCACATCTACTGCAATCTTGTATTCTGGTACTGTGATCAAATGGTCGCTCAAACAATGGAAATGAAATACAAATATTATTAATAATTATAATACATGAAAGTCATTGCAGATTACTTCAGTTTTGTTTATTTCGTTTTGGGAAAAAATAACACTAAAAACAAAATGTAGAATAGGTCCCATTGCTGATACGTCCTGTGGAATATTAGATTACTTGTATGCCTTATTTGTGTGTCAAGGAAAACTTGAAATGGATTTGTACAACAAAGACCAATTATTGTAATGAAATGCGTGAGAGTTTTTTCGTAAATATCCAGTAATATTAATTTTTCATGTAAAATTAATTAGCCTGTTAGGATGCACTTGAAAAGACATTCGGTATCTCTGGAACTGTTTCTCCATGGATTTGGCATGGTTAAATTAAAAACAACACAATAGACTGTGGATGCATACAGTATATGTGTATATACTTTTTTTTGGTAGGCCTCAAAAGACCTAGCCTAATGAGGAATTGAGAGGGACAGAAAAAGGGAATTGGCGTATGATCACATTAAGTCTTTTGAAAACAGGAGAAGATCAAAAGACGCATTAGCATTCTGAATGAAATCACACTTGGCTGTGCCTCTCTGTGCCCCTGCCCGCTTCCCTGCCATGGACTCCCCACTGCCTACTCCTTCAGAGACTGGCTCCAAGAACCCACATTTCACCCACTGCTGTCTGCTTCGGTTATTAATAAATGTGAAGCCTCCAACACAGTTCTCTTGTTTTTGTTTGTCAGGGGGTCCATGAGATGCTCTGCAGATTATTCAAGCCAAGGTGACAAGACTGCTTTGCTGTGGTCCACCAGCTCCAAAAAAGCTCTTTAGTTGCCACACTGGGTTTATATTTTTAAATAATACAAAGTAAATCTATGGCATCCATTAAGAGAAACTTAATATAACAGACATTAAATAACATGGAGAATGCAGGAAAGATTAACAAAGGCAGGAGGGAGCAGGCATTGTCCTAATATTTTGTCCCTTTGTCTTTTTACTTTTAGTAATGACTTTAAGCAAATATGACATGTTTTTGAATCTTACAGATCAGAGCGCTTTTTGCAGCCACTGAAACATAAAAAAAAAATGAAATTAGCTGTGAGATGAAATATCTGCCTTTACATATTGGATGCTATGCTGGTGCCTTATCCTTTCTAGTTTTTTTTTTTTTTCAGTTGCGTTTTTTTGATGTTTTCTTGTGATTCCTCTACACACATTAATTACTTCTGTTGACAGATGCAAGGATCACACATTTCTGTATACTTCTTCTGTTTTTAAAAATATATATTTTGAGGAATTCTCTCAAGCATTGCCACCTTTCTTTTAATCTTGCATACCCCCTTTATCAGTAAACTCTGCCAGCATCTGTTTCCTCCTGGTTCCTATCTGATAGCTGTGAACTGGCACCTTGGATGGTGGGGGCAGCTTGAACGTTGGCTTTGCAACGCTTTACTGAGTTTCCCCCCCCTCCCCTCCCCTCTGTCTCCTGTGTGGCCTGCTGCCTGCATAGTTACCCCCCCACCCTCTCCTGTGGGGACAGTCCCCCCACACATCAGGAGCCACCACCAGCCAACTGGCAACTGTGAGGGTGTGAACAAATCTCTCCCATAAGGTGAAGAATTTGGCACCCATAAGGAGCACCAAACCAGGCACAAAAAATACAGGAGGCTTTTGGTGCAACATAATGTGGGCCATATGTAACCGAATTGTATCGCGTGAAATATAATCTATTTAAGGCAGGCTGGTTTGGTAATTAACAGAGTGGTTTCTTCAAAAGATACACAGTTGTAAATTAACTTTTGGTTGTTGAAAGTGTATGGATAAAGATGGTTTCACACACAAACATCAAGGACAATCTAGGCAATTTAATTCATGACAATTTTCAAATGTGTTTTGGTGTATTTTAAGTTAATACTAGTTTAACCTGAAAAGCATTAATTGAGCATGAATTTTCAGATTATCACAACATATATTTGGCAGTTGTGACAGGTAGCATATTGAAAAATAAGCAGCATAGATTTTGATTTCAATGGACATGCAAAGATCACATTTATATAGCGTTACCAGCGTTGCACATCTTATAAGTCGCTGTGGATAAGAGCGTCTGCTAAATGTTTAAAATGTAAAATGTTATCAATATCAAATATTTACTGTAACCATGAAACACCTGTATTTGATTTGAGATGGACACAAATCTTTTTCTGTTAATAATTTTAAAAACAAACTTGTATTACCAAATTGATCATTAGTATAGTGTTCATGTCTTGTTGAAATACATTTATTTCACTATGGCAAATGTATTAAAGGGGAAAAAAGCGGATGATGTGATTGATAAACCAAACCCTCAACCCACCCACAGGTAATTTATTCTTCTTAAACCAACCTCTTTTACAACTGCGCCACAGGTGCGCTACCTAGGATTAGTACTACTGTCTGAGCACTGAGCTTTGATCACGACACTAGAGCCCTGAGAGTTCTGAAAGACGTAGAGGAGCGTATATTTAACCTATACAAGAAAGAGTGACTCAATATTTGCACATGCACCTAGTCCGGGTAAATTCCTACACAGCAAAGACCAATTCTATACACAACAAAGTTCTATTGTAAGAGCAATGGTGTAAGAAATGCACGTTTGAGTCTCTATGTTGTATAGAGAATCAGAGATTAGTTTTGAAGGGTACTCGGTTGGAAAGGTTTTTCCCCATTGTGTGTACTACAGAATACAGTGGAGGGATTACGACCCGGCTGGATCCTGCAGCGTTAGGAATGACTCACATTCGCCTGGCGATAGAGGCCTCCATTGTAGCATTGAGTGCCTCAAAATGCATTGCAATTGTGCTGGCAAGAGGAGGCTAATCAGATCCCAATACCATTACGAAGAACAGTTATTTCAAAAGGGGTTCTTCAGTGGAAATGGGCTCTCTTTAAAAACGAACCAAACATCTCAATCCTTTCTTGGAACAAGAGCAGATGAAAGAGACGCTTTGTGAATTTCTTAAGAGTATCTCACTCCTTAAGATCCCTGGAAGGGCCTTTTAGAAACCTCACTACCAGTTTGTCTCAGTTTAAGACATTTTCACTGCAGTTCTGTTGTAGTCTTCCCCATGCCTGCATTCTTTGCAGTGTTGGATAACCAAACTGGGTTGATTGTTAAACTGGTATTAATATCACATTCTGGTCTAAGAAGTCACATAATTAAGTGTAGTTTTATTCAATTGGATACAGGCTTTTTTTGTGATTTCAAGGAAACTTGATTTTACTCACACTGTAAAATTAACATTTGATTAAGGACATTAAATGTATATTGTCAGTTTCAATTTCTTCAAGACTAAATAAATTAAATAAGTTTGGGTAAGAATTAATTCCTCAAGAAGAGCTATTTGAAGAGTTACGGCTGTGTAATGGATTCCTTGTCTGGGGAAATTTGCCACCGAGAGTAATTAGGGAATATTTCTTTATTTTTCTAACATATAGTGAATTAGCACATTCAGAGTGTACAAAGTGTACATTCTTAACAACATATCATATTAAAATTATTTTCAAAAAGTACTACATTCTGTATGTCAAATTAGCAATGGCGTTATTCTCTGTCATCAATTTAATAATAATGAAGAGTAGTCAGCAGGGAATTTTGTTAACAACCGAGACAATGCAGCTTTGTGCTTACAGGTCTTTAAGCAATGGAGATCCAGCGAGATGGAAAATCCAATTTCCATGTCAGGGTGGAGAACACAGTGGGGCAGAAGGTGCTGTAGATGCTAAGCTGTTGCAGGACCACTCTGATGGGACCAGCAAGTTGTGTGTGTGTGTGTGTGTGTGTGTGTGTGTGTGCGTGCACCACTCTTGTGGGGCCAGCAAGTTGTGTGTGTGTGTGCATGCACCATACTGATGGGGCCAGCAGGTTGTGCCAGCTTTTATCCCTCCCGGTCTCCCAGGAGCAGACTGTGAACAAATTATGCGAAGGCCAGAGAGATATGGACTGTGTGTGTGTGTGTGTGTGTGTGTCCACACATCTGTGGGCTTGTGTGGGTGTGTGCTTGCACACATTTTGGAGCTAAGAAAGAAAAGGGAGGGGGTTAGAAAATTGGCAAAAGTTCCTAGGGTTTTCTTAGGAATGAATTAGTGCTTTAGCATAATTATAAAAATAAATGAAAAAAATTACATTGACCAATCTTAGTTCTAAATATGACATCACAGCTCATTGAGGCTTGAAGGGACAAAGACTGACTGAGATTAGTGTTGAGACCACACCCCTTTTGCCTTTTGTAGTACAGAGCTTAGCACAATTCCCAGGATGCTTTTGGGCCTTCTCTCACGTATGAAATGCAAACTGGCAGGCTTGAGAAAAGTGAAGGGGAAGTAGTGGGAAATATTTCCTCCCACCTTGCTTAGTGGGAGTTTGGTGGATCTCATTTGAACATGCAACAGAAAAATCAACAGGTAACTAGCTTCCATTAAGGTTATGTGTGAAGTGAATTTTATAGCATAAATGTATGCATTTTCCTGAAATCAGATTTTCCCCATTCTGCTTTGTGTCTGCTGCATATGATTTTGACACAATGCATGGGGTGCCCTAGCCATTGGAACATTTGCAGGCCTTACTCTGAGGAATCAGTGTGGCTTGGAGAAACCACTACACGTTTCAAGAGGAAAGTTGGAAATATTCAACCCTCAATCCTCAAAAATAAAATATTCAGAGAGAGGGATAAGGTGTCACTTACGCTGATACCTGTAATTACTTTGCTGAATCACTTTCAATTAAAATAACTTTAAAAGAACAGAGGCAACAGGAAAGTCTTGTAGAAATCCACAGCTAGTATCTTTTTGAAGGAAGCAAAAGACATTTCAAATGATTATTTTCATCCTCCTGTTGTTTAAATGCATTGTTAAAGAGCACCATGTTGATTATTGACACCCTTAACCATTGTTCCTTTGTTCTGTTGTATATTCTTCTGAACCTAAGATGTTGAAACCAGTTTGGCCTATTTTTTGTACAAATAACTTGCAAGTTATGAACATTTAATATGTTGTGGATAGGTGCCATTCATAAGGCCATTGATCCTCTAACCATGTGTGATAACAGCAATACAAATGCATTCCAGGAATACGTATGCATTCTCAAGAGACATGAAATTGATTAATATTTAAACAGACAGATGGTTGAGGTACTTTAGCATTGTTAACCCCTTCAGTTTATTCAAATTGTTGTGTCAACCATGCAGTGAAGTCATTCCTGAACCCAGATAAGAAATAGTTAGATGAGAAAACAACCTGTGCTAAACCAGCAAGTGAATTGAACCCAACCAGAAATTGAGGGCAGATCATGACAAATCTAAAACTAACATATCAGCCATAGGAATTGTAGTTGATCAAAGCCTATCTGCATCAAAGCAGTGTGCTACAGCAGTGAAAAAAGCCAACAGGATGCTGGGATACATAGCAAAAAGTATTGAGTATAAATCAAAGGAGGTTATATTAATGTTATATAATGCCTTTGTCAGACCTCACTTAGAATTCTGTGTGCAGTTCTGGGCACCACACTACAAGAAAGATATAGAAGCTCTTGAAAAAGTCCAAAGAAGGGCAACTAAACTGATACCTGGTATGAAAGGTAAAAGTTATGATGATAGACTTAAGGCACTCAATCTATTTTAAGCAAATGGAGACAAATGGAGACTTCCTAAAAGGGATTAACAAAGTGAAATACCAAAGATGTTTTAAGATAAGTGGGATCAGCAGAACAAGAGGCCACAGGTGGAAATTAGTTAAAGACAAATTCCGCACAGATATTAGGAAGTTTTTCTTTACACAGAGAGTTGTCAATGCCTGGAACAGCTTGCCAGGTCGGGTAGTAGAGGTGGAAACACTTGGGCTATTCAAGTCCAGGCTAGATGTAGTACTAGATACTCTTTAGATTAGGACATGATGAGCCTAGATGGGCCGAACGTCCCGTTCTCATCATTATGTATTCTTATGTTCTTATGTTCTTAAAAACAAGTGTTTCTGAAAAGCAGAGTAGCAGTGAGATGTGTAGTATAAGGGGACAATTTAACAAGTGTTTACATTTACATTTGTACATTTTAAGCATTTAGCAGACCCTCTTATCCAGAGCGACAAGATGTGCATTAATTTATGGTAGGAGCAATCATAGTTCGCGCAAGAGATGATCAGTGCAGTAATACACCAATAGACATCTTTGCAGGCAGCTGCGTACCATACCTGTAATACTGGGAAGGAAAAGGTTAGTAGTTTTTTTAATCATTTAAAAAAAAAAAAAATGAGGAGTAAGCAGAGATACATAGTGTTGAGCAAGTAGGCAGTGACAATTAGCTAGATGTACAGAATTCAGTTGTAGTGGAGTCTGAAAAAGGTGGGTTTTGAGTCTCTTGTGGAAGATCGCAAGTGATTCCTGCAGTCCTGACCGATTGCAGAAGGTCGTTCCACCACTGAGGGGTCAGGACAGAGAAGAGGCAAGACCGCAAGGAGCGGCTGCCAGGCGCTGCGGCTGCCAAGTCCCAGAGGGATCCGTCCTTGGTCCACTCACATTCTCCGTACATACACTCAGTGGCCACTTTATTAGGTACACCTTTCTAGTACTAGGTAGGACACCCCTTTGTCCCCAGAACAGCCTGAATTCTTTTTGGCATGGATTGGCAAGGTGCTGGAAGCATTCCTCAGAGATTCTGGTCCATGTTGACATGATAGCATCATGCAGTTGCTGCATATTTGTCAGCTGCACATTCATGTTGCGAATCTCCCGTTCCACCACATCTCAAAGGTGCTCTATTAGACTGAGATCTGGTGACTGTAGAGGCCATTGGAGTACACAGAACTAATTTTCATGTTCGTGGAACCAGCGTGAGATGACGTGTGCTTTGTGACATGGCGCATTATCCTGTTGGAAGTAGCCATTAGAAGATGGGTAGACTGTGGCCATAAAGGGATGCACATGGTCAGCAACAAGACTCAGGTAGGCTGTGGCATTTAAACAATTCTCAAATGGCATTACGAGGCCCAATGTATGCCAAGAAAACATTCCCCACACCATTACACCACAACCATGAGCCTGAACCGTTGACACAAGGCAGGATGGATGCATGGATTCATGTTGTTTACACCAAATTCTGACCCTACCATCTGCATGTCGCAGCAGAAATCGAGATTTCTCAGACCAGGCAGTGTTTTTGTAATCTTCAGCTGTCCAGTTTTGGTGAGCCTGTGCCCACTGTAGCCTCACTTTCCTGTTCTTAGCTGACAGGAGTGGAACCCAGTGTGATCTTCTGCTGCTGTAGCCCATCCATTTCAAGATTCGACATGTGCGTTCAGAGATGCTCCTCACTCAAGAGGCCACACAACTCCTGGTCCAGGCCCTGGTGATCTCACGTCTGAACAACTGCAATTCCTTGCTGGCAGGCCTACCGATGTGTGCCATCAAGCCACTGCAACTAGTCCAGAATGCTGCCGCACGTCTGGTGTTCAATCAATCAAAGTTCACCCATGTCACCCCTCTACTCTCCTCTCTGGACTGCCTCCCCATCACAGCAGGCATCAGATTCAAATCACTGGTGCTGGCTTATCAAGTGACTAGAGGAACTGCTTCCCCTTACCTCCAGACACTCATCACACCCTACACCCCAGCTGGACCCCTCCCCTCCGCCTCCTCTGGCAAACTGACTGTCCCATCCCTCTGGGCACCTGGCAGCCGCTCCTCATGGCCTCTTCTCTCTTCTCTCCCGGGGGTGGAATAATCTTCCGCACTCGGTCAGGACCACAGAATCTTTTCAGACTCCACTACCACTGAATTCTGTACATCTAGCCAATTGTCATCACCACTGCCTACTTGTTTAATACTTTTTGTATATGAATACTTGTTTACTCCTCAAAAAACAGGTGTACCTAATAAAGTGGCCACTGAGTGTACATGTCTTGGTTTAATAATATCCTCACATGGTTTCTCCTATCACTGCTATGCTGAAGATGCTCAACTTTTGCTCTCGTTTCCAGCCACTGATGACCAGGTCGCTTCATGCATCAAAACTTGCCTCAATGACATATCAAGCTGGATGAGCAGTCGTCACCTCAAACTAAATCTCCCCAAAACTGAGCTGCTTTACCTACCAGCTAAGTGTTCTCCCCTAAGGGATGTCTCCATTACTCTCCATAACACAATGGTTTCTGCATCACAGACTGCCAAGAACCTGGGTGTATTCCATGACGACAAGCTGTCCTTCATCCTTCACTGCTAACATAGCAACAGTGGCACAATCCTGTAGATTCTTTCTGTACAATATTCTCATCGCCCATTTCTAACAAGATATGCTACCCAAATCAAATCAAATCAAATTTATTTGTAAAGCGCTTTTCACAAATGCATTGTCACAAAATTCTTAACAAAAGGAAACCCACGCCTAGACCCCCCCAAAAGCAAGCCTAAGTGGCAAGGAAAAACTCCCTTGATAGGGAGAAATATTGGGAGGAACCAGACTAAAGGGGGGGAGCCCATCCTCTTCTGGCTGGCACAGACAGAAAAAAAGACCGCACATGGTCAGTCCAAAGATGACTCAGGTCTGGCTGACTTTGCGCCTCCGAGTTAGGTAGTCGGTGGGGGGGAGGCTAAACCACGTAAAGGGTACTTTACTCCAGATCCAGGTACTGGGGTAGGCATGGGGGCGAGGGTTAATGGAGGCAGCTTACACTTCTCGCAGGATCTAGGGCTCAGGGGTGGGTGCCGAAGCAGAGAAGAGAACATGAAGTCAGAAAAAAAGCAATGTTATATATATCCAGTAGCATTATGTGAGAGCAGGGGAGCACAAGCATAGGAAATGTATAGATAGCCCCGACAGGTGTAAGCTATGGCAGCATACCTATTAGGAGGTAGGTAGCTCATAGTCCAGGCCCTAGCGCTGTCCGACTGGACGACTGCAGGTCTCTCCTAGCTGGTCTCCCCACATGTGCCATCAGGCCTCACCGGCTCATCCAGGACGCTGCTGCTCATCTCATCCATAACCAGTCAAAACACTCACATGTTACACCGCTCCTGGTCTCCCTTCACTGGTTACCAGTTGTGGCCAAGATAATATACAAAACTCTGGTCTTAGCTTACGGGGCAGCAAGAGGAACTGCACCAATTTATTATCAAACCTTTCACTCCTGCCCTCTTACCTCCCATCAATGACCAAACCTTACACTCCTGCTCTCAAACCGCCAATCTATTATCAAACCTTACACTCCTGCTCTCAATGGATGAACACTGTATCCTCAAACTCCCTTTGCTCCTACTATGGCCTTTAATGAAATGTGATATAAAAACACATACTTTCAGGGGTGCAATTGATGTCTCAGAATCATTATTTCTTTCTGTGTTAGAATTTAGTTGTGCTAAGTTCATTGCTGTTTGAAGAAATTATCAACAGGGAACTTCTGTTGGCTTTCCTATTGTGAGCAGTGACAATTATGTCAGAATTCAGGAGGCATACAAATGATGTGCCTCCTTCCAAACTCTATGAATATTTCAATAGACTATTTCGATACATTCTGTCCTTGACTCGGTCTGTCTTTACAATTTCTATTCAAAATGTAAAGCAGTAATCAGTGTTCTGGCCAATTCCATTATTTTCTTCAGCTGGGAACCTGTTGGCTTCTTCACTGAAATCTATCATTTATAAAGTGAGATCTTTTTATCTGCCTCCTATCAGCAAACTCCTTATCGGCCGTGCTGGAGAAATACATTCAACAGCTCTCTGAGCTTGGGGAGCTGTGGGACTTGTTTTAAGTAGTGCACACTGAAGGAAATTTAGTTTAATATTTAAACCTGCCTACTGCAATCCTGAGCACCCGACATGCACATCCCTTTCAAAAGAATTCCTTCAGTTCCTTTCAAATCCTACACACAGTGCAATGGTTTCCAGCAGGAGCCATTCCCTGCTGAAAATCTTGCAATCAATATCACTGACATTGGAAAGTTAAGGAAGATTATTTATTGACCACCCTAACCCCACATACCTAATTCAATCATTCTCTTTCACCCATGAAAAACAGTTATTAAATTATGATCCTACGTCTCATTAGCAAGCCCTTTCCTTTGTTTATATCTGCAGGAAGGAAACACTATATCCCTGAACTATATCCCTGTCAACACCTTGATGTTTTCCTTTCAAATCTTTCCTCTAATTCAGGAAGCTCATAGAGCGACTGTACAGTAAGCATGTTACCAGAGCTGGCAGAGCTATTTTGGGACACAGTAAATAGTATTCTCCTCATTTTAAATCTGCTTGTATTCTCACAGCACAAAGGCAAGGACACCGGTATGCTTAAAGCCTACTAATTTAGAGCACTGCTAGCATATTTATTTTCCTTGAGCTTTTTCCGTGTGGCTGCACATACAGTTTCCACGAGATGCCTCCCTTATCGTGCGGTTGGACGCGCCTTTATGTCACGTCTTGCATCATTGCTGGGAGCTGGTGTCACCGTGGATAGAGCCGTCGACCATGAGCCGAGGGAGGGGCGCTCTGTCAGTCCCCATCACTCCTTCTCTTCCTCTCCTTCCTCTCCTCTGCCTCCAGCTCAATTGTTTCACCCTCCTTTTTTTACCTCCAGCCATGCACCACTCTTCACAGCCAATTATATTTCCAAGCTTCTGAAGTCAAAGCCCCTTCAAGTGAGAGAAAGTCAAAGATCATTTTTAAAAGGCTAGCAGGAGCTGCAGCCAGTTTTCATCTCTCTTCTTTTTAAATAATCCCAGCAGAGCAAAGGTGCTCGCTCTGCTGGGTTTAGCTGATAAGTCTCACAATCACTGTGTGTCACCAATTGTTCTTCTTCATTAACACTACGTGTGTTAACATAAAAGTGGCACCAAGGGTGATTCTACAGAAAAGTGCAGCCCAGGTAAAGGGTTTGGTTTTTATATGTTGCATTTATAAATCTGCCTGGTAAAGCCCACATCGTTATTGTGTGTTTATTGTTTTTATTGACATTTTCGAGAAAACAGAAATATTTGTCTCAAGCTATAATCAAATGTGCACGTTGTGAAAACTGTAAGGCAAACGCCTTTAAGAGAGACTCCTATGTGTTCTTTAAGCAGTTTTTTAAAGTTAAGCTCTCACATCTGTATATAGTTATAATTTGGGAAGGAGGGGTTTGTTTCTTACAATAGTCAGTAATCTGTACTGCAGTGCTATGAAAACTGGACTGGGTGGTACGATATGCTTTCCCAAGCTTAGTGTCACTACCAGCTCTCCCCATCTTCAAATTCCACAGACATTTTAAATAAATTATTCCTTGGTCCGACTTAGCTCTTTTCCCTTTCCTGACAAAACAAATGTAGGGCTCTCCTGTGAAACGGCCTGGGTATCTTGGCTTTCCATCTTGAGGAGATAAAAATGCTGTGAACTGTGAGTTCCTGGTAAAGACAGCCAGCGATCAGCAGCGACAGGCTGCGAGCTTTACTGATGCACTCTGTCAATCAACACATTTCAAACGAAGATCAGTCGGGTTGACGTTTGTTATCCATGGCACCCCGTGTAGGAATCACCGTGGCCCCGTGTCACACCCTGCTTAAACCCCTGAGTCCTGGAGCTCAGCCACCTTATCGCAGTGCTATGTTATTAGGTCTAATAACCTCATACACACATTTAGTAACACATTTGATAAAGGGGGTAAAACTTTTTTTGTTGTTAAATGGCTTCCCTCCATTCTCACAGGTTCTACATGTCCTGACATTTGTCTTGTCTGAACAGGCCCTGTATTAGATTAGCATAATGATGGGATGGAAAGATCAGGTTTAAAAAGTGAGGGGGGAAAGAAGAGAACATTTATTAGGTGAGGACAACAGTTAACATCATTCAGATGTGTTGTACAGTACATGGAAGCAGTCAGGGTCCAGCTGTTGTTTCTCTCCCCCCAGGGACTAGGCTCCACACCGACATATGGCCGGGGTCGAGGTCAGACAGATAAAATGTTGCTGAGCACTGACAATGGTTAAACAACACGTGAATAAAATTCTAACACGTCTTTACACAGTTGTGGATAAATGCAGTGGGTCGGGAAGGGGGTGGGACCGGCTTGGGGGATGAGGCACAGGAAACGTGCTCGACAGCCCCCGCCCCTTTCCTTTACACTTCATTACTGTCATTGTGTGGGTGAAACTGAGTTTTTTGTGTCGTCTCCCCGCAATCTGTGCCTCTCCTCGCCAGGTTTCTAATGACTTTACAATGATGATTTAGGAGGGGAGCCGTTCCCCCATCCCACCATTTTTTGTTACCTCTTGAGAATGCAGTCCCTTTCACAATCCTCTGTCTTTGTGTTCTTGTCCGGCTGAGCGAACTAGACCGCACACCCCCTCCCTATACCCCCTTTCTGGGGTCAGAGGATCACCCTGGCAGAAAAGATGTGGCTCAGCTTAACACTCGTACCCCATAAGATTCATGAGCAATTTGTAGCAGTGATGGTAGGAGACCACCCTACTGAGCCTTAACCTTTGAAGACCAAGGTTCCTGTGTTAAGGAACCAGAGGCAGTGTTGTCTGTAAACATTGCCTGGCACAACCACTTCTTTGTGCTTTTTAACAACGACGGGAGAACCGCGCTTGCCTGCTGAGGTTGTAGTGCACAAATGCATCATTATAAAAGTGGCATTTGAGTTCTCTGCAATTGCCTTAAATTTTACTCTTTTTCTTTTTCTGGCATAATTCCATAATTCATCATTATGGCTATCGTGATTATGATTTCCCTGGCATTAAACCGTAGCAGCAACAGCATTATGCAGTAGTGGGAGGGAGCCTAACTTGTGACCAGATGGCTGCTGGTTCAAATCAAAGGAGACAAAGCTGATGGTCTATGGATCAAGATACCATTGAGGATCAATTCCTCCTAGTGAATATTCAGCCATAGATTTGGGTAGAGTGTAAAGTAACCCTATATAAAATGCAATAGACTGATTTCATTTTTCATCCCTTGCTATTTTCACCCTTTTACAGATCCATTCATTCGTATCTTATATAGATGAACTGTGAGTGAGAACAGAGCATAAGTGGAACCTTCCAGTATCTCAAAGATAATTGAATCCACACAGCTTTGCCTCCTTACGACGGGAATATTGACAGCACTCTTTCATTACACAATCCAGTGCTTTATTTCATATATGAAATAATATAAAGATAATAATATGAAACATTCTTTGTTTTAAAGCCATACTTGAGATAGATCTTTTGAGATTGATTGGTTTATTGATTGAGTTTAAGACTGCGTTTAAGACCAAATAGAAACATTATAAACAATGACCCACAGGATAAATACACAGATGTAATTTGGAGTGTAAAAACAAAGCAGTGTGATTCCTGCAGCCATTGAGTCGAGAATCCCGGCACAAACTGCACGTAATTGTGAGCAATGAGTGAGGCTTTCCACCATCACTGTGACAGTGCGTGTTAATCTGGATGACAGCACAGCACAGGTGTTATGGTCTCGAAGGCACGTTAGTCACTCTCCGCACAGTGTGTTAACGTCTTTGAGCGGTAGCTACACAGGGAGCATATTTTTTTCACGAGGGCATGAAAGAAAATCTCCCCATAGTTCATCTTTAAAGCACTGCCTTTTAGACACAGTAGCAAACTTCAAACATATTCAGCTTTCTCCACTGATCCCAGGCCGTGTAAAAAAAAATTTTGTTCTGGGTTTGCCTAATTTTTCACACCATTTAATAAAAAACAGTATACACAAGCGGTAAACATAGTAATAGCGTTCTTTAAATATTACATATTAATGTGATTTCATTCAGTTGACCAAAACAAGTCACTGTATTCCAAAGTACTTCAAGATTGTTATTAAATACATGAAATCTGAACCAGATCCAAAGTCTGTTGATCATTACAGCTTCGAGCTGCATGCAGAATTAAAATGAGACTTTCAATACTTACAAAGTTATTCTAAATATAATGCAGTTCAGTTTTCATGACAAGACTGTCAAGGAAAAAATCCAGACATATTTAATGCCTTGAGGACGTTGATGGGATTTTTGTGTCTAGGTGCTCCCCCCCCAGGACACCAGGGAAGGCACTGTGTGTGCTACTGTAGGTGTACATGTAGCAACATGAAATATTCAGGAGAGATGTGTACCAGTAAATGCTATAAAAGGTTTCAAACTGTTTTATTTTTCATTGCTTTGGTATGTTTCTGGCTTCAGTCAGGCAGACTGTAACTTACATTCAAACATTCAGCATACATACAATGTAATCATTTTTGGGATGATTTTCTTTCTCAAAGGTTGGGTTTTGACATTGTTTGGGATTTATATTTATATATATATATATATTTCATAATGAGCACTTTTTTCAGTTTAGAGTTAGGTTTTAGAGTGAACTATTGACAAATTACTCGTAAGAAATGTGACTGTTTCTCTGTCAATTTACACGTCAGTCCTCATTTTGTCATATCTAATATAAATCTGCATCTGAACATAAAAAAACGGAGTTGAAATGAAATGTACAATAACACAGATGCGTGAACATTTCTGAAAGAATTTCTCAAACAGCCCTTGCGGTGACAAAGTAGTCTCCAGTAGTTCAAAGGCTTCAGAGGAAGAAAAGGAGAGGAGGATTGATGTTTGCGCGGCAAACCCAGAACGCAACGGGCCCAGGGTCTAATCAGACAGCCACAGCCCCCCCTTCTTGCTCGCACAGCCGGAGGATTTTCTCTCCCTATTCAGCCCGGGGAGATGAGCCCCGCTTTGTGTTTCATCCCTGAGCTTTCTCTACCCTGAAAAGTCCATTCATCCTGGGAAAACGTGGAGGAGAAGGGAAAAAAGGAAAAAAATAAAAAAAGGTTTTTTTTTCGTTTTTTTTCTTCCCTCGGCTGGGGTGTCGCACAAGAGCACTCCAAGCCCCCTTCTGTCAGTTCTCGATAAATTGTCTCCTCTTTGTCTCTTCCCTCGCCTCTTTCACGTGCTTTGACTACTACTGAATAAAGGGAAAGGGAAACATTGATTTACTTCTGTGGTTTCTCCTCTAGAATCAGAACGAGTGCTGGGCTCAAAGGAGACGTGCATGCACCGGTTGCGTACCCTGTGGAATTGCTCGAAAAAATTGGCCTTCTGGAACTACATTTTAAAAATGAAAAGATTGTTTAGATTTTTTTTTGTTCAGTCTGAAGATAAATAAGAGAAGGCACCATGAGTATAAAAGAATGTATTGAGGCCTCCATGTCTAGTGAGAGAAATGATGTATCCAATGGCTTTCTGCAGAATATAACATGTCCTTCTCCGTTCCCTGGGTGTGCATTCAATTAATGTGTTTGCCATCTGAAAGGAATCTTTAACCCCTACTATGTAGGGTGTTACCACTGTTGAACCAGATAAGTGTCAGGTATTTTTATTTCCACTGTAAATATGGCACTACCCTTCACTACAGTGCTGTGGAACAATTGCTTGTTTGTCTTGGGCCATGCAAAAAAATTGTGTATGCTAGCTTCAAAAATCATCTGCTTACCTCTGTGCCACGGAGCCAACAGGTGTTCTGTCATCGCTGAAGGCAGAATAAAGGCCAGATCTCGGAACCCGATACCGTCACAGTCAGGCCTCTTCATGGAACACAATGCAGACAAACTTTAACATGCTGAGACAGCTAGGCACCAAGCACAGTGGCTCCCTGTTGAACATGGCAGAGGACGGAAACTTAGTGCCACTGGCAAATTATTGTTGAGAACATCCTGCATGGCAGCACTCAGCAGGAGTGCCCAATGTTCCAAATATAAGTGGCTTGAAGTGGGACCTCTCAGGTGAAAATGCTACCTTCACCTGTGTGTAGTTTATAGCTCCAGAAGCACTCTTTTGCTGTCAATGCATATGAACTGTTAAAGTCAGCTGATTCAAATTTGAGTTGGAAAATGAAACCTTTCAGCCACTCTCAATTAAACCCAGCACCACAATTTTGGGGAGAAATTCAAGGAAAGAATGTTAGGTCACACTTTATTTTAAGGACCTATTTGGACTGTTTAAAAAGCATGAAAGGTTATAGTTAATTATGAATAAATTGTGGTTCATTTATTAAGAAGTTGTTAGCAAACTTATTTTGAGCAACTAGAAAGAGGGTAATAATCTTTATTTTAATAAACGTATTGTGAAATTACTGAGAGGTCATTGTTATAAAAGAGTACTTCTCATATTTTTACATTTGTTGTTTTGAATCAATGTCAGGATATAACATACATGTTTACAGTCAAATAGAATTAACCTACTTCTGACAAAAGTGGTATATCAACAACCAAATAAAAAATAGTCGATTACCAACCATGCCTACTGCAAGGGCAGCAAGGGCACACAGCTGTGTGGAATTAACTAATTGTACCTGTGTGCTTAAAAACTGCTCTGCTCTCTTAGTAGGTGTTTGGAACACGGAAGCTGGAAAGCCGAGCGAGACCGAAAGCTATGGCAACTGAAAAGTCACAGAACATCTGTTTGTGTTTATGATTAGTGTTTTGTCGAAAGGCGGTTTGATTTAGGTTATTATTTTTGTTCGTTGTCCCCAACCCGCGAGGGTGACGGCCAAAGTTTTGAGTTATTTTGTTTACTCTGCTCTCTCACTCTCTCTCTCTCCCCTTTGTCTGGGAGAGAAAAATAATAAAGATCCAGTTCATAGACCGCCAGCTCCACTCTCTGTCTCCTGCTGCTCTGTTCTCCTCCGGGGTTGTGTCATACGGCGTGTGACAGTGACCAATGTAGAAATCTTCAGTCATTGGATGCAATAACTCCCCAAGGCAAAAAATTATGTTAATGTTAATGCTGTTTGCCGAAGGTCGTGCACGGTTTTTATTATTTATTTTGAGCTTCCCATCTACTCGAGGTATAATTAGCAAGATTATTGATATGAATAAGAATGTAATCTCTGTCAAATCCACAGTGCTAACTGAGGCATGGCTTTAATAGACAGGGGAGCAGGACAGGAACCATAGGGGGCTGATCGGGGGTTACGTTTAGAGCGGCAGGATGCGTAATTGGTGAAAGTGAGTTGCGCTACTGGGCTAATGGCGGCTTTTATGCTAAAAACAGATAATGAAAATGTTAATGAAGGTGGGGCACTGCCCTTAACCTGATTTGCTTCAAAGAAAACTAACATATGTTTGTTAAAATAATAAATTGTGCTTTTTTTGTGCAAATTCATTTGGCTTTTAAACTCTCTAACATCACCACAGCAGTTACTCAGCCTGCTGGTATGGGTGGTCCTCCTCCCCAAATTGGACCGGCCCATTTTTTTCCTCCTGAATGCATTGGCCAGTGGCCGTGCATTACAGGTGGTGAAAGTTCAGTCTGGTTCAGACACAGATATTGAAATGTGTAACGTTACTGTTGGGCTTGTGCAAACATACTGCTACTACAAAAATGAACAATCAGACTAAATATCAAAAGGGTGTGGAGCTGAAAAAATAAGGATAAAAACTAGTCCTTTGCCGCTAAATGTTTAAAACTTACAGATATATATTTCACATTTTAAGCATTTAGCTGCCTCCTCCGAGACAGCACTCATCGTGCTGTTGACTGTAATTCCGGCACCCCAGAACTGTGTCGGCTTCCCTCCTCCCTCCCTGGGGCGGACAGCCAATTGCTCCCGGCCAGAGCTGGACACGACAGGGAATCGAACCTCGGTCGCCATGGCCAGCGTCAGACATTGAAACCACCAGATCACGCGGGAGGTCGAGACATACTATTTTTAACATCAGTTTTAAGCTAAAGGATAGAAGATAACACTCAATGTGTGATGAAAGGACTCAGTTTGGCAGGTTTAGCACTCTTTTAACCGTACCACAGCTCCTGCCCATCGTTTAGAATAGTCAAAGTGTTTATGTTCAGTGATTAAACACTGTTGCCATGTGCCTCGTTCTGAAAGATAAATAATGGTCTCCCATTTGATGAACAGATTGCACTTTGTGGTCACAAGCACCTCAGTGGGCAGGAGGTACTATAGGGATATATTTCAGAGCCAATTTACATAATCATCTGTCTCTTTGTGAAATGCACACCACCCTTTCAACAGCACACTCTTAACGCTTAGCCCTCGGCCCTGGATGGCGTACTGCTTTTAGCAGAAGAATGTGAGCAATTACCACCATCTTTAACCCCCACGGAGAAGAAAGCCATAAGATTAAAGTACTTATATGTCCCATCTGCTACATTGTGAAAATGACAAAAATTGCAGTGAGAATAATACTCTGTTATAGAATTGGGAAAGATTCAATGTGAACTGTAGTTTTTTTTTTAATTGTAACTTTCAACATCTTGAATCACATTTATTGGTTATATACGTATATACAATGGGGGAAATAAGTATTGAACACATCAACATTTTGTGCAGTAAATGTATTTCCAAAGAGCCTATTCAAGTGAAATTTGCACCAGACTTTGGTATTAACTCAAAAAATTCAGACAAAAAATCTAAACATTAAAGTCCATATGTAAATAAAGTTATGTGTAATAAAGTGGAATGAAACAGGAAAAAGTATTGAACACACTAAGAAAAAGCAGTACACCACAGCAAGGAAAGGCAAGGAACCAGCTGAAAACCATAACTAATTAGGAGGCAACTCTATCTCCAATCTGTGCTAATTAATGTCAGCTGGGTTAGAATATATTGATGGGCTATAAAAGGTTTTTTTTGTTACCAAGGTGCCACACAAGAAACATCTAATGATGGGTAAAAGCAAAGAGCTCTCTCAAGACCTTCGCAAAATTGTTGCAAAACATGAAAATGGGGGCAATTATCTTCCAGTAAGCACCATTGGGGGGAAGTGGAAGCAACATCACTCCATCATCAACCGGCCACGCACAAGAGCTCCTCGCAAGATTTCTGGTCAGGGAGTCAGAAGGATACTTAGAAGAGTAGCCAAAGAGCCAAGACCACTAGGAAAGAGCTCCAGAAAGACTTGGAGGCAGCAGGTACAACTGTGACAGAAAGGACAGTAGGCAATGCACTCCACCGCCATGGCCTCTGTGCACGCTCAGCCCGCAAGACTCCACTACTGAAAAAAAGACATGTTGAAGCTTGTTTAAAGTTTGCCAAACAACATTTGGACAAGCCAGTGAACTACTGGGAGCATGTACTCTGGTCAGATGAGACCAAAATTGAACTTTTTGGCTGTCACACAACACACCATGTTTGGAGGAGAAATGGCACTGCACATCACTCTAATAACACTATACCAACAGTGAAATTTGGAGGTGGAAGTATCATGATGTGGGGCTGTTTCTCCTCTCGTGGTACTGGCAGACTTCATATCATTGAAGGAACAATGAATGGAGCCATGTACAGAGAGATTCTTGAGATGAACCTGCTGCCATCCACCAGGATGCTGAGGATGAGATGTGGGTGGACCTTCCAGCAGGACAACGATCCAAAGCATACAGCAAAGGAAACTCGCAATTGGTTTCAAAGAAAGAAAATCAACTTGTTGGAATGGCCCAGTCAATCACCTGACTTAAACCCAATTGAACATTTGTGGAAGCATCTGAAGATCCAGATTCACAAGAGGGCCCCCTGCAATCTTCAAGATTGAAAGACAGGGCCTCCCGCGTGGTCCAGTGGTTACAACGTCCGACGCTGGCCACGGAGACCGGGGTTCAATTCCCCGTCTCGCCAAGTGTCGGCTTTGGCCGGGAGTGCCACCAGGGGGCGGCGATTGGCTGTCCGCCCCAGGGAGGGGGGAGGGAAGCCGACGTGACGTTCGCTGCGTATAGTGGCCCTGTAAGTACCGGGGTTCGGTCGACGGCTTGGCGAGTGACGTCTCGGAAGAGGCGTCACGCCTTCGTCACTACCGGTCGCAGGACTACGGCAGCGAACTCACATTACTAGGGGGGGATTGACGTAAAAAATAGCGTGTCTAATTGGCTACCAAATTGGGAGAAAATGGGATAAAATCTGAAACAAATGTATAAATAAAAAAAAGATTGAAAGACAATCTGTGTAGAGGAATGGGCCAAAATCACACCTGAATACTGCGGGCGATTAGTTACTTCATACAGGAAGCTGTCATTACAAACAAAGGCTTCTCCACTAATTTATCCACAAATGTAATTTCAGTTAATGTGTTCAATACTTTTTTCCTATGTCATTCCACTTTATTACACATAACTTTATTTACATATGGACTTTAATGTTTAGATTTTGTGTCTGGATTTCTTGAGTTAATACCAAAGTCTGGTGCAAATTTCACTTGAATGGCCTCATTGGAAATACATTTACTCTGAAAAATGTTGATGTGTTCAATACTTATTTCCCCCATTGTATATATATATATAGATATATATATATATATATATGGGTTGCATGGGCCTACTTTCAGGACACATTATTCCAAGTCTAATACTACATCACTACATATAGAAATCATGTTGAATTTCCATTCCATTTAAAGCTGTTCACAATACCAGCACAAGGTATATATACTGACACATGGTTCATATAAAGCCCCTTTCCCACATACACCTTAACCCGTAAATGTTCCAGTAATTTTCCATGTTGGCGTCATGTGGGAACAGGAGCCAGAGTCGCTCTTCAATATAAGACGCTCTGGCAATTTTCCTATTCAGGACCTAGAAATATTCCGCCATGGCTCTAGTGGGAACAAAAGCAGTAACATTCCCGGATAAAGTACGCAAATGGTTACAATGGTTTTACTTTGCCAGATAACGGTGCGTTCATAATATAATATATATAACAATGTAATATAAGTTATGTTAATGTACTAGCTAGCTGCCTAGTTAAATGATCAAACCAAACATGTAAACTATTATTTTAACAATTTAAATAGCAAACTAGCATTTCACATCAAGCTAGCTACTGATGCTAGTTTTTGGAGGCTATTTTCCTAAAATTTCAAATCCATCTATCTGATATATAGAATATAATAAAATCAGGTTACAAACTATAAAAATCTGATTACATTATGCAAGTGGATAGCTATGTGGCATAAGAGCACTGTATTAACTAATCACATTGCCAAATAGTGAACATTAAGTAGCAAGAAAATTGATAACTGGGTAGTATTTAACGTTCCCAGTAGTTTTTTCTAGTTTTGTCTTCTATGTGCATAGTTAAGAAATGTGTAACCTTTATCAGTTGACTCTTGAAAGGTCATACAATGTGTTAAATGTATGGCCTGGGGGGTTCAGTGTCCTCAGCATCAAAATCCATTGTAACTCCGAAAGGTAGTTTGTAGCGTCTTTGTTTTAGCTACTGAATATATCTGTAAATTGGACCGACTCTGAGACCAGGGAATTTTTGTCTATCCGCGCAGACTAGAAATTAACCAACAGCTCTGTGGCACTGTCAGAGATGCCGTGGTCTACGACAAAATAACAGACATCCAACACAAATGAGGTATAATGAGAGGTATAAGGCCCAGATCATTAGAAAACTGAAAAGTCTGAATTAAAAAATTATTCAAATAAATACATCCTGCATGACTAATCTATCCAGAACAATCATGTCATGTGGGAACAGACTCTACACTGAATTATTCCATATAGGAGACCTATATGGGAACGATGAAAAACTTGACAGTAAAAAACAGTAACTACACCAGATATATGATATACGTTACTGAAATATTTGCTTGTTCATTCTTTAGCTGTAGATTTGGAGATTGACGCTATTACGTACTGGCAAAACAGCAATTACTGTATTTGAGTGAGTCAGTGGGTGAGTGTTTAGAGAGAACTGAGTCCAGAGCAGTGGGAACCAGGCAGTGGGCTCAAAACAACAATCCTCCTCTGTTCCTGCTGAAGAGGAGGCGATAGTGCTCTGATAGTCAAAATATCTAACTGAATGAGGGAGGTGAGATAGCTGAGAGGCTAAATAAAATTATTGGCAAGGTACACACATGAGGAAACAGGACTAGGTGAGGGTTCACAACCTTTACAATTCCGCACCACACAAACGGCAAACAAATTGACCAATCCCAAACACACAACAAAAAAAAAAAAAAAAAAGCTCACGTGGTTATCAATGTCCAAATGATCTAATATTGTATACATACAGGTCATCAAACGGTGTGTGATTACAGGTGATGCTAAACATCATTTCGCGTTCCAGACAAAGCAAATAGTCTATCTAAACCTCTTTGACTCCACGTTATTTTCATTGGTTTGCCAATAAATGTGTTACTTTTAAAGAGATATATTCAATAACCCCACCTTTTGATTATTTTATAACCGATTGTAATTGAGTATGGTAGATGTAGATTTACTTTTAAGTTGAAATATGTTTGTTTTTTTCGTTAACACAGCCGCTACCATCCAGTCAGCTATCTGAAGCGTTAGTCTTTAATTAAACAGTTACAGGATTTGTCTATGGGTGTTTTCTGGATAATGGACGTCGTGCTGCGGTCGCCTATTGTATAACGTTTAGCGAGGAAAACACCATAATATCCTTTGTCTAAAACAAACAAGACGATTCATGCCCGTGACTTTATCGCTTTAGTCTTGGATCATTACCAATTTTAGTTGTCACCTGCTTCTATTGGAGACGCTTAATTTACTCATTTTACTTTTTCAAAGAGATTATTGGTCCCTGATTGGATCACCATTTGTCTTTAACGTTGACTCACGTTAAATGTATATGCTATGTGCTGAACATTACGGGGTTTTTTTTAAATCCGGGGGTTGGCGAGTTCAGCAAATCACGAGTATACAAAAGTTAAGGACAACTGTTAATTAAATACAGGCATCAGTCCTTCGTGCCACAATTAAAAGCACGATTGCACACCAGTTGAACGGTAGTCCAAATGTATCTCTATACATTGAGATAAACTTTGTAAAAAAACGAATAAAGCACACAAACGCCAAATGAGGCCCTATCGAATAAATTTATAGGTAGTGCTTAACTAGTTAGAATATAGTGTATCACTGTCTACTTTGTGTGCGCCAACTAGGCGACTGCAAGGCCCTAATTGTCTACTTTTCTATGACAATAGTGAAAGAGGTCTTTAATTACAATACCTGGTTAGGGTATGCATTCGCTAGGGCTTTCATCTCATGCAATTATTAACGTAATTTACGCGACGCTCTAAACCGTGGCAATAAAATACATTCATTCTTTGTTCTCCTTTTGACGACTCGGATACGGTATATTACGAATTTATTAGCCCCTCGCGAAATAGTTTTTGTAGGTTACAACATCTGCAGGAGGTTACGTGAGATCTATAACCATCTGCTCCACAATAGTGCCTTAGCCTGTCCTTCGATATTGTCTTTCATTTAGTCATTCGTATTAAGGTATATAACCAGGCTAAAGGTCGACTAAATGTAGACACGCAACGTTTCTCAGTAATGGGGACATTTATGCGGACCAACTTTGTGGGCGTTGAGTGGCGTGGGTTGTAGGCTACCAGTTATTATACAGTATCTTGTGGCTGTAATTGCTTCGTGTGAACCCTTTCACGAACATTGTTTAATTATATAAACACGTGCTTTCTGATGGATTTACTGCACTTCAGTTTGCATGAAGCGATGAAGCAACGGCATATTCTTACTCGCATGCGCAGCAGCATTCTCGTATTTATTAATTAATTGTACAACGAGAGTTGAGACAGAGATCCAAGGAGTCATACACATAGTATACAACTGTTGTGATGCCACTTTTCATAAGATGTCTGCTATGCAGGAACATATTCACAAAAGCGAGACGACGCGTGCCACTTACGGTCCATTTGTAGTTCAATGTCTTTGTTTTGGGAAGAACAGAGGCCTAAATAGACCAGTTCGTTTTAATCCCCAACGCTTTCTACATTGCACTGTTCGGTAATTTAACTAGTTGTGTCCACTCAATTCCAGATTTTCCCGGATTTGTAATCATAGTTCATTAAACAGTCCAATCATTAATTTACTTTATTGCTGTATGGTGATTTAGGCTACAAATTATTATGCATGAGTTAATTCGTTATATTGCAGTGTATTATGGAGTATGCACAAGTGTAACCGTAACTACACTGATTTTTCCAGTAGCTACGCCTAAGTGAACGAAGTCATAGTAGACTTACTTCATTAGGATACAAACTGCCCACACGCCGTGACTAAACTGCCAGGTCCTCTCGTGCAAACAAGTTGACATTTGTTCATTGCAGTAAAACATATTAACGACTAGAAGTGCATATAGTGAGACAATAGGTGTCGTATTCCATTAACTGGCCTACAATTGCGGAATGTTTGATACTCGCCGGACCGCCCTCTATCTACTTTCACGGGATGGCGGAACTTTCCATCTCGCTATCTTCCATCTCTTTCTGAAGTTGGCGTCTGGATCCCGGCGGGGTCTCCAGAAATGTACTAAAGGGGAACGGATGAGACAGCGCGGAAGACACGCGAGTCAAATTACACGGACGCAAACGCTCACGAGTCGTCACGACACTTCCGTAATCATCAGAACGGCTACATTTGGTACAATCCATTACAACAAATGTACAGCACATTTCCAGTTAAAGTGAGTTATACATCAATTGTGTCCAACATTAGAAAGCGTAGAGTACGCAGGGTAACCTAACGCTAATTAATTTGCGGATGTATAACGCATAGAGGTTCGTTGCCTCGAATCTAATATTATTTCATTGGGAGAGCGGCGATTCTATCTAATCACCATTGCGGAAGTTTGCACATTAATAAAAAAAGTCGTGACGTAATGTATTGCATAGCATAATGGGTAATATGCTATATCGTGTCGCTATTTATGCAATCACTTCGTTTGTAATGTTTTACTGGAACGAGCGCAACAGGTAACGAGCGCAACAGGTAGCTAATGCTACAGAACCATCGATTTTAGCCTATTCTAACAGTGCTGTGCTAATTGTCTATTCAATTCAACAACAGTAGATTGTGTCCTTAACTTTGAGTAACAAAATGAAGCTGCAACTTTACTAATAATTGGCCGACACCATAATTTCGTTAATTGCTGCCACCGAATCCATGGTGTTGGTAGGCTACTTTTCACGTTACTTAATATTAAGTACGAAGCACATTAGGCCTACGGGTAAACTGACCAGAGAACAGAACGACCTGTTTCACAGGAAACGGTCTGGCATTCCTGTTTGGCAACAGCGACAACCAATGACACTTTCCACAAACATATTGTATTTCTTTCATTCTGCTTAACTTGTGACCTCGTGGCTCTGCTGTAGTTTCCACAAAAGCGCCACAGCAATGAAGTCGACGAGGCGAAAACAAGACAAAGCCTGGTGAAATTCAAAAGGCCGCAGATGAATGAAAGAATCCGAGGACCTAAATCATCATTGGAAAATCATTAGAAACCTGGTGGGGTGGTCAGCACAGATTGCTGCGATAAAACACACAAAGCTGTCTCTCTGGATAATGCTGGAAATGAACTGGAAGAAAGGAGGGTGTGGTTTGAGACAGATTTCTTGGTTTACACCGAGCTCCAGGTCTTCCACACTGTTTAAAAGTGGTATTCATGAGTTGTTAAGCATTTGGTCTTCTGTGCCTTAACCGGAATCGCTTTTTCACTTCGGTGAGCCAGATGGTAGTAGTCCTACTAAAAAAACATACTCCAGTAAAGAAGTTTGCTTTGTTTAAACTGAATAAATAAATTAATCTAGCTAGTAGCAATATCAAAAATCGCATTTCGTTGTCAATGTAAACTTGGATTAACTATGGTTCAGATGGATTTTTTAATTCAAAAATATTTGTATTATTACCATGAGCGTAGCCTATTTTTTATTTTCGTGTGTTTATGGTGGCAACTGCTTGGTGTGTTGTACAGTTAGTGTTAACTATTTAGCAGTTCACACGGGCAGCATAATAGGATAGGGTACTTATTTCAAGTATCCTAATTCGGACAAATACCACAAATTACCTATAAATTGTGTTAAGGGATAATTAGCGGATAGTGTGATGGCACGCGAGTTAAGTATGAGGAGGTTAGAGGGGTTGCGCCAGATTCTGAAGACGGTGGATTTCACCAAAACGCCGCATCCTTTCAAGGATCGATGGTTGAAAAACCCCACTGGCCATCACTCATCATGATGACAAAGAGGCAAATCACCTTATTATCATACCAAAAGGCTAAGCCCCTTCAAAAAAAAGACTCAGTCGAGCTTAGACGCCACCGCCTGGCAATCATGAGAACAAACGTTGCAACAATGGCTGGCTTTCTACACTTTTTTTAAGAAAAATGCAAATGCACTTCACAAATAAAAGCTGGATTTTCGTGGCTCTGTCTAATTCTACCATTGTATAACTCGCGTGCAGACGGCAAGATTGACACAGCGATCACGTGACAGAATGGCTGTATGCGAAGTTCTAAAGGCAGTTTCACAAAGAGAACTCAGTCGGAGCAAGTCTGTCTGGCATCCTAAATAGATATTAAAAGCACGATATCTCCACACAAGCAAGCTCATCCGTCCAGCGGATATTCAACACTGCAATTTGTCTTTGATAAAAATCTTTTTTATCAAAGAATATGGCTCAGAGTGCATTAGAAATGCTAATTACCATTGCCTCTCTTCAGGCAGATAGTGGAATGGAATTATTAGAGAACTCTGCATGCAATGTCTTTGCTAGATTGTATTTGCTATTTTAAAGTCGTATTAGCATATACTGCATTCGAATACCGGCGCCTACCCCTCTTAGAATATTCATAATTCAGAATGCACGTGTCGTTTCATCAGAAACCTACATTTGAAGTCCATAAACAGCCTGGATTATGCAGATTATCCGTCTTTGTTTTCAAAGAAGCAAAGAAACAAACAACTTCGGGTTTATGCGTTTGCTATCCCCAAGCACGCTGGCCATCGTATTTGGTTGTCTCGGTTACAGGTATTGTGACCCAACTCCTGTCTCTTCGTGGTGGGGTGGGCAGATGCATCCATTACAGTTGATTCCTGCCAACTGATATTTTGCCCCGTTGGGCGGCAAGTGTAGTTTATTAGAGGTCTCGGGGAATAAAAAACAGAAAATCCATGTATCTGTGACGATCTGCATTATAATACGAGCTCTAAATCTTACACAATTCGGCACCCATCATTCGTTCACTCAAATAGATACGGCAGTGACCGGGGGCTGAATGAAGCGGCACAATAGCTGCATGTGGCGCTCGTTCATTATATTCGGTTTAGGAGTGGTGCCCCGTAGAAACAGTTGGACGTTCCTCTCCCTATGGGTTGCTATGGTCTGATAATACAGACGTCGATGCCTCCAACGGGATACCCCACTATGCTATTGTATCGCTACTGCTAACGAGGGCTTCATAAGCCTTTGATATAATCTCACTATAGAAATCCGTCTAAATCTCCAGGCGCTTAGGCTAAATCCTATTTGAAACGGGGTTTCTTCACCTGCTAGCGGGAGAGGTTAGAGAAAAGCCGCATTAGCAGTGACATGCATGTTAAAACTCCCCAACAACAGAAATTTCAATAGCAAATTGCAGCTCTGATCACGAGACCCCGTGTGCAGATCATTCAAGTCCAATTTCAATAAAAATCACTTTTTAAAATGGATGCGTACTGCGATGTATTGGATAAATAAATTGCAACATAATTGCTCTAGAGTGATATAATTGTCATTGTAAATAAAACGAAACACAATATATGAATCTTACCGTGTCAGTAAATAAAAAAACAAATCAGACACGGCGAATTCTGTTGATGTATTATTATTATTATTATTATTATTTTTTAGACAGAAAAAGACTGGGGAAATATAAACGATTTTAAATATCTGAAAACAAGCATTGCATGTTGTATTACCCTTGCCAAGTTCTTTCCTCATTCAAGTAATTCTCAAATAGGCTTAGGGCGCTTTTAAAAGTCCCGTTTCTTAATTTCAAAGCTGGGGATTGGTCACGCTTCATCTCATTTGCATGTGGCTCACTATAAACCACCCCGCCCCTGCAAGTTTTGGACTTGTGTGAAAGGCTTCGGAGAACGAGCAAGGAAGAGTGCGTTAAGCAGAGACTTTCCTCGCTGGTTGGAGAACCGCGTGTGCCGAACACAAATTCAATTTGACAAGTGCTTTGTTTTAATAAACAGCTAAGCTACGTGAAGTGTTTAGATTAGTTAGACAACCAACATGGGTTCGAATATAACACCAGATAGTTTAACTATACAGCATAGCTGGGCGTTTGTATTTATTTTAATGTACACTTTGGCTGTATTGGCTTTCTGTGAGGGAAAGACGATGAAATACCAAACCTATGAAGAAGATTCTCCTGGTACGGTAATCGGAAACCTCGCCAAGGATATTTCCTTAAATCCCTCACTTGGTACCAAGATCAATTTCAGGATGATGAAACAATTCAACGCTTCCTTTATAAGACTCAGAGAAAGCGATGGACAGCTTACAGTCGGCGAACGAATCGACAGAGAGAGAATCTGCAAGCACACCCTTCTGTGTCTCATCGCCTTTGACGTTGTCAGTTTTTCTAAAGAGCAGTTCAAATTAATACACGTCGAAGTGGATATCAAGGACATCAATGACCACTCTCCAGAGTTCTCCAACAAGGAATCTACCTTGGAAATTTCAGAGAGCTCGGTCGTGGGTTCCAGAATCCCCTTAGATGTTGCAGTTGACGAGGATGTAGGCTCAAACTATATTCAGAGCTACCAGATTTCAGTAAACAGTCATTTTACTATTGACGTGCTGGTCAGAGCGGACGGGGTTAAATATGCGGAGCTGGTGCTAATGAAAGAGCTTGACAGGGAGACTCAGTCCTCCTTCGCTCTCGAGCTTGTCGCTACAGACGCAGGGAACCCACCCAAATCTGGTTCCACACGGATACATATCGAAGTTCAAGACTTCAATGACAACAGACCGATTTTTGACCAGAACAATTTCTCGGTAGATCTACTCGAAGACTCGCCGGTTGGGTTCCTTTTATTGGATTTAAACGCAGTTGATCCCGACGAGGGTTTAAACGGGGAAGTTGTCTATGGATTTGGAAATCAGGTATCTGCTGAGATCAAGCAACTTTTTAAAGTGGATCGCAATTCCGGACGCTTAACACTCGAAAGCCCCATTGATTTCGAGAATAAGAAAACTTACGAATTAGACGTGCATGCGTCTGATTTAGGACCGAATCCGACACCTTCCATTTGTAAAATAATTATTCACGTCCAGGACGTAAATGATAATGCCCCAGAAATCAGCATCACCCCCATGACTTCCACCACGGCGGGGATCGCATACATCAGCGAGGCGGCGACCAAAGACAGCTTCGTGGCTCTGATCAGCACCTCGGACAGGGACTCGGCGCGAACGGGCAGGTTCACTGCACGCTCTACGGGCACGACCACTTCAAACTTCAGCAGGCTTACGAAGACAGCTACATGATCGTCACAACCGCGCCCCTAGACAGAGAACGGATAGCCGAGTACAATTTAACTGTGGTGGCGGAAGATTTGGGATCCCCACCGTTCAGAACCATAACCCAGTACACTATTAGGCTAAGCGACGAGAACGACAATGTCCCTCTGTTTAGTAAGCCAGTGTACGAAGTTTCGGTGGTAGAAAATAATGCCCCAGGGGCGTACATCACCACAGTTGTGGCAAGGGACCTTGATTTGGGGTACAATGGCAAAGTCGTGTACAAGCTTTCGGACACTCATGTCATGGGCTCTCCAGCGTCAGCCGTTGTCTCTCTGGATCCAGCTACGGGTTCAGTCTACGCTCTGAGGAGTTTCAATTACGAGGTGATGAAGCAGCTGGAGATTCGAATCCAGGCGAGCGACGGCGGGCTGCCCGCTCTGCACAGCAGCGCTGTCATCCATCTAAAAATAGCTGATCAAAATGACAACGCACCCTCCATCACACAGCCCATCCTGAACAATGGGTCTGCCGAGGTCCTTCTACCAAAAGATGCGCCTTCAGGTTACATTGTTACCCAGATAAAGGCTAGGGATGCCGACGAGGGATCAAACGCAGAGCTGTCCTACACTATCGCCAAAGGCGAGGACTTATTCTCCATTAACAAAGTCACGGGACAAATCTATTTAAATCGGGAAATCCATTCTAGTGTTAACGAGAGCCTGAACATTACAGTGACTGTCAGTGATAACGGGAGACCTTCGCTGGCTTCCTCAGCTACAATCCACTTCATTGTCACCGCTGGGGCTCCCCCATTGACCGCGCCATGGTCAAGCACAACAGCCAGGAAGACCCCATACAGTGGGACATGTCAGTTATAATCATTGTCCTTCTAGCTGGGAGCTGCTCCCTCCTTCTGTTGGCCATAATCTTAATCGCAACGACGTGCAATCGACGGAAAAGGCAAAAGGACAGCGGTGGTTTCCCGGACGAAGTGGACATTCCGCAGCTGGAGAGAGCGAAAAACAACAGCGACACACTCATCTCCAGCCACGGTGCCAGCGCGTTCGATGCTCCACCGTATTCATCCTTTCCGCATTCCAGCACAGCAGGCGGTGACATGTGTGAACAGGACAGCCAACCCACACGCGTCTATGAGCCTGAAAACAGGATTCGGGGCGGAAAATTCGAGGTGCGTTATTGCTTATTCGATTGAGAAGTGCATGGGATTTCTTTTCGCCATGATGTTTACCGGGTTTGTCTTTTCGCAGGGTTATTCTACACTACCTGGGTACGGCAAGGAAGCCGTCAGACCAATAACAATATGGAAGGGTAATTCATACACAACCATCTCAGCGAGGGACCCTCAGTTCAGTGGAAAGGATAGCGGGAAAGGGGACAGCGACTTCAATGATAGCGATTCTGACATAAGCGGAGACGGCATCAAAAAAGATTGTCCTCCGGTTGGTCTTCAAAGTGGTGAGGATTACAAATTTAATTGGCCCATTAACGCATTTTTAGTTTAAGCTCATTTGAAAGAAAATTAAATGCATTTTAAATTAGATATAGGTTACCCCCGCTCTTAATTGTGTGATTACAGTAATTATTTGGATATACATTTACATTTTACATTTTACATTTTAAGCATTTAGCAGATGTAAAGTGTAATGTATGATTAGTTGCCAATAGAAAGGTAATTAAAATAATCTGGCCACTATAGGGGAATTATCCATCATTGCAGTAGGCTATGCAAATATCAAAACTTCTTTAAATTCTCTTTTTAGGTCTGTGGGCGTGCACGAGCGAGTGCAAGGTCCTTGGTCATTCCGACCAATGCTGGAACCCGTCGGCAGTCAGCTCCAGTGCGAACCCGTCTCACGGACAGCAGCTCTCCTCACTGGACAAGACGACGTCGCTGCCACGAGACAACTACTACCAGGCGCACATACCCAAGACAGTCGGCCTGCAGAGCGTCTACGAGAAGGCTCTCCACAGGGACCACGATTATGTTCTAGTGTCTACACCGCGACCTCTCAGGGTACAAGAAATGGACGAGATTACAGTCCCAGTGTACGCGGCTCCTCCAACCCGATGCCCCACAAATCATATTTAATATAATAGATAATCGACAGATTATTTTATAAGTATAAGTGGGAAATTATGCCTCGCAAGGAGGATTTCAACTGATATAATATTGTCTTTACTAGAAAATACATGTTAATATTTGTGTGTTTACATTTGTAAATGTCGATGTAAGTCGTTATTTGATTGTATGCAGTCTGACTTTGTTAAACATACTATGTATATTTTTAAGATTTTGTAAATACAGAGCATATTTTTTACAACGATGAAAGACTAAAGATGTAAACTAAAGTATTGTTATTGATTTTCAAAGGCATGCTTACTATTTAAAGGAGCCTGAAATCATTCTTATGGGGCTTTAAGGCCATAAAACGGTATACATTTAATAACACAGTATGGAATTATTGGAATGCAATATGTAACTGTGTTTGCCTTATATTTGTACAAATAAAGATTGAAATGTTCCTTTACTGTCTTCTGTAAACGATACATATGACTTCATATTGATTGATTCACACTGCTGTCTAAACCAAGCCAAATTTCCCCAGAATCTCCATGATACAGTAGCCTATAATAACCGCTACCGTTATCTCTAAATGCATGTTGGTATAGAGACAGTGGGGGGCGCTGTTGATTTGAAGGATACAGCGCACATTCTAGCAATACAAAATTGAGGTTGTCTCTTGACGTTTATCACAAACGCTTGGGGTTGAGGCAATGTAGGCTACTCGCAAGGCAATTCGTAAATGTGATACCAGAGAAAACAAATACTTTAAAGAAATACTGTAATTGGCTACATTTCGACAACCATGGGTTGTGAAAACGTATAGCTTTACTGTCACGCTGATGCACTGCATGTGCACACAATTAACGCACATATTAGGATGATTTTTCACCAGGTGAAAAGATGAATGGATTGACACTTGTTATGCACGTATCTGAATTATATATCAGGTGAATGGTAGTTTCATCAAATTTCATCGCGACATTGATTTCGCATACATAGCCCCACGTTTGTTCAATTGCTTCGTTTTTACAAGACCACACTGTACAAATGAGTCCCATGGCTCACCACCACCTTCTTTATGTACTAAGAGAAACATAGAAAAGGAAAACAAGAATGCAATCAGTTTAATAAAAATACAGCAACATCATTTAATATAAACCATAAATAATGGAAACTGACATTTTACCCTGGAGGCGACGTCTAAAACCCCTGTTTACTCAGCCTGGGAATGAAGCCACGTCCCCAGTGGACACAGATCACCTACGTGACAAAATACCCTCAGAACAATTATTTGGGATTGCGAGCCTTTATTCAGCCCTCGAGCACAAGAAATTGGTTAATTATTTGTGTAAAAGAATCTATGCATCGCCCCCTACTTTTTATAGGGATTTTCAAGCGAATATGCTACTTTTGACAATTCAGTCAATATAACAATTGTGTGCTATATCAGAGTAGGAAAATAGCATAATTATACAGTGCCCTGGCTATATAGGCCTACTATACGCTTAGATGGTACTGCAGGACAAGAAACTGTCACTTCTATGCTTGTATGCTTATGTGAATGAGGAATACCTCTGCCAGAAACAAAAGCGGACAGTAAAATTCCTCATGGGCGAACGATATAATTTTTTTCAGCGGTAGATTCTCACAGGCAGGTAACATACCGCACTCCGTGTCTACTACGCATTTTTCTCACGTTCATTTGTGAGGAGGTTCAGAAAGTGGACAGCTCTGTCCAGTCTTTACGGAGCCATGGCAGAGACGTCGGAGAAAACCCCGATAGCTATGGCTGGACCAGAGGACATGGAACAGCATATGCCCCCTGTGAGTATCGGAAACTTATTCAACAGCAACACACTTCGGCAATTCTAAATTATGAGCAGTATAGCAAAACGTCAAATTGTTTCCCCTGAAAATAAACATTCATAAGCCAAAATATAGCTTTGTTAATTACTGATCTTACAGCTAAGTCAACCGATAATGGCAGGTTATTGTCCCAAGTCTTGAAACGATCATATAGCCTACATACAATGTAATTTGGATACGGCGCTAAAGTGGGTATTCCACGGTAATTATACTGTTTGAGTTTTACGTTTTCAAGTTGGCTATTTAGAACTCCATCTTTTATAAGAAAGCATTGGGCAGGTCTGGTCACAAAACTAATCTCTAGGCAGCTTATTAATAGGTTGGATCTTTTATTTCTGTCCATGTTACCATGCTTTTACTTTACTTTACTTTTACTATCTTTACTTTTTTTAAAGGCATACACGGCTGTAACGATGAAACCAACTAGTAGCGGACGCCTTCTAAAGATTGGAGCCGCGGTTCTTATCGCGGGAGCCGCGCTTCTGCTTTTCGGAGCTATCGGTGCCTTGTATTTCTGGAAAGTCAACGACAAGCACGTAAGATTTCCCGTGTCCATTTAGTGCGTTTATAGAACTGCTGGGGATTTTTTTTTCATGTTGTTTGAGTAGGACAGCATCCAAGATGGTCTTCTTGTTACCCTGGGATCGAGAGGTGTGTCATTCCTTTTTGTTGACTCTTTATCGCCGTCTCCCCGTTTTAATTAACAAGAGGATTTTGCAGCCCTAACCATATGCCTAACTTAATCTAGTCTATTGATGGTGTAACCTATTTAATATAATATAATATATGCCATTTAGCAGACGCTTTTATCCAAAGCGACTTACAGTAGTGAATGCATACATTTTTCAGTATATGTGGCCCCAGTGGGGACATTTGACACGAATGGAAGGTTATCCCTATGTTTTGAAACTTTGTTCCTTCTCAACTCCATTCTATAGTCAATGGAATGGACTACAGTGCACGGACATTTAATGTGTTTCACTTGATTTGTGTGTGAACTTGTTGGAAGTGCGTTCACAGTCCAGATAAAGTTCAGGTTAATAATTTAAGTTGCTGCTGGTTATGCAAATCATAATTTATTTACAGTGATGGTTATCTCAGCAGGTGTACAATGTTCACTATAGCATGAGCATCAATGGAAAAGTTGAGGAAGGATCCATGGAGATCGATGCCAGGAATAATTTGGAGAGGTTCCGAACTGGAAGCGGGGATGACGAAGCGGTGGAAGTTCACGATTTTCACATTGTGAGTTTACACAATTTGCGAATTCATCGAATTCAGATTTCGGAATGACATTTATTGAGGGAAGTTTCACAAATACCATTGACAATTCTGGTTATTTGAATTAAAATAACATTGAATTTAAAAATGCACATATAATAATAAAGATGTAAGACTTTATTATAATAGCCACAGTATATATATAATTACTGCGATAAAAGTTAGCTCAAAACATAATTACTAAAACTGAACACATATCAGAACTTTGCTTGCATGTGTGTTTGCTAAAACCATACTAGTGCCCACTGTGGCCTCCTGCACCCAAAGGCAGCGCCTAATTGATAGTAGCCTTGCCTCGCTGGATTGCCCTCCTCTCATCACACCATCGCCTCCTCTGGTCGATCGGGAGCCTGCTGTGTGCAGGAAGTGTACAGCAGTGGCACAATGACTATGCAGCGCAAAGCCGCGCCTAGCAGAACGTGCCGTGGAGGAGAGCATATGCTTTTTTTCACTCTCCCAAACTGACAGAGCCTACAATTTGGCGCAATGATATGGGGCTTGAGAATACGATTGGACATTTCAAATAGGGAAATCTGGTATCAAAATTGTCTGGAAATTATATTGCTTACATGTTCCAGTGTAATGCTGTTGACTCTTGTAACAGGGAATTACGGGAATTCGGTTCTCTGGAGGGGAGAAATGCTACATTAAAACACAAGCCAAAGCTCACCTTCCGGAAGTGGAGACATTGAACAAGGAGTCAGTGGTATTTGACTTGGTAGGTCGTATGAAATCCTCACAGCATTCATTTTTGCATCAACGTTTCCCATTATTTTTCACAATAAAAATGAAAGGATTGAGCAAATATATAGCCTCAAATGCATTCAATGTAACATTTGGTTTTCAGAAGAAGAAAAAAATTAAAAAATACACATACACATATACATACAAATGCAGTGCTCTGCAAATCTGAGCCAGTATCAGTATTTCTAGCATTTCAGCACCCAGTCCAGTTTCATACATTATAACCAACTTGGATCCTAACACACATGGATACAAGTATCTCTACAAACAGATCCCAATGCAATTGGTGCTGCAGCCAATACAATTTCCCAATTAGACCAGCGCATACAAATCACCAAACAGCTATAGCAGCAAATGGATATATGTGGTAAGGCCCCTTGCCCCTTCCACAATCAACAGGTGGTTGACTTATTATTTGTTCATGGTATATTCCACAGGAGGATGAGATAATGCCAGTCAAGTTTGATGAGGAATCTCTGATTTGGGTGGCGGGGGACCAGCCAGTGAAAGACTGCAGTTTCCTGAGCTCTAAAATCCTGGACCTCTGTGGTGACCAGCCCATCTTCTGGCTGCACCCCACATACCCAAAAGGTAATTCCGCATGAGCGTGACTAATATGACATATGTAACCATAATGAACCACAATTCCACCACAAGAAAAGCATTACATCATTCATATTTTAGGATTGCCCCTTTTAGGATTGCACCCATCACCAATTAAGGAGGTTGCTATTCAATATGTTATGAGAGAGTGTAAAAATGTACAATTTGAGGATTAGGAAGGATAATAGGATAATCAATAGGATAAGGAAGACCTATGTGTTCTTCTCTCAAATCATAGTTAAGCAGATGTCTCTCTCTCTCTCTCTCTCTTTGTCATGGCCGTGGCTCCAGATGGACAGAGGAAGAGGAGGGATGTAGTTGCGGGCGAAGCGGCAGTCAGGGCCCTACAAGACGCAGGCCTTTGAGGAGGCAGCGGAGCAGCGGAACACCGCCACCACCAAGAGAGATACAGAGGACGAGGATGACGACGATGATGATGATGAGGAAGATCAGACCTACAACCCTGAGAATCCCTACCACGTGAGTCCTGGCGAAGCGGCTCATTGGCCATTTCCAGGGTCAGGTCCTGTGAAACATTCAATCAGACAAGAGCCTTTGTCTTTCTTCTGTGCATTAAAAAATGACCAAAGGAATTCCACTGTAGTAACACTGTAGCTATGACAGTAGCACTGTGTAGAGTTTCACCGTACATAATCACAGCAGGTGAGGCTTTCTAAGTTCTGTAAATGGATTTAGCGTGCACTCTTCTGACGTCTGGTGTAAAAGCGCCATTGGTGCACCGAGTTCCACTGCTGTGAAGTTCACAAAGGCACGGGAAGTCTTCTGGGCTGGATTTTAAAAGCGCTATGCTCGTACTGTCCGTTCAAATCAGGCAGGAAGTCTCCAGCCCCAAGGCATGGTGACAATGTGAGTTTAGTGTTTCACAATGCCATGCTACGTTCCAGGCAGTGCACTCAGCTCCGTTAGGATACGCTCGCTTTAGGCCAGCAGCTGTGTGAGGAGGCCCAGCTGCTCAGGTCACACATAGAGGTGATGCTTGTCACCCCAAGTCATTTTCATGGCCTCCTTTTCCATGCCATTGTCCTCTCTGTCATTGTCTGTGGAAGCCCTTAGAAAATCAGCATGAGACAATGCGGGCGATCTGAACACATGGAGGCACGTGGAACTGTGGGTTTTTATGTTATATAGCTACATTTTTTAATGCTCCTCTTCGTACCATATTTTTAATGAGTAATTTGTAAATAAATAACGCCAGGAAACCCCCTCCCTCTCTTTCAAACACATACATACACACACACACACACACACACACACACACACACACACACACACACACACACACACACACACACACACAATACATCATACAGTCAACTCAACTCCAAAATTCTTCACACCCTGGATAAAGATGAGCAAAAAGGGATGTACAAAATAAACAGTACAGGTAATGAGCTCTATCGTACGCTCCAAAAATTAGGAATGAATTCTCTTCTATTTGAATACAATTGTTTGCAGAAACAGATTTTGTTTAACAAGCAATATTTTCCCCCCGAACAGATATGTGTCACTATTATTCACACCCCGGCTTTCAGTACTTTGTAAACCCTCCCCTCACAAGGATAGCACTACTGAGTCGTCTTCTATATTATTTAATGAGATTGGTGAACATGGGGCCGGGGGGATCTTTGACTTCAGTCTGTGCTTGGGGACTCTCTTCAATTCACACCACACATGTTTTTAAAACGGCTGTTATGGTCAGATGAGACCAAAATGGAGCTATTTGCCAAGCACTCCAGCAGTGTGTTTGGCATCAGAAGAAGGATGTTCATGTTGAAATGAACCTATACAGTGAAATATGATGGAGGCTCTTTGATGGTATGAGGTTGTTTTGCATCTTCTGGTCCTGGGCCTTATGTTAAGGTCAATGGAATCATTAAATCTATCGAGTGCCAAGACATTTCGGCCAAAATCCTGCTTCCCTCTGCCAGGAAGCTGAAACTTGGCCACAAATGAATCTTTCAGCAAGGCATTGATCCCAAGCATACCTCAGAAGTCCTGAAAACAGAGATTGTGATCAGTGTCACACACCTTTTTTGGGGATTTAAAATGTTTTTTTTTTTCTCTGAGCAAATATAATCTTCCTGGCCTCCCAGGTGATCTAGTGGTTACATCGTTTGACGCTGGCCACTGCGACCGGGGTTCGATTCCACCAGAGTCGGCTCTGGTCGTGAGTGCCACTGGGGGTGGTGATTGGCTGTCTGCCCCACAGGAAGTTTGCTGCGCACAGGAGTGGCTCTGTAGTACCGGAGTTACGGTCGACAGCCTGGCGAGTATCATCTTGGAGGCGCTGGTCGCTGGTCACTGCTGGTCACAGGGCTACGGAAGCGAACTCACAATACAAGGGGGGGATTGACATGAAAAATAGAGGGTGTAATTGGCTACTGAATTGGGAGAAAATGGGATAAAATCTGAAACAAATTCTTAATTTTTTAAAATATATAATCTCCCCCCCTTTTGTTTGGAGCATACATTATCAAACATGATTTCCTTGCAATGTTACTACGCCAATCTCTTGCATTAACAATAATGATTAATCTTATCATGTTTAAATGCACTTGTTGTAAGTCTCTCTGGATAAGAACGTCTGCTCAATGACATAAATGTAAATGTTTCACACTTATTCCAGCGCAACGCAGAGGGCGAGGAAGGCACCATGATATTTGACCCCATGCTGGACCACCAGGGGATCTGCTGTACGGAATGCCGGCGCAGCCACACCCAGTGCCAGCGGATATGCGAGCCCCTGGGGGGCTACTGGCCCTGGCCGTACAACTACCGCGGCTGCCGCGTGGCCTGCCGGGTCATTATGCCCTGCCGCTGGTGGGTGGGCCGTATTTTAGGCGTGCTCTAAGATCTCCACCCTACTTATGACAACAGACCAAGTCCCTTTAAGGCTCCTGTCATTGACATAAAACATGTATTTTAATGCAGATTTGTGTTTGTTTGTTTGTTTGTTTTCTCCATTTCTGGATGTAAATAGGAATAATTAAGTTCTAGCTATGTACGTATAGATACTGAGGTGGCTGGTCTTCCTTTAAGGCCTAGGAGACTATGCACAAAGCACAAAACGGCTAGGACAATAACTAACTCAGTTATATATATATACGTATATACATACAATTGTAAATGTCTCAGTTGTCACCATGTAGCTTATATTAGAAGAATAGGGTAAGTATACAGTTTCGCTGCAAATTTCCTTTTTGAAAATGAAAAATTCCCCCAGATGTTGCTTTTGATGTACTAATAAACCCTATGTTATTCCTGATCTGTCCTTTTTCATAAATCCATTTTTATCAAGAGATATTTTTAAATAACAGCATTTTTAACTTCAGGAGATAAATATGCAAAAGTACACTGTGTACACAGTACATATATACATATATATACTGTATATATGTGTGTGTGTATATATTTCTACATGTTCTGCATGAACGTTTATCTTCTTATATCCACATTTTGTGTATGTATGTACAAATGCTTGTTGCACTGTAATATGGAGAATGTATCATGAGAAATTAAGGAATTATAAAGGTGTGTACAGCTTCCAGAGCACAAGAAATGGTGAATAAATGTGAAATATGATTTTGTTTTTTATGGTGACTGCATGGTATCAAATGTTAGCTACCCCGAGTATTAACCACAGTGCTTATTTTGATGTCAGAAAGAGGCATTAAGTCGGTGGGGAAAAAAACAGTTTGAATTTTAACTGAAGCCACAAACCTCTGTTTGATCAGCGGGAGAGATAAATGTCGGTTATGAATTAAACATTTAACACACTGTCACAGGATTTGATCTGTTGGTGGCAAATTCATATTTATGTACTTGTGTGATACTGCAGTTAAAATCAGCAGTCTTGCTCTGATCACAGCGGTAGATTTGCACAGATGAGGGTAATTATTTTGCGCTCTGACATCTTCACTGAAGTGGACTAATGTGTACGGAGTGCCGAGTCTCCTGAGAAATCATACGGTTTGGAATGAAATGAAAGGTGCGTTCACATCCGAGGGATTAAGATTTGAGAAAAATTAATTTAGGCTACTTTTCACTCATTTAGGAAAAGGGCATTCTGAAATCCACTATGCTGAGTAATGTAAATGATTTCAAAGGAAAATGATAAAAATTCCTTTTACGGTATTTAGATATTTAAAAAGTACAGCTTGTACAAAATGGAAACTGCCCTGTGTAATAAGGTGACATTTCATAAGATTATAAATCTGTTTAAATTGATAAATATTTGCCAATTGAAATGGCCCAAATAGAATCTCCTGGTGCCATTTTTCTTCAACATTCATGTGTGATACTTATAAAACAGAGAGACACAACCAGAAAGAGAAATGTGGGTGATACTTATAAAACAGAGATAATATAATATATGCCATTTTGCAGACACTTTTATCCAATGCGACTTACAGTAGTGAATGCATACATTTTTCAGTATCTGTGGCCCCAACAGGAATTGAACTCACACCTAAGCGTTGCCAACGCCATGATCTACCTACTGAGCAACATTATATGTGAGTTTACAGTGCAGGTGAACTGGAGTTTGATTGCCATGCAATAGGGTGACCAGCAAACAAGTTGACAAACACTGGCTATAACAGACTTCAGAACCCACAGGTGGCTTTCTGGAATTGTAGCCAAAGTGAGCTATTTTAGGATTTTATTTTTGCTGCTTTTAATACTACTGCTAAAAATAGTAATCAAGATACAATGCGCTGGCATCAGCCAACATTTGTCCGTGTTGACTCACAAAGAACTGCAAGTGTTGCTTTTGTCTCAACACAGTTTGGCTAATTTATTTTTGGTGATTGCTGAACTTGCCAAACTGTTTCTTGTGAGAAAAAACACAAACACTTGGATTTAATTGTGAAACAAAGTTAAGAACAAATGTTGATTGAATCCAGGCCAATGTGTATTTATTTGCTAATTAGTGGCACCAGAATGCTTGTGTGCCATTTTTTAACAAGCTGTCTATTAATAATTCAAATCGAGCAACATCTCAGCTGAAGAGTGATTTCCGGAGCACTCTTACATTTACATTTTTACATTTTAAGCATTTAGCAGACGCTCTTATCCAGAGCGACTTACAAGATGTGCATCAATACATGGTAGGAACAATCATAGTTAGCGCACGAGATCAGTGCAGGAATACAGCAATAGACATCATTACAGGCATCTGCGTACCATACCTGTAACACCGGGAAGGAAAAGGTTAGTGAATTTTTTTGTTGTTGAGAGTATAGTGTTGACCAAGTAAACAGTGGTGAAGACAATTTAGCTAGATGGACAGAGTTCAGGGGTAGTGGAGTCTGAAGAGGTGGGTTTTGAGTCTCTTGCGGAAGATTGGAAGTGATTCCGCAGTCTTGACCGATTGCGGGAGGTCGTTCCACCAACGAGGGACCAGGACAGAGAAGAGGCGAGACCGCAAGGAGTGGCTGCCAGGCGCCCGGAGGGATGGGGCAGTCAGTTTGCCAGCGGAGGCGGAGCGGAGGGGTCTGGGCGGGGTGTAGGGAGTGATGAGTGACTGGAGGTATGGGGGAGCAGTACCTCTGGCCGCTTGAAAAGCAAGCACCAGTGACTTGAATCTGATGTGTGCTGCGATGGGGAGCCAGTGCAGAGAGGAGAGTAGAGGGGTGACGTGGGTGAACTTTGGCTGGTTGAACACCAGGCGAGCAGCAGCGTTCTGGACTAGTTGCAGTGGCTTGATGGCACAGGCCGGAAGACCTGCTAGCAAGGAATTGCAGCAGTCCAGACGTGAGATCACCAGGGCCTGGACCAGGAGTTGAGTGGCCTCTTGGGTGAGGAATGGTCGGATCCTCCGGATGTTGTGGAGGGAGAAACGGCAGGTCCGAGTGATCGCTGCAATATGGCTCGAGAAGCACAGCTGGTTGTCCAGGGTTACCCCAAGACTCCTGGCAGACTGGAACAGAGACACTATGGAGCCTTCCACGGTGATTGACGCATCAATCATCGGGGAGCCCTTCGCTGGGAGGAAGAGCAGCTTCAGGTGGTGGGTGGACATCCATGCGGAGATGTCAGCCAGGCATGCAGAGATCTGTGCCAGGATCTGGGTATCAGATGGAGGGAAGGAGAGAAAGAGTTGAGTGTCATCAGCATAACAGTGATAGGAAAAACCATGAGCAGAAATAACAGAGCCAAGTGACTTGGTGTACGGAGAAAATAGGATGGGGCCTAGCACCGAGCCCTGCGGGACTCTTAACAGATCTGGCTATCACAAATTTGGTTAACTTGAGTTGCTAAACACTTTTCTTTCCAAATTCCAAAATATAAATATTTAGTCTTTGTCTCCAGAGTTTATATTTACATTATTGTATAAACCTTTTCATAACTGTATTGTGGATGTATAACTGAGCCTTTTGTTTTGTTTGAATGGATATGTTCTAGAGTTGTAACCAAGTCACTGTTATGCAAGTTAGTAAGTCCAAGTCTTAACCTTCAAGTTTCAAGTAAGTTCCAAGTCATGAAGGGCAAGTCTCAAGTAAAGTCCCAGGTCACTGTATTCAGGTCAAGTCAAGTCCCAACTCCCAAATTTCAGGTGTCAAGCCTTCAAGTCACATTCAAAATAAGTCTCTCGAGTCCATCCATTGTAAGTCCAAGTCTAGTCCCAAGTCATTGACATGCAAGTCTAAGTCAAGTCTCAAATACTTTTGAGAGTATTTTTTGCAAGTCAAGTCTGAAGTCATCAAAACTGTGACTCGAGTCCCACTGAATTCCAAGTCATGTGACTCGAGTCCACAACTCTAATATGTTTTGCATAGATTTCTAATGCAGATTGTGTCTATTTTTCCAAATGTTGACTATTCAATCCGGCAAGATCAGTGGTTGCACTCATGTGTAAAATCTACCCATTTAATAAATTATAACAGCATCACTGTTACACGCAGTTCACATATAGAAGAGTCTTTCTCATGAGACAGTTTTGACCGAGTGTTGGAAGGGAATGCAGAAAGTGTCACATAACTGTGGCTCAATGCACCTGTCTCATCAGGTAGGCCTGCAGCCGCCTGAGAATAAAATCACTGAATTAGCACTACTCTCTTACCAAAGTCTCATACTTAAAATATTAATCTTAAATATCATATTAAATACTTAGGTGTGATGGATGTCATCATTCAAGTTGCATATTGTAACAGACTCAACAGACTCACATCGACTCAAACCAGATAGTCTGATAAGCTTCTTGAAAATATGACACAGCATGACAGCAGAAACGTTCTAAAAAAAACAAGTAAAACAAATCTGCACTCCTTCTGAAAATATTCCACACCTGACAGCATATTCCATTTGGTATTTAACATTTTTGATGCTTTGAAAATATTTAAAAGGCTATACGTGTACATAGCTCTTACAACAAAGGGATTTGCACAGTTGTATTATGTATGAAAACTGCACAAGTGCAGCTGTACTTCATGACTTACAGATCATTAATAACATACAACTTCAGAAATAACCACCTGATAATTAATTAATCTATGAATCTAAAGGTGGAATGGTTTGGAGTGAAGTGTTATATGTTGGGCTGGGTAGCAGCTGTCCTTATAAGTTTCTCCACCTGATTGTTTAAAATTTCATCTTTGTCTTTATCTTAGCTGGAGGGTCAAAGGCATGGACACCTCTACAAGGCCTGAGAGAGAATCATCTTCATCGCAATATCAGGTTCACTGACTGTGGAGTTTTGTGCATCAAATAATATAACCTTGTGTGGGATAGTGTCGAATCTGAGAAACACAGATAACTCATGTGGAACAATCTCATTCAGAGCAGAATTAAACAGAGATATTTCATTTATGATAATAAATGATTGTGAACATAAGAACATAAGAATACATAATGATGAGAACGGGCCGTTCGGCCCATCTAGGCTCATCATGTCCTAATCTAAAGAGTATCTAGTACTACATCTAGCCTGGACTTGAATAGCCCAAGTGTTTCTGCCACTACTACCTGACCTGGCAAGCTGTTCCAGGCATTGACAACTCTGTGTAAAGTTAGGAAAGGGGAGAATTTAGCCACAACAGGCTTGACTCGATTTCCATGAAATATTCACTGGGATAGAATGAAAACACATTTGTCTCTAAACCAATAAGCATGTTTCAGCGAAAGTAAGAAAAAAAAAAAAAAGACTTGGCATATTTACATATCCTGGCAGTGTGATATTTCCTGGGTTTCACCGTGTAGAGGTGGTTACACAGAGCTGAAAAGACAGCCCCAGAACTTCCGTAGGCTATATAATATTAATCCACTTCCGAGGCCTGCACTTAAAGGATGGTGATGAGCGTGACACATACAGGACCTCCTGATGGCTCAAGCACAAGAGCTCGGAAGCTCCCCCTCTTCAAGGGCACATATCTGTCAGTTCTGACATTGTGAAAATGCTATAGATGCCCCCCAAACTCTGCAAATCAAACTAGAATGGGAGAAGATTCACTTTGATGTTGGAAACTATACTTTCGGTCAAATAAGTTATGGTTTTTTTTTTGTTTGGGGGAAGTGGGGGTTGAAAACATTGAATTCTAATATAAATGACCGTATCTTACAAAGTAAGAGAAAAGGAAAACATAGCTAGAAGAGCAACAGAAACAAATCCTATTGCAACATGTTCCACAGATGCTAGAATGACCCCAGGCTCTCTGTGTAAGAGAGGCTTTGCTTCTCCTTTTCCTCTCTTTGAGGTGCATCTCGTTCCTATCAATCGTTCCACCGGACACGGCGAGGGGAAGAGGAGACGAAAGAGAAGGAAAAATGTGTTCAAAGGGGAGTTGCAGTGTCCGAAACTGAAGCGCTCTTGTGTTTGTGTTTCTCTCTCTGAGCCGAAGGTGCCCAGGGAGCCCTCCGGCCCAGCGAACACACAGAGCTTTGTACGCACTGACCCGCGGCTCCTGGCAGCCGGACCACGGGCCCGCACCCCTGTGCTAATGGGAAAACCGCCGACGTGGATTCCGCCGTGGCTTTGCTCTCTCGCTGCGCCGCGCTTCCCTCCATCAGCCGTCAAAACAGGAAGGGAGCAGAGGAATTTCACAGGGTCGCTGAGGTGAGCGGAAGCCTGAGTTGTTTATTCTGCTGGTGTTTACAAGCAAGGCTTATTGCAGCATCTTAGCTGGCATAACGTAGTGCAGGAGAGAAACTCCATAGTGATGGACAGTAGGGGTGTCCTTGGTGAATTCTGACCCTGGAATATTATGGGTCTTGTGTGTATTGTACACAGAGAACACGTGTTCATCGTGATCTGGTCTGTATGTGTTCTTTAGCTGATTGCCTATTGTCATTATTGCTGTGTTGATGGGGTGGGGGAAGCTACTTCTCACATGTGCAAGTTCACATTGACTCAAACAATGACTTGTCTTTATTTTACAGGATCGTGAATTAGCCAGGCTTTTTGAATACATGCTCTCCACCAGTGTGCAGCCAGCGCTTCTGAGATCCACGTTACTCTTCAGATGCTTCTGTCAAGTAAACAACTTTCAATTCGTATCTGCCAAGCCAAATTGAGCATATTGCACCACTCCCAAACTGTTTCAGTTCATTTGCACACAAAGCAGTATTTAAATAGTTTATTTCAGGCCCCGGGTGATCTAGTGGTTACATCGTTCGACACTGGCCATGGCGACTGGGGTTTGATTCCCCGTCGTGCCAGAGTCGGCTCTGGCCGGGAGTGCCTCCGGGGGCAGCAATTGGCTGTCTGCCCCAGAGAGGGGGGAGGGAAGCCAACAGGATGTTTGCTGCACATAGGAGAGGCTCTGGAGTACCGGGTTACGGTCGACGGCCTGGCCTCTCAGAGGAGACGATGCTTCACTACCGGTCATGGGGCTACGGCAGCAAACTCACATTACAAGGGGGGGATTGTCTTGAAAATAGCGGGTGCAATTGGCTACCAAATTGGGTGAAAATGGGGTAAAATCAGAAACAAATTATTTAAAAAAATAATAGTTTACTTCATAATTTTGGTGCAAAAAAACCCAAACATATGATGCATATTGTTATTGCATAGAGATCAATTGTTAAGAGGAAAATGGATAATTGGAGCTGGTCTTTAAAATCAGCAACACATTTTAAGAATCAGAATGAGGTGAGTTAACTGTAATCACCCGCTATAACTAATCAATTAAATCCTGAGTAAGAGAAACCAGCAGACTCTGTGGCTCTCCAGGGCTGGCCACCCCTTCTGTAATTCCTTTTTTGTGCACTTTGACATGTTGTAGTAAAATCTGCACTGTGTTTGTTTTTCTTCCCCCAATCTGGTGAAAAGACACTACCAATACTAAATAGCCAGAAATAGACATACACTGTGAAATGAGTTGTCATAGTTACCTGGATAATTAGTCTCAGGTTTTCAAAAGTGCATGAAGAGGTGCTGATTTTCTTGATCTTTTGGAACAATGACAGAGATCACAAACTCACGTTAAGCATTCCGTTTTTTCATTTATTATTTGTTAATTAAATTGTTTGTAAAAAACAAGAGTGATGTTTGTGAGCTAACATTCACTGAATATTTTATTTTCAACCATATTTATGTTACTGAGGGCCACACTTGAACTGTCATACATATGTTCTGATTAAATTGAGCAAAGTTATGTTATGTTATCATGTTTTCACTGTCCTTTAACATTCTTCTTGATGTTGGTTTATAACAGTGGTTATTAGTCCACTTTTTTTTAATTTCCACACATAGCTTTTTTGTCACTTCCATTTACAGTCTGTTATTGATTGATGGTCAGTAACTGACTGTAATGATGTTGCCCACTTACTAGCCAGCAACATTGACAAAATGTCATTTTTAAATGTGTTTACCTTTTCATCATTAAATCCAAGCGATGTTCAACCATCATGAGTGAATTATTGGCAAAACAGTTGCTCGTAACATATTGTAATGGTGTGCAGCCAGCTAGCTTAGCCACAGGAATGCTAGCTGCCCTCCATTTAGTTCGTGTGTAGCATGCTAGGTGGCTATATACACATGTCCCAGGGGGTCCTGGATTGTTTAGCTAGTTATGTTCGTAAATGTTCAAATATGGAAACTAAGATGTTGTTTGAGTGAAAGCCCCTTTTCACCTCGTACGAATGATGGTTGTTTGAGTGTATGTGACATTATCACTGATGCATTGAGTGTACTTCACTGGGTATGTAGTACTGAAATGGAAAAGCAAAGAATGACCTGCATTAGTGTCAGAGGTGATGATTCTGATGCATTGAGTGTACTTCCCCTGTGCTATACGCTTTATTCCGGCAATCCTCCGGCAAAAATAAACATTGAACGAAAAATGTGATCCTAGATGAGTAAACGCTGCACCGGGCGGTCCATGCATAAACAGAGGCGGAAAGCAGCCAGGGAGCAGGTCCAACACCTCCTGCTCTTACTGCGGCAAACAAGGTGCGAGGGGCTGCAGGAAGAAAATGCAGCAGGAGAATCCACAGACGGCGGGAAATCCATCATCAGCCTGATTTGGCCTGTGAAGCTGCGACCTGCTGCCCCAGCTGTCAACACCGGCTCCACCATCAGCCTGAATTGGGCGCCCCAGGTCACGGACTGGGCGCACGAACACAGGCAGGCAGTAATGGAACAAACAGAGACAGTAACGGACAGCTAGGTGAGAGACTTAGCGGGCTAACAAGAGAGCTCATGTTATGGTCAACAGGTGCATCAGCCAGCAAAAACGAAAGCATGCTAATCACAGCACCGGAGCAAGACGACGACTCTGCCGCAACCGAACAGCTGCTGAGACTTTTAGCCAGCTACATGCTCTCTTAGCTGAGTTTCGGTTTCTGTTCGCGGCAAAAGACAGGGACTGCACTCGCGCAACCGTCACCCAGCACGTAACCGGTGCAGCAACCCCCTTCCGACAGCGAGCGAGACGGCTGCCCCTGGCTAAATGGGAGGAAGCAGAGGCTAAGATCCGTGAAATGGCAGCTGTAGGCATCATACAGCCCTCCGACAACCCCTGGGTCTCCCCTGCCGTGCTGGTGCGAAAAAAGAGACGGATCCCTGTGGTTCTGTGTCGACTATCGTCACCTGAATGACGTCACCAGGAAGGACATCACCAGGAAGGACTCTTACCCACTGCCTCGCATTGATGATGCCCTCAAGTCTGTAGTCGGCTCCACGTGGTTCAGTGCACTGGATCTCCGCAGCGACTACTGGCAAGTCCCCCTCTCCCCATCAGCTCGACCAAAGACAGCCTTCAATATAGGCAGGGGATTATGGGAATTCAATGTTATGCCGTTCGTTCTGTGCAACAATCCAGCCATGTTCAAGCAACTCATGGAAAAAGTGCTGCAGCCGGTCCCAGTTTCAGCATGCATGGTGTACCTAGATGACATCCTAGTCCACGTGTCCACCTACACTGCTGTGCTAGCCAACCTGAGCACAGTGTTCGACCTGATCGCCAAGGGGGATAGTGTAATGGTGGGCAGCTAGCTTAGCCACAGGAATTCCAGCTTCCCTCCATTTAGTTAGTGTGTAGCATGCTAGGTGGCTACATATTTGTAGGCCACGGGCTAAGAGGTCATCACATGTTCCAGGAATGTACTGAAATGTAAAAGCAAAGTCTCTCAACTCATGATTCCGTGGTGTCCACTAACAAAATAAAAGACTGTGTTTTTCCTCAAAAAGATGACTTCCATCACTTCTATGGATAAGTACACTGAACCTGCATGAATGAGAATAAAGATATAAGTCTTACTTTGTCTGCAAGCCAGGAAATACAGAGTGCTGTGTTCTGTGCTAAATGGACTGTAACTGCATAGCTAAACGAAACTAAGGAACAAGTGGCTACGTCGCCAATAGATGCGTGAAACCGAAACCACATTATATTCTGCTGATTTCCCCCTTCTCAAGGCCTTGGTTATGACTATTATTGCCTCAACGTTGAGAAAGAAACAGTTTTCAACAAACACTTTTATTGAAAGCTAGATGTGCTTTGGTGTTAAGGACTGTTAAGTTATAAAGACTTTCAAGCTGTTGATTCCTTTAGTAGTCTACTTAATTACTTAGTTAGCTAAACTAGCTAATCACGATGGCAAACAAACTACATAAAGAGCCACTGCAACATGATGGCAGTACCGATGAAGGCCACAAGAGGGTAGTAAAATACAGTGCAAAGGCTATGGAAGACAAATTAAGTCAACAGATAAATGCAAGAAGACATAAGCTATCACAGCTTACCTCCAAAACGAATAAAATTGAGGATCTCATGAAAAATTTTAGCAATGCAGATAGTGTAGAGAGAAAACACCTTATTGATTACTCAACACTTCAGCTAGATGAATAGTGCAGTTCTTCTGTTATCAAGTGAGGAAAAGGAGGCAGATCAAACGTATTGGTTTGAACTAAATTTGACTCGGTTCAAGGATTTCAGTGCAGAGGTTGAGAAATTGATAATTGAGACAAAGCAGCAAGATATTACTGCTCATGAAGATGTAGGACCAGATGATAGCTCATCTGTGGTCTATTCCCTTAAGAGAAGAACTGGCTCTGCTGTAGCAGCGAGTTCGGTTAGTGGGCGCTCATTAAGATCATCTAACGTTTTATCTACCTCATCTGTTCGCCAAAATGCAGAAGCAGAAGGTGCAGCTCTACGTGCACGTGCTGCCGCTCTGAAACAAAAACAAGAGTTAGATATGGAAGAAATGCAGTTAAAGGCTAGAAAGGAACAACT